>CM029555.1:10170587-10870587 GCA_017141385.1 Sogatella furcifera | reverse complement strand
AAAGATAAACAATAGATGATATGTTACTTAGAGTTGAAACTTAGTATCTACAGCATGTACTTATATGCTGCATTCTTCATACATAATTATTAAACTTTGTACTGTAGGAAATAGCTATCACTAACATTGTCACTAAGACTAGCTTAAAGGATAACAGTGATTTCCACCTCGCACAAGAGCAAAAAGAAACACTATTGCTCTGAGTAATAATATTATTTATTGATCAATTGCTTAAAGTAACATTCCAAAACTAAAGCATATTGTACAAAATATGGGCACAACTCATGTAATAGTATACAATAGCCTACTCATAACACACATTTATCATTGATTATGAGAAGTTATTGGTTTGGAAGATATGAAAATATTATTGTTTGATAGATAATGTCAATATCTCCAGCACTCAGTTCAACCAAAATCTCCTACGATTGAAAAATCCCAACCGAACACGTACAGTTGTTCCAAATAATCCGAGGCTGATCTGCTAATCACTGTCAAGGCGACCTATCAGACCACATACAACTTCTTAAAACACTCGCACCACTCCGAATTTGAAGAACACACATTCATTATGGGAGGGAGTCACAAGGCGAGCATTCTGATTTATGATCGAAGCCTTCAAGATTTATACGATCTCTTTTCGACAACCAACCGCTATTATAGAATGCGTCTTATCTGTTGTGGGGGGGATAAGGGCGAGGGTGAGGTTGTGAGAGGGGGAAGCAGATTAATTAGCAGGCAGACTGACACGTTTTTCGTCTTAGTTCGAAAAGATGTAAAGTAAAATGGACCGACACCCATCCGTAGATGTCACAATGTCAACTAGTTTTTCAACGTTGTCGTCTTCTTAGTTTCATCATCATCTTCTTTCTCTTCTTCATCCTCTTTCTCCTTTTCTTCTTCTTTTTCTTCTTTTTCTTCTTCTTCTTCTTCTTCTTCTTCTCTTCTTCTTCTTCTTCTTCTTCTTCTTTCTTCTTCTTCTTCTTCTTCTTCTCCTTCCTTCTTCTTCTTTCTCCTTCTTCTTCTTCTTCTTCTTCTCTTCTTCTTCTTCTTCTTCTTCTTCTTCTTCTTCTTCTTCTTCTTCTTCTTCTTCTTCTTCTTCTTCTTCTTCTTCTTCTTCTTCTTCTTCTTCTTCTTCTTCTTTTTCTTCTTCTTCTTCTTCTTCTTCTTTCTTCTTCTTCTTCATTGTTTTCTACTTCTAGTTTTCTATTGCCTTCTCTTTCTCGTATCCAACCCACTCTTCTTCTTTTTATTCACATACTTCTTGACCGCAGATTTCCATCTTGTAGGAGTATAATATGGATGAATAAACGAATTGATACAACAAAATAGGATATTGTTCTCTATTATTTCATGATATTTTTCAATATATTTTCCATCTTATGCTGATAATTCTTCTCTAATCGCAATATTTAATATTTTTATATTTATACAATAATTGTAATATTTATTAACCTTCTATACTATCGTTGCTCTTCTTTTCTTCTTCCTCTTTCATTAATAAGATCCTCTCTCTTGAAACTCACAAGTCTCTCTCCTATCAAGTTTACTTGTCTATTACATTATTAACTTGTCTATTTATTGAGAACGCTAAGTTCTAATAGAACGGAAAATAGTATTGATACGTATATAATCGCCGCATAATATAAGAGGAAGAATTTTCTATTCTATGAGAGTGAAAGATCCAAGCCAGCAGTGGCATCCACTTGTCAAAACAGGTCGGTAAATCATTTGACCATCTTTGAAAAAGTTCAAGGTCACCGGGATGGCTGTCGCCTAATTAATTTGGTCCAATTAATTAGACTGCCTCTGTTGTTTTTTAGGGGGACAATGTGCTTGCCAGAATAACACACTGTTATACTGGCGCCTTCCCTCATGTATAAGATTGTACTTCGATTATTTATCGAGAGGAAACTACGATAACTTTCAGGTTTGAGGCTACTTGAAAAAATACGAAAATTAAAGTTATTTAATAACATTATTTTAATTTACCGTATCTGTGAGAAGCATTTGATTAGTCATAGATATTTCATATAAGATGCAGTGTTTTTTCAAAACTCCGATTACACAATTTGACATAAGTGAATAATAATCCGGGAATAGTCAAGTTCTTAATTTTGTTGAAATACATAATCAAAATGATAATAATCATTATTACTGAAATACACCAATTTACTAATAACTACTTATTACCCAACGTTTAAAATGCATTTATACTTTTGAAATACCATTTATAAAGAATCAAACATACATTATGCTATTCAACTATAGATATATACTTTGATAATTAGTAGTTCAAGGGATCAAAGCTTTATTTTGAATGAGAGAGGTTCACGAAGTATCGGAGCTTTGTTTTATGGAATAATTATTTCAAAGGAATTAACGAGAATAATAGAGGTATTATGGGAATTATAGAAAATTACGAATTACAAAGGTATAAATAGATAAATGTTCTACGTATGAATATTATAAATTTGTACAGTTTCATAATTTCTCGTGCATTATCAACTAGAAACCGTCGCCAGCAAACATACTCGACGAAAAACCGTCTCAATTCAATCAACACAACTTCAAACAAATTTATACACTGTTAGTTGAAAAATAGTGGGGTCTCTTCAACCCCTCCCCTCTAACCCTATAATAACACTACTATGATCTCTCCCCAAAAACGAAATGATGCACCAAAAATGGAAGAGCCACCAACAGACAACAGCAAACAGTTCAGAATTGAAATTGAAACGTTGGCTAGCGTCGGTTCGCCCCGGGCCAACTTCCCATCGCGCGCGCTTTCAAATCGCTGACGCCAACGTTTTGTTAGCGGTGGCGGACGGACGAATATCAATAACCTTTTCTATTATCTAAACGAACGTGCCGTGCCACTGATATTATCACGTCCTGTCACACGTAACGTTTTCCATCAGTCAGCGGGGTCAAATCGAAACGAATTTAATTTTGTATATTTTGTTTTATTGAACAAGCGAGTTCACACAGGCGTGAATACAAACATATAGGTTGGGTTCAATCGATTGCCGAGCAAGCAAGCGTATATGCAAGGTGAGATGACACGTCGCCACAATACACTTTACATTGTGTTGGCGTGTCTTCTCAGCTTCCGCGAGCCATGAGCTACAACATTGTAGGAGCGGTTGACCGATATGTTGTTGAATAGTTGTTGCCACATCGTTAATTTCAGGAACTGTTTGAACGATTCCGATTATTGTTGTAATAGTCTGTCCAAGTAAAGAAGACATGGTAAGATGGTAAAATGCCTCCAGCACGTTCAATATTGGATCAAAAATTATTAATTTGATCTCAAATTGTACATTAGTATGTTCCCTACATTTTGTTCCCATAACTTTTGAACCAAAATTGACCGAGCAGGAGTCATTTTCCCATCTTGCCAGAATATCTTCCTTGCTTGGACAGACTACACAATATCCATAATATAGTTCTCTTTTGGATGTATAGTAGTGCGTTCCAGTGCTTCGGTAGATCCACAGATAATTCACTTATAGCCTGTTAGTCATCCCATTCAGTGACATTTTTTACATTGATGTAAATAAATGGATAAATTGGATGAATTTTCTCTTCATCATCACACTTGCATAAACCCTGGACACACTTAGCCAATAGAGAATAAGAAGACCTTCTAGTTCGTCTTGGTACAACTTGCTAAACCCTGAATCATGTAAATATATTTCATTGAATTCAATCATAATGTAATTAAAAGCTAAAATCAAATCACCAAATTATAAAATTGAATTATCCTCAAAAGTAATTAAATCAAAGTGCAATCTCACCAAAGCTCGCCTTGATCAAGTAGGCTAAATGAATATAAATTTTTCTAGGCTACAAGAAAAATAATAGACGAATTTCTTTACAGGAAAAATGTATTAAAAATATTCCTTAATTTGATAAACAAACTACTCAATGATTCATCTATAATCAAATACGAATTTGGAGTTCACTCTGCGATCAAATCAACTAAATAAGAATAATTAGTTGTAGCAAAATATTAATTATCTATAAGAATAGCTTCATACTTTTTAAGAAGTTGTGAAGGTGATATAAGTTGTGATAGAGTTGATATTGGTGAAATAGGTGTGAAGGTAATATTGTGGTAATTATCCATGTTAAATGAAAAGACAAGATGTTGTCAAACCACTGATTTATTAAAAAATTCGAGAATTTTTATAAAAAAATTCTAGAATTTTTTATAAATCAGTGGTTTGACAAAATGTTGTCTTTTCATCTAATAGCTTCAAACCTGAATTCTCAAGCTACATATCACTAAAAAGTGCGATTAAACTCAAACGATAAAATATGTGTGGGAGTAAAGAACTCTTTTGATAGCCAGCAGACGAGTTCAGTTGTTGAGGCAAATGGAAGAAAAGCTTTATACTGGTACTCTCATGACAGACAGTGACTGACTGACACATGTCTGCCCAATGACTAGTCACTAGTGGACTGGCAGTCCAAAAAGACTCCTCGTACGAAGACAGACAATACTATAGAGTAGCCAGGCAGGCAGGCAGGCCAGTCTTCACGCCTGTCTGTCACTCAACTCAACCCGGCTGACTAAATAGTCTGTTGGTCAGTGGATGTGATGGAGTAACCACGAAACGAGAATATTTCACTGGTGGATTTCCTTTCCTCTAGTATACTGTAATATAGGAGCTCTATTACACTGAATAGCTTGATTGGCGTTAGATTGCAGCAGAATTGGAATAACGATCTATTTTATATTATCTGCATGTAATAATAAGGTACATGATTATTATGAGTTGCTTGCTTCTTTTTTTATGACTGCATCGTTCTTCCGGTTATCATTTTTCCAAATTTTGCTTTCTGGGTAATCGTTACCGACGGCCTTACGTCTCCTCCGAAGAACAAAATTCTGCAACGGAATTCTTGATGAGCTGCGATTCATTTACTACTTTTCGTAAAAATATGTGGAATTTGTGTAATATTATAATCTTATGAAAGATTTATAGTTAGATATACGAGTACATCGTCCACGAAATTATATAGAGATAATACACATTAAATTATTCTAGTTGTTAACAGCTAAACTAGGAATTATTCAAAATTCAATAAATTATGTAGTCTTAATTACAACATACGAGTAGGCCTACAATAATGATTCTTGTTTCACATACTCTCACTCCAACTCCTCTTAGTCATCTTATTATATCTTTTCGAATATCTTCTCAATTTCCGCATTTGAAGTTATCTTCAACCTCTTAAAAAGTTTTTTATCAATCATCCCTTTCTCCATTCGCATTCTATTTATCCGCTTTCAAATCCCCCATCATTCCTCCTCCCATTTTTCCATCTTCCTCAAATTCCTTTTCTACTGCTCTTGGTCCTTTTCTCTCTCTCGTTGCCCTCTTTCTCCTCTCATTTTCTCCCTCTTCTACGTCATTCTCTCCCTCTCAACTCTCCACAAAAAATAATAACATCCATCTCTTCAATCTAGCTGCGTTCTTTTTCCACAAAACTCATCATAATTCTTGTTCGTCAACTGTCTGTCCGAATTTGTAATGAAGGTAAGAACTGTGGAACAGCTCTGACTGACATTTTAATTCAACTTCAATGCGCCCCTCCCCACCTTCCAACCCAAATCAACTGTTTTTTACTTGTATCTTGCTTTTTAGCATTATCATCTTTCCCACTACACAATCTCTGATTCTTTCACTTACCATCTCTGTCTTGCTTACTGTCTGTTATTCATTGTCTTTTTCTTTCTCCTACTTTATTGCCCCTCTATATCTTTTTTTGTCAATCATTCCGTTCATAATCACTCTTCCTAACATATTTCTCTTCTCATAATTTCTCCTCTCTTTTTTGTCCTCTCTCCCTCTTCCCCTTCTCTTCTTCTTCTCATTGTCTTTCTACTGCTTCTTGTTCTTCTCCACTTTCGCATCAGTTTTCTTTCACTCGGGCTTTTCGTACTTTTTTATTTCCTTACTCCAACATCTATTCTTCTTCCTCTTCCTCATTACCAATTCTCACTCTTTCACAGTTCTTCTCATGTTCTGTTCTTTTATTATCATCTCTTTCCATTCTTCTATCACACTATAACTTTCAATTATTATCTCTCACTCTCTCCCCATCTCTTCTAATCCACTTTAATTATTACAAAAATTCTTTCATTCATTACTTTTTTAATCCCTCTTCTAACTCTTCCCCGCTTTCTCATCACTTCATGCAATATCTTCTAGTCCGTCTCCTTCTTCCACCTATTCTTCTTTTTTCCTCCTCATTTCTCTTTGTGACATCATTTTTAATCTTTTGACCTCTCAACTGTTTTATCTCCTCATCCACCTTATAATGTTCATTTTTCATTACTCTTCTCATTCTACTTTATTCTCTTTATCCACTTGACTTCATTCTCATCTCCTCTTCGTCCTTCTCCTTCACACACACTTCTCAGTTTTCTCCATCTCTACCCTCTTTTCTTATTCACTCTAATTCCAATAAAAAAGCTCTCCTCCAGCTAGCTGTCAGATCTCACTCAAATTGATGTTTTTTTCTTTTTTGAGCATTGTTGTCGTTTGTGTGAGACCGGATCAATCAAACATGACAGGCAGAATGTGGAGTGATGGAGTCGGCTCTACGGAATCAAGGCTCACCTTTCTGGCGGTTCTAATCTTAATGGAAATGTCTGCACGAGTTGATCCTGAATAATTTATTAACATGATTCCAATACACGTCTTTTTTCAACTGGAAACATAATTAGGATTGCTTACGAAACATCGCAGCTCAACAAAATTGAGTTCAAATTTGCTGGATAGGAATGGAGCAAAAAACTTTCAAGTAGCAGATAATAAGATTGAGAAGTAGCTAGGCTAAATAAATCATCGAGAAACAGTATATTGTTATTATTAATACAAAGATTATTGTTAAAATTGTATTTTCAGGTTCACAAAATATCTCATTGTAGGTTCTTCTACTCATTTGTAGAATGAATTACTCATTGTAAATAGTTTGTCACAAAAGATACGATTTTTTGAGTTCTGGATACGCCAGTAGTTTAATTATCATAGGCCGGATTTTACAAGCGCGCGGCAACTAGATATCCCCACCCCTTTCATAACCTCTTTCGAATAATTATGTAACGAAATTTGGAAAAAGACGTTTTGGACTTTGTTGTCTGTGTTTTAATCCTTTATTGTAATTCATCAACAGAATGAATTTATAAATAGGCAGTTCACAAGGCAAACATTATTTTTTTCTGGAATCAATTTGAATAAAGTTCATTCTATTCATAGATTTAGAAACAACCACTTATCAAATCATCTCACAATTCCAAATATCTCAAGTCTTAACAACCAAGCATCTTTCTTGATAATTGAGAGAAATATTTCATTTATGCAATTTTTCTGAATTGGAAGGGTGTTAGATGTTGAAAAGGAAGAGGGAGGGAAGAGTGCAAGAGCTGGTGATGTGAGAATGGGGGAAGGGGTGAGGGACAGTGTGCGAAATTGATGAGTCCGTCAGTCAGCTGTTGGAAGCCTATAAATAAAAGCCAATCAATCCATCAATCAGCGACCAATCTCTTTTTCGATTTCCCGGAAACGTCTGTCGGCCGCTGGACTTATTCTCTTCACACTTCATTCTCTTTTCCCCCTCTTCACTTATTCTTCTCTCTTACTAACACCACTTTTCACCAAACATTTCTTTAACGAGTTATTCAAATTTTGTAACATGGACTTATTGAAAATCATTACGAGGTAGAACTGAATTTCATTGACGACTTCTAAGAGTCGATCACACTCGGCGTTTCAGAGCATGTTGTTTTTATAGTATTCTCAATGGTTATAGCTTGCTAGACTGAATAATCATTTTTTGTTCAGCTTATACTCTATTTTTCATTATAATTCAAATATTTATCATGTACATATAATCCATGAAACTTCCAAAATAATTACAATTTTAGTATAGCACAATCATCCTGTTTTCATTATCTATTTTTTACATCGTGGATCAGTTCAAGCTTGACAATGTTACTCAATTTGAATAACCCATTAAAGGGGCTCGTGCCCACGAAACAGGCGAAGTGCTGTACAGTGAAAGATACAGGCACTTCACCTGTTTCGTGGGTACGAGTCGCCAGAGCATTAAAAGAATATTTAGTGATAACATGTGTTATAGTTACAGTTTTGCTTGTATTGGAGTTTTGCGTGTGAGAATTTATTGGACAGACATTACTTAATATTGATTTACTATTTTGAAACTACTACACTTATTCGTTCAAATGCCAGAATGTTCCTCGAAAACACCTCCATTGGCTCCCAAACCAATTCCAGCTCATTTGTCGCAAACATTGATGTCCAGGAAGCCACATAGCCCACAACTTTATGCTGATGGAAAACTTCAATTAGAGGGACGAACTGCATTCGCGTTTATTTCATTGGTCCGGCATCATTAAGCAAGAAATAACCGTTGACTACATGTCGAATAAAACCAGTTTTTTGGGTAATATACCCCTGAAAGTAGGGGAGGCATTTGATAGGAAACAAAGGGAGGTGTGCAATCAGTGATAGGATTCAGGCACAAAATGAAAGTATTGTCTACTCGATTACTCCTCATTTCTCTCCCTCTCTCTCTCTCTCTTTTACTCTCTTTCTCTCACCCTTGTTCTATTCGATTGCTAGAAATAGTCAGGTTCAGGTGTACCCTATGTGCCGGTAATAGGAGGAGGCACTCTTCAAGATTGGATGTCGCAGACATTAGAATGGTCATTCAAGTCGTTCAAGCCCGTTGCAGATAAAGATGGCGAATGGCTTAAGGTGGAGACACACTCACTGTGGCTCAGTCTCGATGGACAGATAGTGGTAGTCACATTCTGGTCCGTTTGTCTTGAAAGCACCAAGTGAGCTGCGGTGAATAGCCTTCGCAAATAGGATTACATGCATGTACTCTTGTTGATGAAATGGGATTGATCAGTGTGATCAACGCGTTGATCCCCGTGTATGAATTTCCAGTGATTATTCCTTGTTGAAACCAACAACATTTCAATTGTTAACGGAAAATTCAGTTCTGTACAAGCTAAATATTTCTGGAAAGGAAAATAATAAAATATTTTTGTGCGCAATATCGATGGTGAGTTACGTTTTGTGGATTCGTTTACGAGGAGGAATACAAGTAGAAACATGAAAAGAATGTGGTGAAGTAGAACTGGGTGATGAACAAGGTGACAAAAAAGAAGTAAGAGAAGGAAAAATTAAGAAGAAGGAGGAGCATTAAAAGAAAATTATACGAGGAACAAGAACAAGACGAAGAGGAATAGAATAAGATAAAAAAGATAAGATAAAGACGACGACGAAGAAGAATAAGGAAAACAAAAACAAGAAGAAGAACAATAAGAAGATGAAGAAGGAAAAGAAGAAGTAGAAGAAGGTGGAGAAGAAGTAGGAGATGAAGGTGGAGTAGGAGGTAGAGGTAGGTTGCACCAAGTAAAGCGAACGATATTTTCGCAAACTTCTCATTGCCTTTTATTCTTTCGGCGCTGATTTATACGATCGAGCGAGGCGTACTGGAATTGGCGGGCGAGGATGGTGGTGAGGTGGGGGGGACGTGCAGTCAGCAACGTCTTAGGTTGGGGGCAGGGGGTGATATTTATTTTGTACATCTGTTTCCCCTGTGACATAATGTCCCCCTATATATTGTGTGCATGCTTTGGCGAGTGACAGACAGTCGGCAAGTTTTGAAGGTGAAGGGATGGATAATGGGTGCCGTGGAGCCATTCACCAAAGATATACGACCTCTCACTTTCCTTCGTTCCTGCCCCCCCACCACCCCATCTCCTTGGACCTGGCCTCTGCGTGTACGAGGAGCCAACTCTAGCATGAATGACGCATGGCTCAGACCATTGCTACTGATAATTTCACCCAGGATTTATTAGTACGGGAGGTAATAAAATGCCGCCACCGCCGCTACGAAAGGGGTTCAAGCAACCCCCCCCCCTCACCCGCAGAGGGTTGGAACCACCTCAAGGGAACCACCGAGGCCATTGGGGATTATACGCCTCATACCACCCCTTCCCCTCTCCAACCTCGTCATAAGTCAGCGGCGACTCAAACTCAAGCAACGCTTCAGTTCAGTTCAATGAAGGAAATCACCACCAGATAGTCTTACCCTATTATTGTAGGCTGTGGATGAAATGGCAAAGTAGACTTTCCCCTATAATTGTAAAGTAATTTTTACAAGATACTACTGAAAAGGAGTTTTGGTAAATGGTATACGTATACTATGTTGTAGTTATAATGGTATAATATAGCTTTGACTATTATTGTTATGGTAAAAATGGTGTAGGCCTATTGTAGAGACAGTGTAAATCAGAATGCAAAGGCAGTGGTAAATAAAGATAAATTGTAAAGACAGTGCAAATTTGGACAAAAACCGAAGTCTCCACAAAACGTCTTCTGTATTGTATTTGTGACCTTATAGTAGTTTTGTTGATTGTTACATTGTTAGTGATCTACTTAGAGGTCCAAGTGTACAGTAATCTAGCTGAATGGGTGACATATTGGGTATTTACTGTATCAAGATACGTTTCATTTTATTATTATTTTCAAGAAAGTGAACATTCAACTAAGATTTAATCACTCAGATGATGACTTTCCTAATAGTCGAATGATGATTAGTCCATAAACAATATGAACCACGGATACTAGAACACAGTATTCTAGTATACGTGATATGAACCACTTCATGTTGAAAAAAATAGGGAACAAGATATTTTTATTGACTTTTTAACCCTATGATGAGTTCAAGTGATTCCTTCAGATGGTTAGCGTTTACTTGTACATGTATAAGATGTCATATTGCGACGATACAGAATTCTAATCACCCTCAACCCTATATAAAACGCTTAATAAACTTCTTCGATAATTATCACCAATTGAAGTTTAAATATTAATATCACTGTAAATAACTTATCAATGTTTGATAGCTTAATAGCATATCGTATTCTTGTCTTTGAATAGATGCTACAATAATGCAGAGAGCTTTCTCAACCATGTCACAGACCGACCTTCCGGAACCCAATCACTCCCCCAACAACTAAAGCCAAATCTCGGCTGTTACCAAAATACAGAAGAGGCCACGGAATCTGGGTCAGTGTGCTAGTAGAGGGTTGCATCGCTCTCAAACCTGAGAGGGCGGGAAGGGGTGTTGGAGGTTCGACACTGCAACTAGACCCAAAATGGGGGTGGGGGGAGTGTGAAATGGGGGTGAGAGTCAGGCACTCACAAGAGGAGTTGGTAGAACTTGTGGAGTCGGTTGCACAAGTGCAGCACACAGGGATGGAATGAGGGATGAGAAAGAAAAGAGTGGAGTAAGTGAGAGAGAGGGTGAAAGGAGGAAAGTGGGAGGGAGTGGGAAGGGAAGATGAAAGCGGAAAAAGATGAGAGAATGTAGAGAAGAGAAAGTGGTGAGGAATGAGGGGGATGGTGGAAAGAGGAATCCTAGTTAGGGTAGGTTCGGACGCTTTCATTCCCCAATTCAGTTTTGGGGTTAAAAGCAGAACAGATTCTACACCAGTGCTGGTAAGTGAGACACCAGCTCGCTCCTGTGTGTATTGTCGTATTTAAACTTGTGCTGAAAAAATCCAGAGTCGGAATAAATCGAGAACTGGAAAAAGATGTGCCAGGAAGAGAAGAGAATAGAAAGAGAGAGAGGAACATAATAAGAAACAGAATATTTCTAGTATTGCGGAAAGTTGCTTTACCAGATATTTTCGAATTCATCAATAGTCCATGTATGAATGGTTGAATCCTTTAAATCAAAATATTGAGATTGGAATGTGAACGGTGCAGTGAGATGGAATCAGAGAGGATAACAATGACTCATAGCGATTTGGAAGGAAAATGAGGTTATTTGGCGAAGTGAAACAACCCTTGGGTCTCCCCACTATTGAAAGCCATACGCTAAATGAATAAATAAGAAGGAATAAAATGTGAAATTGGTGAAGTGGAACGTGAGGAGAGGAATGTTGAAATAAGTTGTGTACAAAAAGGAGGAACTTTGATAATATGATCAGTATGATAAATTTTAAACAAGAAAATATAGTTACATAAATTGTATAAATGAGAATATGAATTGGTACTGCAAATTTCTATTAGAATGGAGTGTGAATTATCAATTATTAAGTGTCTTCAACTACAGTAAATCTCCTTGAACTAGTTTTCAAGAATGAATTACAATAGCCAATAAACGAGCAAGGAAGTTGAAATCAACGTCGATAATCGAGAGTAACGGATCTCCCCTTTTGTGATTAAGACACAATGGAAGGGTGGTTTTCGATTATTGGTGGAGGAAAAATGATTACGATGATGGACGCTAGTGGCAGAAATTGGAGAAATATTGGAGAGCAGAAATCTGACGGCCTGAGCAGAAGGAAAATAAGATGAAGTAAAAGAAGAGAGAGCTCGAGATGAAGGAGTAGTAGGGTGAAATAACTTATTCATCACCGGGAGAAGACCCACCAAGGATTTTGATGGGAACGGTGGGGGGAAGGGGGATGATGAAAACGGAATAGATGAACTATTACAACACATCATCTGCTGTTGGATAGATTATGAGTCTCCTCTTTCGGCTGATGAAAAATGTCAAAAGCTCGATGATTCCTTCTGATTTGGGTTGTTCCGCTCTTATTCTTTCCCCTTTGACATAAAAAAGCAACTGTTACCGTCTTCCATTTCGGCTGTCGTTCGCGGGAAATGAAGGATGAGGAGGAAGTGGAGGAGGAGGAGGAGGAGGAGGGAGTGACGAATAAGAAGTTTTTGACTCGGGGAGGTGGATGCTTGAATGAAAATCAAAAGTCAAATCTGTGTTTTGTCATTATTTCTTTCACAAGGAATAGCTGTTGGCTTTGAGCAACCAATCGGCATCGAAAATTTGAGATGAAATCTCATCAACAACGAGAAAAGATATCGGAATAAATTTTTGAGGCTATAGAAGAATTCTATTCTTGTAGCTTTAATAACAATTAAATGGTATTTAGAAAATTGAAAAAATAATGTTTTGATTGTTGAAGACGATAATGTTTTGATACTCTTCTCTCTCATTCGTTGCTCAGAACAATGAAATTTCTATGCACATTGCCATTATGAAAAATATAGCCTATTAATGAAATAATATATACCAAAACCGAAGATCCAGGAAATTATCCACCCATCTTCTTTGTATAGTCTACTTCCCAACTGCAAAGTTACCAAATGAGAAGTCTATTTTTCAAAAATAAAATTATTTTAGCTATTCAATAGAATAGAACAGAGAAAAATTTATCTATTAACTGGCTTATTCCAACTATCTATTCAAAATCCTCTATCCTTTAATCCACTATTGATTCATTCCTATTCTATCGCATCCAATATTCTCCGCTGTGCTATTCTTAAACATTCCATTCTTCATAATATCCTTTTTAATATCCATTTTCATCTACTTTTTTCACTTCCTCCTCATCCTCCTTCTCCTCCTCCTCCTCCCCTCCTCCTCCTCCTCCTCCTCCTCCTCCTCCACCATCCTTCCCAAACTCCTTCTTCAAACGATCTGCTCTCAAAACGCAGTCGCTAAACAGTGCGATTCGTATTCGCCTTGCAGCACACAAGTAGTAGTGACCGATAAAAGAAAGCATTTATTCTCTTTCGGCGAAAACGCTCTACCCTCTCCGGATGTGGGGCCCTCAAGGGGGGGGGGGGGAGAAAGGAATACTCCTGTATGTCTGGTGGGTAATAGTGTGGGGGGGGGGGGTGAAATTGGATGCGAATTGCCGACGCAATGACTGAAGGTATTATCCGGAAACCGGGTGGCATTATCCGGGAAAAAACAGCGCATCCGAATGTTCCGATTACTATTGCCGGAGCCCAAGTTTACGAGCACAATTACAAACAAATGGCTGCCGAATGCTCTCAGTTCTTATTGGCTCTGGTCATTGGTATTCGTCTAGCGTACCGTCTTATTCGGATAATTGTGTCATTACTGATCTCTTCCCTATGTTTATCCATTAACGGAACTGGTCTCTTCTCTAGATCTATCCATTATTGGAACTGTAGTTTGTAGAGAAGTTGTGCTTGGATATTTATTTGTTGATCGTATGCACAATTTTTGCATAATCAGAGAGTGATAACTTGTGGTTGTTCTCGCTTCAATGTATATTTTATTGGTAAAAAAATGAATAAAATCACATAGTCATTATAGGATTATAGGCATTGGGTGAAGAATATCCTCTATGATAAATGAATTATTGAAAAAAATAATATCACATTAGCACTATAGTATTATAGGCACTGTGTGAAGAATATTCTCTGAGATGTGTGCTAATCCTTTGTGATGTAACACTGATGAGGAATAAAATCAAATTGAATAATTTTTTACCGGGTAATACAAGCTATGACTGATTCAGTTGCTCATGACATGATTTCGATTGATGATGCTTTGAGTGTTAATTGACCAACAGAAAAAAGTTATATAATTATTTTCATTGATCTTGAAATCATTCTATTAGTTTCCTTTACAGAGATTTCCAGCGACTACTGAGGAGAACGGAGTTTATGGTTGTATTCTCTACTAATAAGATTGAAAAGAATAGCTTGTATTCTTGAGATTGAATTCAATAATTTTGGTAATTTGGAAAAAGAACCTGGGAGTATGAATGTGCTAAACTTCAACGGATTAGTTGGGAAGCAGTTTAGTTGAATGCGGGAAATAATAAATAGCTCCTGTATAGCTAGTAACTACTAGAGAATAATAATTATGTTCGCATCTATAGTGGATCATTTGAAGTGATTTCTTATAACTGAATAATCATCAATCATTGTTGATTTATTATTGAATCATAATATTGAAAATCATTTCAATTTTATTTGTATTGAGCTATTACTTTATGTAGAAAATCTTCCATTATCAATTTTCAAAGAATGAATATGAAAAATGAATCTAATACGATATTGCTTAATAAAAACCATTTTAATTGGCATTTGAAAGTTAATTTTGTAATGTACACTATGGTTTATGTATCATTAATATATTTGAAATACATTAAATCAGACATTTATTATCAGTAATTGTTATGCATTGTATTACCAGATGTATCATCCATTCATCATTCAGTGTACAGTACATTCAAATGTCAAATTTAAGTTATTATTAAAGCATCAATCTACAATTACTCAATAGAATTTGGTGGGTGTATCAGTCTATTTTCTTCAGTGGGCAGAACTATGAATTAATCGAGCTCATTTCTTTCGTAAATTAAAGCTTAGCATGATTATTGAGTTACGATTCCAATTATTGAACTTTAATTGTGATTGACAAATAATCTCTACTCATTTCAAAGTCAAACCTGAGTTGAAGTTGAAGTCAAACTTAAATATTGCTATTGTTGTGTGATTAAATGATAATGATAATTCATTGATAATTAGATCAATTTATTGAAAATCAATATCATTGACAGGAATATAAATATCATCACATTAATAATAATGTATGATACTGGAATTTTATAAGATAGATAATGCACTTCAATAATATGAAATAGTCCAATAATAATTGTCCAAATTTGATTCTTAAACAAATGACGTAATACAGTGCTCATACACGTGATAATTATTCATATTTTTACCTTTATAAGCATTTGAAATTCTCAGCATGTGGAGGAATAGAGCCAAAACTTACCTAGAAAAGAGAGAAGATATTGTTAAAACAAGATAAATATTTAATTAGAACATTTTATGAATTTTTACAAAATAAGATGAAATATGATTTTCATGATTATAGTAAAAAAAATTTCTTCTTTGGAAACACGATATGAAATGACTCATATTATTATGAAATTCGCTACATTTATACAATCTTTTCAAGTAAATCTTGTAAGATGAAATTAATGAAATAATTTTCTAGTGACATTTTAAGTTGAGAGGTTGAAAACATTAAAAACATCTTAAGTGAAACTTAATCTGAAATGACCTAGTTGAATTGAAGAACCAAGTGATCGAAAGAACAATTAATCAATAGTTTCAATGATTACACAGTTGTATGAAGTGTTAGCTGATAACAAAAAGGGAATTGTTAAGATTTTGACAATGAAAGCTAGAAATTGACAATGACTAGATAAGCTGGCAAGATTATTGTTCATCATAACACCTACTGAATTTGAATAAAGAGAAATCACAAGAAAAATGTGAATATAAATGAGCACAAACAATAACTCTGTGAAACACAATTTTTAAATCTGTCTGAGGTGTTATTCTTTGTGAATCAGACAGTTGGTCTTTCAAATTTCAATGTACCACTTGTGGATTTTTTAATTATTGGTTTTGAATGGTTGATTAGTTGAGTAGTTTGAAGACTGTTCTAGTGAACAACAATGAGCTATGGAATAATAACAAAGGTAGAATTCAGATAATAGAGTATGAAATGCTTAATTGTTATACATGACTTAGTTGAATTGAATGTTTGTGCAGTTGTTTGGAGGGCCAACTTGGCTGAAAATTGAGGCCTACGCGATTTATTCGAGTTATTTAAAAAAGGTTTTTTTTCAAGCAGTCATTAAAGTTTTCATCAGAGCTAGGTGATGAAATGTCTCTTCAATATTAATAACTTCTCACAGTATTCCAAAAAAATTAGTATTTTGGCAACCCTTTGGCCTGGCGTATGCTGGGAAGCACGTGTGACACGCAGGCTAGCCAGCCAATCACAGATCTTGTCTTGTCCTCAACAAGAGCTGTGATTGGCTGGCTAGCCTACGTGTGCACACGTGCTTCCCAGCATACGCCAGGCCTTATGATGATGCAAAGACTTGTGGGCTCATAACCCACCATGAATGTTTCAATTATCAGCTTTTGTGAACTAATAGAAGGCCAACGTAACGGAAAGAAGAAATTCGTAGAAAGAAACTGGAAAATTTGTATTAGAGGGTTTAAAAAATTTATGTTGTGGATTTCAATTTTCTAATGTCGTCCAATTGAAGCAATCAATGTGATTTGACTCATACCTTCAAAGTCCGTAGGTTATATTCTTATCAACTTCTCATTTATCATTAATCTGAGTATCTTACTTTAATAGAAAATGGATGCAAAATTAGGCAACCCTTCTAAGGACTTAATAGAGAAGGAAAATAGTTCGAACACAAAAGGAAGTGAATCGATCAAGACAACACTTTTTTAAGAGTTTCACTATTTCTTGAAAATCTCTAATTATTACAGTATTATAATAGTAGTTTAGTATACGAATAAGGAGAAGTACTTCCACAATGCATAGTTTATTACATTATTATTACTGCAATATACATAGCAGTACTAGCATGATTTCAAAATCAAAAAATCAAAAATAAAAAAAAATCGATTTGTATCGAATTGTTTTCGCATTTATCATCTATTTCGTGTTCATTTATGAATAATTTTCTGGAACTACTCTTCTTGAACAATCAATCGAATAATCACATAATTTCAACATTAGTCATCACTTAAGACTTAATGTCACAAGAACACAGAATCAATAAAGTGAGACCTCATTACATGAGCGGTAGAGTCCACTGAATGGAGGAATATGTATAAAGAAAGTAGAGCTTCTGCAAGCTTCCGCATGGCTGCAATAAGCATGGACCTTTCTCTGGCAACACACACTCTTTCTCTCTCCCCCCCCCCTCATTCCTCGCACTTACTCCTTCTATTCCTTTCGTCTCCTTTTCGTCAGTCGCCCGTCCGTCCGTCCATCAAGTGTCGTTGCACGGATCAATAATACTGGTGAGACGATGACCGGAGTGTCCGGAAGAGGGGGGGTCCAGGGGGAGGGTGTATAAGGGGTGGGAAGGGGGTGTCTCTCGCCTGCATTCTGATTGATATTGATGGATAGCTGCCCGCACGCGCGCGATCCTACACCGACTCAACTCACCATGGCAACTAAGTGTCACTGGACAATTCAACCCTCTTTTCTTTTACTTCTTCTAATATCAACCCGCTATCTTCTCCTTCTTCGTCTTCTTCTTCTTCTCCTTCTCCGACTTCTTCTTCCTCCTTCTACTTTTTGTCTTTTACTCTTTCATCAGCTTTCTCCATTGTTTCTCCTTAATTTCTTCTTCTTCTCTTCATACTCTTTTCCTCCCTCTTTCTTAATTCCATTTCTTCATCCTACTTCCTCGCATTATCTTCTTCTCTCCTTTTTCTTTTTTCCTCTTCGCGTCTTGTTTCTTGTTCTCTTCTTCTTTCCTTCTTCAAAGTCTCGTCCTCTTTCCTTCTCTTATTCTAATTTTCCTGCCTACTCTACCCTTCTCCGTTCTCCCCTACTATTCTCTTCGTGTTTTTAAATTCTTCTTTTCCTTCCCATTCACAACTCCTGTAGCCACTTCTAGTCATTACTTCCTAATTTTCTCCATAATTTTCCCTTTTCTTCTTCTTCTTCTTTCCAATTTCATTTCTTCTCTCTTTCGAATACTTCCACAACTCTCAGTTTTTCCTCCCACTTCTCCCCCTCGTACTTATCCTTCTTTTCCTTCTCCGTTTTATTTTCTTATTTGCCTCTTTTTCCTCTCTTCCTCTCCTCATCGCTCTCTCCAGAGTCCTTGTTTCCCTGATACCCCTTTATAACTCTACTACCACCCCCAACCCTCCTCTCCTCTGCCTTCAGAGGCAGCATATAATACTCACCCCAAACGGTCACTCCAGACATTTCTCTTGTCAGTGCTCCGGCTCTATATTCGTCACTCTATTTCTACAACTTGATGTGTCTATTCAATCCTACTCTAGCTTACTCCGACTTATTTTTCCCGGACACTCTCAACTAGGTCTACAGATGGAAAATACTGAAAATTGGGATGAAGTATGTTAATTGCCTACTCTGATTCAATGAGAACTTAATAGTTATATCAATGTAGTTTATTGCCTCCTACGATTGTGTGCCACGGTATGAGAAGACGAGTCATTATTTGAATTATAAATTAGTAATTTCATGAATAATATTGCGTTCTCATAATATGTGAATAGAAATGAGTTGAACTGTTTATTTATTTATTCATTTATAACTATTGAATACTGATTGTTGTATCAATTGTCTCTTTGAATCAAAATGGATTTAGAAATACCCGAATTACTAGATAATCGTTAATATTGATGAATCGAATATATTATATCATCAATCGAATTCTTATAAATCTGGGTGTGAATAACAATCAAAAACATACAAGTATTTCATTAGCTAGGCACTGTTGATTCATTCTCTGTTACTGAACATTTCATGGAGATTGAACATTAGGCTACTCAAAACAACACATCAGCAATCACTTTCTATTACTCCTCCAATCTAAAGAATAACGGCAACGAATAATGGCTCAACAATGCACGTCAAAATTGAGCGGAAATTTTTGGCGCCAACTCAATCGCCCAGAAAAATAAAAATTGTTGCGATTGCAACAATAATCATGAGTGAAGTGAAAGCGGGAAGGAAAGCTACCGATGACTGGTGTGATGCAGTGATACAGGATGTCAGTGATGGGTGGACCCAGAAAAGAGATGCACATCGATTGAGATTTTTTTCAAATTGGTGGGCGGTATGGATTTGTGGTTATGGGTGCAAATGTAGAGTCCGTCCAAGCGGAGAAGACATTCTGGCAAGATGGTAAAATGACACTAACTCGTTCAATATTCGTTCAAAAATTATAAATTTGGTCTCAAATTGTAGGAAACATTATCATCTACAATTTGAGACCAAATTTGAAAATTTTGAACTGATATTCAAAAAGGTGGAGTCGTTTCACAACCTTGCTAAAATGTTTTCTCTGATTGGACAGACTTTACTATCACGTCCGTCCATTGCACGTGTTATCAAATTATATCTGGCTCATTGGGTGTTTGATTAATTGTGCTCGCTGATAAGAACAAAGCTGGATGAACGCTTTCAATTTAGCTGGTGATGTTTTATTGTTTTTTTTCAACCCCCCACCCCTTTCAATCACTCCCACTCTTTCTATCCCTATCGAACAATAGCAACAATTTCCACAGAAACCGATCATCGACAGTGCAGTTAATTGTGACCATGTGACATGGGAACAATGACAGCCAATTCGTCATTCTGACACCTGTCATTACATCATAGACGCAGAGCTTCCCTAATCGGCCACTAGATGCCGCTCTTGTCGAACATTTTTAATGGTGGCACTTGCCGCCAATTTTCCAACAGCGGTTGTAAATCTTTGTGGCATGCGCTTTTCACCAACGCTGTCAATGTTTGAATGAGTGGTGTCATCCATCACTATGGATGCTGTGCTGATGTTGTCAACAACGCCAATAATTGTCAAAATTGAATCACTGTGGAGAGAGAGAGTAGGAAAATTGTTTGACGAGTTTTCAACTTTTCCAATTTCATTTTGTTCGTTTATTTTCATGTTGGAGTATTGCTTAGATTATACACAACGATCAGGTAGTTTCTGATTCTATTCATCAAATTATTTGTTTATGAATTATGAATAAATGAATCAATCGATAGATGATTAACATCTACAAATTTGAAACTTGAATGAATGTTTTTACTTCTTTTCACAGACTCATGTTCAAAAGCCTTCTTGAAGTTCCAGAATTTCTTCATGAAAATTCCTATATGTGTAATGGAAATACTTCAGATCGATATAAATTATAAAGTGAAAACTTGAAAATGGAAAACCCCATTTGGATAGGAGTTTATGAATATGTGGAATACATCAATAATTGGATTTATTTCATTAATTTATTAATGATGATGGTGAAATATAAATAAATTACAATGTTGATGTTATGAGTAGAAGGTTAATTTTAGATCCTGCTCTCAAGATATACTACAGATATAAGACCTATTAGGTCAGATATAATTCCACCCAATCAAGAATGTTGAGTAAATTGAATGATAATAGCATCTTGCAAAAAGTAGCTGAAAATCATTGAGCAGTCATGAATTTTGTTTCTTTTTTCCAAGCATACCAATTGAGTTCATTTTAGCGAAATTTTTCCGAGTCCATTGGTCAAAATATGAAAAAATATGAGGCCGCGTTCTGTGAGTGAACAGAAATGATCAATAATTATTGTTTGTATTCAATCAGAGCACATGCTCCACATGAGTAATGTATACATTGCATCGCACACACATTGTTACAATTGCGTCAGTTGTGATAGTTTATCCGGCAACTACATAAATAAACCAGCAATTGCCCCTTCTGTCTCATAAGTTCTCTTGTGAGCAATGGGCAAATCCCAATACACGTATTGGTGGCCACGTCAGACACCTCCAGGTGCTAAATTATTTTGCAGCACAGCCCTCAAATGACATATTGATGGGTGGTAGTTAAATCAATCAGGCCACCTTGAAATATAAGTTACCATGCGGTGAACATGGGGAATTTGTAACCTGAAGGGTTTATGGTCATATCTATCATATCTATAGATGCGCTTCTAATAGACAGTACCGGTTACAGAGTGTATGTCACTGGGTTTACTTATGTGGGGGGAAGGGAGAAATAGTGAGGGAAATGTGGTCCTCTTGTCCTACACTCTCCAACATATCCCCCTTTCTTGTTCCACCTTGTTGCTCACCCACTCTTACTCTCTTTTTCTGTCTCTCTCTCACTCTCTCTCACTCTCTCTCTGTCTCTCTCTCACGCTCTCTCTCTCAAACCCTAACTCTTCTTATCAACCCTTCCTTCCCAGTTGTCCATTTGTCGTTTTACAGAGGCCTATACTACTACACTAATAGACTAATGGATTACGTCAGCATGCTTGTGTCTAATTGAGCGGTGGGGTACAAGTGTAGCCCCCTCCTTTCCCCCAGTTCCCCCCATCGAATCCTCCCCCCCACCGATCCCACCGAAACCAGAAGCATCACGTTAGGCGTAAATTGAAACTGATTTACGTGACACGTTAATGTGGGCTGCTGCGCACAATTGATAGTTAGCTACTGTTTGTTGAAGAGTGGCACCTAATGTTTTTATTTTGGTCGGGTAGTTGTTCTTATTTGAGTTGTCTGTTTTTTGGAATTTCATTTTAACTTTGTTTTTGATGGATTGATCAAATATGTAGGCTAATCGTTGCACTAGCTACAGTTCAAATCAAGTCACTCACAAGTCTGAAAACTTGTACCAGGTGGATAATGAAATGTAAGAATAAGTGAATAAATAAATTATTACTTAGAAGCTCTAGGGATGAATTTAAAATTTCGAACAATGGAGAGGAATATTTGCATTAGGATAGCAAAAATTCTTTCAAATTAATGATTTCTTTGTAATGTGATCTCTTCAGTGCATAGTCTGCAAAGAATATTCTCGAAATACAGGAAAGACGAATTTTTGGAGATAACACCGGTACATTACAACGGTAATTTACATTGTATGTAAATAATGTACGGTACATTACAACCAACTTTAACACCTTACTTGCTCTGTGTCCATGAATCAATCTCATTCGAAGAAAAAACATGTATCGAATGAAACAATAGGAAACAAACATGTTACAAACAAGATACAACCCCTTTTCAATTCGATTTAAGTACGGTACATGTATCACCTTCAGTATCTTCTTGGAAGAAAATTGAACCATGGATCTAAGAAATTGTCAGTTCATAATCTGAAAAAAATATCCATGCTCAATCAACTCTATGAGAGATCTTGCCCAATAAAGTGATGTCTGACTATCCGGCATTATATTTACACAAACACTAAACAGGTTGCGCAAAACGCCGTTAAAAGTGATCTCACGTTATCTATGATCTCAAATAGCTGGGTCTTTCGCCAATGTCTCTCAGCCTCCCATTAAGTGCAATACATCAAGACGTTATTGTGTGCATTATGCTCGAAATTCGATCATAATTTAGGCAAAGATGGCAAGACAAGTCTTAAATGATGATGACAAGGATGATGCCAGCCTGGAAGGTCACCACTGGACACTCCTTTTTCCTGTAGTCACAATTTACAACTCCCATTACTATGATAATAAATATGTTGGGCGTAATAATAATTCCACTCGCAGTTGATAAGCAAAATAGACAGTACAGGTAATATTTTCAGGTATAGTATGTCCAAGCAAAGAAGACATTCTATCAAGATGAGAAAATGACTTCAGCTCAGTCAATATTGGTACAAAAATTATAAATTTTGTCTCGAATTGTAAATCAGGATGGTTCCTACAATTCGAAACCAAATTAATAATTTTTGAACAAATATTGACCGAGTTAGAGTCATTTCGCCATCTTACCAGGATGTCTTCTTTGCTTGGACAAACTATAACAGTATAGTATTCTTAAACCCAGCTTGGTCTAATCTGACATCAATCTCCCACATGTTAAGCGCAAGAATTCAACCAATAAATACTGGTAATTCTATTTTATGACCGACCTGTCTAGTTATGGAGGCCTAAACCTATTCAGGCCAGCCAGTTCGTTGATAATTATGTTACTAGATGGATATCAAGTATAATTTTCGAACAGATCAACAATGTTGCATTCCTTATTTGATTAATTTCGCAGTCATTACTCAACTAATGGAGTGTAATGATCAGATAGTTGAAATTCGTGATTATAATAGAAAGTATGGACTTGTTTCTAGTTGAAAATGTGATATTATTATGCATATGAAGAAAATTTGGAAGTAATGGGAGATAACAATGAAATGGTACAGTAGGGATCACATAGTCTATCAAAAATATTGCTAGAATCATCAAATATATTGAGAAATTTTCTCTATAACTTTTATTTACTATTATTTAACTGTCGTTCACTCTAGTGAACTTTTATAAGTAGTCTCATATACTCAAATTCTACGACTTAAGTATTCTAAATCAGTTTCTGTTTGAGTTAATGATCTCAAATAATCATGTAAACAGTCTTCTCATGTAGGAAATATTAATCTTAAAATAACTATTAATAATATTCTTCATAAATAAATTCAGTTTTTTCATAATTTAAAATAAAAAAAACAACAGAACTAACCAACTTGAAAAATTGAGAATCTTGTCTCATACAAATTTAATTATGTCATCAAATCTTAGTTATGGAATGATCGTAATGTTTTCTATTAACATAAGTACTCTCATCCATAATTCTCTACCACTAAATACAAACAGCCACCTCAAACTCCTTACCGATTTGACATATCGAGTGTTAGTGGTAACGGGAAGAGAGGGGGTTGATATCTTAGGGATTTATTATATGACGACGAGAGATTTCCAAGCTGAATTGTGTGAGTGAGTGTTTGGGGGTAGGGGGAGGGGGTTAAAGACGCGAGGAACGGTTCTTGAAATGTCCGAGAAAGAGACATACTTCACGTCCACGAGCAGTATGTCATTATGGGCGGGTGACAGGCAGGCCGGCCGGCAGTCCCCGGATGATGAAGGGGGGATTCTCCACTTCGAGTCTGTAGATGTCACCGTTTTATTGGAACTGTCCGGTACCGTTGATAAGACGTCAGCCCACCATGCACCTCCATTGATGTCCTTCTGACAGCTTATTCCCCCCTCTACCATTTTCCTTCTCTCTTCAACACACTTTTCTTTCTGGGGAAAACCTACAGGAAAAGCTCTTCTCCGCTGCTCCCGAAAATAGAGCTCAGCCGATGTCCGTCCAAGACCCGGGGACTTCTCGTCTCCCTTTTCTTGACCATCGTTTCTTTTCCAATCCCCCCAACACACACAAACACAAAAACGTCACGTCGATTCTCGGACACATCTCTCCAACATCACAATCTTCTTACTTCTCAAACCCCCCCCCCTTCACCACCACCCTCTTTTCCACCCGCTTCTTTCGCTCCCAACTTGTCTGTCTGTCTGTCTTGCAGTACATTCTGTCCCAGCTGTCTGTCAGTCCATCTTTGCAGCTTCTCTCGGATCCTGTCACTGTTACCACCCCTCTCGTCACTCTCATTGGATTTCCCAAACAGAGAAACAACTCGTATACACACCAAAAAATAATCAACTCTTTTCTTCATAGATATCATTCGTGATTCACCTCTTCACTATGTCCTTCCCTCTTTCTCCATCACTTCCTCCTCGTCTTCTTACTACTCTCCTTTCTCCTCATTCTCTAACACCATCTTCTCTTCCTTCTCTTTTTCCATGATTTCACTTTATGCTCCCCTCCTGACAAACGCCACCCTATCCATCTTCTTTTCTTTACATTTGCCTTTTCCGCTGTCTCCTACTTCTCTCCTCCTTTTCATCACCATCCTTAATCTTCGTTGCTTCCTACTTCTTCTCCTGCTCCTCTCACTTTTTTCCTCCGTCTCCGTCTTGTTTCTCTTGCTCTTCTACTTCATGTCAGTCTCATTTCTTAGTTTTTCTACTCTATTCCCCTACACCTTCATTCCTATTCAACATTTTTCTTTACCATTTTATTATTCTTCTTAGCTTTCTTTTTCTGAAATATATTTTTCTTTTCATTTTCCCTCTTCTCCTCCATCTTCTCATTCTTTTCCATACTCTTCCCATTTTCACCCTTCTGCTTGTCCTTTTCCTTCTTCTTCTTCTTGATGTTACTCATCTTATTTTCCCTCTTCTCTTTCCTAATTATTTATTTTTTTTCTTCTCTTTCTTTTTCTTATTTTCCTTTTCCTCCTTGTTCTCGATCTCTTTCTTTTCCTCTTTTCTTCTTTCCTACTCCTTTTTTTATTTTTCTTCTTCGACGTCTTGTCTTCTCTTCCCTCCTCCTTCTTTTCTCCTCCCCTCTTCTTGTTTCATTTCTCCCCTCATATTCTCTGTTTTCCCTTCGCCTTCGAACCCTCATAATTTTCTTCTCTTTATTTCCCCTTTCTCCCTCATTTCCGCCTCCTTATTTATCCATTACTTCTTCTTGTCTCCTTTCTAAATTTCAGTTTCTTTCCATTCTCATTGTTCTACTTCTCCTCATTTTCCCCCATTCCCCTTCTTTGTTCTTCCTTTCCCTCTCTTATCTTCTAATCCTGTTTCTTGCTCTTCTGCCACTTCTTTCTCACGTACTTTTCACTTCACCACCATACCATACCGTATCTTATCTATCACATCCACTCGTCAACTGTAGCTGACAACATAATCTTGAAAGAATAACAATCGCATTATTTTTTTTTGCAGCATCTTTTTTCGAGACAGATATTGTTTGTCTCGCTTTTGTTTGTCGGGACGATGACATGAGATGCCAAAGGCATGTCACATGATATGTCTTTTGTGTATGGAGAGGTGGAAATGATGGGGAGTTGAAATCTACAAGAAATTCGGAAATACTGGAAAATTGAGGGATTATTATTTTGAGCGAGACATAATCAACAATATTAGCTTTAAGCAAAGAAGACCTTCTAGCTAGATGAGAAAATGACTCTAGTTCGGCCAATATAGGTTTAAAAATTATTGATTTGGTCTTAAATTGTAGATCAGAATGTTTCTTACAATTGAAACCAAATCAATAATTTTTGATACAATATTGATCGAGCTGGAGTCATTTTCTCATCTTGCCAGAGGGTCTCCTTTGCTTGGACAGATTATATATAGCAAGCTTCTTCAGAAAATATTGCTGGTACAATATTATAAAACAATATTGATGATTTATGAAAGCCTTGATAAATGATAAAGCTCATTGTATAGTTCGAATGAAATTTGATGGTAAAACATTACGATATACAAATTCAAATAGCATTGAGGTGTCATTGATTATTAATGAGTGGAAAAAACAATTCTCATCCATGTATAATGAATAATCAATACTTAAAAAATAATAACAATCTAAGCAAATCTCCACAAAATATCAATGATAATCAATTAATGTATATCATTCAGACAAAATGGTGATCGATGGAATAAAATCCATCAACATGTCCATGAAAGGTGATAGAAAAAGGATCATCAATGATTGATCAATTTATAAATAAGTCCAACATTGTTACTGCTCACCATCCAAGGAAGAAAACCACTTTGAGATAGAAATGAGTATCCGATTCACTGTGCTGTATTTATGTTCAATAAATATAATTTCTCAATTATTTTTCACTATTCTGATCACACTTATTCCATTTAACAGTTTATACTATCATATTTGTAACAATTTTTATGGTTCAACTTGAACTTCATTCACCAGTAAAGTATGATTTGGTGAGTAAGTAAGTTTGGCGTCCTGGTTGGCGCAGTCGGCTAGGGCGTCGCGAATTTTAGTACGCTAGCACTGCCAGGTCTGGGTTCGAATCCCAGTGGCATGGCTGTTTATCATCTCATCAATCACCTTCGTACTCAATATCCATTACCCACGCACAAGCTAAAATGCTTATGTGGGCATCATCCACAATAAGAAATAAAAAGTATGTTGTTAAATAAAATTTTCAATCAAAGTAACCTTATTAATCATTTTTCATTTAATATCATACACTGATAAGTAGTCCTGGCCAAAAAGGAAAAATACTTAAAGTGTATGTGTGGTTGACAAATAATGTCACAACCATCCTCCAAAACAGCTTAAGATACTGAGCAGAAATATCGAATTTGAAAAAATCATCTAAGTAGGAAACGAACTGGGGATTTCACATATCCGGTTACACGCACTAATCGCCTCTGCGAATCCAGCGACATCTAGGGACTGAAAAAACAAACAAAACTAAAAATCAAATTCACACATGATTTGATATCGATTTCGGCGCTCATAAAAGAAATGAAGGATTGGTGGTAGACGTAAGAAGGAAGGTTTAGAGCGGCTTATAGAGAGCAAGAGAGTTAGGGAGGGACATGCCACACTTTTTTCAAATTTGATCTGCTGTCATTTACATTTCATGGAGCAGTGACGTGGGTCTGAAAGGCTTGGATGATGTTGTCTCTCTATAGTCTGTTCAAGCAAAGAAGACATTTTGACAAGATTGGAAAATGATTCTAGCTTGGTCAATATCTGTTCAAAAATTATAAATTTGATCTTAAATTGTAGGGGAAAATGTTTTCTACAATTTGAAACCAAATTTATAAATTTCGAATCAATATTGACCGAGCTAGAATCATTTTCCCATCTTGTCAGAATGTCTTCTTTGCTTGGACAGAGTATAACATGGCGTGTATATGGTCCATCGGTCCCCGATCCTTCCACTTCAAACCAAAATCATTCCAACAAAGAGACGCCGCCTCCCTTTTATTATTTATTCCTTTCTTTCACTCATTATTTTTATTTCTATTATCCTGTTCTGATCTCCGCCAGGCTCTGCTCTGCTGTCCGCTCTTATCAATCCATCCATTTTGATACTGTCCGTCCGATCAGGCTGTAGCTTTTCTCAGATGTCAGCCTGCTGTCTGACTCGCTCTTTTCAATACGATATTTCATTATTCCTAGCGTGTCACTCGATAGATACATGCCTCTCATCTTACCAGACTATCTGGTTGACGCCCTATTGGTCAACGAAAAAAACTAAAAATGAATGAGTGGTCTGATTGTTCCTAAAGCTGTGATACTGACTACATCGGTTCAGTTGAGGCGGTATTGGATATGAAACATAAATATTCTCTGGGTATTAGCTACTTTCACATAATTTTTTAGTAGTTTACATGAGGTTGAAGAAAATCTTTAATGAAATTAAAGAGAATCTGGACTTGTACCCAAGTGCCTTGAAAATAAGAACATGAAGCAAGAGATGAACTACTTTATTTTTGGCTACATTAGAATTAAATGAAAAGACAGTCAGACTGATTTATTAAAAATTCGAGATACCGGTTTCGGTTCTTGTAGATTGATAATGGTGTAACAACCGAAACCGCTATCACGAATTTTTAATAAATCAGTGGTTTGACAACACTTGTCTTTTCATGGATAACTACCACAAATATTACCTTCACAGCCACACAAAAAGTGCATTGAAATTGTCAACAGCTCAGCTATGTTGAATTTCATTTCAAAAAATAAGTTCATTATTCTGTTTCAACCGATTCATCGAATTTAAGTTATATAAGGAGTAGCCTATTACATAACGATTATTCAATTGAATATCCCAATAATTATCACAATTTCTTTTATTTTGTATAATATTAATTATTTTTCGTTAACCTCTGTATCGAAGATTTGTGTGTGATTGTCCTTGTTCAAACGATAGAATAAATAAATAACTTTATTACAGGAAAAACAATACAAAATAATACAATATTATTGCCATCAAGGATCAAACATCGAACATAGACATCGTTTTTCGATCTCAATATTTAACCAGTCGAAATTTAAACCATCACCATTTTCACAAAACCGTTGATATCTATGCAAGGTTCAACTATTAGGGCTCTATGAAGACATCTTTATAGAGCCTTGAGGTTCAACGATCTAGCTCCCACCATTCTCACCATTCCAGGCGCCAAAATTCAAACTAGAAGATTAGGAGCCAACAGTCTATCAAACAACCTCTAAAACGGGGGCTGTCACTAACTCTGTGTGACAATCTGATCTGGTTTTCTAGCCAAGTGGAGCGGTTATCATCCGATCCTTCTATAAAATATAGACAAAACCAGCATCCATAAATATGTATTCATCCATACATGTGTAGAAAAATAAATAATCCATAGATATACCATCATCATTTAGGTTTAGGGAAATCAGATACCTATAGACATACTTGAACAAACTATATGTATTGTATGTGTCAACCCGGATGACAGTGATGTATAAGACAGGTGAACTTCCTTCTCTGAACTCGAATCCTTTGAAATCCTTTTCTCTACGAGAGCGAAATATCAAAATGTCATCAGATTAAAATATCTCGGAGCAATGGTCGACTGAACATAACTCTGATTAGCTCCGATTTGATCGAACTTTTCCAAGTTATTATTATTATTATTATTTTTTGTCGGACATGAAAGATTAGGATTGAGTGAGGAGATGAAGACAAGTTTGAAGTATTTGAGTGAGTGATATAGTTTCATAATTTTCTGTTGATATTCCGTAAATTTACATTCTCAAAAATAATGTCAATCAATGTGATAATTTATCGACATTCTATACAATGAAATAATAAAATGAAACTGAATAAAATAATAGAACATTATTTTTATTGAAGCTACTACCTAACGCAACTATTTCGTAAACATCTTTGAAAATAATGGAGCTTACATTGGCATGTGCCAGGTTTCTTAGTTCTATTTCGTCATCTTTCAACTTTCACCACTGAAATCGTTGACATAAATAAACTTCTCTAAATAAACGTTGCTTTTTATTGTCGTCAAAATGTTCATTAATATTTAAGCGTTTCATTTTTATCACCTATGACTGGTTTAATGGACTCACTGTCTATTTATTTTTATTGGACGAGTTAATCAAATTTAATCTTCTCATAAAAATGTCATATCCACAAAGCAGAACTGAATCTACTTTTCCTGTATAATTAATAATTTGAGAGCAAAACAATCCAGAAATATATGACTCAAAATAAAAATAAAAGGGTCGTATAACTTTTTTCATTCCCCCAAGATATTTCGTTGAGTTTAAGGAAGACTTAAACTAATTTAAATTGTATGATATTGTTATCATAACACAATAGTACCGTTCACGTATACTTGAACACACGATTGGGATCACGAATAGGATCAGCAGAAATCTGTGACGATATGGACATAGTTATGAATCCAATTATTACTTAGGAACTTCAATACAGTCTATGTAGTGAGATCTGATGTAAAGGATTGAACCAACACCTAGTACACCAAGTATACACCTAGAAGGTGTTGGCTAAGTCTGATTCTAGGTTGAGTCTCAACTATGGATGTCTCTCATGAAGCACGTAATAATTTTATAGATATCAACTTAGTTTTAAATTCTCAACATATTCTTATAAAACACGCGTCTCATTGTTTCGAGTTTCTTAAATTTAATGATCCCTACTGTGAAATCTAGAATTATCGGTGTTCCTCGGATACATCATCAATATCTCTTTACATCTTTTCCAATAATAGTACGCGTCTAGCTCCCTCATCAACTCACACTTTCCACACAAAAAGCGTACACCAAACTAATCCTGCACCCCACAAACTATTACCACAAACAAAGTTAACTATGTACTTCAAACAATCGCACCGCATCTGTTCACTTCCAACTCAGTGCGTTTTAAAACGATCGCCGCGTTTATTTCAACGTGTTCAAAAACAGAAATTGTCAGAGAGACAACTACTACAGCCATACAGCCAGTCGGTATTTCAGTTGGATTGAGATGATACGTGCACAAATCAAATTAAAAAGCATTGGCTATTTGTTTCGCCTAGAGCTTTTCGACTTTGGACGAGTGGATAATATTTTGATGCCTGTCTTTTCTCATCTGCTGGAATATTTTGCGGCAGAGTTGATCAACCAACCGTGATGATGATCACTCACTATCTCTCTCTTTCACTCCCCTTGCCTCACTCTCACACACACATCGGTTACCACCTGACGGGGGCTACAGTCTGTCCAAGCAAAGAAGACATTCTGGCAATATGGGAAAATGACTCTAGCTCGGTCAATATTGGTTCAAATATTATAAATTTGGTTTCAAATTGTAGTAAAAACATTGATCTACAATTTAAAACCAAATTTATCATTTTTACAAATATTGGTCGAGATGGAGTCATTTTCTCATATTGCTAAAATGTCTTCTTTGCTTGGACAGACTATACCAGCGCATCAAATAAGCGATGTTTTTGATAGCAGAACACAACTAAAAACAATATCAATTGCAGTACCGACAACCGCAGTAAAAGTGCAATAACAAAGATAGGCTTCAACTGTAATGAACCTTTTGTAGAGTGGCATCCATTGAAGTGTGTATAATTGAACGAACGTTCCTGTGCATTTGTGTGCGTGAGTGAGTGTTAGGGAGTGCGTTGTTAAAATGGGTTTAATTTCATGACTCATTAGTTCGAATTAAGCGTTCCGTGTGTACAGAACAATAAACTCGGCTTCTCTAACATGATCTATCCTTTCTGCGGTGCTTGTTTTAGCATGATACGAAATGACGGGTGGTGATGGGGCTCCCCTCTCTACTCTTTACTATCGACGGATCAACCCCTTCAACATTATTCGAATCCTCTCTCACTTCAGCGCTACTATTTCGCGCAGTGATCTCTTTCTTGTAACTATCCCTGCCTCACTTGATGCGTACAATAATACGAGTATTCATAGCTATTCATTCTTCTTATTGCTCACTAAACTCAATTTTCCTAATTTTCTGAATTAAGTTTCTATTTATATCATTATTCATTATTTTCTTCTTATTCTTTAGACCACAATATGGAAAATCGCTTTTCTGCCTGTTGGCTAAGATCAAAGTGCGTATATTATTTGTTCTTGTATCTTGTGTTAATTCCATAAAGTATAGTAGATGTAGGATATCAGATGTTGTGCAAAACACATGATATCAAACAGTAATAATATTTAATAGTTTGTTGACTTGTTATTCATTCCTACATGTTACGATGAGAAATACACACTAGATATACAAACTCTTAATCTATTTTATTTCAATATTTTACAGTAGCCTATTCTATATTAAGCTATTACGAGTATCTATCGTATTATATTTCATTAAAACTTTCAACTATAATTTCATTTTACATTCCATAGTTATTTATTACAAAACAAAGAATTACATTATTGTATGTAATGTCATACAATGCATTTTTATTCTAGTTATTTTCCAATCCATTTCTCCAATAATTGAATTCTTTTGTATTTTAGACTTTGATTTAATTCCCTAACTAAACTTGTAGTGATTTTATTTTTCAGTTTATCGCACATCATGAATTGTATAGAATGCAACCAAGCAATTATTTCCAATTATAAATGAGAAATTAGAAAATTTATCCTCTCCGCACATATTCAACAACCTTCTTCTTTTCTACCACTACCTCTGTGGCTCCGGGGCCCTTGTGCCTCAACTTCACCCACAACACTTTATGTAATGTAGAAAGTGGAAAATAAAGACATTTATCTATCTATCTATCTATCTTTCTCCTCCTCTACCTCTCTATCTCTCAAAATCCCACACGCACACAAACACATGCACCGAATTTCACCCTCTGTTTTTAACCGCCTCTTTACAACACAATCGACAAATTGCACAGCCGAATCTTTCCAGAGGGCGAGAGATGAACTCCATGCGATGCATTTGAGGGGGGTGGCTGCATTTCAGCGGGGATACATTTCAGTGGGACATGATAGTAGTTGGTTAGACACACCGCACAGCAAACCGCACACGTCAAAAACACATCGACACTGCCAGCCGACAAACAAACAAACAAACAAAATAGAAACATTATTATTCAACTACAAACCTCCAACGCTTTTCGCTAAAATGTAACAACGCTTCCAATAGTTGGTGATTGTACCCAACTCAAAAATAGTTATTAACGTTGGTTATGTTTGCACCGGTTAACGATTGAAAAGAGACAAATATGATGCTTGTTTCCAACAGGTGTACATCTACCTCCCCTTCACATATAGATATATCACTATACATCACTCTGTATTTACACAATGATACATATTTCTGTTCCACTCTGTATTTGCACAATGGTCCATAATAAAGCTCTCATCAAATTAAATTTGCTCGGTGTGTTGGTGAAGTGTGCTATGTTTCGATTTTGAAATATTGTTTTAAGTTTTACCTGTCCAGCCAATCGCCGTCAATATGACGTGTTTGCCACATTATTATTATTATTATTGTGTTTATTCTTGTTGAGCGAGGCTCTATAATCATTGCTGTTCGTCAATAAAACGAATTACTGTAATTGATGATTTATGTTGTTGAACTGATTGTACCTCTAGGCCTTATTTATGGTGGGTGTGTCATGATTATTGGAAGGGGATATGCCGCTAAAAGAAAAAAGTGAAAGTATTGACTTCTATAAAATTGAATTCTTTTTCCCAATTTTTAAAAATTCAATCGCTTCAAATGTGAATTTCTTATCTTCTTTAATTTTTGCTATTCCATTTTATAATATCACAAATAATAATCACACAGGGTTTGTATGAAATAGAATTGTATATTGTATTGTATTTGTATGAAATGGAGCAACTGTATGATTGTTTTGTACTACTGTATTTATTTTGTTCTCCGAAGAAGTTACAAATTCATAAAATATGGTGCACCAATACATTACTTGTTTACACATTGATGTAGTGTAATCAATCAAAATATTTGAAATTTTATTTCAAAAATTCACCTATTCTATAGAAAAAGACCACTTGTATTGCAATTTGTAGTTCAATATTTATAGTCAGTTTCTTATACTACAAACTTTTAGCGAAGGTAGTAAGAGTATACTAGGCCCACGATTATAGGATATTTCCTATATTTAGGGCTACTTCATCAATGTTTTCTATTTGAAATAAGAATAACAGTACCCTTTATTTCTATTTTAGCATAGGATACGATGAAGGAGTATATTATGTGAAGTAATATCACTCCAGTTTTTCTTATTGTATCACTACTTCCTCTATTTCTTTCACCTTCCTTTTCTTGTCCTCAATTCCAACAAAAATATAATCGATTATCTCCACTCAGTTCGAACGTATTCCAACCTCGAAGATTTGTTACATCTAGATCAACGCTTTGAAGAAAGATAAAAACAGAATTGTTGTTTGGTGTTTTAATCCCTTTTTCTTTTTCCTAGCTCGGAAGGGGTGGGAACGCTTTTAGAAGTGTAAGAAGGCGAAGGAGGCGATAAAGAAGAAGATCTGTGAGTTCGATGCGAATGATGAGGAGGAGGAGGAGGAGGAGGAGGAGGAGGAGGAGGAGTGAATTTAGTGGATGTGTAGGACCCCGGTGATGTATGGCCGACAAGTGTCACTCTACGTGATGCATGGCTTGACGGACCAAGTCTGTTTTGTCTTCTGCTTCTTCTCCTCCTTCTCCTCCTCCCCTCCTCCTCCTCCTCCTCCTCTTCAAGTCTCCCGGGTGCCGCATGCAACTTCTTTCTGTTTTCTTCCTATTCTTATTCTTTGAAACTGGTCCGCAATTCCCATCCACTAGGACACTTTGGACAAAGTCACATAGCCTTCGATCCCCTCTTGCAAAAGATCCAAGCAGTTTTGGCTTACCACCTCAATCCTTTTTCTCAAGTGTCTCTCTACTTATCTCCCCTTTTATCCTCTGCTCCTTCTCATTTTCCTTCTTATATTCTTCCTCTTCTCCTACTCCTCTTCCTCATCTACCAACATGATGTTTCCACCTTCATCATCTTCTTCCCTACCTTGTCATTTTTTCGCAACCTCTTGTTTCTCTCTTATTTTATCTCCTTTTTGTTCCAATCCTTTTTTCTTCACTTTTGGCTCCTTTCTTGACAAATTTTCTCCTTTACCGTCTTAATTCCATAACCTTTCTATGTCTTTCTCTACTTTCTCTTCTATTCTCCCATTCGTTCGCAAATTTTCTTGCATTCTTTTCCTCCACACCTCCTCCTCATTTAAAAATTATCATCCTTCTCTCTCCTCTCACTCATCCTCTTTCTCTTGATTTATTTCTTCTCATATTTTTGGTATTGTCACATCTCATCCTGCTTCACTCCTCCTCTTCCTCATTCTTCTCCACCTCTTTCTGTTTTTTTTCCTTTTACAATCATTCAATGTATTTTTATCCTCCACCTCTTCATTCTTCCTAACCACTCTTTCTCATGCTTCTCCTTGTCCTTGTCTCTTTTCCTTTTCCTTCTCATTTCTCCCTCTTCTCTCCTTCTTAACCTCTAAATCCTCCATCTCATAACTTCTCTTCTCTTTCTCCTCATTCTTCAGGCACCCTAACATCTACAACCATTCCCTCTACTTCCCCCTTCTTCTTTCCTTTATTTTACGTCCCTCTCCCACCTCTCTACATTCAGTTACCAGATCCGCTCCTGATTTATAACCAGGGACTTCACTCTCATTCTCCTCTTCTTCTTTTCTACATTTACTGATCAAATGCTCTTGATTACGGTTGTTTCTCTCTCTGTCCGTCTCTTATTGCAAAACATTTCAAACCCTCATCTAGACTAAACTGCTACAGAGCTTGTCGTACCCGTCTTTTATATTGACTATTTTGTTGTTCATGGAGTTGTTTATCCTGAATAGTAATGTGTTTCTAAAAAACTGTTGACTCAATCAAGAGTAGTTTTATTTTGTAAATAACTTTAGAGTAAGTAGCTTTCCTACTAGAAAAAGTAGAGTTACTGTGAGTTGGACACTGCCAAGTTGGCATACACAAACGCGGATAATATTGACAGCGAGAGTCCCTAGAAATTCACTTGCTGTTTATCAAAATTAATTCATTGCGGGACTGGGGTGCCTACACCAACATGGAATTTTGCGAAACATGGTTTTGAAAAACTCGAAACATCTCCACCAAAATTCAAATGCTTAAAAATTGTGATTCCAGATTCAAATTCAGCACCTTCAAGTTGATGGAATACTTTGCAGGTGACTTAATGTGATCAAAATTGAAAACCTTCAGGATAATTTATCATTCTTGAAATTAACATTTATCTCCAATCTTTGTCCCATGAGATATTCAAATTCAACTTAAATAGAAGTCATAACTAAATTTCATTAACTGAACAGTAACTGAAGAAGTCATTAACTAAGAGAGCGAGCATAGCTTATAAGTACTCCAATTCAAATTCCTACTAGATTTTGTAAAAGTAATTGAGTATCTTGAAAATGGAATAAACTAATAATGTAAACCTCCAGGTTATTGGATATTGGATCATTCTCAAAAGTTAACTGAGTACTTCTCAAATCTTAGTTCCTTAAAGTCTCTTGATTGAATTAATAAGAGACTAGTAATAGAGACTAGAGACTAGAGACTATTAATAGAGAATGAAATATGAAGAGTTACTATATTTTAATACCTCAATGCAAAATTATACTAGATCAATATAATATAATAAGAGCTCCTCAATCAAGTATCTTGAAAATCAAACTTAATAAGCAATAGTAAATAAATAAACTTATAAACACTGATCAAGCAACACAGATATCCCGCTAGTTGCTCCAGTAATTGATAACCGACACATTCTATCTGTTGCTTGCTGCAACAAGGGCTGGGTCAACATTGTAAACAACCTTGTTGCACAGGGTGTTGCATGCGCCGCCGCATGCCTCACGTGTCAGAGTGTCAGACGAGTTGAGTGAGTGAGTGGAAGCTGAGGCATTTCCCTGGACAGTGGCTGCTGAGTGAGGAGTTGAGAGAAGTGAGATCTAGAGTGAGTATAATGCTTAAACAATGCAAGTGGCTGTGATCGATGACTCCGGCCAAGGATCCATCTTGCTGGCTGTCCGACTCCACTTCACCTCCGGATTCTTTGTGCTCTTTCAACTTCAATTCTAAGCTATTTCCTACTTCACACACGTATTCGTATCTCTTTAATATCAGATGATCCTATTTAACCATGAGTATAATTACAGTATATATACCGAGAGAATTTTTCGGTTATTCGGAGAGAATAAGGTTAATAGTTCTATTCCAAGTAAGTTGTAGTGGAAAATATTTCTTTTTTAAGGTGAGAATGCTAGTTGTTTCAATTCAATTTTAAAGTATTATCTGTAATTTTTTCCAAGTTCAGTATTGATTAAGAGAAGTATGCGTCCATATTCAAATTATTTCAACTCTCATTACCTGTTATCTCTAACTCTCACCTACCTAAATCAAGTGAATTGTAAATCAAGTAAACTGGAAACATAAAAATACTTCTACCTAGGCTGATCAACTCCTAACTCATTTGTTCCACGCGAAAAAATAGCTTTCATCTATCATCAGTGTATGAATAAACCACATACAAACTCAACGAATAAAATTATTGGTATACTGTAGAAAGGAGTCAATACGATAACAGAATGTTCCACCTTAGGGTAATACAAGTAAGTATTCCTTGTAAGCTATCAATTTACAGAAGACAATATCATTCCAAGTATTTGTGTAACGTAATTGATTCACAAACAAGGAGTAACTGTTCTTGGAGAGCTATCAGTAAATGAATAAACCACAAAGAAGCTCAAAAAATGAAATTGATATACTATAGAAAGGAATCCATACAAAACACAAAGTTTCACAGTAAGTAAGACAAGATTATTCCTTATAAGCTATTTGGTTACAAAAACAATACCACTCCAAGGATTTGTGGAACGTAATTGATTCACAAACAAGAAGTAACTGTTTTGAAGAGCTTGCTCGATTATTCAATAAACAAAGACATGAGAAAATCACGAAGTTTACATTATGTATCCCATAAAAAAGCCTGGGGTATTCAGTTGCTCCTCCGTCTGTTTATTTACCAATAACAGCCTGAAGCGATAGCAATTCCGCGTTTGAGGAGTCGAAAAGAAATGAGTTCATTACTCGAGCCGTCTTTGTTGAAATTTCCATTTCCAACTTCTTTTCTGGACAAGATTAAATCAGGCACCACTCCATATTTTCTCCTGGTACAAAGGAGATACGTTTCTCAATCTGAATGTTATTTTTGTGTTTGTTGGATTGTTTGGTGGAGAATATTTATATTTTCAGGGTTTCCTCAGCAGACATTCAACGATAACAAAATAGGAAAGCTGCTGAAGAATCAGGGATGAAGATCCAAGTTGAGAAGAAATCAGAGACAAAAACAGTCTTGAAAAGTCTCTAAGACAAAAATAATATGATGGTGTTAAAGTTCATCCCAACTTTCTATTAGCGCAGAACTTAATTTGTGACGGTACATTTCAATTTTTATTGAAAATATAGGAAAATTATTGTAGGAATACACATCTTTAAAATCTTTATTCACACATCTTTAAATACGCAGCTTTAAAATAACGATAAAAACGAGATTTGGTAAGTTCAATTCCATTTTTCTGCCGGCATAGGATGTTACAAAATCCATAGTGAGTTCCGTTCATGAAGTCATCTTTCGTTGGTTGAATTTGTTTTTTTATTTGCAATTCTCTTTACTCGTAACATCTCTTTAAATTGACCCGGAATAAGATGAAAGAGTTGTCTACATGAATGAATGTGCGATAATCAATATTTGAGCTGATCTCGATCTCTTTTTTCAACTCAGAAATAACATAATTAGTGCAGCTAGAATTAAAAGCTACATCCAATATTATAAAGCTCATACCAATTTGCGCCCAAATATTATTAAATGCCGTTAAGAATCGTTGATCATTTACAATTAACAAGTAAATGTAATTAAAATATCAAAAACAACAACAGTAACATTTGAAATATGATAATTACAACTTCCACAAGAGTGAAAATAGATAGGTATGACAATTCAATGATAATTCAACTATAATTGAAAGTGAGTTAATAAACAGAAAATATATGTTAGCTTGATATGACTCGTTTGATATTGGCGGTTTACCGCATTTTCAATCATCAATATAAACCTATAACATATTGAGTAGAGGCATATATTTGTGTGAATGGATAGAGAATTGTTGTAAATACATATGTTTAACCTAGAAACCAATATCCTATTGATAATAAATAGAGTTCCATGGATGAAATGAAATGACAAATTTACTAGAATTATTATCAAAGCGTGCTTATAAAATGTATGTTTGTGTGAGTTTACAAGGCTCAGTGGTTAATTTCAATATCAATATGAGGCTCTGAAAACAGGATCACCAAAATACTCAACAGGTTGGTAATTTTCATTAGAATTTTGTATTATTATAACAATTTGTTATGTATGTTTGGACTTCCATGATGATTAGTGAAGACTTATTGATGATTTTGAAACCTTTAGAGACGTTTCACATTGGTAAAATTTATATTTGAACCATTTTCTGCTTACGGTGACAGAATTTTCAATTATCAGTCACGCCCAAAACTGATCTTCTACCAATACAACAGTTCAAAATCAGGCTATGTTATAAATGAAACATTATATTACTGACTTTATTTTTCTTGATTCATTTTCACTTGAACAATTATGGAATTTGGTAAAAGAAAATTCAATAGTTTCAATAATAGACTTGATAGATAAATTAATGCATAAATTAATGAATAATTTGAATTCACTTAAAATTTGAAAATTTAGAGCTCAATGGACACCAACTCCAAATTTACTGATAAATCTATGTGAAATAAATATCATTCCTCGAAAAATAATTAATTACTGAATGAAAACTGTAATTTTTATTCAGGCTTTCAGGCTATAGCATTAACAAATACTGTTCCCAGAAAGTGTATAATATACATTACACATAGGTACTCTTAATGAAATAAGTAATTATAAATTGTACTCATACTATTTGTGAGATTTTGTTTCTATGCATTGCAAGCGTAACCAAATATTATTGAATCATCAATTAAGGAGAATTATTGAAATCCATCGATTAGTTATGTTGAAATTACTTCACGAAACAAAATCCAAACTTGAACGTTTCTTCAACATTGGCGAATTAACACTGATGGCGTCAATAACTATAATCAACATTTGAATTGATATCCTCTCATTATTCTTATACGTCCAATAAACTTCCATTCAACATCTATTACAACCCAAAACCAAATTACGAAAATGTAGAATCACCCCCATCAAGAATAACGAACGCATCAACACTGATGTCCTAAAGATGCAGGATAATGACAGTGGAATGGATGAGGGTGGTGTGATGTCGATGGAGCCTTGATGGATGCCAGCATGGATGGATGGATGGATGAAGGAAGTTTGTAAATCTAGAGTAGGATGGGAGGGGGGGAGGAGGGGGACTTTCTGTCAAGAGTCACCCGGGCACACAATAATATGAGCTTTGGACTGATTGAATACAGGACCCGAGACCCGGTGATGGATAGCTGCCATTACCATCATCTTCTTCCTCTTCTTATTTTTCTTTTTCTTTCTCCGTCCACACTTACCCCTGCCTTTTCCTCCCCCCTCCCCTCGAAAGCCGTCCGCCTAAAGATTCATCTGCAAAGCCATAATGGTGTCTTCAAGTTTTCCACACGAATATACTTTCTTCGCTCCTTCTCCGCCTCTTTTCTCTCCTTTTCCTTCTTTCCTCTTCTCCTTTTCTTTTCTTCCTTCCTCTTCTCTTCTATCCGACTTCTTCTCTTTCTATTCTTCTTACATTATTCTTTTGGCCTCCTCTGTTCTTTTTCTACCAACTTCTTGTACATAATTTTTGTTATAATATTGATAAGCTTTGTAATATATTAATAATATTAAAGGCTTAATAATATTATAAGCTTTGTTCAGCTGCTTCTTGTTCTATCCCTCTTGAGTTTTTCACTCTTCTTATTCTTACTCCTCTTCCTGTTCTTACTTATTCCAAAATATGAAGTCTGTATAATTATCCTCTTCTACTATCTTCTTTCAAAAACTAGGCTTGTTGTCTAACATTTTACATTCACATATTTTTCGTCCAAATTTCTCTACTCGTCTAAATTCTTCTTTCTACTTTCAAGTCTTTTACTTAAAATTCTTCTCTTCCCTTTCCACTACCTGCAACTCATTTTCTTATCATCTCCTTTTTACTCATTCTCCCATCATCTCTCTTTTCTTCCGGCAATTTTCATTAAGCACCTTTAATTTTACAAATCACATTCTTGCTTTTTCTCTCTATCACTTCTATTATAAAATAATATTCTCTTCTCCCACATTATTTTATCTTCTTCAAATACCTCCTTCCATAATTTTTCCTTTCCATGAAATTTCCTTCTTCATCTCTTCATCCCCCTTATCCTCTTAAATTCCCCTCTCTCTTCTTCTTCAGCGCCTTCGTTCCTCCTCCACATTTCCTTTTTCTCATTTCCTTCTCCTCCCCCTCTTCTTCTTCCTCCCCCTCCACCCCCTCATCCACCTCCCCCCTCCTCCCCTCCTACTCCTCCTCCTCCTCCTCCTCCTCCTCCTCCTCCTCCTATGCGTCACAGGATTTCTCGGACACATCAATCTCGCCAAAGCCATTCATCTGCACTCGCCTGTCTGCCATCAATCCCACTTCTCTCTTTCTCTCTCCCATTCTCTCTTTCTCTTACTCCAACTCCCGCCCACCCTCTCTCTCACACACCATTCTTCTCTGCAACATTTGTTCCCCCAGCCTTCCGATCCATAAGGAGAGAGTGGAATACAGCAAAGACGACCGAAACGAGAAGTGAATGACTACAATGTTATAGTCTGTCCAAGCAAACAAGACCCTCTGGCAAGATGAGAAAATGACTTCAGCTCGGTCAATATTGGTTCAAAAATTATTGACTTGGTCTCAAATTGTAGATCAGAATGTTTCCTACAATTTGAAAACGAATTGATAGATTTTTAACCAATATTAACCAAGTTGAAGTCATTTTCTCATCTTGCCAGAAAGTCTTCTTTGCTTGGACAGACAATGTTAGCTATGCGTCACTTCTTCAGTAATTTATCGATGCGCCATCCATCCACTTCCAAGATGTTTCAATTGATGTTGCACTCGTAAATAATTCATTGATGTACGACGTATTTAGTACAATTAGCTTCTTATTCGTCTCATAAATTTTCCGCTAGGTAAGTTCATTTATTGTTTACAAAATACCACGACAGTTTCACGAAAGTATTATTGAATTGAAATAGGCCTATCGTATAATAACGTCATTTGACTGTCGTTTATTGGTTCCTTTGATTGAAATCACTTCACGGCAGAACTGAATTTTTGTACAGGAAGTCCTGTTGTTCCAGATTTATTAGCCTGAGTATTGTGCAAGATGGATTATATATTGTGCTAAATTGATTCATTATAGCGCAAGATGAATGATTATGAAAGATTGGTTCGTTTTTGCGCAAAACAGATTCTTGTATGAGAGTTGGCACTTGTTTTTGTACCTTTTCTGAACATTTACTTAGCAGAACTTCGAAATTTATCACGTTTGAACTGAATCAAATATTTATGTAATTTATGGGAAATTTATAATATGTGGATAAAAATTGATATAATAAAATACCGATAGTATAAATACTGCTGCTCTGTACGATTAGTTTTAGTTTACCAGAGATTGATAATGGTGTAACAACCAAAACCGGTATCTCGATTTTCTAATAAATCTGTGGTTTGACAACATCTTGTCTTTTCATTTATTATAGATATAAAATAACGAGGTGGAACTACCCGTAAGGGTCCCCTCACCATTAAAAGCCATAAGAATATAATAGTAATTAATTCGAATATCCATTAATTATAGAATATTTTTATTATATGGAAAATGTATAATATGTGTATCAATACATAAAACTTATTATTATTTTATGAATGATTCGATAACTTACTTTAAGTAACTCTACATACGAAAACCTCAACGTCATAACTACAACGAATCCTGACAGACAAGTTCATACTCTGCATCGAGACTGTTCCCTCTTGAGGAAACGAAGATGGAGCGAAAAATAGTATAAAATGAAAGAGAAGACAGAAAATAAGAGAAAAAGACGTGATGTTGCAAAGTAGACAAGAGAAGACGGACAGACAGCTACGCCCCAATTCGAGTTCTGTCTTTCAGCCAACGTAACGATAAATTTGTCCTAAGGGACATATATCTTCTAACTGTCCGATCTAGGTCTAAACTGTGCAGTATATTGACCAAAACGCGAGCATGGCTGCCATCTTTATTGTACTGTTCCTCTCTGCGAGTTGCTAGTCTTCCCTACTAACCAATCTTCAATATTATTGAACATATCATTCACTATTTGTAATATTTTCATCAAAATTGTGAAAGAAGAAATTTTGAACATGTGTCTGTGTTTTACCCATCAGTTAGTTGTTTGTCACAGCATGGATTCCGCTCAGTTATTTAATTATTAATTATTATGAACTGTATCGGCTGAGTACCATAAAAATCAGATATCACAATTCGTTATAATAGTCTGCACAATAAGACTGAATTCTGCCTTTATTACGGTATTCACAAGCAAGGAAAGGGTTTCTCTTGTGATACAGGGTTTTTATCAGGTCAAAGAACTTTATCAATAGTTACTATCTGCTTTACTTTGGCTTAGCCTATTAGAGATCTCTCAAATCAAGAAGCCAAAAATTACTCTCATTGAAACGCTTCAGATTATTGTATGTGTGTGGGATGAATTATTTTCAACTCAACAATAAATGAATTGGAATTCATGTTTTCACACACTTCTCTAGGAGAAATGCTTCAAATAATCAAACCCAGTTTCATATGATTTATTCAACTCCAGTTGATTCGCTTATTAGTTCATTAATTAGTTCATACATTCAATTTTATCTATTTTGCGATAAACATGTATCGACAATTGACAATTGTCGTTTTTCGACAATGAACGGTTTTTATTTGAATGTATTGATTAGAAATGATGATGACCACACTGTTTTTGACATAACAATGGATGAATTTCAATTCCTATTTCCCATTTTTAAAGAACCAATTTTCAGTAATATATAATATGAAAAATTAAATCGCTAAAAACATTCAGTTCAAAGGCTCAATCCTTTAATCTTGAAATACGATTCTTATGATCCTTTAGGTCAAACTGGCGTGAAATTGTTCCGGGTCCGGTGTATTATAAATTGGAAATTTCTAGAATAGAGAAGCTGACTAATCTTGGTCGGTGGGATTAATAGTTGTGGCAGTTGAATACCGTAATGCACGGCTGCTGCATGATTGAAGGCTCGTCATTTAGTCCCGCTGAGGAAACCGCTTCTTGCACACAGGCTATGAGAGCAGGCATCAGTCAACGATTTGTTACTTGGGCCCACCTCTGTTCTGCTAATCATTTGTTTGATTCAAGTTAAATGACCAGGCTAAATCACTCACGTAAACAGCGTCTATGCTTCCGTACTTCTTCAGTCACATTAATATAAAATATGTACTTATGTATTAGGCTGGGATAAAATAACTTCCATATTTATCCACTTACATAAATGTACGAAATTTCACCAAATAGAATGGTATTTACTTATTTAATTCCTTTACTTAGTGAATAATGATTTTAACATGCTGAATGGAAGATGATGAAAGTTAACATTACAGTAATTTTTACTTTGAAAAACACTTTTCACTTGAAAATTTTGAATTTTGATAGCAAGTTTTGATATAGAGACTTACACTCAGAACTGTCTTTTCTCAATATTTCTTGAAAAATCAGTTCAAATGTTCATGTCTTATTACACTATCACCAATTTTCCTACACAATCGAGTATTAGTATACTTAATTAACTTAAAATTGTTAATTTTAATAACTGTGGCGAAGTTTGTACATTTATGTTCAACTCGATTATGTAGTGTGGAGTTCGCAGATAGTGCAAATACATTGGTATGAATGTAACATAAACTTAACATAATATATTTGAGAATAAAAACGCTTTAGCCCTAACCTTATAAGCAACATTCACTGTGAGGTTGAGTGAACTTCTCTTTGGACATTCATATGTCTTAACACCGCCATTTTATGTAGATGCAGCAGAAATTTATATTACTGTTAGCTTATTGAATCCCATATCTGAGTCATTTCACAAGTTTTTATAGTTTATACTTTGTCAACTCAAGCAAACAGAGTAATTAGTTTCCTTTTTTCTCATAGCATGAGATTTGAACCTATTCACTGTGTCATGTAATCTACATGAATAAACGCACTGTCGGCTCGTACCCACGAATCAGGTAAAGTGCTGTACAGTAAAAGATATGGGCACTTCACCTTTCTCGTGGGTACGAGCCGCCAGTGGAATAAAATGACTGAATCTGAATAACTAGAACTTTTTCACTCACTCTTTCTCCATCTCATTCACACTTACTCTTTCACTTCTCTTACTCTTTCTATCGTTTCTCCCATAGCGCAGCTTCAAAACGGCGACAAAGACAAAATTATAAAAATATTTCACAGACAATGAGCACCAGCAAAGACCGGCAGCCATCAGTTTAGACGACGAAAATGTCACGCCAAAATTTTTCTTCGTTCCGGCCGACAGAGCAACGTTTGGATGGACTGATCGTTGACTCTGACACTGGCTCTCTAGGCTATAATAGGAATGGTGAGGGAACTGGAAAAGGTGAGAGATGACGAATAATATTAGAGGAAGTACCGGCGAAGAAGAAGGTAGAGGAGAAACTGGAGAAGAAGAAGAAGAAGAAGAAGAAGAACAAGAAGAAGAAGAAGAAGAAGAAGAAGAAGAAGAAGGAGAAGAAGAGGAAGAAGAAGAAGAAGAAGAAGAAGAAGAAGAAGAAGAAGAAGAAGAAGAAGAAGAAGAAGAAGAAGAAGAAGAAGAAGAAGAAGAAGAAGAAGAAGAAGAAATAGAAGAAGAAGAAGAAGAAGAAGAGAAGAAGAAGAAGAAGAAGAAGAAGAAGAAAAGAAAGAAGAAGAAAGAAAGAAAAGAAAAAGAAGAAGAAAAGAAAAGAAAAAGAAAAATAAGAAGAAGAAGAAGAAGAAGAAGAAGAAGGAGAGGATAACAGTAGGAAGACGACAGTTAGAGATAGAGAAAAATATGAAGGAAGAGTGGGATGGAAGAGGAAGAAGGAGGAAGAGGGGAGGAAGAATTGAGACAATGAGAATTGGAATGAGAACAGAAGAAACGTTAAGGAAGAGCGAAAAAATGACAAATCTGGAGCTGAGACCTTGTAGTGGATGTATAGCTGATAACTTGAATAATTGAAAACTCTGTTGATTATTTTCAAGTATGGAAGCATTGAGCTCTTCTATTAATTTAATTGTATAAAAAATGTTTGTATAAAAAATTTCTTTATACTCATGTATGAAAATTTGGTGTAATGGATAGGTAGATAAGTATTTGGTGCAATTAATAGATATTTTTTGTTCATATACGATAAATTAATGATAAAAATCGAACCATTACTAGCTATTCGTTCAGAGTATAACCCTTCAAACATGGCTTCCTCAAACAATTTCTATGAATATACTACTTACGTCTCTTATGTCCCATATAAAACCCTATTTTGCTATTGAAAAGAGCCATTGCAGACACTTACCTGAAACAATAAGAAAAATTAATTAATGACAGAAATATAGCTGTAAAACTGTAAATATAAATCTTCACTTTATAAAAATGATCAATCACAGAATCTGCAGGAGTTGGAATCTTCTGTCCTGAGTTCTGTCCACGCTAATTAGAATAACGTTAACTAATGGACAGATTGGATACGCCAGGAGTCAAACTCCTAATGGGTTAACAGGCTCAATAGATGAGTGAAGGTGGTTTACATCCTCTGAGAGAAACAAAACAATAAAATGCATCAGTTCGGATGGTTCTTTGCAGTTAGGTTGACACGGTTGTCAATTTATCCTACCTATTTGTTTACAAAACTTGATTGTCTACATCTCTGACTTTCTGTTTCAAACTGAAGTGGTGTCAGCCATCAAGAGTGATAGTTTTAGAAAAGAAATCACATAGAAAGGTGATCAATCTCAGTCAGCAAATTATAGTTTCCGTACAAAAATCACTAAGTTCTTGTTGTTTCAAGGAGTTTGATACATCATTATTTGTTCAACGTTGTGTGTTATAATAATTATATTTGGTCGTCTCCAAAACTTTGTAATATAAATGAAATTTATGAAAAAAGTAACTCAGGTAACCTGATGGATAATTCTGTTGAAAATTGGTAATTTCTCTCAAATTTATTTTTGAACGGATTAATGATTGAATTTTTACTCTTAAGGATTATTCACTTGACACTAGATGGGACTTACTGAATCTATCTAATATTGGAATAATAGCAGTAATTGTTCATTTTATTTCAACGATGGAATTTTTGAGACTTAGTCTGTTTTGGGACAAAATTCTAATAATCATCTTTGTAATTTTATTCAATCATACAGAGTGCAAAAGTCCTATAGAGAAGCTACAATACAGCTTCTGTACCAATTTATACTACAGTCTAAAACCAAGTTATGTCAGTTATTACTGATTTCATCTTGAAAGAAATTTTCACCTGAAGATAATAAATAACCTTAAAATTTCTAATCGTTGAAATTTCAATTTTCGTTACCAGAGTCCACCAAGAGCACTTCCAGATAGGACAATACACAATTTTGGCCAATAGATATAGCCTATTATAATTACCCGACATATTGAAACTATCAACCGTTTCAATATCTCTAGCCAAGATACGGAGGGTGAACAAGATCAAAGGTTATTCAAAAGTCCTTGAGTAAATTTTCAGGGCGTACATCATTCAAAGGGTGCATCTCCAAAATTCAAGGGTGTTTTTGACAAGATATCATGACCTGCATCCAGTAAGTGACAAGCAAAAATGGACAGGTTTCCGAAACCCCCGACTGAGAAAACACCGCATCATATTCTATTATACCACGGTTATAAGCTACTCCAGTATTATTCTTTCGAGTACCTTACGTCATGCGCTGTATTAATAACAATAATAAAGTTGAGGAATTATAATAGATATCCATTTCATAGCGGCTCGTCCCAGTTATTATACTGTATTTAATTCAGGTTCGTAAAAAGCGACCAACTCTTTCTGTCACCCCTTGTCGTTGCACCCCAACCCAACCCTCTCGCATTATTATTGAGTTAAAACTCTTTTGAAATGTCTGTCAAATTGTAGAACTCCCCACTCTGGGATCAGTTTTTGACGCATTCATAATAATCAGCAGTCTTACGCATGAATGATGGCGCACAGAAACATAATCATGTTTATAGACTCACTTGTTGAGTTCAGTTAGCTGCCGGCTTGTCCTGATCTGTATTGTTCGAGAAGTAGTTTGCACAGCCACTTCAAGAAGATTTTGCTATGAGAATCTTTCAAACGGCGGAATTCTAGCACGTATCAATAAACTCTAATCGATAGTTTGACTACTGTTCAGTACTAAACTAGGTTTAGTACGCACAGTTTTCACTTGAGTAGTTGTGAAGTCGATCGATCTGAGTTGACAAAAATGTTGACCTCGTTGGAATCTGCAGAGGTATAAATAACAATCACAATCTCTTAAAACCCAAGTTTAAACTAAGTTTAGAAACCCGTTGTTTCTGGAAGAATAGACTGAAATTACTGTATAATTGGAAGATAAGGGGGTTGAAATGAGCAAAGATGAAGCAGAACAAGATATATATTTGAAAATGTCATTTTATTCACATATTCATATTGAAATCAATCATAACTCCCAAGATAACAAAACCACTAAGTTAAAATTTCAGTTAATATTCAAAATATTATATGCAAATTATTAATTGAAATTTGATATATCGAATATAGAAAAAGATATTCACTTGACTAACTCTTCCAATTGTGTGGTTTGTAATGTTTGGAGAAATCGCTTCAATTATTCCTCAGTCAATCACACTTGAGTTTACTTTAGTTTCTCATAAAAAGTGTAAGATCGTATAACTCATCTCATGTACAATGTGCACTATAATATTGGCTCACGCATAACCAGATCTAATAAGATAGAATTCAGTTAAATTCCAAACTAACCTACACAAAACTAGATACGCCATCCCGGAATATCATTACCACACGTGGACTACTCTTGTACAGGTAACGAGTATTCGACCAAGTACACAAAATTAGGTAAAACCTACTCATAAGGGTTTCCCCACCATTAAAAGCCATACGAATATTTTTTTATTCATGTAATTGTACTTCCAAGTTTATTTAAATAACTTGACACCTTGTTAGATCGGACCTCTAAAACCATATCCTTTACCTTAATCCAAAACTCATTTCCAGACAACCCTAGCTCATTCCACCTAATCTCCTTGGGTAATTTACGCATCCTCCCAATTCCACAATGCATTTCAATGGATAATCTCACATGCAAAGTAATGAGCTGTCTATCATTGCAAGACCTACTGAACCTGCTTAATGTATTCTATATAGTCAAATACTATTGTACAGTTATATTGTATGGGTATGTTCAACAAAGGACTAGTGTTAACGTAGGGGCGATTTGTACAATAGGAGTTTTGTAGACCATTTTATTGACAACGTCCATCGTGTGACATGGGAGGTGAGGGGGTTGGAACCTCGTTTTTTGGGACGGTGTATCATCCCTCCCCGCCCCCTAAACCGTCAAACAACCCCCAGAGTGGTATCATAGACGAATTAACTCCCAAATAACCTGTCTGGTCGCTTTTTTCAACGTCTGACACTCTCCTGTGCGGAGCAGACACTGATCTGAAATGCACACTAAGTAATCACATGTACAAATAATGTGCAATTTATTTGCACCCCACCAGCAGACCCACTTATCTCCACATTTGAATAATGATTATCTTTAAACGACAGTTGAGGAATCCTTTATATCCTCTCCCATTCACATGTGTTTGCTAACTGATTCATGATCAGTCTTGAGATTCTCAGCACCGCTGAAAGGATTTTTCTCATCTAAATGTTTGGATCGGGATGATTCCTTCCCGTATTCTTACTGATTGAATTCAATATAAGTGTCACATAACATCGTTATTATTCAGTTTAGATTAAGGCCGAGATGTCGTTGTGCGCTGTACAAATATTTCTTATTCCTTTTTCAACTTTCACAAGTTTTTCTCTTGTTTAAACTGAGTTTATTCAAAAAACGGTGAGTATCAACTATAAATAAGATACTTATCATTCTGTGATAGCCTCTAGATTCATCAATGGACTTGAAAGCATGAAATATGCTTCAAAATACATCCTATCGTACGTATTAGTTCAGATATTTTCAGTAATTTACTGATGAATGTGATCTAGATCCACTTGAAAATTTTGGTTTTGGACATTATGATGAAAATACTCTACTTTGTTCATCGAAAATAACGAGCAATTCTATCCAATTTCACTAAAACGCTGGAAAGTCACTTCAAGTCGACGAAAGTCAGCAAGTCATGACTTTATGGGTCTAAAGATACGTAGAGATATGTTTTTTGAAATTTATTAACGTAAAACAAACAGCAGAAACAATTTAATCAACTTTACAACTGTATTCTTTGGCAAGCAAAATTCACATTAAAAATACCTACAACAAACAACACTATGTAGCGAAAAGATTCAATTAAATTTAAATGGGCCACAAATGAATTACAACGTTTATTCATTCATATAGTTGTCCATAAGGGTGAAAGGGGGTAAGGGGAAGCTGAAATATAGTGGCCCAATAAATGTTAGTGGAGCAGAAGAGTGAATTGGAGAGTAAAGGAGAGAAGTAGTGTGTAAAGGAAAGAATCAGATGAAAGATAAGCAATCGAAAGTTTTTTCTCAGATCGAAAAAGCTCTCAAGAAAAAGATGAGCTGACAAAAAATAGAAGAGACACACACCTGCCCAAGACACGCAGCTGTCGTGTATCCAAGTTAGTCCGCTCATAAAACAGTCAAATACGACGCGTTTCCACTTCTAACGCTCTCAATGTAGTGCTATTCCAACTCACTATGTTGTTATTGTTGCCAGTTCATCAGAATCAAAGAACGAACCGAATTAAACCGCTGCATTGGAATAGATGTAACTGTAGTATTGGCTTGGCACATGGGAGATAGTGAGTACATTGTACTCAACTCCTGGATTTACCTTTTATAATATTAAATTCAATTTTAGAGGCTGTATTACTGCTATACTTCAAGATTATTATAGTTCCTATGGGAACTCTTTGATTACGAACATCTCTTCTTAGTAATTATTCTATTTCATTTACTTTTAATCATTCTATTTTCATCTACTTAGTTATATTTGGATTTTGTACCCTCATTATTATCTTGCTGATTCTCTGGAAGTGATAAGCGACGAAATCTGATTAAACTGCCGTGAAATGATATCTAACAGAGCCAATAATGCAAAAGAAAATCATAAAAAAGACATTATTATTGGAAAATAATGATGGAATCAATTGATTGATTTAGCTATTTATGGCAATACAAATGCGTTTCATAAGAATTGTGGATGACCGCACAATGATGAAATATCAATACATTTTTCTCAACACTTTGTACTGTTATCTCAATCCCTTTTATATCAGAATTGCGGAAAATCTTCGGTTGACAAATGTGTTTCACTCAGAGAACGCCAACGATTCCTCTACTGAAGAATAACAACAGGCTGTCTCACTCACATATTCTGTCTCTCTTACTCTCCAACGCTCTCCTCCTTCTCTCTCTATATAGGCTATATCTCTCTCACACACAAGCGTACAAGAAGTAATGACAGTCCTCTATCAAATACGCCGCATATCACCTATAGACCTGCTACCAATACACAGTGCATACCGATAAAACATTGATGGGCAGAGTAGGCTACACTGATGAAGAAGAAGAAGAAGGAAAGAAAAACGAAGAAAAAAAGAAGAAGAAGGAGGAGGAGGAGAAGAAGAAGAAGAAGAAGAAGAAGAAGGAGAAGAAAAAGAAGGAGAAAAACAAGAAGAAGAAGAAGAGAAAAGCATGATAGAGATATGTGTGACAGTTTGAAATGTCCCTGATAGATATCAATTTTTATCTTAGCCCGTTGTATCGAGTAGCAGATAGGCTACTGTCTTCTTTTGCCATTGCTATCCATCCCTCAATTCAGGTTGCACGATTTCATATTATGTACATACATATTGTTACAACATACATGATACTATATTTCATAAACACATATACCCTGCATGTGTTGGGAAAATCATACGCACAATCTTCACAACCCCGGTACCAAGAATAATATTTTTGAAGCAACCATGTGCAGTTCTGAATGATTGTTGAGAATATATCACACAAAAACCTGATACAAGTAACACGTACACACTGTTTGATGGCTTCCACCCTCTCTCTCTCTCACTCCACAATTTATATTTCTCTCTCTCTCACTTTCTCTTACTCAGAAACTCCCTCTCTCTCCCACTTTCCACTAAATCTCACTCATACCCTGACTTCAACAAACACATGGATAGAAGGGTAGGTGAGTAGCCAGTCAATCATAAAAAGCTTCCATGCTCGTCATAAGCAAGTATCCCTCTATGAAGAGAAAAAAGAAAAATAATCAATGAAAAAGTGAAGTCAAGGGGAAGACAACGATGGAGAAATAGGAGAGAGGAAATGAAAGGGAAGGAAAAGGAGAACAAGAAGAAACTACAAGAGAAAGATGATGAAAGAAAACAAGAAGATGACGAAAGAGAAGAAGATTGAAGAAATGAATTGACATAACACTCGTTTTCATAACACTTTGCAAAATCTTCGATCAATGAATCTATCTAACACATTAGATGAAATAAAACAGCCTCAACTACAGTATTAGCGTGGTAGTTATAAGGTCTAGCCTACAATGTTTTCCGAAATTCCTGTGTAATAAAATAAATCAGCTTCATTATGGTTGAAAAAAAAATTCTTATGTTTTTTATGAAAAAACTCGATATTTTTCAATTGAGAAGAATTTTCTTCACAAATACAAGTAATTCATAATACATGAATATGATTGATTGATTGATTGATTTATTGATTTACAGTAACAGAATCGTATTGCTAGGTCTAGTAAGACCCATTGCATACATAACATATTACAACATCCAACTGTACTATACAATATACTTATACAAATAGAAATAAATAAATTCAATCACAACAGAGAATGATTGTAAAATAATTTAGAACTTCTGAAAAAGCAAATAGTAGATTTCTATGTTGAGAAAAATAGAATAATTTCTACAAAAATGGCAATTTTAATTACAAGGAAAATAGATGTAATTAATCACATAGCTTATTTAAATGGATGAATAACAAGATGATGAATGATTACACAAAAAAAAATAAAAAAATAAAGGCCCTATCAATCTGTACCACCAAGGAAGTATCTGAAAAGTCTTCTCTTGAATACATTGGGTGAATTAGAAAACACTATTCTCTCAGGGAGCACATTCCAAAGTCGAGCAGCAGTTACCACAAATGAGGAATTGAAGGCTGCTGTCCGGTGAATAGGGATCTGTAGGGTGTATTCATGTGATCTAGTATTGCGGTTTGGGTAGACATCAATAAGCCGCACAAAAGTATCAGCTAAGTAAGCAGGGCCCGCTTTCAGGATCAGAATTCTAAATACTTGACACAGTAGAAAATATTGCCTACGCCTATCCAACTTCAGCCAGCCCAACTCCATGAAGAAGGAGGTGACATGAGAGAAGCGCCTATGATATGTATATGTATATTATATTTCTAATCAACAATTTTTGAGCTACTTATATCAAAGTTCATCCGTTAAAATCTTCAAGGCCTTCAACATAAATTACGATCATGTCAATGAATCCACTTGGAACTTCCCATTCGCATTTCCAACTCCAACACATCAACTTACTAGTCAACTGGTGAATGAACATAGTGTCACAGCAGTGTTTCATACGGCAATGCTCGATCCACAGAGTTCTCGTACGTTTTTTGGGAGCGCGCGGCTTTTTGAGTGACAGCGACTCGGGTTTTTTTTGGTAGTTGTCAGGTGATGGGTTGGATGATGAGGGGTGGTGAGAGGGGAGGATTTTGAAACAGAGTTGATGACGAAGTGGCGGCTGTTCTGTGACATGCTGTGAGTGGTGTCATCATCATTGCACTGACAATGATGGACAGCTCAAAACTGCAGCAATTTTCTACCTTGTGACTTCGAATGGATGCCTGAGGCTACGCGTGTGGCAGTGGGGTAACGCACAAGCGAGAAATAGGTATATGACTATAGCATCTTCTTTCCCACCCTTTTCTTTTATTCCAACAAGTTCATTTCATTTTTTCTTCTTCTTCTTCTTCTTCTTCTTCTTCTTCTTCTTCTTCTTCTTCTTCTTCTTCTTCTTCTTCTTCTTCTTCTTCTTCTTCTTCTTCTTCTTCTTCTTCTTCTTCTTCTTCTTCTTCTTCTTCTTCTTCTTCTTCTTCTTCTTCTTCTTCTTCTTTTCTAATTTCTACTTCTCCTGCATTTTCTGTTGTTCTTGATCATTCCCTCCTTCTTCTACTTTTTATTTCTATTTCTCATTTTCCTCGTAATTTCTTACAAGGAAATCCAATCTGAAATCCTACAATTTCTTCTTTTTATCGTTCATTTTTTGTTGAACAAAGTATGTATTATTCTCTCCTATTTATGTAAACATTACCCACATTTTTCAATTATTGGTTACTCCTAAAGTTAATAAATCATTTTCATTTTCAATTCCTCATCATAGTTGAATTCTTCCATACTAAGTTTCCATAACCTTCCTTAAATTCTCAAAGAAAGTCAATAATTCGACGATTCTTGTTATTTCAATAATAATTATTGTGTGTACAACAATAATTATCATTTACAGTCGAAAAACACAGTTTCATAAAAAATATTCCGTGCTATTCAGAATTGTTGTCAGTATTTGCATTGTACAATCATCATAGTTTCAGAATTCTCCAGTTCTATTTTTTCTCATAGGTTCTATACTGTATATCTAACATACGAGCTAATAAAAGCTAACATACGAACTCGTAATAAAAGCTTTACTAAAGACTTCATACTTCTTTTTACAAACAATATTAATGAAAGTGCATAATAATTAATTGTTCGGATAAATTTACTGAATCATTTTCCCAAAAACAACAGATAAAGACACAACAATTAACATACAAAAATTTTCATTCAGTCCAACTCTATCAATCAAGAACACTCCCTCAGACTCCAACATTCTTTCACCCGAATTTCACCGTGAGCAAGTTCTCAGTGATTTAAGCACCCATCACATCACAACAATCCAGCTCCACGTATGTTCCAACTTCTAGACAAACCAGTATCCAGTTTGAATGATTCAAACAGATTGCCCACGTCAAATCTTGACATTTTTCTCATAATTTGACAGAGAAGTAGGAACCGGATTCGAGATAAAATATCGATGCTTTCCAACACTTCGGAATAGGTCGATATATTAGATTTCAGTATTTCCAACAAATACTTTGTCCAGAATGACAGGTGGTTCATCAAGTCACCTCAATTCACTACACATTTAGATCTCTCTGACTTTTTCCATCCATCCTCTTTTTTCCTCATCCACTCTTGTAATTTACTAATCCGTTTTTAGCTACTAAAAAATGTCACATCATTTCTCTTTTATCGTTGATCATAATTATCAAAATACTCCCAATTTTTTCTTCCCACTCCAAAGATATATATTATTCAACTCCGCCACTGACCTGGAATGTATCAATTTTTTTCTCAAAACAACAAAAATACATTAATATTAAACTTTCCCTCTTGCTTGCACAAGGACATCTGCCTTCTGTCTGTGTTATTTTGGCATTTCAACGGTAAACTCCTATTTTTTCTCTCTTAAATACTTCTATTTCTTGTAAACTCTGATGAGATGATGTTGAAACATTTTTAGATGTTTCCCAAAAGTTGAAATTCTGATTATCAATTACGGAGAACTTGAATGTGAACTGGAATCTTTATTTTGAATCGAGAATTTCCGTGATTGAGAAGTAGATGTAGCCTACAATAAAGTTTGAGAAGATAGACTGGGCAAGAAGCCAGTCAGTCTACATTGAATGAAAAGAATAAGTTAAAGTAACAAGAAAGAGAGAAAGAAAAATGATGATAAGGATGGAAAAATGATGTAGGTATGAGAAAAAGAGAAGGAGAGGGAAATTATTTTCGAAAATACTCCCAAGGTATACAAATGAAAATGGGTATCTAATCACACTTAGCTAATACTGGGTTGCAGTTTCACTATGGCTCCCAACTATCAACAATTCTGAAGCTTCTCAGATTATTATATTTCTTGTTATAGGATGATTAACTTGATTCTGGATTACAATTTTATTTCAGTTGTCTGTTTTCTCTCTGTCATGTAACACATGTCCAGAGGCATTTATTTAACATATGAAACTATTAATACAATATGAGAAGTTCTACTACTTTTCTAAACTATCATTATACATTGTAGCATCCCACAATAGAGTCCATGTGTCGGGATGCATCTTCTTTGCAAATTGTGCATGAATTGCATCTCATACAACGAACTCTATCAAGCAATAAAAGAATCAAGAGTGGAAAACTTTAGAAAACTTCGAAAAATAATTCTGGAAAACGGTTACAGGAATAGCAAAATACAAGGATAAGACCATTACAAACTACCACTATCAGTAAGGTGTTACGGTAGCAATAAAATACCGTTTAAAATTTTAAAAAAGAGCAATAGATAAGGATCAATATCGAATTACAGAGTATGGCCCGTTAGCTTATCGACTCGATCTAATGAATAAATCGTAGCGGATCTTCTTCAATGTCACCATTCATGCGTCACATCCATGCTCAACTTTAGACGGGAAGGGTGAGATGGAGAACAGAATAGTACTTAGCAGAAAGAAAGGAAGAAGGGGAATTAAAAGTAGAATGTGAATGGAAGAAGAGAAAAAGAATGATAGAAGAGGAATAGGAACAAGGAAGAACGAACTATAGGAAGGATTCAGCGAGAAGCAATTGAGAATATGTGGATAGATAGATAAAATGATTTTATTTTAAACTTTGTAAAAATTTTACAAGCGTTTGTGGGCGAAGTTGAGGCATGCAAGCCCCCTCTTCCACTTAACCCGCAATGGAGGGAGTAGAAGGAAAATAAAATTTATATATTATATCATAGTCATAGTTTATATATAATGTATAAAATCATAGTCAGAAGAAGAATGTGGAAGGAGATGAATATGAAGAGTAATGTGGAATAAGGAAAATAAGTAAAGAAAGTGGGAGGAGAGAAAGAAACAACACAACAACAACATAAAACAGATTATGACCAATATGCCTTCAACAATCAACAAAACTATAGTAGACAAAACTGAAACTAAATTTGAGATTCCACTGAAAAATGGAACTTACAAACAATGTTGAGGGCAAAATTCGATGATTTGAATAAAATCTAATTGCAAATGCTACTGAGTTGATACTGCAGAGGAGAAAGATGAAGAGTTTCGAGATAGAGAAGACGAGAAGAAGGAAGAAAATAAGAAGAGGGAGATGAATGAGATGATAGTGATACCTATTTGTCGCACTAATACCGTACACGACCCCATCCATTATACATTACATTAGAGCACGCTGAATTGAAAAGTCCTAAAGGTAGAGTGCGGTGATTGACATGAGGGCAAAAGCTGCATTTTGTAATCGCAAGGGTGTCCTCGTCAAAAAACTACGAAGAAAAATCAAGAGAGGAGATCATAATAAGAATAGAAAGAGAGGGAGAATGGTGGAGGACATGCCTAAGGGGCGCAGGCAGTTAGTTCAGTGGCTGTGTATTGAAAACAAGAATAAGATGCACATTTATTGGCTATAGTCTGTCCAAACAAAGAAGACATTCTGGCAAGATGGGAAAATGACTTCAGTTTGTTCAATATTAGTTCAAAAACTACAAATTTGGTCTCAAAATGTAGATTAGAATGTTTCTTACAATTTGAGGCAAAATTTATAATTTTTGAACCAATATTAACCGAGCTGAAGTGTTTTCCCCATCTTAGCAGAATGTCTTCTTTGCTTGGACAAACTATAGTTGCTACAACCCTTTGACAAAAGAAGTCTCATCTTGGTTCCAGTTTCGATGGAAGGAGAAAGGAGTAGAGGAAGAAGAAGAAGAAGAAGAAGAAGAAGAAGAAGGAGGAGGAGAGAACAGGAAAAAACAAAAGATGATGGAAGAGTAGCAGGAAATAAAATGGAATGAAGAAGAGGAATTGATTACATGACAGGAGGAAAGGTAGAGGAAATTGATGTAAGGATGGAGGAAAAGAAAATACGGCAAGTATAAAATAAGAAAGCACGGTTGTGGACAAAGGGAGAATGAGAAGACAAGAAATCGGATAAAACGAGTAGAAGAAGGAGAAGAGGTTGACACACGGAAGGAAGGTACCAAACAGCAATTGGCTAATTCAAATGAGATAGATGTCGAGATCTCAACCCTCTCTTTGTGTTGTCATCTTTGTCACAGTCCATTCTTCTCGTTGCTTTTCTATTTTGACAGGTTAAACGATGCGTAAATGATCCTGCCAGAGTGGTTCGACGACAAGATGATGTCAACCTGATGGGTGGCATGCAAGACCAGAGAATGGTTCGAGTCATACTTCTGGAATTCTCAATAAATCAACTTCAATTATTATTGACTATTATAATGGAATTATCAGGAATAGTTTTAATCCAAATTCAAACTTCAAATTTAAGTAATTGTTAGCTTTTTTCCTGTTTTTCAGTACTCCTTAAATTCAGTAAACATGCTTCTTACAGAGCTTTCATATAGATAATAGATAATGCTCAAACTAAGAAGAGACCCGTCTTATTGGAAAGTGTACTGTGTCAACGTCTCTTACCAGTTTGTGCAAACTATACATTTCTTCTGAAAAATGAAATAATAAATCACGGTACTCTTCTAAACATTTTTATTTCAACACAATCTTTTCATTGTGTTGATAAGAAAAAAACTTAAACTGTGGGAACTGTGATTTATATTTTTTCCATTTTTTTATAATTCACTTTCGAGATAGTGAAGGGTCTATGCCTGTTTTCTCTTTCCCTATCATAATTATAATTATTATGATTGTGTGTTTGTATCTCTGAATTGATAAATAAATAAATTAAAAAGCCCTTATATCAAAATGAATACATTTTTTCTGTTCATTTCTTCTATTATTTGATAAAGAATACTTTCGTAATAATTTTCAACTGCGATCTTGTAAACACTCATTGAAATATTAGCCTGGTAAGGGATAATAGAGCTCGTAAAGACTATTTTGACTGTATCCCATCTCAAAAACTTTAAGAATGTGAATCTTTAAAACCTTTGATTTTGTCACAACTATGATTGCAAGTAGAAGTTAGTGTTAAAATTTGTTTAATACGTTATTTCTCCTCGACTGTACATTCTTGTGAAAGTGCAGCAAAAAAGATAACCTAGTTTCAAACTGATTATTCATCAAATTGATTATTTCTTTGATTCTTTATTTGGTTTAAAGATGTTTTTGACGTTTATTATTTTTTGGATAAATAAATAAATAATTCTTTCATTCTTGTCTTTCGAGGAGTAAGACAACCTACCGTATATAAGAGAAAACAACACACGCACAATAGACTCAGGACAAAAATACTAAAGACTAAGGACAAGATTTACAAAACAAGTAAGCATCATATCGTGCTGAGAAGTAACTCAAGCTGGGAAGAGTAAGTGAGAGAAATAGAGACAAAGAGAGAGGGCGAGTAAGTCAGAGAGAAAGAGAGATTGAGAGAGAGTTTAAGAGAGGGATGGGAAATCGAGTTTCAATCTATTGGACGGTTCGGTTCCTCTGATTTATGGAACTACTTTAGCAATTATCACATTATACTGATCGAATAGTAATTAACACTTTTGCCAGAGGAGGCTGGTCGGTTGCATCGGGAATCACGGCCATCCATCTCCCAGCCAACTGACATGGCGGCCATATCTGGATGTGGGGAAGAACATGGTAAAGAAGAAGAAGAAAAAAAAAAGAAAAAGAAGAAGAAGAAGGAGGAGGAGAGAACAGGAAAAAACAAAAGATGATGGAAGAGTAGCAGGAAATAAAATGGAATGAAGAAGAGGAATTGATTACATGACAGGAGGAAAGGTAGAGGAAATTGATGTAAGGATGGAGGAAAAGAAAATACGGCAAGTATAAAATAAGAAAGCACGGTTGTGGACAAAGGGAGAATGAGAAGACAAGAAATCGGATAAAACGAGTAGGAGAAGTGGAAGAGGAAGGAAGATGTGCTGGAGGAAATAGGTAAAGAAAAGCAAAAAATCTAGAAAATAGAATAGAAAATATTAGGAAAAGAAGGAAAGAAGTTTCGAGTTAGACAGCAGAATGTAAAGAAAAAATGGATAAGTTCAATTAATAATAAGAAGTTATTGAGAGTAATAAAATTTAATTTCATATGCTTCATTCTTCAGAACAGGTACCCTTTCCTACCTTTTTCACAATTTTCTCTGAATATCCTGGATGTCTTAATAGTCTAAATGAGAAGTAAAGCAAGTAAACAAGTAAAAGTAATAGAAGTTGAGCGAATGAATGGAAAGAATGTAAATATTTTACAAGTTAGAGGGGATGAAGAGTAAAAACCAGGTACAACATTAATAAAACAGCCTACCTGATATACCAGAAGATCTTATAAACAAACAAGAACAGGAGGAGGAGCAGTAAAAGGATGACATGGAGAAGTTGAAACAGGAAGAAGAGGAGGGTGTGAGGAGGACGGGGAAGAGGAGGTGGTGGTGCAGGAGGAGGAGGAGGAGGGAAATAAGAAGCGATGCCAATTGACTACAGATGGAATAAAAAACAAAAGCCGAATCAAATAAACTATACAACACATGAAATTACGAAATAAATCTGCCTTGAGCGAGAAACTATTCTCGAAAACGTCAATGGATTAAAATATACGTATGTTTCAGAACGAGAGAGAACCTTCGACCGATGAGAAAGAGAGACAGTGACTTTGTTTATGATGAGTGCTAGAAGAGCCTTGGCAATCGGACGAACATCCTTCCTTCATTTCTCAATCATTCTTCTTCTGTTTCTTTCGTTTTCTTCTTCTTCTTTATTGCCGCCCACCTCCGAAACCGTCGAATCCTCCTCCTCTCGATCTGATAGAAAGAATATAATCGATTGTAGCCTGTCAGTGTTGCTTGAAATATGACGATTTTTTCCACCATTATTATTTATTTCTTACGTATCATGTTATTTATGGCAGCTGGTTGTGATTAGAATGTGTCAACCCGTAAGATGTATGTGAGTGCTCTTAATCATCGCCAGGATGGGTGAGGTCCACCTCCCTAAACAGCTAATTAAAATTTAACAGACTTGTGTGCTCATGGGCTTTATAAAAATATTGAACTTTGAATTCGCTCATAGTCAAGAATAGTCTAGCAATGATAATCTATTGTTCTTAGATTCAGAATTCATATTGAGCGAACGCCTGTTTTCTCATTCCTTAATATTTTTTTATAAAATGTATGAATATTGATGAGAAAGTCTCAAGTCTGGTACAAAAATTCAATAATTTATTGGATTTATCTGCAGTAAGATCTAACATAATAAAAGCTACATTTGAGAAGCTACGGTTATACCTGAGCGAATTTTTGTAACAAATGAGAAATTTGCATTGAAAATGGATTGGAAATTCATATTTGTTACCAAAATTCACTAAGTAAAAGTTCAACCGTAGATTGTGAAATATTGATTTGGAAATTCAATAATAGTTCAGTGGAAGTTTTGTATTACGTTGATTGAAGATTGATTGATATGGACGATTTTCGAAATAGATATAGTCAGGTCCAGAGGCAGTTAGTATGAGAATGTTTCCCATAGCAATTCCAAAATTGGAAACATTTATCTTTGAGTAGTCTCAATACATTTATCGAAAATATATTTGTATGCTAAGCGATTGCACAAAGCTAATCTACGAGTAACTTCATTACTAATGTGACGCAGTTTTCCAGAGGTCAAGATTAGTTCCAAAATTTATGTATAAAATTCTCTGCTCTCAAATTCGATTAAAAGATCCTATTGAAAATAATGCTTGTATTCAATACAAAAGCTCCACAAACCAATATTCTACAGCATAGATAAATTCACTTTCTATAGACCTTGCATCCAATACACCAACATTGAACTCATTAAAGATGCATAGCAAACGAACACAGAAATAAGGTTGCACAAAAAGAAACAAAAGATAAGCAAAAGACAGTGGATAAAAAAGGAAAACCACTGAACAACAATATACAGTTCCTATCGGAAATGTTGACAGTAAGCCAGTATAACTGTCCAGACCTGTCCTGTCTTTAGACTCGATGTTCAAGACCGTTTAGAAGGTTAAAAAGAGTACAAATACAAAAGAGGGAAGGGTGTACGGACAGACGGGTAGGAGGAAAAATAAAAATAAGGTGGAAATGTGTACGCACTGAGAGTAAAATAAATTGGTGAAGAAGGTGATGAAGAGGAGGTGGGAAGAGGAGAAGAAGAGGAGGAATAAGGTGACAAGAGGAGATTGTGTGAATGTTGGAGCAAGGACATACAACTTGACGCAAGGAACAATAGGACCACTGATCAGATGATAATAAAGAAAACCTCATTGGTACCTGGAAGATTCATGATAAGAGTAATGTTGAAATTTAATTTATTTTTATTTTTACGGAAATAGAAAAAAACTCTTTCAATTTTTTTACCCACAAAGAATGAAACCCATAAAGTATCACATAATATACATGTTACATTATTTACAAGTACAAAAATATGGAGAAAAATTAGATATAGTCTGTCCAAGCAAAGAAGAGCCTCTGGCAAGATGGGAAAATGAATCCTGCGTGGTCAATATTTGTTCAGGCATTACAAATAGTGGATCAAATTGTTTCCTACAATTGAAGATCATATTAATAGCTTTTGAACCAATATTGAGCGAGCTTGAGTCATTTTCCCATCTTACCAGAGGCTTGTCTTTGCTTGGACAGAGTATACTACTAATTTATAGGGCGTCGAATTTAATAGAAATCTGACTTCTTGTTGATTAAACTCAATGTAGAAAATTTACTATTTACATGAAGCTGTCTTGAAGAGCTATTAGTATAGCTGGGGCTGCACTCGTTTCTTTGTACTGTCACAAAGAGCTACTCGACTGTCCTGACAGAGCTGAAAATCAATTAAAGCCATTTTTTTGAAAATCATTTCAATTTTTCTCACTAGCCTCACCTCAAATCCTATACTTTTTCAACATCTCCACCTCCAAATTTTCCACTCACGCTCTCTTTCACTCTTATTTCCTCTCTCTCACACACTCACTCTTTCTCTTTATTTCTTTCCGAGCCCCATTCATCCTATCACTTTTTCAATCAATCTATCAACCCCTACCCCAAAAACTCAACTCGCAAAATAATAAATTAGTGCGTATAATTGTGCCACTGCGTATACACCGAACTGAACCCGGGGAACGACAAATTAAAACGCTAATTACGTTCGAGTGCGCGCGCACAAACGTCTCACTCGTCGAACAAAAAAAACGCTTAAAGCATGACTGACCGACGCGCGTTTTCAGAAACGCCGAGTCCTGAAACGCGCACCGGGACTGATTTACGTCATACAAATCAAAATTACCATTAAATTTCCATCGTAATTATGTTTAGGTGCACTCACTCATATACTAACGTGGTAACCGCGGGATGGCAGGTGAATGCAAGGGGAAGCTGTAAATCAAAACTGATCCACTGAAATTTATCTGGGTGTTTTGGGAGGCTGTATTGTGTGTAATGTGGATGAATGGGATGAGACAGTTCGTGGACGTATGGAGAGCATTGCATTTCCATTTGGAAAACATAGTTGTAAGAAGTTTTATTCTTTGATCTAATCTATTTTATGCATTGGAACTACATTCAATACCAATGCAAGTCTTGGATTTGAAATGATAATTATTATCAGACTAAGTTGGAACTTCGGATTCCCAATGTATTATCATTACAAGGATTGATTATTGGTAATTCTGATAATTATACAATTGATTTTGCTTGAAGAATTTCCAGATTTAATCTATTTCCAGGTCTAATCAAAACGTAGACAGAGATATAGTACAAATTCATTGATCATATCAATTTTGTAGTCTTCTACAATTGATAATTCTACTTTAAAATAATTCCTACCAAAGTACCCTTTTAAGAATTTTTCAAAGTTTAATTAAAAACTTATTATTAAATTATTTAAAATTTTTCATAAATACAGTAGCCTCGAGAGAAAATAAGTATCTTCTATAATTGTATAGAATCTCATACAGCACAGTGTTTTAGACAGTCTTACTTATTTGATAAGTTCATATACATTTGAATAGTTTCATACGGACTTTTCTTCATAATTCAAGACTTATAAAACTCTTCGAAGTCCTAAACTGATTAAAATAGCTGATTAGGTACCATTGAGACAAAACCCTTGATTACTAACCTATTACTAGTTATTGAGAGAGCCACTGAAATTCTAATTCTATGAGGGTTTTCTGTTGAAAACAGGAATCAACCTAATTGTTTAGAAAAATGCATAACATACAATATAGGCTAATCCCTTGCTTCCTATTTGCCTAGGACTAGTATCAATGTATGTTAGTGAATAAAAATTGAATTCACAGTACTCTTTTCAGTAGTTTTCTTCAACTACCAAACTACTAAAAAGGGTACTGTGATTTCAATATTTATTTGCTAACATACAATGTATTCCCATTCATCCATCGCTAGTCGCTTCTCCAGAACACTTGAGCAACCCAACACACTCAAGCTCCAATAGCCATTCAGTATTACAAACACTATATTCAGAGTTACTAGTGGCAGACAGGGCACCAATAGAGTTTATCAGCCAAGTCGCAGCTCACTGGATCGAAGTTTGTTGACTGATTGATGAGACAGCGGCGACGATATCTGAAGTCTATATTTGTAGCAGACTTGTTCAAGACGAGAGATTCACGCACACTCTCGCACTCACACCAACACAGACTAGAGTTATGTTCTGTGATACGACTGAAGATCTACATTAATTTCAACTACTACTACTACTTCTAATAGGCTTCTAGTAAGTCACCGAGATGGAAGCCTCACTGGGTAAAGAAGGAACACATTTTAGAAGAAGAAGAGTGAGCAATAGATAGAAGAAGAAGAAGAAGAAGGAGAAGAAGAAGTAGTAGTAGAAGAAGAAGAAGAAGAAAAAAAGAAGAAGGAGAAGTGAAAAGAATGAATAGTTGGCGAGTGGGTAGGAGAGTAGAAGGAGATTAGAGATAAAGAGAGCGTGAAAGAGAAAAAGGGAGATAGAAATAGAGGATGAAGATAAAAGCTAGGCCTGTTAAAAGAAAAGAAGAGGAATAGTGAAATTTGTGAAATTTGGAGGAAGACAATTTGAAGAGACGGCAAATTAATAATTAAAAAATATTGAGTTTTCAATAAAGGAAATGGTGGTGAAGACTGTTAAGAGTTAGGAGAAAAGAGTAAGAAGGGAGAGAGTATGGATGGAAGAGGGAGATGAACGAGAGGAGAAAGAGAAGAAAAAAGGGTATAAAGATGAACTGAAAATTCAACTTTAAACTCAAGGCTATTCAATAAATAATACTTTTAATTTTATAGAGGGTATTTGATTTATTTAGTTTTATCTATCAAATATGAACTGAAGTAGGTTGAAAGGCAAGAAACAAAGAAAGATATCAGTTATAATATTTACTTACTCTTCTACGTAATTTACAAAATGTACTGGATAACATACTATGCGTATGGATTTCAAAAAGGGGAGAGGAAAAAAGTAAGGATATTCGTATGAATTGGTCGAAGAATAGTTCTGGGCATTATGCCTGTTGTACTAACCTTTGTATTTGATTGAATGAATAAATGATGATGATGAATAAATAATTAGAAGTTCTATTAAGAGGAGAGAAGAGAAATTGAGCAGTTTAAGTAAATATAAGCACGAATAAGGAGGAAAGAGGGCGTGAGTTGGAACAAATTCTAGTCTGTTGTACGAAAATAGGGTGAGATGGAGCAAAGAGGAGGAGAAAAGAGTGCAAAGAGGAGGAAGAGAGTGGGAGGGAGATGAATTTGAGTCGGTGAGAAGTGGTGTGAGCCCTATCTGTTAATGGGTCTGAGTAGACTCAGCTAGTTTGTCGACTGAGTCAGTCAGCAATAAAGAAGTCAATCAGACCGATGATACTGCCGCACTTGCTCCCTTTCTCCTACTCCTTCACTCTTTCTCTCTAATCCTCTCTCTTTTCATTCCTCTTTCTTCCTCACCTCCCCTCTCTGACACATTTTTTCTCTCTGACACATTTTCTCTCTCTATCACTCTCTCTCTCCCTCTTCATCCTTCATTTTCTCTTTCCTCCCTCTTTCGCACTCACTCTCTCACTCTTTTTAAATCTTTCTCTCCTCATTATTCCTCTCCACTATCATCGCCAGAGCTCTTCCTTATCAATACTTCAGAGTGTTGCTAAAAACGAAAAAGAATAAATGTAGTGGAGAGAGTATTATTGAATGAGAAGCTAGAAGAGGAGAGACATAAGAATAGAAAAATGAAAGCGGGAACAAGGGAATAAGGAGAATGTTGCAACGAATAAAATGAGGAGAGAATAGAGAGTAAAAATAGTGTAATAGAAGATGGCAAAATAAAGAAGAAGAAATGATGGAATATTGATGATATCATCAGTTGACGATGGAGAGTTTAAAAATTGGTGAAGAGAAATTATAATGCCTACCTTATTTTGGTCCTGAGTCTTAAGACATTTATAATCTTTACAAGGTGTACTTGAAATATTTATTCTACTCACCAAAATAAGTAAAATTTTTACTTTTTTTACAACACATAGGTGTATAATTTAAAGGATAAGTCACATAAATCAGTGAATATTTTCAGTGAATCATCTCCTAAGTATTAGAAAAGCTTGATGGGAAGCTCAACAATCTTCAATATATCAATGATCCAATAATGGAAGAGACAGAGGAGGATTCATGATAAGGGGAGCAAATGATTAGATAAAGAAGAGGATAGTACTAAATAGATTCGGCTGTCAATATGCGGCCCATAATGTTGATAGTGACATTGTCATGCATGACAGATTTTGAATGATTAATACGAAAAGATCGCACAGATTCGGGTGGAATCACAGTCAATCATTCACATAATGTGTCTCTCTCTCTTTCTCTCTCTCTTACTTTCTTTCTCTCTCACACTCTCTCTTTTTCGCACTTTCTCTTTGTTTTGTTGTCCAATTCCCACAGACTCTGTTTAGAGCGTACATCTCATCATCATCATCAGTGATAACCAATCACATCTGAAAGTGACATTGACATGGACGGGCCAAATCATTAGCATAATTCTTTGGCATGCGGCTGTATTGGAAATCAATAGAATTTCCATCGCTTTACAAAATTTGTCAAAATGTTGGAATGCCTGTTTGTCCAAGTGTGGAGATTTTCTGAATACTTATATTGTGAACTACAGGTTAAAATTATCTATAAAAATATAATAAATTATCTGATATGCTCTTTTCATAATAATTCAGAGCATAGGCCTATTGCAGTCATAAGAGATGGATGTTTCAAAAAAGTAGATTAATTGGCAAAATTCATCTCAATCAATGAGAACCATTACCCATCCAACTCGCTGTCCCCACAATGTTCTCTGAAATACATTATTTTTAAAGTTGTTAAAAATCTATGTGGCTACTATTACTATGTGAATAGCAGTATCTGCTGCTGCAAATATTGTGAACAGTGATAAAAACTCTAGCAGTTGAGGTTTTTACCTGTACAAATTTTGCACAGCTTCATTCAACGAATCTCTTACTGATTTTAAGCTCTGTTATAAATATTTTTCAGTAGCAAAGGTCTTCAGTAGCCTACTATTCACATGAAGGTTTCTCGTATTCCGTAATTACTCGTATCAATTATCATCATTATGATTAATTCATTAATTATTGATTTAACTGCAAGTATGCAATTCATTTATATTTATCAGTATCCATACTCCCTAGTCCATCCATCCAATATTTTCAGTTGATTTCCATTTAAAGTACAAAATTCCACAAATTGAGTAGAATGAATTGTACAAAAAAACTGAAATAAAAGTTAAAATTATATTCTACTGGTATTCTCACCCTCTATCAATAGATGCCTACCGAAACCCAAGCCATGATAAACACAAGAGTGGAAGAAACACTTCAATCTCCTCTCTTCAGCAACGTCAGTTCGTGAGCGCTCTGGTGCGTGTGTCTGTGTATATGGTGTAAAAGTGTGAGTTAGCACACCGTCTACCGCTGACGAATTTATGTGAACTCGCACTTTGGTGTAAAGGCAACCAGATCGTTCCTCGTTCCTTGTTCCTTATTCCGCGTTCGAACGTTCCTCAATCTTCACTCACCGTTGTGACTCGTACCTCACGTTCAGTCTCTCCTCAGGGTGTCGTGTGAAACGTCTACTAGTGGGAAAAGTGAGCAAGAATGGAAAAAGGGTGATAAAGTGAGAAAGTGTTAGAGAGAAAGGAAGAATGTGGAAGAGATAAATTGAAAGAGAGAGAGAGAGTGATAGAGTGAGAAGGGGGAGAGAAAGATTTCGAATGAGAGAGCTTGTTAGTGAAAATACTGAGAGTGGAAGAGAGAGTAGAAGATTAAGAGAAGAGTTAAAAGAGAGAGTAGAAGATTAAGAGAAAAGTTAAAACAGCGAAAAAGAGAAAAGAAGAGTTCATATTGATGAGAGAGTTTGTTTGTGAGGGTGTAGGCAGAGGAAGAAGAAGAAAGAGAGAGAAGGAGAACAAGATAGGAATTAAAAGATCGAAAGAGAAATAAATAGTGATAAGACTGGTTGTTTGTGAGAGTGAAGACACAGAACTGAAGAGAGAGGGAAAGATCGAGAGAGAAACACGTAGAGAAATAGAAAGGGAGTGGATGATGATATATTGTTAAGAGATTGTAATGGTGGTGTGTTTGATATAAAAAAGTAGAACTGTTCTCACACTACTTTTGAAAAATAATTATCAATAACTCTTCCTTACTAATTATATATTTGTAAGAGAATTACTCCGATTTTGAAAAATATATTTAGTATATAAGCTTGAATGAATATGATGTAATAAATAAATATAAAATATAAGCTAATTTCAAAATACTACTTTTCTCACTATATTGACAGGCGGCTTCAAACCTCAACCTAGCCTAAAATCTCCGAGATTTTCAACTCAACAGAGAAGACAACTAATTGGAAACAACACATCAACAACTCACACACGTACGCCATCTTTAAAAGCTTGATTCTTAATAAGGAATATTAAATTAGCTAATCTTCCTTCCTTCTACCGTATATCAGTGTCATTGTAGGTTATAATTCTTTCTATTTATTTCCATTTTTTCCAGCTTATCATTGTCTGTATAACCTTCAAGCAGCGGCGGTAATAATTTACAACGATTTGAATAAGTCTCTAATTGAAGTCTGGTTCTAAGATTGAGGTGAGTATTAAAAATCTGCCGTCAACCAAACCACGTCTGTGTGAATGATTTAGTAACCTTCAACGTGTTTCAAAATGACCGCCTTCTCTCTGAACTCAGGGTCGGCTAGGAGAAGTCACAAGCACACACATGTCAGAACTTAGCTGAGAATCAAGTCCCCTGTGCTTCTTTTGACACTCCATCGTCTTTTAGTTGATGTCAAGGGCATATTATGGTCAAGCACATTCGAAAAATGTTTACTCATTTGAATAAAATTTGGCAACTTTTCTGATGTGTTATTGAACCGGTGATTGATGGTACAAGTAGTTTACATTTTTGGTATGACAATCACGTTTGTTTATGTTCGCCTGTAAACGGAATTTGAATATTTTAAATTTTTAAATGATGGTTTATGAAGAAGTCTTGTCTCTGAATTATGATAAATCATTATGTCGCAGAAAATTCATAATAGAGTTTGAAGAAATAGTACTCAACAATGCAAATTTAATAATTTTTTGATGAATCATTAAAGAAATTTCTATGTACAATGAATCATTCTGTATTTATATTTTTGACCTACTTATCACTGTATGTGAATGATTTCAGGAATAAATTAATAATGAATTTGAGAGACTTCGATCAGAAATCAACGTGAAAGTTTCAAGACCTCCACCGGAATAATAAACTGTATTGACAATGCTCGAAAGTCCTTAAAATTATGTATCAAGAGTAAGTTTGAGTGAACTTATCTCAAAAATATACATTCCCTTTCGATAACGTCAATGCTAATTGATGTCCATAACATTTATTGAAAAGATTCTACTGTACAGGGTGAATCCCATACATGGATTCATGCATTACACCTAAAATACTTCACTTTGTGAGCAAAATTTTCCAACTCAATGTAAGATATATTCCATCAAGAAAGATGTTATTGGACAATCTTATCATAGTGGAAATAGCAAAATTTAAAAAGTCCAAAATTCCATCAACATTTTGATCAGTGTACCCTGTTTACAGTGAGCTGACACCAGCTGATGCGGCCATAGATCACGCAGAGCAGAGCATCCTGCACCTTTGTGACGAGCACCAACTGAAGGAAGTCAGACCAGATGCCAGCCTCAGCCTCGTCACACAGACGCCTCCAAAACACTAAATCAAGACTACAGTGGATCAGTCTGCGTGAATTATGGCTGTTCGTACGACAGACGCGTCTGTCTATCTCTGTTCGGCTGTGCTCATCATAAGCTGACATCTCAGGGAACAGGCAACTCTGATTACACATACGGTACAGGCCTTGGGAAAATGTTTTGGAAAATATTGGAATGCTCGTCATAAGCTTGGTATCTCAAAGTACAGGCAACTGGGCTAAGACACATAAGGAAGATACACGCCTTGAAATAATTTCGTAGTTATTATCATTATTATTAGCGTATGCCATATTTGGTGGGGAGGATTGAAAGGATGTTCCACCGGCAAAATAAATAACCTCAATAATTATCTACTAAAAAATAACAAAAAAATAATCTAGTAGTGATTGTCAACTAGGGAGATGAATCCAAGAATTGGCAAACAGTAATTAGACCTTACGAAAGAAACTGGTTTGAGAAAATTGATGTAAATATTCAGGGAAATATTATAAAATATGATGTGGCAGCTTGGAAGTATTGGAAGCTTTCAGGTGCTAAAAGGAGGTGATTGAGATGAGGAGTCATCATCACCTTCATAATGTGAGGCATACTATATGCCTTCATATCATAATGTCATAATTTGTAAGGGAATGTAAGAAAATATGTAATTTTTTTCTATTTGTAAATTTGATTGGGAGAATAGAGGAATAGAGGATGGTGAAGGTTAATAGGTATTGAAAGCTTGAGGTAACACATCATGATTGTTGGAGATTTGAGGAATATTTCTCATCTATGAGCACTATCTTGTATGAAGAATATAGATGATAGATATGATAGATAAGATATAGATGATATGATAGATGAAGAATTCTTGAGTAAGATTGAAATGGATAAATTTTCAAACGCAAATACAGGTGGAAGTTGGACAATATCGGATCAAAGCTCGATGAGAAACTAGGAGAAGACGAAAAGAAGAAAAAGGAACAGAAAATGATAAGAGAAGGACAGAAAATAGGGGAAGGTGTGGAGGGGACTGTGTGTTTGGGTAGGACAGACAGGCAGTGCATCACTCCAATCTTAAAACGTTGGTCCATCATAATAAATCACTCAAAAGGTTGATATATAAAAGGATGTTGAACAATATTTCATATTTATCCTCACTGCTCCCACTAAGAACATAAGCCAGTGCCAGACCTGGATCAACAAGACACCACTTCTAATTGGTGGATCGAAATAGACTGGGAAACTTTGGGGATTAATTACTGTGGTTTTTATAGGGCAACGGATGTTTGATTTTTTCAACTAGCCAAAACACTCAGACTTTGTGACATTCGAATGAGCTTTTAGCATTAAATTCAGAAGTTATACATTATTTTAGCTTCATAAAAACACTCACAAATAATGGTAAGAACTGATCTAATGTCACTAAGCTTGTAAGAATATTTTACTGATTGGAATTATATATTTTCTTCTCAACTAATTAACATCCTTCCTTCATTTAACACATATTGTAGTTTTTTCTTCTTCTCTCCTCTTGATTGTCTTCATGAATACTACATTATTCTTATTTTTACATAAGATTTAAGATCATTTTGTACACACTGCTCTCATTATTCAAAGATTTTTGTTCCAATAGGCCTGGAAAATATTGTTTTTTTTTTGTCAAAAAAAGGGGTTGAATTGATTTGTAAGTCCTATTCACAAGCACTGTCGTAACAGTATAACCTACTGTCTACATTAGAGAGATCACTTATCACAAAAATTTTTGTCTTTTGTACAACGTAATCTTAGTATCGTTTATAATATCTTCAATAATTTCCAATTCAAAAAATAAGTTTACAAGACTGTCAAATCCAATACGATTACGTGTAAGAGAGGGCCTGAAAGTACTAACTCCACCTTTGTAAGAAGTCAATAGTTAAAATTATAGCTCATGAACGTATACCTTGTGATGAGGAAGTATGTATCCAGTAATGAGTAGGCTAACGGAGATTGTAAATTCTTACTCACCTGAAACAGATAAAAAGTTTGATAAGATTAGAATACAGTCTAGAGTTAATATCAATAGTAAATATGATACAATCTAATTGATCACATATAACAATTTAATATAGTAATGCAATTATCAATAATTAATATTAATAGTAGTAGCAAAGATAATCCACTCTTATCTTGAAGCCTATGTACATTGTCTTAGGAAGTAATTAGCCTACAGTACAAACTAGAGTTTTTCAAATTCACTATAATTTCCATCTAAAGTTTATTTCCTGAACATTGAAAATTTCCAACATTCTTGTCTATCACTTCCAATCTATCACACGATTATCATACAAATCAGCTTTTTCCCAAGATTGAAGTCTGCCAACCAATACTAACTCGCTCACAAATCAACAGAAGAATAATAATTCAAGTTGGTGAAGTTTTGTGTAGCAGTGGTTCTTATTCCCCGTGCGAGTTGAAAGCCAACTGACGGTGATTGATGCAACTTTGTCAAGTGTGAATACGAGCCTGATCCTTACGGTATATGTTTGTCATTTATCTTATCGAAAATCGTTCATTTTCTTGTCAGCAAACTGTATTGTGTCTCGGATATACCATTTTGCCGTTTCTTGTTGACTTTCCTTCTCTCTCTGTCGCCACAAAACACAATCTACAAATCTGGGTGACAGTTTTTCTTTCTTTCTATTCTTTTTTTTCTTTTCTTGGTTCTCCAGAACTTCTTCCCCAACTACCTTCCTCCTCCTCCACCTCCTCCTCATCCTCCCCCTCCTCCTCCTTCTCCTCCTCCTCTATGTATTATGTATATGTATTATTGTAGCCAAGATAGTTAGGCGGTTCGTTTGTTTCTTGTATGTGTTAAAACCTACTAAGAGCTGAGTATGTAGAGCATTTAGCACTGAGCTCTGCTCTCGTAGACTGCTTTCAGACTATCCTGAAAGAGATGTAAATTCATAACATTCATTAGTCAACCGCCTTTTTTGTTGGCTTCTACTAGAAGGCTGGACCTTGTTGGCTGCTAATGCTTGCAGCCATGTGTAAACATCGACTTGTTCGATATCTCGATCTCATTGACAAAAGAATGAACCTCAACTGACCACCTACAACAGAATAAAAGTAAGACAGAAAGAGAAAACAGAGAACAGAAGATGAATGACTGTGTTAAGAGGAAAGGGGTTAATGGGAAAAGAAAAAAGTGGAAGAAGAAGAAGAAGAAGAAGAAGAAGAAGAAGAGGAAGAAGAAGAAGAAGAAGAAGAAGAAGAAGAAGAAGAAGAAGAAGAAGAAGAAGAAGAAGAAGAAGAAGAAGAAGAAGAAGAAGAAGAAGAAGAAGAAGAAGAAGAAGAAGAAGAAGAAGAAGAAGAAGAAGAAGAAGAAGAAGAAGAAGAAAAAGAAGAAGAAGAAGAAGAAGAAGAAAGGAGAAGAAGGATGAGTTGAAGTATAAATCCAGAAAGAAGAATGAGACGTGAAATCTACACTATAACTATAATACTGGAGTTCATGCAATACTCTGCTATAGAGGACCGGCTGCGCCCTGACTTCGCCTTCCCCGGTAAAAATTGAGGCAACTATTCCATTTATTTTATATCATAATCTGAAGAAGAAAAGGAAAATTGAAAACCGAAGAGCAAAAATAAACAAAGAGAAAATTTCTTGTTTTATCACTGTAAATATTAGGCTACTAGAATCTTCTTAGTGAGAGAACATTGAAAAATCAAAATCTTAGACAAATTCATAATTTTCTATGGCTTGTTTAGTAGTATTTGAATGAGTAGGTAGTTTTGGGAAGTCGAAATCCACTTTAGTGTTTAGATCTTGTGTATGTAGTATTCATTGCATCAAGAATGACTAATTTATGAGTTTTATCGGAAATTTCAAAACCATTTTCTCCAACTCTCATATATGTAACTCTATAAAAACTAATAATAGTCTATGTTAATTAGATTTGTGTCTATGAGGCTCATTAGACTTAAGATTCGGTTATATGAAATCTAGGCTTTTGAAATAGAGGCTTCCTAGTTTTCTACGCTTTCAGGTTCTTGCGTATCGAAAATTATTCTATAGGATGATACTGGAAGTGGAAGTGATAACTGAACACAAACTTGAATGGAATATTGAAAACCGGCAGGACATGTGCTTAGCGCTTTTTTGTGTGTGGCGAGTGATTGTTATTCAGTCAGGGTGGCATGTTTACATTGTCTGTCATACTTTCTTTCTTCTCTTCCTCCTCCTCCTCTCTCTTTTCCTTCATTCGCCTCTTTTGTTCACAATTCGTCGGTGGTCCTCTTTAGCGAGCGCCTGTTTCCGTTTGATAAGTGTGGCGGCGCATCACAAAAATAATCAGAAGAAATTAAAATTACAATTTTTCTATACCCTATTCACGATCACTTGAGACGAAATGATCAAAATGTTTGCGCGTGTGTGCGGGTAAAGGGAGGTATTACTTCATACGACGGTCGGCCGCAGTCGAACAGCTGTAGTCAATCACAGTTCTTGGCTTTTCCTCAAGCTCAAACAAAAATAGCTACCTGTACATGCAAAAAGTTTCTTTATTTCGTCTCAAGTAATCGTAAATCGGGTATAGTCCAATATTGTTCACTTTTTGAGTGTTTAATTATTGAGTTTTGTAAAGAGTTCCAGAGTTATTGAGTTAGTAAACATGGAGTTGAACCGTATATTCGTAGTAACCTTGGAGATAAGTACCTTTTCGTAGTTTAAAAATTTGATTCATTGACTTTCATGTATAAATGTCACATTTTGAAGATTTTATATTCGTTTGTGTTCGAATCTTAACTTGATTAATAAAGCATTTAATTATTTTTAATTTTAAGTCACATAAACTTTTAAAGTACATACTCCCTTCCATGATATTAAGTCAAACTGGCAAGGAGAGGAATTCTTCAATTCAGAAAATAAATTTTTGAGAAAAATAATCACAAAATAAGCATGGATGTCACATTTAACTGAGATCAATACTCATTCCATTAGTACAGTTCTGGAATAGTAGTTTTTGATAAAAAAAATATACAGGTTAGCAACTAATCATGTGCTCCGCATAAAATCATCTCCATATTAATGAAATACAGAGATTTATTTTGAAATCACGCAAAGAAACTATAATTCAAATTATAGTGATTTGAATGATCCTTTCAAGCTATAAATGGGAACAGATTGATAGCATCTCAAGAAGGAAATATACGACTAACTTAACTGATTAATAAATAAATAAACATCTCCCATTAAAAAAATCAAATATTCATCAAGAATTACAATAAAGGATGGAAAAAATTATTCACCTATACTCTTGGAGGAAATGCCTACAGATTCACAGTTGAATCTTTTCAAATATTAAACATAGAATCCAATTACATAAATTAGCCACCACATATTTTTTCGAGTTGGAGCTATAAAATGATAACATTCCTTCAAACTACAAGCCTGATGACGCGACAGAGAGAAAGAGACGTTTTACGGCCGAAATCCATTAAGCAAGTAAGAATGATGCAATTAAACTAACTATATAAATCGTTGCAGCTTGAGTGGTCAATAAAACTCACAAGTCACAGGAAGAGAAAAATGTGAACTTGACGATGCTGCGAGTGCTGTCAAAAAAGCAACAAAATTATGCCGCTCTTCACAAATTTGAGAAGAAGCCGACTGCAGCTATCCTGATTCATTTTAATTAGGCAATAAAACTCCAAGACGAAACATACACTCGGAGGAAGGAAGAGATAAGAGTGGGAAGAGAAAGAAAGAGAGAGATAAATATGTAGGGAGAGAGAGAGAAAGCGATAAAAATATAATAAATAAATATAGATAAAGTGTTGTATTAGAAGGAAGATGATAGCCTATTTATATTGGAGTGAAAGAGAGAGAAATTAAGAGAAAATACGTGAGCGAGAGTGAGTAGAAGAAGAGAAAGGATGTCTTATTTATATTGCCATCATATCACTAGCAGATATAGTCTGTCCAAGCAAAGAAGACATTCTGGCAAAATGGGGGAATGACTCCAGCTCGCTCAATATTGGTTCAAAAGTTATAAATTCTGTCTCAAATTGTACAAAACTTTTTGATCTACAATTTGAGACCAAATTCATAATTTTTAAACCAATGTTGATTAAGCTGGAGTCATTTTCCCATCTTGCTGGAATGTCTTCTTTGATTGGAAACATTATATCGAACTTTGAAATGTTTATTGTCGTGTATGTATGATTTAGGCGTTTGAGAGTCATTAATCTAACCGGTTAAAAAATTGATGACTCCTGGAAACTACCCGAAAAAATCAAGGCCGACCACAATGTTACTGCTGAGTGGCGATGTTTGAAGGATCCATCAAAAAATTTAATGTCGCCATCAATAATATGAGTGAAGTGTCGTATTTTTTCTGGTTTACTTGGAATGGTTACTTGATAAAGGTAAACGAATCGCAAGAAGAGAATACAGTCAAGGAGAGGGATTTCAACATTAGTTCTTTAAAAAGTGAGCACTTTCAACGCTTATTCATACAAAAACCAGAAGTGAATATTTGATGTTCTAAATATAAAATTCATGATAATAATGATGAAATGAGATTGTTTGCAGCTTTCACCCCCTTCTTATTGAATCTGAATAGATTTGAAGAGATATTTCAATTGATTATGGTGGAAAAAGGTATTAATCTGAACTCATTGCTCTTTTCTAAATTATTATTTTTTATACACATTTCAAAATAAAGAAATAGGTATGTGAATATAAGCAAATAATTGGTCAAAATGTTATACACAACTTATTAAGATACAATATACTTGGCAAACTCTTTACTTTATTCACCAGTCACTTCTAGACCAATTTTAAACAACAGAGTCAAAAATTTTCAAGCATAATTTTTCGGGTGTGCTTTCAATATAATTATTTCTTCATTTCTTGCAATAAAACAAAATAACTTGTTTAGGTATCTCTAACTAACAAAGACAACATACCAATGAAACCTCGACTCTCTGGAATTTGGTAACAAATTTTGATTTCACCCTCAAATTATGTGCTCTTTCAACCAAATAAATCACCACAGTCATCATAATTCCCATCATAAACCAACTATGAATTGTGCGTTTGTATGTGTATGGGTGCTCAATCCGAGTGACAATCAGCATCCTAATATTACTGGACATAATGTGAGCAAGAGAGTTAGTTGTCAAGCAAAGGTACCTCCAACTAAACTAAGGGAATGATGGGACTGATCTTCATCAGCTTCAATGAATCCAGTGACGGTCAAACTCAGTGTTTAGACGCTCTCTCAGTTATATATTCTATCTCTTTCTCTTCTTCATTCACTCTTTCTATCTCTTAATATTGTGCTATTCTTACTCTTATGTCTCTATTTTCCTTTTTTTAATAATAAGTGCATAATTCGATATAACCTTTATCACTTCTTTTATCCTCTCAATCTTTCACTATCTCGTTCAATTTTTACTCTCATGCACACATCCCTCTCACTCTCTCAATCTCTTTCATTCTTACTATCTTTCTCTCTTTCAATCTTCCACTCTTTTCTTAAATCTCTAATTTTCTTAATCCAAGTCTCTCTCGATCTTTCTCGATCTTAAGAAATATCTGCATCTTTCAAACACGATCTATTCATCTCCATCTCTTACAATAGGAATTCCCATACTCATTTTTTCTATTGAATGAAATCAGTCAATATTTCAAGTTTATTAATAAACTTATTAGATAATTATCTTATTTTAAAGTATTCTATTTTGATCTATGTATTTCTAACAGATATACAGTGAGCTATTCTATACCTTGTGATCCACTAAAAGAAGTATAAGATATTATCTGAAGTCACCCTCTCTTCAAGGATATATTTTTCTTACACCATGTCATCTCTTTCTCTCTCTCGCTCTCACTGTACAACTCTCTCCATCTATAGTCTATCCAAGCAAAGAAGACCCTCTGACAAGGTGGGGAAATGACTCCAGCTTGATCAATATTTGTTCAAGAATAATAAATGAGGCCTTACTAGTAGATCAAATTGTTCCCTACAATTTGAGATCGAATTGATTATTTTTGAACCAATATTGACCGATCTTCAGACATTTTCCCATCTTGCTATAAGGTCTTCTTTGCTTGGACAGACTATACCTATCTCTAACAATCTCTTCCTATCTATTTCATACTCCCTCACTCCCACTAACACTTTCTCTCTCACTCTCACTCATATTCCCTCTTACTCTCTCTCCTCTCTCTCTTTCCAAATCTCTCAACGTCTCTCTGGCGGGTGCAATTTGGTTGGGCATTACCTGTGTGCGTTATTAGTCGCGTTGCATACGTCCGGCCCTCTATTATTTGCCTGCAATCTGCCGGCTTCACTGTCATAGGAAGACCTCGACTACCTTCAACGGCCCGTCATAACTGGCCAGCATTAGTTTAATACGATTTATTCCAGTCGAACGAGCTATTTGATCCGAGCAAGCGATTTGATAGTCGACGTCGTCGTATTGTCAAAATCATGGGATGCGCCTTTGCCGTTCGGCTTTCCAAAGGCTTGTCACCGGCCGCATGCGGCGATTAGCCGAAATCCTTGAAGTGTCATAAATTCGTGACAAAGGGGCCGCCGCCACATGGGCTGCGCCTGAAATATTGTCATAGGTTTGAACATTAAGTCATAGGTTTGAACATGGTTTCAACATGCTGGAGTACCAAGTCGATGGATTTAATCTGGCAGAACGCAGAATACCTTCAATTACCTGCGCAATTACAAAGATAGCCATTACCTGGGGGCTTATTGTAGAAGAAAACTTAGTACTGTATTGATTTACTTCGTATTGTATTGATTGATCTAAAATGGTGGGGTATCATGAATGAGGTAACTGGAAATTAAAAATAATTGATAGAATTAATTACAAATACTGTACAACTATCTCCAGTCTTTCTTTTCAGAAATTAGCTGTTCAAACCTTTATGTGCAAATTCCTTCTATTCGTTGGAGGAGTTTTAAGATATTTTCAAATCACATTTACAAAAAAAAATATCTATCTTATAATTATGGTGATTTATGAATAGAATGTCAAAATAAGGAGTATGAGAACTACAGATCTACAATATAGTATGTAGACTCGTGAACTTGACATAAAAAATTTAATTGAATAGATTTGGAATATCATTATTATTGAATAAGAGAGAATTGCGAATTTCTACTCTATAAAGACCTAATTTCCCAGCTCATGTATAATTATTGTACTAGAAACAGAAATGACTTCGAAGGAATTCAGAAAATTAAAAAATGGATGAATTATTAGATATTGCAGTACACCAACTGAGATTCTTATTAATAATTATTAATAATTTCGATATATTGATTAATATTTGAAAACCAAAAATATGAATTGGCAAAAGTTAAAAATAAACAACAAGAAAAGTACGGTACAATTATTGACTCACAATGTAACGTTCAACGATTACATCTAATATTGTTTTATGACAATATTATCATCATAATTCGTTGCAGCGGCTAAGACCATAAAAGGGTTATGACTCTTACAAGATACGCTTTCAGAAGAGATACACTCCAATATACAGAAAGATACACTCACAGAGAATTCGACAAGGAAAGTAGATAGCCTGTGGGATTGACCTTGGTAAGTTTCGAGTTTGGATGTACAATATAAATTTAGTGAAATATACATATACAGCGATATGTAATAAAATTGTATACATAGTACACATTTAGTATGTGTAGTATACATGTATTTGAGTGAGTTTAAGTACCACACCCACCAGGGTCGATCTTCCCATTTTTATTTTTCCTATCTGCTGGCACCCTTCAATCAAATTCATCGTGGTAGTTGATGGATGTTTATTGACAGGCCGACAGAGACAGAGTGATTCGTGAACTGGTTGAAGAGAGAGGGAAGAATTGGAATAGTGCACGGATAACATATTATGATGGAGCGGAGCGATGGATGAGCACTTTTGATGGGCAAGTTTGTATCGACTGGGGTCACGGTACCCTGCCTGCCACACGAATTATCTTCTGATGAGAAAAATCTTCATTACCCTGAACAGATGCCACATGAAACCATCTAGCTCGTATCGGAGAATTGCCTGGTTTATTATTCAGGACGGTTATTATCTCAGAAATGAACTTTACCATTTGAAGAGTGATGCTCTGGAACATTCAGTTGATTCAGAGCAGAATAAAGGCAAAATGAAAAGACAGCTGCTGATGTCTACAATTCACTCATCCTGAATTTACACAGCCTACTATGGTCGTTTATGAATCGTATTATGTTAATATAGTTAATACTTAATATAGTTAATACTATGTTAATACTTCATATTCTATCATGCTTTATAATTTACTCATTTCATTCAATTTGCTCGATTTTGAGTCATTAAAGAGCTTTTGACCACATAAAAATAAATCCAATAAAATTATTATTTTGATAAAAAATACATGTATTTTGAATTCTTAGTAAAATGAATTAATATTCTTAAATTGGAAAAACAAATATGAAATTTGGTACTAACAGTCACTGCTCAATAATTTTCAGACAGCAGCTTGAAAATGATATAGTTTGAAATATATTGTAGACCTACAAGAATTTGGAGACACATTGACATAGTGCATAATTATGCCAAGAACATTGCCCACAGTCCAATTGCCTTTTGAAAGGTTACAAAGAATATTATTCTTGTATGATATGAAGCGATAGAGATCATTTGTTCAAATGATATGAGACTTTCTAATTTTATCGTTTCATCTCATTTATGTATTGTTTTTCATCACACTGAAACCACGAAAAGCTTGAGACATTTTTCCTATTCCCAGTTAACCAAAATCAATGGTGGAAACCAAGGTTTGTATATAATCTCTATCTAAAAATCTTGAGCTAACATGGGTTCAAGAAAATATTTTCCCAATTCTTCCACACCGAAAGTGACCCAATTTGAACAAATAAAGGTTCATATTGTTATCTAGATTATCCATTATTTCCCAAATAATTCGAGAATGAATGAATATCAATCGAAATTGTACACCTGTCTCTCACCAACTCCTATCAAGTACTTGTAGAACTATCTTGTGAATGAAGTCGGGGCATTAACTCACGTTCAACAGAAGGCTCTGATGAATCCTGCCTCATTTTTCAAGCAGACTTTTGCAAGCCGATTGGAATGGACCGTCCCCGACAATAATTCATTCCACGGACTCCTGTCGTGAATTATTCATCCGCGATATTCATTTTCATATCTGTAATGGGCTAATTTGAATTTTTCATCGTGATGCGATAACAGATCGGCTGGAAGGTGAGGGACAAGGAGAAAGAGTGGGGGAGAAATAAAGGAGGAAGAGAGAGGGTGATAAAGAAGATGAATAGAGAGAGAGAGAGGGTGTGTGTGTGAGAGAGAGAAAGAGATAGCTCAGTAGCATCTGTCAAAAGCATGCGGATAACTCAGCCTGATTGACATTGGATCAATATGACGACGCTAATCTTTATCAATGGCTGCTCGCTAACTCTTTTGTCAATCATTTCCATGCCAACCAATAGAACAGCGTGTTGCTTGTCTACTCATTTTGTTGAGTTGAATTAGAAACAACAATGATATTCCATGAAAAACAGGAAAATTTGAAAATTATTTTGTTTACTAAAGTTGACATGAGAATGAATGGTTTTTTATTAAAATTTACTTCATTTTAATCAATAATATCGGTTTTAGTAGAATAGTATATCAATTCAGTATTTGTTCATTCCATGCTGTCATTAATTAATTGAATTTTCAAACAATTAATTGCTAATGCAACAGTTTAATATTGAACATAGCCTAATTTCTTTAACTTTTGTCAAGGTTTGCTGAATTTCTTCAAATCTCATCCTTAAAGATACAGTATATCAATATCAAGCTTTCAGTTAATGAAGATCAAAGTACCCTTTTCAAATATTTTTACTTTGCATAACTTATGTATTGATATTTATATGAATATGTATATCAATATGCTACACCATTCTTCCAATGGTCCAATTGATTCCAATTTGAGAATTTCTCATATCAGAGTTGACCTGTTTTTGGTCAATACCCAATAATATTAATGTAAGAATTAACTCAGTTTTTGCAGTAGAAAAATATAATAATTTTATGTAATAGCTTTTCCCAGTACCGAAACAAGTAAATTGGTAACTAATAATTGATTATCGTGATGAATGGTGAAGTGGTACAAATGTATCGATAATAGGCCTACTAAAATTTTATAAATCTCTCTTATATACTACTAATTAGAGTAATTCTTGATACAACTATGACTTTATCATTTCTAAAAAGCCATCAATGATGAAAAAGAAATGGCAATCATTCCATTAATAATAATTATTACAAAACACAAATTATTATTGATTATATCAGCAATAAAAAGTATCCTACTCGTGATAACTCAATCGATAGTGTAGAGATTTCAAGGATCCTTGAATCATGGTGTCCAACTAAATCTCTCTGATACCTTAACATATCTAATAGCTCGCCAAATGAACTGGCACGTTAGTAATAGGCTATGACTGCTGATAACATTTTGGAGTAGTAATCTGACTATAAATGCATCCAGGCTGTGACATGAGCTGATGCACATTGTCACTGCACTTGACCCATCAGCCTGATGCATCAGATCAACAAAATATGAGCCAACCGCCAACATTAATTAACGTAGATGCATATCATTGTGTCAGAAATGTTCGTTCACATGTTGACAAGCTAATTATATTTGTAGCGCTTATGATTTGATGTGTTAACTAGTGTTATGTGGCTCATGGTTTCCAAATTGGTTGAATAGTTTATTTTGAGTAATGCTAGTGCAAAGTTATACGAGAACGATTAGGTGAATAAATGAACCTCGAAATTCAAATTATATCATCATGTATGATTGGACAGGCCTAATTTAATTCGAATTTTTTGGTCGATGTTTGAAGGCTTGAGTGACATGATAAAATGTAACAGTAGATATTTTTTTTAATTCACCAGTAATTATTAAATCAATAATAATGTTAGTGGAAACTTTTTAATTAATGATATTAACAAAGTCTTGTTTAATGCAACCAAATAGTTTGTAAAGTAGAGGAGTCTTCTGAAGCTAAAATTTGAGGGAGGAAATTTGAGAAAAAAGTGGAACATGATAAGATTTGATTAAACTAAGAAATAACTTTGTTCTAAGATTAGTAGTGTAGTATATCAGTAAGTGTTGGTATAGACCTACAATATTGCAGTATGGACAGGAGTCAGTAATAAATTAGAGGGTCAATATTTAAATTCTGGAGTAGACTATTAATACAATAACATGACTGCAAAAAGTAGCCTACAGCAAGAAAATTAATGTTTTCGACTAACTTCCATCATCTTCATCCAATTTAAGTTTCTGAAAGAACCATTGTAGTTAACTGTGGCCAGTTCATTTATTTATTCAATCAATTATATCATTATCAACAATCTAAGAAAAAAATCAGAGTAGGCCTAATCTGAGAATTCATTGATCTGAATTACATGTAAGCGCAAGTCTCTAAGCTTGAAAGAGACATAATCTTCTGCATTGAATTTCTTGAACATCTCGTCTGTTGTTCTCTCAGTGACCGTAAATTTTCCTGTTGACAATGAAGACAAAATACTGCTTTTTCCAGCTTAGAGATGAATAATTTTCGAAAAAATAACTTAAAAAGAAGCTCACACACCTGCTTGGTCTCGTCAGAAACGTGACCTAACGTCACCCGCCTGCATACTAAATGAGATCTGACTTATTTCTTTGTCAGGTGCATCCAAATGATTATTTGATGAATGCAAACTTTTTGAGATCTTCTGTAAATTGGGGGTATATTGCACCCAAACTTTCTTAAATTATGCTTGTTGTTTCTTCTCCTATCGTTTCATAATAGTGTCTCTGAATAAATAATTGAGTGATTGAATCAATATATAAAAATTATGACTGGGCACAGAGGTAGATACAAGTTTCTAGTATTTATCTCGAATCTTCCTGGTAACGTTAAATTTGAAGTATATCAATGACAGGTAGCTTAATTGGAAATGAATTATTATTGTCAAACTTTATCACTACTTGGAGATGCAAGAAAAACTAGAAAATAGTTCCATGCCCAGATTCTTGTTTCATGTAAACTTGCATTCGCGGGAGTTGGAATATCTTTACGTCTTTCGGTTCTATCATCTGCTGTTTGCTGTTGCAGGAGTCTTCAAAAATTTTCAATCAGCCTTTTTTGTAATAATGTATCACAAGTACTATTATAACTTGGCACAGAGGAGTTCTTGGAAAAACGTGTCAGAGAATGTTTAGGCTTGCGAGGACCGTAGAATCAATAAGTGGTTATATTGGTGATACAGTATGATCATAACAACTGGATTCTTCACCACGGAATATTGGCATAATTCAACTGAAAAATTCTTACTATAATTATATCAATTTCTATATTTCAATGTCAATCACTATTATTTTAATTGACAATATTGTAAAATACGTAATGATTCGATTAATTGTTATTCCAGGTGCGTAGCTAAATGGAACAGCTGTATTCAACAAAGCATTCCCGATTGATGATGCATCTGCTTTTGATGTTCCATACATTGATGTCACATCCAAACAAATAAACATCAACCCAACTTTCAATTCCAATCAACTATTTTAGTTCAACATTCAATTAATCACACAACAAAGAGATCAGCACTCTCTATTTGATGCCGAATTTCTAATCAAATATTGTCAATCATTCACAGAGAATATAATTGAATGATAACTTAGCGGACACACGTTATCTCGTAAAATGATGAAAACCTTGCAACAATTTGAATGACAAATTCAAAGCGGGGTTCAGCCATTGTGATGAGCATAATCCAACCCAACTGTTTTTGTCGGAATCTTTTGTGCTCAACAAAATCATTTACTAGCAAATCATCATGCATATTATAACATTTTGGGATTGTACTGACGTATAATGGATGGCATACTTCAAAATTCAGTCAGTATTATTCGAGTAACTTACATCTCCGCTTTGTTTGACTTTAATAATCAACAAAATCAATGTCGAATGCTATTTATTCAATACAAAAATAATGATAATGTCCGACGAGCGACCGATGGGAATAAAATTACTATCGTGGAAACGTTCTATTCGTTTGATTCGAAATGAGTTGATCAGTGCGCCGGAGATTTATTCAAATGAGGAAAGCTGTATGGCTTCATGATTGAAACAAAGAACCAGAATGTCCGCGCTTTGATTTTCAGTTTAATCAACCTTTGTCTCGTGAATTTTTCATTTGGTCCGGCCAACAATTACTAAAATTTTGTGTTGGAACGTCAATTTGTGTGTCATGTCCATCCCCGGGTATCCATTGTTATAAGCTTGAACATTATCCATGAAATTTTCCTTATCGAATCAGACTTCTGAAATGAAATTCATTACAATACCACAATGATTGAAGAGTAAACTATAAACTTCGTCATATCAATACTACTTTAACATGTGGGGGTTTCTACTCAGTGACAACAAATTATAGGAGTATTCCAGTCAAACGGAGGTATACTATTGAGAATAAACATTGATGAAAAAAAAGAATGAATTACTGAATGACTTTACTGTAAATGTCGAACTGTATGTTCTGGATTTTACTCACTCTCTACAGCAAAAAATCAAACTCGAACTCACCTGTAACATGGAAAAATAAAATAATTAGATAATGAATAATATTATAATTATTAGAATAAATATTTCATCGAAAAATAAACATCAATAAGCAAGAGGGACATAGCCCGTATTATTCGTCACGAAATCCAAATATTGCAAAAAGATATTTAGTTCTAATCAAAGTGACATTTTAGTGAATATTATAGAATATATTATAGTAAATATTATAGAATATATTCAAGTGAATATAATAGAAGCTCGATCACAAGCCCTACAGCTTGATATGGATTTAATTTAAATTTTAGTCCTAGTTTATATACAAACATCTCGTGAAGTCTATAAACCATATGAAAGCTCTTCATAGTGATAATGATTAATTAGAATCTCAATTTATTGCTATACAAATAGACGAAGGACTTCTGCAACTACAAATATTTGCTAAATAGCAGGCGAGATCTGCAATATCTAATAATTTTTCCATCTTTATAGTCTTGAAAGTAAGGTGATATTTGTTAAAATAGCTTTCGAACTATTGTTTCAGTTAAAAAGAGCTCGTTGTCTGTTATTATTATTCATATTGATTTTGAAATTTTGTACATCGATTTAAAAGCAATCTTAGATCTTGCAACAAGGTTTGTTGGTGGCAAAGTATGGGAAAATCGTATGAATGCAACATTTTTGGAAGTGATATGATAAATGCGTCAAGACAGTATGTGAACAAAATAGAGAAGTGAGAAAGAACTCAAAATCTATCACGAAGCGTAAAAGCAATGTGTGTTCAACATAGATATATTTCACATATTACAAACGATCTATATCCTCGGTGCAGAATGGAAGACATCAGTCGTCCACTTTATACAGGGTGGCGTGATTTACGATCGATTTGTAGGACACCTTTTTGGCAAAAGAATACAGAGCGACACGGCCCAACAAAGAGCTGTCCATCAGAGCAGTGCGGGGGGGGGAAGCAGCGAGCGGCTGAAAGAAGGACACATGATCGGCAATAAATTATCATTTCTACGGCTGCGATTTCAAGAGAATCCGACAAGGAGAAAGGGAGAAGGGAAAGAGACGAGAGAGAAAGGAAAAGAGAGGATGATGATGATGATGAGGGGGGGTAGGGGTCAGCCGAGAGGCGCAAATAGCTTAAAGATAGACGGACAGACATCGATCAAACCGAAAAGTATAATAGAAGGAGGACGGAAGGTATAGAAGTTGATGAGGAAGGAAAATGAGGAGATTTAGTAAAGGAAGGGGAGGAAAGATAAAGAGAGAAGTGTGGGGGAAAGAAATGAGTGGTAAGAAGGAATGGAAAGGAGCAACAGAGTATTGAGTAGAAAATGAAATAGGATGAGGAGGAAAAGGAGGGGTATGAGAAAGAGCAGAGCGAGGAGGGCGATGAGGAAGAAAGGGAAAGGAGAAAATATTATTGCCAATAAGAAAATTATCAGATAATTAGTGGATTTGAACAGAGAAAGGCCAGCATTATTCAGATCAGGGTTGATTTGAACAGAGGAGAATGCTTGAGGGAGATGTAAAAGTATTCAAGTGAGGACATGAAGGAATAAGAGGAGGAAGGGAGAGTGATAGTAGAGAGAGAATGATTACTGATATCGTCTTAAGGATAAAGAATGATAGAAACTATGTGTGATGATGATGATGATGAGAGACAAAGTTTATTGTGAAGAAAATGATAAGGAAGATAAGTAGAAGATACAGAAGGAAAGTAGATACAGATCTACTCATACAAAGTGGGTTAATAAAATTAATATAAAATATGAAATAAAATATAATTTAGATATATGAGAGAAAATATAATATTCTCTATATACCGTGGGATAGAGAAACGATTAAGAAAATAAGTTAGCGACAGAAAATTGAGTATAATGACGATTTGTAAAAAGTTATTCAGGAATAAGAGCACCTCGAATCATCAACATTTTTATGAACAAGGAGAAAAGGAGAAGGAAGAGTTCAAAAGGAGTGGAAGAGTAAGAAGTGAGAAGTGTGAAGCAGGAAAAACATTACTTTTTGAAGAGAAAATGCTCAAAAAGAAGATAGGTGACCGATGTCCTCCCAATGACGGGTTTCACGTGAAGTGATTCGATACATTCTCGACTGTGCATTACCCTCGCGTGTGTGTGTGACCAAACCTGGTCCATATTTTACCTGACCTCCGTCTTTTGTGATCTGCCGCGTCCAGTCATAAATCAGTCATTGACACTCCATGGATCACTCTCTTCAAAAGATGCACTCATGGCGCCCCATTCAGTCACTCACAAGGTTGGCTCATAGCACACAAATCACATGTGACTTCTTGTGACTGACTGAAAGCTGTTGTGGAACCAACCGCAACACGATTTCCGTCATTAGAACCTTCTTTCAACTCGAAACCTGGCATTCTCTCGGAAACTGGCTCGAAAACACACAATGAACGCCCTTAATTCTGGAACCGACCTTTTGTTCAGCGATACTCAAAGGTACCGGCTTCAAATTTTCAACCATTGCTGTAGAAAATTGTACACTAGAATCAAACATTTTCCATGGAGATTGCTAACTTGAATTTTTGTAGAAAATAGTAGGCTAGTTCAATTTTGTAAAAAAGACAACATTTCAATCTTATTCTTTGAAAGTGTATCAAGTATTGATGATATAATTACAAAATTAGGGAAGTTAGAGGTTTCTTCGGAAGATATCAGGAGAAGATCAAAGCTGACTAAATTAAAACAAATATTCTTAAACTTGTCAAAATAGATTAGTGATTAGTTAATGAATGGCATGTTGTAGATTTTTGTTTGATTCCTATTCACTAATCTGTTCAATTTACATTACATTTCAAGAATTGAAATTCAAATAAATTGTTAGTCAATCATTGTTTAGTGGACTTCCATGAAAGCTTATTCCATGTTGGTTAATCCATTTACCGAACTTCGTCCCGGCATCAAGAATGTAACCGTTCTCCATCCAGCATTCGTCCTTGAAACTACTTAATTTATCACCTGAACATCTCTCTGCCTCCCACAAACTACTCCCATCCTCCTCACAACCCCATTAGAAAATATGACATAAATATCACTCCAAACAGACAACACTCCCTCTTAGCTCGGCACTTTTGAACAGACTTCTCATTTACAATCAACATAAAGATATCATCTAGCCAGAATTTATTGAAGGCTGATAAATAATGCTGGAGAACAAAATAAATAACAGTGGAAAAAACAAGGATGAGATCCAAGTCGAACATTACAGGTGAAGAGAGTATTAAGGAAGAATTGGTTTTATTCTCTACGGTTCCAACATGGATATGCACGGGACAGCTTCTAAATTATCATGCCAGAGTTATATAGAATTAACAACAGGGTAGAAGTTGGGAAAGGGGGGAGGTATCGAAAGAATGAGGGTTCGGAGGGGTTTTTCGAAAAGAGAGTCAACGACGTGGTGGAGATTTAGTGCTTTTCGGTCGCTGGCGGGCCCGGCCCCCTTGGCACTGATTTCTGTAGAAGGCTAGCCAGCAAAGACTGACCCCTCGACCACCGAATCATCGGCGCATCGTCTGCAAGTGAGTGCCACTCACAAATGAACATAACTCCCGGTACAAATGGACCCAGCGAGTGTGTACCGTATGTTGCTGGTGCCAAATTATTATTTAAAGTGAGAGGTTCGATGAGTTGGAGATTCCTGGACCGTGAAACATTTGTTTGAAAAGCGATACGTGATAACCTCATTCGGACTTCCTTAACTTTTTCCGAAATTCTGTGGATAAATAGTAGGCTAAGGTTATTTATAAATAGACAAGATTGTTTTCTATCTCAAATAAGTTTAATTTGATAATGGGAATGTATCTTTGGATGAATGAATAACTGGTCAACTTTATCAATAACTGGTGGACTCCAATTAAATCAATATTATTATGACAATTGCTATTTTTCATTCAGAATGGTAATCATCACATTAACATCTTCATAAATACACTAAAATGTAAGGAAATGACACATAGTGAATTCTGTTAGGAACAATGAAGATACTCACATTAACCAGTTTAAAAACATGGAGAATGTTGTAGGAGAATTTTCGAGAGGTAAATCGAGAGAAAATTTGAGTTCCCTCCAAAATTTTCAAATCAGAACTAATCATATCAGTGAATTCGCAAAGGCTGAGTTCAAATAAGGCAAATGAAGATTATTCACAGAGAAAGGGAAAAACATTGTAGAATAAAAGAATAATATGAAAGCAAATGGGAGAGACCAAAACAATTGGAGAGGTGCTCTGATAGACGAAACAGGAGAAGGAAACAAACGAAGAATCAGCAAAACAAAAATAGGAACAAGAAAAATAAGACATAAGAGGTTGGTAAGAAACAAGAAGCGCTAACACTCGCTTAGCATTTACGGGAGAAGGTTAAACTCCCGGTTATAAGGTGCGCTGTTGGACAGGGGCGGGGAGGGGGTTACCGGCAGATTTATCTGGGTTAGTTTACAAACGTTCCTTCGTGGGTGGGTGCTGACAGATGAAGGAGAAAGGAAGAAGAAGGTAGGAGAAAGAGGAGGAGATGCGTGGAGGGTGCGAGAGAGTGAGCTGGAGACAGGCTGAACACGAGCTTCGTTAAGGTGTCGTGGTTAACCGGCGTTATTTGCTTCTGATACTTTGGAGGAAGGGGTGAACTGGTACCTTCTGTGTGTGAGAAAGAGAGAAAAGACAGAGATTATGAGTAGCGAGAAAGAGAAGGGGAAAATGAAGAGAGAAACAAGGAGCGGAAAGAGACAGGTGGAATATAGTGAGAAAACAGCAATAAGAGGAGGAGAGGATATAAAGGATGTGTGGAAGAGAAAGAGTATGAGAAGGGGATGACAATAAGTAGAATAAATGAGGAAAATGAGAAGGAGAGAGAAATAAGTGTAATATTGCAAATGTGAGAGGGACTTTGTGGAATGAAGAAGAAAGAATGAGAATAAAGATGACTAAAGGAGAGAAGTGAGTGAGTAGAAGAAGATCAGTGAGTAGAAGAAGATTAGAGAGTAGAGTAAGAATATTGTAGCAGCAAGTAAAAGAAGAGGGAAGTGAAGGATACCATGAATACGTATGAAGAAGTATACTAGAAAGCAGAAAATACAAAGATGGAGAGCAACAGAAAAACATTGAGAGAGAAGATTTGAAAGAGGAACAGGAGAGAGGAATTGAAGGAGAACGAATTAGAGTACAATGGTTTGAGCTTTTATTTGTGAAATATTTAAGAAGTCATTAATATAGCAAGTAGTATGAAAATAAAGTAAGTTAGATCAGGAAATGCTCGGAGAAGGCATCAGTATTCGCTAGCAGAAAGTTGGAAGTGGAAAATCTGAATTGGAACGTTTCATATCTCTTTCTATTCTCATCCATGTCGATGAGCGAGCGTGAGAATAGATTGAAAGAATGAATACACATAGGACAACGATTATTGTATCTATTGGTTGAAAACTCCAAGATTCAACAGAATGTATCATTCCATCATAACATTAAGAAACCTTATTTATAAATTTATTACTATTGCTATATTGCTATTGATAAGTAATCTAATATGCTCTCATAATATTCTCAATTTGTTTGTATCAAAATAATTGTGCATGCAAAAAACTAATACAGTGGCTGATGATTAGTGTCCTATGAAGTGCTAGAGAGGAAACATTGGAAAATGGTTTCATGACGAACCTAAAAAGTCACTATCCAACTTGATATTGTTATCTACATATAACTTCACACTCACATGACTTCGTAATAAAATATGCTCATACTTTTACTTTCGAAAAACATCGCACTTAAACTCTGATTACTATTTATTCCTGGTAGGAATTATAAATACGGCAGTATCATATAAATTGCAATCTAAACGTAGAACCAATCTGTAGCCAATCAATACAAAGAGGCAGCTCCACCTTCAATAATCGATAATCGTATTCGATAATGACTAAAACTATCGATAGTAATAATTCCGTCCCACTCCAAATGATCAAGGTGTAGGTAGTGGAAGATTGTGTTTATTGTAACTCATTTGCGAGAAAAGGATACACGAGTTCGAATGAGGTAAAAAAACAATCCCTCGTAAATTTGAATGATAGACATTTGTATTTGAGAGGTTGGACATTCAGAAAAGATGAGGGAGGAGGAGATGAAGAGGAGGATGAGAAAGAGGAGAAGAAGGAGAAGTAATAGTGAAGGAGAGGAATACAAGAAGTTATGTCAGTTGTCTGATCAGAAAGTCCCAGGTTCGATCACCATCGTAGGTTGTAATTATATTAATGGTAACAATAACAGTAAAAATTAAATGCGTAATAAAAATCCAACAAGGACGGCGAATAGACACCAACTGGAAAAAGCTGTCAAAGAAAAAGTTGGGCTATATAAATAAATAAGATCGAGAACTTAAGATAAGAATAGTCGACTTGATGATTATGTCGAGAGTTGAAGACAAAAGACATCCCAGGAACACCCAAGTGGTAGCAGGTAGGTCTCTCTAATGTTCATTAGGAGAAGAAATTTTCAATTTTGGAAAAAATTCATGTTCAAGCTACTTATAATCAGGTAGTCCCATTATTTAAATGGTGTGTTCACTAGCTCCGTATACATACAGCATAATACACGTTTTCAGCATAAACTACTGCCATCACAATTGTGTTGACTCACTCCATCCAGAGATCTGAATAATTTCAATTTCAAGTGGGTATGTTAAATCATACCCGAGAGTACCCCGAGAGAATATGTTACATCATCCCATAAATTGTAAAATGATTTACATTATTGAGTATAGGAATAAACAGTCAAAAAGATAGTATGATGATAAAACTTTTTCATAGTTTATTTCACTGAACAAGTACTTTGCGCAACATAAATAACATGCATTTGTTCTAAATCCTCCTGTTTTTGAAAAATGCTTTTATGAGATTTTTGAACACTTTCAAACAACAAATCAAAATTTGTATTCTTTTCATAAGAGTTCATATTGATTATAAACATCAAGGTCACGTATTCTACTTCTCAAGATGATGGACAGCCGAAAAATTTATTCAATATTCAACTTATCAGCCAAGGACTGGCTAGTTGTCATAAAAATGACAGCAAACATCTTGCTGCTGATGTAAACTTGAAAATACAAATGAGATTGAGATTGAAAAATTGTACATCAATCTCCTATTATGCAAATATTATATCCAGTTATTTCTTCTTACAACACTAATACATACTACAGTATTATGATTACAACAACGTATCAACTAATTTATTTAGACGTACATTCACGATTTCAATCATTAATATTGTTCTTAATACTTAATTGGTTAAAGTGGAATATATTAATTTAGGATATTCCTTTTCACAATATCACACGCTCAATTTCAAGACTTTTGTAAAAAAGCTGTTATTGCGAACTTTTTTGTATTGATTTACATAATGTTTCTAATGGATAGTTTATAGTTAAGAATGAAGCTTTTTAATATACAAGCTTAACAATACACCTATGCATATCTAACCCCCGTTTGACACATCACGATTCTTGGTTGTTTGCCATCCCTATAAATTAAACTAGATTGATTACGCAGAGATTCCTTTTTATGTTCGCTAAATGCTGTTCAATCTATTAAAATTTATAAGAACACTAAAAAACCATACATCCAAAAATCGTGTGTGATTTTTATTTTCTGATAAAATCCAGTGTGTGCCATATAAAATATTCGGAACTTATACAATTTTCATAAAAATTCAACACATTAGGCACCGTGGGTGTTCGATGAAATGCAGATTTACGAAATGATGGAATGCAGGTTTATTAGAACAAAAAGGACACAATAGACATAATAATTATAGCTGAGAGTACTTGGCAAAAACATATGCAAGTGCAGCGTGCATCATCCTTCATCCCATATTGTCGGTATTCCAGCTTCTCATGAAAAATGCCCCAGACTGTGAAAGACCTTTGGTGCAGCTTTCGACTCGGAAATGTAGTGAATAATAATATTTTGATGCACATCGGTGACAAGATTTAGGACGACAAGGCTGAATCCATCCACTTGTTTCAAATTTAGATCAGACGACCGACACTTGAGGCCCTGAAACACATTTCTCGAGGCTTTGTTATGATACACGAGTGACAAGGGTGTCGTCACCCTTCCCCCTCCCAGCATCAGTGATAAAGGGGGGTAGAGGAGGGCAGCGGCTGCTGCCTTTTTGATTTAGAGTTGTCAAAAATCTTCAGTTGTCAGAATTATTGTCAACGGGTGACAGTTGACGAAAGCAGGACGGCTGGCTGTTGTTGCCAGTTGCCAGAATTGTGTGTAACGAGTTGAGAACTATTTTCGTAAAACGGTAGAACGCGGCTGAAAGACCCATCACACTCCATTAACTGAGAATGGGTGCTGTCCTAAAGAACAGCGTTGCGAAGTAGTGTCACTATTCATACACTGATACGAGTGAAAGAGCAGACATTTGGAAGCTATTTCTTGAGGTATCTTTGGAAGTACTGTATCCTCATCTTGGTTGTTCAAGAAATTTAAATTCATATTTTTTCACTAAACTTTTTAACAAAATAGATCAACAATTGATTCATAAAAAAGTATTTCTTGAGGTATTTTTGGATCCTCATCTCGATAATTGAAGATTTTCAATTCCATTCATTCATTTGGGTATTATATTATTCCTTAATATTTTCAATTCAATTAATAGCTTTTCAATCACATTGTCAGTCAAATAGATTGATTCAATTTAAAAGAATTTCTAGAGGAATCTTCAAATGTATCCTTTTCGCAGAGATGAAAAACTTTCAATTTATAGTTTTTTCTACTCAATTTTCAGTGAAATTAAACTTCCGTCTTTTAATTTAAAAGAGGGTAGGGTTTCTTTGAACTCAAAATAGTTCTCTGTTCTCTATAACTGGAATGTACTTATTCCAAATGAGCATATTAGACAAATTAATAATTGAATTCCCAGGCTACACAAGGGTAGACAATTTAAAGTACAATTTGAATAAACAAGTTAAAGTTGAGGACAATACTAATCATGTCATCGTCACTTTGCCACGTATTAAATTTGTAAATATTACTGCATTCATTGAGAAAACTTTTACAAGCTTTCTCTAATTTATTCTTTTTTTTTATGATGACTATACATGGAAGAGTATTAAAATTAATTAGGCTTTTGTATCAACCATTTCTCTAATTATTTTTTAAAAAATCACAAACTGAAGATGTGCAAGATTCACTGAAAAATTTTCTCCACTGTACTCTGATCAACACAGGTGAAAACCTGTAAAACGTGCATTGAATCATTAACTAACCGTCACTTGAAATTAGGCATCTGACCAAAACTTATGTTAAAAGCGTTGATGAGGTATTTGAAGACATTCGAAAGTCGAGAAAAGAACAGAGTTAGTCATCGCCGTTAAATGTCTCCCAAATCATGACTGGGTGTGTCACATCCACTATTATTTTATAGCAAACAATCACATATATACGCGCACACCTACAAACACACACGCAGTAATGACCCACTAAACGCCACTGAGGTGTTTCAAAATTAGATAGTTATATAGCTATGCTATAGTCAAGTTGTATATCTGAGTTAAACCTCGTTACGTATCAAACAAACTGAATACAGTATACAGGTATAAAACTAATAAGACTACACTAATCTGTTAAATGAACATAGATACACCAATGAATAGGAATATTCACTGTAGCTACTGACATATAGTTTCGGTATAGATATATGACACAGTTAACAAGTCTAATATGTTTTTAAAAACTAATCTACAGTCGTATTTAGCTAGATCCTTTGGTATTGGGCCTACTTAGTACCCTTGCATTAATGACTACTATATAAATATACCCACAGCTATTTTAGTTTTGTTATTGGACATACTAAGTGGATACTATATTTCAAAATTCTATAGATATAAATTCCAGCCGCGGGTCTTCTAGTTAAATTGTCCATATCCATTCAAAAGTAGGATATGGAGAGTCACGTTTTTTTTAGGTGAAGAAAAAAGAAGAATTTGTTGGAGAGTAGGAAGGGATAGTAAAAAGAAGAAAAGAAGAAAAAAGGAGGGGAGAGGAATAGTGAGCAGGGGAAAGAGAAGGAGTTGAAACAGGAGAGGAGTAGGAGAGAATGTGGAAGAATAGGTTAATGAAAAAACTTTATTTTACTACCACAGATAAACCAGATAGCAATAGTTCAAGAGGAAACTAATAGTAGATGAAATGTATAGGTGGTAGTAAAAAATATAGTATATTAAAACGATAATATTGACAAATATGAACTTGGAAGAGAGCTTAAGACTCCAATAATATATTTTTGATTGTAACAATTGTAATTATTACATCAAATTTATAAATTTTCTTGTATAGTTTTCATTCGTTTATCCTCCAGAACCTCTCAAGATTCACTCTAAACCTACTAATTGTCAAGATTAGCATGAGTATTATTAGTTGAAATTATTTCCTTCCTCGGTTTCTGATAAATATATTGCACAATTTGTATTTATTGAAGATTCCAAAGGAATTATCTGAAAACATCACATGTTTGCTAATAAAGTTTAACAGTTAATTAGACACCCAATCAACCCTTGTCACGATTGAAGCACGCTATTTATTCGGACACTAATTTGAGATACACGGAAAATCAACTAGTCAACTCTACTGAGGAACTAAATGACTTTAGAAATCGTGATATCAACCAATCAATGGAGAAATCTTCCCGACAACGATTATTGCAGTTGTATGTTTATTTAACGTATTTTTTATTTTAATTCTGTGCGTTTGATATTTTCGTTTTTCAACTGATGGCATCATATTGGAGTCGACTGTCACGATATGTTTGTGGTAATGTGACATAGGCTACATTCTGTACAAATTTCTACAACATCAGTAGGCTGTTTATAGAAGTGGCAATGTGGCATACCAGAATAATTGGAAATGCTTAGAAGAGATTTTTCATCCTATCTATTTTTTCTTCCTCCTTATTATCATATCACGTTATTCCTTGATATGTTCTTCATTCCTGATTTCTCCCATCTAGGTCTTTCCTCGCTTTAATTCGAACCATCTTTCACGACATTCTATTTTAATTACATTTCTTGCCTAATCAAATTTGAATTCTGTAAATTCTTACAGTCAACTCATTGTTTTGAAATTCTTAAAGTCTAGTTTAATAAAATATATTGCACAGTTTGTATTCATTGGAGATTTCAAAGGAATGATCTAAAAACATCAAATGTCTGCTAATGAAGTTAGTTTATGAATATATTATATATGAACAATAATAATGATGATGAGAAAATGAATTAGTATTTAATATTAATATTCTAATAGCCTAAAAAACTCGCATAAATATATTTTACCCTGACTAATCGAGAGAATATGTGATAAACAGGAAAATATCATAAAAAACGGAAAGTAATCATTTACTCTTATCCCAAAAATGGACACAAAAAAACAATACAAGAGGATGCAAAGGTACTTCAAAACAGTTGAATCCAAAACCTAAAATGAAACTTCCCACCAGACTCTGGAATAAAAATCTATAATGTATAGATATAGAATCCACATGTATACAAAATCTATGTCTAAACTATGGAATGAAAATCTATGGAAAGGAAACCATATAATATACAACTAAACGTAATATATTCAGACGTTGAGCACGGTACATGATAGTACACCATCCGCCAATCGCAATTCTTCCCGCCGTTTCGTGAGCTAGTCAGGATGTTTCCCTCCATATTTTCGTCCAATCAGATTATTTGCCGGCACAGATGTCGACCGTCAAAACGAAATCTCACTCCTCAAACGGCTGTTGCCACCCTTCAAGGGGACTTCGAACCGAAATCAATTCACCTCAAATGTGTCGTTTGTTTGCAAACTGCTCTGAATCCAAATCTTGTGTTTTGGCGGAGATTTCAGGCGCCTGCTTGCAATATGGTGGTTTTGTAGATAACATCTACAGATACCGTTGTAGGAAGATATGTTTTTTTTTGTGAAATATTTCCATCAAAATATGGGTGAAGAAGGTCTTTTAGAACGCAATATTTGATTGGCCTCTAATATAATAATACTCAAAGTAGATCAGAACTAGTTTTATGAGAATAAATGAATATGGAAGCAGATTCAGGTAGAACCATCAGAATTTCTGTTTGGGCATCAATAAAATATTGCTGTATCAACCAAATTCATTTGACAATATTGTTGTACAATTCTAGATGAATTCTAATATATGAAATTCAGAATCACTTTACCTTTTGAGTATTTCTTTATTCACTTATAAAATTTATATTGCCCTGGACAAAAAGAAAAAATTCCAATTGAAATTATCAAATCCATTTTGTGATAGGCCTACTCGAAACGGCAAAGTTCATCCTATAATTTTCAATTCAAGGGATAATTATTAGAGGATATCCTCCACATGGAGAAGGAGAGAAAATGGAGCGAGACACCGATTGATCTACGGCGGTGTAGAAAGAAAAAAAAACACAAATGAGGAAAGAAGATTCCGATGACAGTGACAAAAATTCGAAAACAGACAAAGAGTAGAGACAAAATAGTAGTTTGGAAGTGATGTATACTTTGGTAAGGAACGTTGTGTTATAAACTGGACTACAAGCAAGAAAGGAGACCTGTGTCGTAAAACAACTCATGATTATGATGATGATGTTGATGATGACTCTCAGCCGCCCTGTGTCATAAAACCCATGAGGTCAATAAGCACTGAGATTGTGCTACCAGTTCTGCTTCAACAGTCAATTACATCACCAATATGCTGCTTCTTAATTTAATACCTATTCAACTAATTTTTTTCGTAGGATTTATATTTGGTTTATTTTGTTTCGGATCATCTTTTGGGTAGGAGTCATGTTCTAGATCAACAAAACCTTATAAAAAGTTGAGTATTTTATAGTCTTTTATATGTGTTTATTAGTTTTTCCTATTAGTAATGTCTAGTTTGTCTTGTGTTTTGGATCACCAAGTCACATTTTATTTGTTTTTTAGAACAGTGCCTTACTTTCGTACTGTTTTAAAGGAACCTCATCATGGCCAAAATATTGCTTATGTGATCATCATCCGCAATATAAGTAAAACAACTTGTGAGCACATAATTATTAAATCAAATAAGAGTAATTATAAATAAATTACAGTGATCAACTCGAGTCTCATCTTTAAAAATACAATTAAAAGATTCTACTTATTATAATATATTGTCTATTAATTTTTCCTCATTAAAATTCAAGGGTGCTGGAAAAACTTTCATACTCTTTCTTGTTAATTCAGTATAGGAAAATTATAATAAATATTTAATATCATTGTTTATTGAATTGAACCGTGGTCATTCTCATTCAAAACAATAAAACATAATAATAACTCTTCTAATTTATAGGTGAGAATTATTTAAAATACGAACGATAAATCCTTGAAATCGTCATTGCTCAATATCTCCAAGTTAATTGATCGTTTCGATCATGTTTTCGACTTCCAAATTCAGACGACATTCTAAAAACATCGACAGCCATAAAGTCGAGTTTTATGTCCGCCCTTGAAAGTCGATAACAGATCACTGATCACAAAGGTATTCTGAGAAATTCGATGACCGCAAACTCGTCTTTCGACGACCTTCTCAAGATCGTAAACCATTGAGTGATTCATGCAGCATCTCCGATCTCGACTAAAACCAAAGATTCGATAAAATTTATTTTATTGCTCCGAAATCATGGATCATCAAAAAGTATCACTGGAGGATTTGAATATCATATTTATTATGTAACAAAAAGGATGAATTAGGCCGGTTTTGAAGATCTATATTACAATTGATTGCTCTTTTGGATGAAATTCATTTACAAAAACCATAGAGAAAACAGATACCGAATGTAGTTGATGAATAAAATGAATAAAAAAATTCCTTTTTAAAAGATTTCAGAAGTATTTTTTCACAGACATGTTTCGGGTCTTAGCCCATTTTCAATGTGATTAGAATAAGCTTTTAAAAAAAGGATATTTAATTTTTTCATTTTATTCATCAACTATTTTAAATAGCCCTAAGTTTAAAGTTTAATTTTAACTGAATGTAGTCTATCTGTGCTAGAAAACAAACACCTATATTCAATCATACAAAAATTTTCATGAAAGGTTCAATGAAAGACAGATGTGAGCAACACCTATAAATTCAGAGATTTGATAATGAAATATTTATTCAATCGTCAAAAACTTTTCATAAAATATTCAATGAATGGCAATAGAAAGTGAATTAATTGATGAAAAAATAATTTAGTTATCTTTACCTAAATAACGTTTAGTGGCTCATCTTATAGTTTTAAGATACCCTCCAGAACTAATTAGGAGCATTCATAGAACTTCATTTGGAACTAAACATAACGATTCAAAGGTCAAATAAACTAAACCCAAATGATTTTGAAAATATTCACTCAACCCATACATAACCAAGACCACACAAGAGCAGATGTATTCACTATTAGCAGGCTAGTCGATAACGTTAGAACCACAACAAACCAAGATGATGAATAATAATAAATTTCCAAGTCGACATGATAAATGTAAGTTAATTTGAGGTAACGGACCAAGTGGTAAGTATCAAAAACAAAACAGTTGCACATATTCGTCTTCTTTCTTCACCGTGCAACTCTTTCCTTGTACTCTATCCATCCTTGTCACTTTCTCATTCTTGGTTCTCTCTTTTTCTTTCTCACCAATCACAGTCATCCTCTGCACCGCGAATTTATCATCTCTATCGTCTCCTATCATTCATCAGTCGCCGCTTGCCACTCGTGTTGTGTTCCGTGTGCTACTCAAAAATACTTCCTCATTTTTCTTCTCTTTTATTATTACCTGTACGCAGGCATCCTTTTTGCCAAAGTTAAATAGAGTTGCATATGCATGAACAATATATTGATATCATATTCATTTTGAATATTAAATGTTTTGTGCTACCACTGATTCAACATTCACCTAAAATTAATAAAAACATCACAGTGCCCTTCTTATGTTTTTATTAAACATGACATATTTCGCCATCTTTAAAGGCATTATTCAAAACTCTTCGATTAATCATTTTTATTTTGATAATGCCACTTTATATGGTGGAACAACAAACATGTCATGTTATAATGAAAGTAAAATAAGGGCAGTAAGATTTTTCAGTTATTTTACATGATATCACATCTTATAGTGAGTCATCTATATTAGTAGAGTTGTTTAATTCAATAAATGATCGAAGTATTAAATCACTACTGCATAGGGTTAAAAAATGATAAATTCAAATGAAATTATCTTTCTAATAGGAAAAGCGTAATAATTATTGTTGGATTATCAGAATAGTACCATCGTGGAAGGACATCTAAAGCTTATTAACACGTATTATTTGTTATTAAGATGCCTCTGATTGTTGAAGAACTATTCACTCTTCACAATACAGTATTAATATTGCATAAATAGTTTTGATATCGACAGTAGTGAACACTCATGATATTATAATGTTATTAATTCAATTAAATTATATATTTTTCCATAAAATCTTTCTAAACTTTCGCTTTATTTCACAAAAATTGATAAACTAGATGAGGTCAAACGGTTCCATTCCATATTGTATCCTATAACGGTTGCTTTTCAAGGCTAGGCTGAGCAATCGTAATAAATTTAGTGGCCTATTTAGGTTAAGCTGTGAGTGACGGCTGATGAGTACCTGCCTGAAGGCTTGCATCTCTTCGAATAAATATTTATGCAGGAAATATACATGTATTTGGAATATCTATGCAAGGAATATACATGTATTTGGAATATTTATACGTGAAAAACCTGTTCAGAAGCCTACTCGCATCACTGAGTTGGGGCATTTCTTATTAACTGACAGTTCTCATCATCAGAAGCGAATCTGAGTCAGAAGGCTACTCACAGCCATCCGACTTTGACCATCGTCCAAAGGTGATGATGATAATTATTCATAAAAGCTGCTCAAGTAAGCAATGTGCGTGTGTTTGAGCATATGGAAACATTGTGGGAATGGAGAAGAGCCAGTAACATTCATATGTAGTAATACAGTGATACACACATATTTGTGCCTATCAAAAGTAATAGGAATATTGAGATTGATTGATTGATTATAATCTCCTTTGCCAGGTCTGACGAGACCTATGGCAACATCAGATCATTATACAGAAATTCAATAATATTAAAAAATGATTAATAAATTAAAATTATAAACAGCATTAATATCAAATATAATACAAGTTTCCTTTTTTTGAGAGAGATAAATTAGAAAATATTACACTTGAAAAGCAACTAAAAGGAGAGGATGAATTTTTTCGGAGTTTTCGGAGTTCTACTATCTTATGATTGCAGGTTTGACGTCTAGTGGGATCGGACTCCCACTAAGACTTACTCGAACTCTAAGGAGACTTATGGTAGAAGAATATTCTTCTACTATAATAAATTGTAGAAATAACTTCAGGATTTTTAAATAATCAGGGCTTGTAAGTATAGAAATGATAGGAATTAAAATTGAAACAAAATAGGAATCTGAAAAGGCTTTCTTAATAAGAAATTCGTAGTAAGGAGGAATTTTTTTAGAAAAACGTGTAGTAATCTACATGTAAATAGAGAATGCATGGAGTAATCTTATGTAGCATTTACATTTGCACTAACAAATTCTTGAAGATTTTCTATTAACGCAAATAAAATCAACCGTTCTACTAAAGTAATTCAAGAAAAATAAATTTCATCCTACAACCTCAAAACAAAATCATAGATACCTTATTGCAATCCATTTGTCAGAATAAAATTGATGAATAATTTTCATTTCTGCAATTTACCTTACCTTACAACAAGGATTTCACCAGGATCCTGGATACCAGGATCACTCGAGTGAGAGAATCTGATTCAAACAGCAACTTACCTGCAAAAAGGAATGATATAATAAGATACAATGTAGAAATAAATTACTTATTATTAAGAAGAAATTATTGGATTTGATTTCTAGATTAAATTATGAAATTGCTTGGCAATTCCAGCTTGAATTATCAATGACTTTCAAAATATTAAATAAAGTTTATTAAAAGTGTTGAGTGTTGAAGTTAAATTTTACAGATGAAATTAAATTGGAATGATTCAAAATAAAATATCAAAGAAGCAGAATTAAAAACGAATTTTTTAGTTTAAATTCAGTCATACAATGAATTTTCAAATCTCTTCTAGATGTTTCGAAAAATAACTGAATACCTATCAAATCAAAACAAGCAGCCTAAATCTGAACTCGGTCACTTTTGAAGTATCCCAAGTAAGTAAACATGATGACAAGGTGAGCTAAATAATTCGAGGACATTATCCAATTACTTGGGAAGAATAATTGTCTGCCAGCATAATATGTAACACACGACACTTGGTCGTATCTTTGCACAAAGATATGGACCAAGAGTAAAATAAAAAGAGACCTGTTTGAAACACCCGTAGTACTTCCTCCACTTGATTCACCTCTCACTACTCCTCTTCCACTGCTTCTTCATCTTATTTTCTATTTCAATCTACTTTTTTTTATTCTTCTTCCTCTTTTCCTTCTTATTTTTCCTCTCATCCCTCCTCTCTTCTTTTATCTTTTCATCCTTCTTATTCTCCTCCTTTGTCTTCTTATTTTTTTACTCCTTCTTCTTTCTCACTGCCAAAGTGACACCTCGCCGTCACTATTGCATTATTTTAGGCGAGTTTACTATTTTATAAGAGTCGTAATTTTGAGCAAGGCCTCCTACGAGCTACGTTCGAGAGAGGAAGAGGGAGTAGGAGCGAAAGAGAATGAGAGGAAGATAGAGTGGGAGAGCAAGTATGAGAGAGAGAGAGTGAGTGTGGAGAGGAAATCTTTTGAATGACACCAGGTCACAAATTGCTCAACTAATGACTGCTAGGCCACAAATACTCTGGCAACTATACTGTCCTCCAACATCCTTACAAGGTCCTTTTTCTCTTTCTTCCATCTTCTATTCTTTCTGTTCCCTCCTTCTTCCTTTTCCTCTCCTCCATTTCCTTTCTCGTACTTGCGTTATTGAATTCATTTTTCATCATTCATTCCTTTTTTCTCCTTCTTTATCTTATTTCTCGTCTTCCTTTTTCAACTCACATGCTCTTCATTCATCATTCATTCCTTCATCAATTTTCCCTTTCACTTATTTTAATCTATTTCCTTCTCCTCCTTTTTAATTACATCGTATTTTTATGTTTATTTTTGACAACTTCATCTTCTTCTTTATTGTCTCTCAAAATTTTCCTATCATTTTCATTACCTATCTACGCATTTCCTTCTATTTTATTCCATCTTCTCCTCCTTCTTGATTACAATGTCTTATTTATTTATTTCATCAAATTAATACATTGACAGGAGAGAAAAAACAGGCGTTAGCCCAAAACTTCTTCTACACCAATTTTAATCAAAATGTCCAAATTCAGGTTATGTTCCTTTTCACACTTTCCACTTCACACAATTTTGACTCAGAGACATAATAGAAAATTTTGAATTTAGAAGGTTTAAAGAAGAAATAAATATAGAAAACCCATTAAAGTAATCATTCTAAAACTTGGAAAATAACTATAAACATTATGTTTCTTTGTGCTCCCTTCATCTTCTCTTTCATCGTCTCAACACATTATCTTCCTTTTCTTCCGTTTCCATTTTTCACTGTCCACTCATCTGTCTCATTCACACGTATTTCACTTTACTATTTTTCAGATTTTCTCACCACGAATTTCTCATTCCAATCATCGCGTTTTATAGCTATTCTATTTTTCCCATTCTCGCCATTCTCTATTTTTCTTCAATTCATTTATCAATCCATAATAGAAGGTAAAAATTCTCCCAAAGATTCTCTAAAATAAACTTCAACACTTAGCTTTCCTCAAATAATGCGCACAGATCGTTTTACACTCGATTCTCACTTTCCCATCATTCTGGTCAATCAACAAACACCTCAGTTTTATAACCTTCAGCTCACTTGTTAATTTGAGAAACCAGTTTTAATTTGATACCTTACACCTTAGAACAGAGTGTGAACCATTATGAGTGACAATTTGGAACGAAATGCCACTAAAAACCGTAGTCATGGAAATTGTATCTCAACTAACATCAAGTTTCTATATAGATAATTTCAAATTAAATAATTGATTATATTGGTTACCAAACCACCGTTAGAGAACCAATGATCAATATTAGAAATCAAGATTTCTTCAATTCGAAGTTGACTGCAACACATATCGTACACCACTATTCTACTATTCTTATAACATTTTTAAGTTTGAAATCTGATTTTGAATCTGTTGTTACTCTCTATTCTTCTAAACATTTTCATGTCAGGTTAATTTGAAAAATATATAATACCACTACTTTAACAAGAAATAGCATTTCTAAGTTAGGAATACCCAATTATGTTAAGAATATTACATTCAACAAAAAATTACATTCCATAAGTTCAACACACAATTTCAGAAGTTGGAAAAGCAACTGTCCATCCATAATAGAAACAGTTAAGAATACATTCCAAAGTTGTTAGCTGTAACAAAGGTTATAATGCCCAACAGCAATAAATTCTAGATAACCCTAAAATAGTTAACTTCAGTTACTATGTATTATTGTTATTGGGTTCGCGTGTGAGAGTGTAATACAAACTAGTAAAGTCTATCCAAGCAGAGAAAAGATTCTGACAAGATGGGAAAATGACTCCAGCTCGGTCAATATTGGTTCAAGAATTATAAACTTGGCTTCAAATTGTAGATCAAAATGTTTCCTAAAATTTGAGACGTATTTATATATTTTCTTAATAATATTGACTGAGCTAGAGTCATTTTCCCATCTCATCAGAATGTCTTCTTTGCTTGGACAGAATATATGTGAGAGTGTAATATGCAGTTGAAGAGCTTGAAATGTCTCCTCTTGATAATAATGAAGCTATTGCTGCCAACCGTAGGTAGTATAGTATAGGTAATATTCTAGCAGAAGTGGTCATGTTGTTTATAGTGTCCAATCAAAGCCGCAGGTCGTCTCCTCGTAAAAACGCGCTTATTTGAATAAGTTCGAACTTTAGAAGTCATCCAAACCACGAATTCAACGACGGAATTATACTCTAAAAAGTCATAAACACAAGTCTCAACTTCAGTCCAAAGTGTCCATAAAATCCTCCTGAATATTTGTTGTTCTTGTGTTTTATTGGGTGGATCGTTCAACTGTATAAGTGGCCATCAAACATCTATAGATATATGTGACAGGCATTACCGCTGAAACATCACATTCACGATAATTGAATATATCCAGCTATCTAGTTGGCCATAAACTCAGTGATAAAATGGAACCTGTTTCCAAGATCAATCATGACTCAGGTTTGAAGTTTATTAATGATATAGAGAATTCCATCTGTGTCCATTTTTATGGATCTTAGAAGGAATGAAGGCTTCCATACCAAAAATATTTAGACCGTCAAGCTTATCAAGCTTATCCAACTCCAATACTTTCCATGAACGTACAGTACAGTACTTTCAATTTTCAAATTTTCACCATAAAGTTTCTCCTTTGATAATACTTTTTGAAAAAGGTTCATCAATAAATGTCATTTGGAGTGGATAATTATTAGTGTTTTAATTGTTATAAACAAGATGAACTCGATAAAAAAGTCTCTTTGTTTCAATGAATGTAGTTTTGAACCACCTCTCATTCAAAACTACGATTGCTATTCTCCAAATCAATCCATTTCAATTTTATTTCCTTATCATTATTTCCAATGGGACCACCAGTGTCGCCTCAATTTTCTCGACTCAATTTCAACACGCACTTCAAGATCGGGAGCAATGATCCTCCTACCACCCACCCTCACCAACCAACCCATCAGACAACAGCCATAAACAAACCAGTTCCTCACGCAGTTTTCACTCTTATAAAACTAAACGTAGAAGCCGAGACACAAGATGGCCCATACCAACTAAAACAAGAAGTAGAATTTGAAATATATTTACACGCCGATAAGTCTTAAAGATAAGAGTTATCGTGTGACGAAGAAACGTCGGACGAGTTGCTAGAGTCTGTCCAAGCGAAGAAGACATTCTGGCAAGATGGGGAAATGACTCCAACTCGGTCAATATCAGTTCAAATATAATGAATTTGGTTTCAAATTGTAGATTAGAATGTTTCCTACAATTTGAAACTAAATTCATATTTTTTTAATCAATATTGACCGAGCTGGAGTGATTACCACATCTTACCAGAATGTCTACTTTGCTTGAACAGACTATAGCAGCGCGGGTGACCAATAAAACCACTTTTCATCAGTCCAACTCTGACAGACGGCCACCGATACTGTCCCATCTTTGTCTTGCAAGCCTCTCAGACACATCCCCTCTTTTTCCACTTTTATAAGGACGTAAATTTTATGTCGCCACCAATAAAACATCTCTCGATGTCCGCGACATTCTCTGATCGCCGTTTTGACGGCCGTTACTCGTCACTTTTACGGCCGTTCAAGATAACCGACCAAGATTGCGCGCGCAGTGTGCGTGTGTAAGTGTTATTACCCGCTAAAATGTTCAAACCCACCCAACACAAACACATTCGCTGCATTTTTATTCAAAACGGCCACGCCAATGCTCAATTTCAAACCTTGTTATATTGCTCTAAAAGCTTCTTATCTCTACTTTACTCCTTGAATGATTGTTAACTAGGTTCTCGGTGTAGGTGTTTGATTGATGTAGATAATCATCTGGATAATAATTTGTTTCCCATTTGTGAGATTGAAAATCTCAACCGCTTTTTTAATTTATGGTACATTAATTTTAACTGGATTTGCTCCATAACACCCAAACAATGAAATTGAAATTTGAACGATCTAAATAATCATGTTACATTAATGTTAACTGAATAATAGTGGAAATTTAAAAAGATAAATCAAGATAAATCAATTTTAAATCAAGATAATTCAAGTAGCTTTGAATGTAATGTTGAGGAGATTTCAGAGGAGAAGATTTATGAATGAATAGCTCACTGTACATTGATTTCATCTGGTAAAAGTTTCCTCCACATTGGTGGCATAGAAATTCTCAAGTGTATTGATTCCTGTAGAAACTCAATGTTATCTGGATGGTAATATATTCCACATACTTTATGAATAGAAATTCGCATATTCTTCGTAAAATTTCATAGAATCCTGTAGGAGAGTCTTATTGTTGAATACCACTTTTCCACTGCTCCAATTGTACATTTTGTCTGAAAGCTTTGAACTAACAAAATGTACAAAATCGTGCAAATTGGGAGGGAAGGGAAACGAACCTGAGTTACGATAAGTTGAGGAATTTGGAAGCAGACGAACCGTCTGAATGGAGAGAGGCCTTTCGAACAATAAAGAAGAGATCCGAAATACAGTGGAGGGTGTATTTAAGATCGTTGAGCGTTATTTTGTTTTCACGGCGGGGAGGAAAACGAGGAAGAGAAGGAAGAGGAGGAGGAGGAGGAGGAGGAGGAAGAAGAGGAGGAGGAGGAGGATATAAATTACCGAAAAAGGGAGACAGCTGCATAGAAAGCTTCTCATTGACTGTATCTGAACGACTACTGACTACCACTCACGCTTACCAGCTATAATGGCTGACACGATCCTATCGTCCTGGGAGTGGTTGGCAGAGAACATCAAGATAAAGAGAGAAGAAGAAGAAGGAGAAGAAGAAGAAGAAGAAGAAGAAGAAGAAAGAAGGAGAAGAAGAAGAGGAGGAGGAAGAAGAAGAGATGAAAGAGAAAATTAGATAGGGGAGAAAAGAGAGAAAAGAAAAGAGAATGATGACAAGGATGAGTTCTAGATAGGGTAAATAAATATGAGAAAGGGAATGAAGGAAAGTAAAAGATGAGGAAACGAAATCGATATTGAAAGAGATGACCAAGAAATAGAAGGAGATGAGGGAGAGAAATGTGATGAATAAGGGATGAAAATTACAAATTTGGTTAAGAGGAAAGGAAGATAATAATGGAAGAAATTATCGATGAAATAATAGACTAGAAATCACACGGGAATGAAAAAGTTGATTAAATAAGGAATGAAAATTACAAATTAGAAGAGGGGGAAAAGAAAGAGTCGTGAAGAAAAAGAATGGATGGAGAGAAGAAGACAAGTAGAAGATAACTGTGCCAAAGGAGGCAAAGAATGTAGGAAGAAGAAGGAGTAGTAAATGCAGGAATTGGAGAGGATTTGAAGAATTCGATTTGAAGGAAGTGATAGAGGGGAGGATGATGAAGCTCACAAGGAATGTTGATTGAATAAAAAAGGCAAAAAATAGAATAAAATGTGAGATAGAAGAGGGATAAGAGAGTACGAGAAATGTACAGTTCAGAAAAACTGGAAGATGAAAAAGAAGTAAAGGTAGAGCAGGAGAAGGAGAAGAAGGAAGAGAAAGAGCAGGAGAAAGAGAAACAGAAGAAGAAGGTGTAAGGGAAGCAGGTCACATAGACGTATTATCGTCAACGGTGATAGAAGAGAAGATGAAGCAGAAAAAACTTATAGAATGAGAAGGAAATTACTGTATTATGAAGTCTTTGATAATGATGTCGATACTACTAGGGCAAGGCGAAGGGTGGGTAGTTATATTGGCGCCAGGGAATTCCACCCTCTCCCCGAAATAATAAAGTAGACAACCCTCCAACTTTAAATTTGTGAAACCATCACAATCATTAACCAGACCAATCGTTCTACGTGGGTTGTTCCGAGCATTATCCATTCCATATAGTAGATCACTTATAGAGTACTAAGGACTCTATATACTAGTATAGGGTATAGTATAGTAATAATGGTATGGTATTATAGGTATAGGGTACTTGGTTCTATAGTAAGTGGCCATCACTAGTTCATTGTAGAGTGAGCACTATCATAATGATAGACTTCCTATTGGTCTAGCAGAGAACATAGAGGGGTTATTATGTTGCGGGCTGAATTTTTACAGGAAATAACTTGTTTGTTGAAAAGTGGAGGGGAAAATTTGTGGGTAAGAATCTGAGGACAATTTATTGAAAGCTGAAGGGTCAGTTATAGCCCATCGTTCAGAATTGATTTTCCATGGGAATAAATAACCGAACCATAAATTTATCAATCACATTTTTTAACTTCGTAACCTTTATACGACATAGTAAATGAAGAGAATTGATATATTTTTAATCTAATAACTGTGTCATAGCTATTCAGAAGTTTTGAAGACAAGAAGAAGGTTGTAATAAACATAACATTGAACTTATAAATGTCTCACATAGTATTCACGTAGCTTATTCAATCAGATTTCATAGACATTATAATAAGCTATTTATAAGAATAATTTAAATTATCAAGGGTGATGTGAGTTTTGTTCATCATATTCGAATAAAAACGATTTGATTCAATTTTCAGGTTTTATGATTCCTTAACTCAAATTTATCAAAGCTTAAGAAATATTCTCATAAACTTTTTATTTATTTATTGGATACAAAGGCTCACAGAAATTCCATTAAGAGCCTTATTTACACAGGTAACTTGAATCAACTTTTTTATCATAAGTCTAGTTTTATAGACTTTTATTTGATTTGATAGTCCAGAGTTCTGACCACAGTCATGTCTAGTTTAGTAATTAGTTGGGTACTAGTTTAGTTGTTGTTACTAGTTGTTTCTTTTCCGTTCTCATGTCAAAGGATGATTACCTAGATCTTATAAAGTACATTAGTTCTCAATAGAATATCTTTTCCCTGGAAGTGAAATTGATAATATAAATGAGTATGTCACAATTCCCACATATCTTTGAAAACAATCGATAAATAGATTATTGAATAATTTTAATTGATCAATAATTTTTTTATTACTCAATTTTAAATTTTTTTGGAATGATACCAATAAAAAATGATTGAGTAAATTTTATAGTTCAATAGTGAACTCCACAATATTTATCACTACTGTGGATTCGAAGCAAACAAACTTTAACCTCCATTTCCATTGTTAACGATTCCAATTTTCCATAAGAAATATGATTCTCCGACTTGTCAGTCACTGAGTGAACTCGTGCTTTTTGACAGTCGCCATAAACAAGTGAACCCATCGCCTGGCAATTTCTCCACCTATGAAAACTGATTTATTCCAAGGTGAAAGCGACAGTGGCCAATAAAATAAACTGAAACGGATTATAGGACGCAGAAAAAAATGGCTGCCACAGTTTTGGGCCAATTTATTAGTGACTTTCATGCAGTACTTCAAGGAGTCGGGTAGCAATTTTGTCGCTTAAATAAAAGTGATTGGTCGAATAGGTTTTAAGCTATTGCCCGCATGCTACCGTAAAGTACTGAAATTATTAGTCCATTTCCCACAGAACTGTTTAGCCCCGTCTTATAACTCACACTAATCAGATTTTCCGAGCGGTTCATTTTCAATCCTCAACTGGAAATGCTTTCATTTCCCTCGTATATTGAACCGCCTGAAAACCTTTTGCCGTGCGTTTACAATAATTCTCCAGATCGACAATATTCCAAGTCTCTATATAGTTTGAGTGATTGAAACATTTCAATAATGATTCAGTTTAAAATAGTTCAAATTATTAAAAAATTTATATGGAATTTCAATTTACACTGGCGGCTCGTGCCCACGAAACAGGTGGAGTGTTGTACAGTAAAATATATGAGCACTTCACCTCTTTCGTGGGCACGAGCCGCCAGTGCAATTCAATAGTCAAGTAAGTGAATAAATTCACTCATTTACTGAAATTCGATTTGCTAGGCGTCATTATTTGATCAATAAATGTTATTCAATAGTAAGTTTGCCGGCCGGGTTGGCCGAGTGGTCTGGGGCGTTACAACCTTCAGTCCGCTAGCGCTACCCGGTCGTGGGTTCGAGTCCCACCAGAGGCATGGTCGTTTATGCACCTCATAAATCACCCTCGCACACTCCATTACCCATGCACAAGTGAATTTAAATACTTATATGGGCATCATCCACAGCAAAAAAAAAAAGTTTGTTGAATCACAATTTACTGATTGTATAATCTTCCCACTACAGTCATACATTATTTTATTGTAATGGTATACGATACACCCAATACGTCAAAGAAAACTCCAGTGAGGACATATTGATTCCAATTTCAAGCAAAATGCAACAAATATAGAATAGAATATTGTTGAAATGTGGTCGTTCGTAGAATATGAAGCAAGTGAGACTGAGAATAAATTATGACAAAAGTGCAATGAAGAGAGAGAAGAGAGAGTAAGAATAAATAATGACAACAAAGCAAGAGGAAGAGAGAGAGAGCAAACAAGAGTGCAGTTGCACATTGTTAAAATTAGAAACAATGAGAGCAAAATGTTTACAGTAATCCCGAGCATATCGACTTATTAATCAATCATCAATTGACAGTATGTCGTGTAGGGTTGATGGAATAATGAAGTCAAACAGCATTAGCCGGGTCTGAGGTGTGGTGGGGGGACAGGGGGCAACACTAATGCGTTTATCAATGTCGCGTATAATCGAATAATGCCTTCAATTCGTCCATAGGCTGATTTGATAGCTGGCAAATAAATGCGCATGTCAAATAAAACAAAAATTTGTTCAGAAACTATGAAAATGATGATTTTATAGAAATTAGAGGTCATTGAACAGTCTGTTAAATAGGTAAATCAGTATTATTGCAATTCTAAAGATTTGTTATTAGCTTGAATTGTCAATGCATCATACAAATTTAACGTAATCATTTGTAAAAAGTAACCTCGATCAAGATATTCGAATAGCTTTTCTGGAAAACTATAATTTATTACATTCCAACTGGTTTAAGTGCTATATCATCTGGGCATGTGCCCAGGCAATGAACATGGATTGTTGACAACATCAATTATTATTAAAAATACACCCAAAAAAATTATAAGCTAACTTCTTAGTCCCTAACATTGCCACTAATAATGACAATGACAATTTAGATGACACTGATGGAATATTAAACTGGCAAAGTATGTGACAAACTGATGAACAAAAATTATTTCATACATGACATGAACAATGTTACTTACATGACACATAGTCAGTCCTAAATATGTCCATATTTCAATCAAGTGATGTAAACTCAGTACACAATTCAGTTTAGTTCAGTTTTTTCTACTTTATTTGTAATTTAAAGCTTGTTTCCATGCTTGGAAACATATATTTCACTATACAAAATGTAGTGTACTCGATTATTTCATTCTATTCAAATTTTATCACACATTAAACTACTCTAAAAACAAGGCATGCTCCTCAGAAATATGAGGGACGTTGAAAGCTACATTGACATTTACTCTGAATTCAGAATTTATCGTATGACTCCATTAGTGCGTTGATAACAACAATTGTTTAGTACAAGATTGTTAGAGCATAACTAAGTGGGTACACATGCAATGACATAGTTGACAATATTCATATGCAGGTCAACTAATAAAGTTCAGAACTCAACAGCTTCAACATAAAGAGCTACTGGTCGATATGAAATATGATATGCAGGTGTTTTTTTAGGATCACTATGTGACAAAAGCAGTTAGCCTACTGTTTTTCTCAAGTGGATGAGCTCGATTTTAAAATTAATATTTGAAAAATTTGCTTGTTGAAGAAATATTGAATTTATTCCCCAAAGAGCGTTGATATACAGATATGTACAATAATGTATTAAATTCTATGAATTTGAAATAGTGATAAAACAATAATCTTGAATGATAGTTCCATTGGACTGATAGGGGCCTAACTAATATTTTTGAATGTTTTTTTGTTTTATCTCATACTGTTGTTTTAGATAATAAATGCATCCTCCAATTCTATCCAAATCAAATCAAAGAAGTAATTAGAAATGAATAATAAATGAACTAAAATATAGTAACCTGACAAAATATAGGTCACAAATCAAGCACTTCAAAACTGTTCTATGTGTAACTCATTTCTTCTATTTAAAACATTCAATTTAACAGCAATCAGTCTATACCAATTCCATACCAATGAAATAAATTTTCCTTCCTCAAGAAATGAAATTCATGTTATGATTGTTGCGGTTATCTATGTTTCTTGAACCACTCAAATTAATTTCAATAATACCATATGATAAAAGTCAGTACTAATTTCTCCAGTTTGAACCCCTCAAATTCATAACAATTATTCTAATTTCAAACTAGTGACATACATAATTTCTCCTTCCCATTCAGGTGCATCAATAGATATAATCTGTGACCCCCTTTCTTCAATGTCTTGCCGCGCTGATAACAATTTGAATTATTGCATTGTTTGTTATAAAGAGGAAGACTCGGTATAAATCTGTCATTTCAGAGCTCACAGCAGCCACTGACGTGAGTACTACATCATATCAATTGTCGCACTTATTTACGAGCCACCAAATAATAAATCAAGCCGTAATTCAAACTCAGAACAACTGTCATCACTCTTTAAATCTTGTGGACTGACGTGACAGTGTGAAGACAAACACAGTGGTTGTCACACGATGTGTCTTCCAGGCCTCAAATTATAGAGTTTTTCTAAAATTATCAGGGTATTTTAAGCAGCTCTATTGTGACCAAGTAGTAGCCTAATTGATTGACTCGAGTGTGCTCGAAAGCTCAATAGAAGATAAAAGCCAAGTTCGGTATTATTGATGGAAAGGAATAGGGCAATATGGCCATTAATTAATTCAATGAGAAATTAGTATTTCTCAAAAATTTATTTTAATTTTTCCCGTTTTATGAAAGCGTCGTAAATTTTTATGTCGTAGGGAAAGAATAATAACTGAATTATACCGAAAAGTCGCTAATGTTTGTGATCTAGAATCTCAACAAACTCAAATAAATTTTCAAAATATAAACAAATCAAATCAAATATTCACAAAACCATATAGGCTATGCATTATGCATAATAAATACAACATTATTTTAATGGTGAATAATCCCTACAAACACTGTGCTCTAATACACCCATACTCTTAAAAAATACATGTTCTCTGAATTTTGTAATTCCATGGAACTCTAGAATTAGAATCATTGCTCGGAACCCTGCTCAAATATTGAATCAGTCGTTGCATTCCAAAAGTCATGTCCGTCTTTATCGGTGCGAAATTCCGTTCAGAAGACATTTGCACCCGGAAACCAGTGACGTCACAAAACCTAAATGCAAACATTTGTCTGCTCATTGCTGCATTATACCATGCCAAAGCCTGCACATAACGCATAACCTACTGTATGCGAAATTTAGGAGAGGTGTTGCTAGGAGGAGACGGTGGTTTTTCATAAGGAGAAGGAGAGGTTTTCAGGAGGAGAAGCCGGGTTTTCAGGAGGAACAGGGATAGAAATGAGGGTTCAATGTGTAGACCTTCCCCCTCCTGGCCGTTCCCCAACACACATAATTTTCAAGACAAGAATTTCCCTTTCAAATTACATGGTTTCCCATTTTCTGCCAATGTGTAGACGACGCATTTACATGGGGATCATTGGTCTGCGTTGAAGTGGGGGAATCTTCAAGCATGGTAATGACGACTGATATGAAGTTTGGTTTTCTGATGATTGAGGGTGGCATTGTATTAATTCATGAATAATACTGTAAGAACAGCTATATTCCTGTAATTTCTAAGTAATAATGCTGGCTACTCACAATAATATACAAACATAATCAATTCTAAAACATTACTGTGGTACGTTTTTGTAGGATTTTCTGTTCTAATAACTGAAACACTAAGAACAATGGGTATAAGGCATTGAAAGCTGACACAGTATCTGTATAGTTCCAAATTATTTAGTGTATAGAACGCCTAAGCTATTAGTTTTCACTATTACCTATTGTAATAATTATAATACAGTAATTATTAGTGCAGTACACCATCATACATAGGAATGGCCATACAAAATTCACAACCAAAATAGTGTTAAAAAATGTGTTGATAAAGTAAATTTACACTATAATGCTTGAGAAATTATCAAGCTTTTTTTATATTATTCGCCATCACAGTATAGAGCAGGGGTGCTTATTAGTGAGTTTGACTGATTCCCATGGAAAGTTCAAGTAAATGAACACATTATTCTAATACAGTATGATGAAAAATGAATCACCTATTTATTCATACAAGTACAAACAAACATTTGAAAAGAATTGACCTCAACCTGAAAATTTATAGTAGGTATAAAACCTATTTCTTCGCGTCAAATTCAAAGTGGAAAACAAAAAAGTATCGTCTCACTATTATGAGCATTATACAGATGATCATTCAAAGATATCGATATGACTCTCAGTTTCCTCATTTGAATATTTTCATAATACTTCTACATCGTTCTTCTAAGTGCGGATTCATGTATTGGGAGTTGGCCCAAGGTGGAAACATCCGCGTCATCATGTCATATCACTTCATTTTATGAAGCGCTTATGGGATAGGACAGTACCAAACAACGGTCAGTTGTCGACGATAGAATCGTAAAAATGCGAAATTACTGACAAAAAAGAACCGGATAAAGCGAAAAATAAAATGATAAAGATGGGAAAAGGCGTGTGTCTTTGAATTGACCCACAAGGCTAAGTGGGCGGATAATAAAGAACAACGAATATGGAACCACAAAAATGAACTAAAACTAAATTGAAGAAAGTTGGGAACTATATCAATTTCAAAACCTATTTGCTCAAACAGGATAGACGAAATTTAATTTCCCTGTCACTCGATTTTATAGATCGCTTTTCCAGAACAATGTGAAAACTTTTAGGTATATCACACTCTATAAATGACCTACTTAAATGACTAAAGCTATTACAATTGCCTATGTTCCAAGTTTCCCGGAAGTATGTGTACTTTTTAAGAGCATTTTACTTAACATGGTTAGTGATGTCTAGTTGCATTTTAGGTTTAATGCTTCCGTACGAATTGAGTATAATTTGAAGTGAAGAGAAAGTTCATGAAATTCTTTGTTGGGGACAACAAAAAGTTGATGAGCATTTTTTAGAAATTCTAGAACTAAGTGCAATGAATACCAACCAATCAAATGAATACAAGTCATCAAAATAAAAAGAAAAATCAGAAATAGAAGGAAAGGAACTCAGAGATAAAAATTAACAAGTTATCGACAATGTTCAAGTTTCTGTTGCCAGGTGAACAACCAGTTTATCCATCTTTTCACCCATTCATCTCATTATTCACGTTCAAGCCAAGAGATCATGTAACCATCATTACTAGAAAGTGAAGTAATTAGTCCAGAAAAATAACAATCTCACTTTTAATGATTCCGTTGATGTCCTATTGACATTTTTAGTGAACTTATTTAATCATGGATCAACTATTGTTTTTGCAACCGGGCAAACGCCGAAAAATCCTCCGGGTGTGACAGGACCCTCAATTTAATTTAACCCACTGTATTAATTTCATCAAATTAATACAGTGAAAGGAGGAAAACAGGCGTTAGCCCAAAACTATTGTTTTAGGAATTGTGAAGAAAATTTTATATGATTTGAATCTGAATAATTTTTATATTGTTCAAATATAATCAATAATCAAAAACCCTTTCAAAGCTCAACTAATTCACAAGCGACAAGAAGCAACCTATCTCTAAAACCGGCAGTTTATATTTTATTTTTCTAAATTTAAATCCTAGATCCGGTAAGCTTGACCTGTGAAACACCTCATTCGGCTTCTCATCAGGTGAGTTTAGAGGCGTTCGAGCAGTCAGTGAAACGTGTGAGGAAACACTCAAACATCAGTGGGAGCCCCACCTTTGGCTTCCAGCTTTGGGCGACATGTGAGCATTATTTCTTACCGGAACAGTCATTAGTTTGTGAGCAGTTCAAGCCCAGAGCCCATTCAGCCATATTACCAGTGTATTACACTCGATATAGTAGTCCTATATAGTCTGTCCAAGCAAAAAAGACATCGTTGGTAGGTGAAAAAATGACTCCATCACGCTCAATATTTGTTAAAAAATTATATATATTCAAGCTTAAATTTTTGAGATGAATGGTCCCCTCAATTTGAGATCAAATTTATAGTTTTTGAACCAACATTCACCGAGCTGGAGTCATTTTCCACCTTACCAGGATGTCTTCTTTGCTTGGACAGACTATAATATTGTACATAGTATGCATGTGATATGTGATCAGGAATATATATAGTCTATAGTTGAAAATAGTAATTATACAGTAATAGTGTATAATGTAGTGGACAAATGCAGTATAATATTAAGCTGTACGTGTAAAGTATTAATACACTTAATATAGGTGTATATAGAGCAGTAGAATGTATTTATATAAAGTGTATATAGTGTAATATACTGTTTGGTATATGGATATACGTGTAATATGAAGTAAACCGTGATATTTATATAGTTGTTTGAAGGAACCAACAGCAGGAACCAGTTTGGTGAGTGTGCGTGTGCGCGCGTCTTGATTTGTGGGTGTCACAAAACTTCTCTTTCGGAATCCTCTTCATTTGGAGTCCGTTTTGTGATTTATAGTGACATAAAGAATAAGGATTTTCAAACTGGAAATCAAACGCAGGAAAGGTGGACGGACGCAGCAGTTATGCTCTACTACTCCTCCTCTTTCTCCTCCTCCTCCTTTTCCTCCTACTCCTTCTCCTCCTCCTCCTTTTCTTCTTCTTCTTCTTTTTTTTGAGGATCGAAAGTACAGGTAAAAGGAGCGACGATAATAAATATATTTGAAAATTGTCTGGTCGGTGATCGAATTGATGATAGAGCAGTGCTGTGCCTGGTGAAATTATTTGGTAAAGAAGAATGGCTGAGGATTCGAATCAAAGAGAAAAAGGAAATGGAGGAAGAAGAGGAGAAATGAGAATATTAAAGTGGAGAATACCACTGATATCGAGAAGCAGAAATATTATTAATGAAGAAGAATAGTTCTATTTCTCTAGAAAATCCTCACCAGTTATTGATATTTTTCCAAAAACAAATCTCATTTCTCCATAATATGTTTCTAGACCTCTCAATAGGTGATGGTTGCTCATAGCATCAGGAAAACGTTTCGATTTAAATTTTCAAATTTTTGATGAATATTCAGAAATATTTTCAATTTAAAAGTGTTAATTTGGCTTTCAAAACAACCATCCTGGTTTTAAATCGATAATTTTTCATAAATGTGTTTTTTAGAGTGAAAATTGTGTTAGTGAATATTTGAAAGGAACATAACCTGAATTTGGACATTTAAAGCTAAATTGGAATAGAAGATGTTTTGACTTTTGGGCGGATGCCTCTATTTTCGTTCCTTTTATTGTATTATCGTAATCAAATAAATAAATAAATAATATAACACACAATAATACTACTTAAAACCTCACCAAATCAAAAACTTCGAAACCTGAAATCCCCATCAAATTTCCGTTGGATGTCTTATCAACCCTTGAATGCTAGGAACAGAGGTAAGCAACACACCTCAATGCATAGTTGAGTGACCAGAACTTCAAGAGTGGTCAGTTACTGTTATCCCTCTGCCTCTTACATCTCAACCCCTACACATACCACTTCTCCCTCATTCTACCCCTCCATCTCCCTCAATCCCCCTCTACTAATCTCCCTCCACCCCTCATTGAATCCTCTTTTTTATTCGCTCTTCCCCTCATTACCTCCTTCTTACTCATTCATCCCTCCCCAAGGCCAAACTTTAATGAAAAAAAAAAAGACTTAACCTTTCCCAAGAATGGAAATTTTCAAGTCAAAACTTCGCCTTTTCATATAGATAAACGTATACACAATAAAAAGGATTACAAGGAAGTAACATATTGTTTGGATAAGAAAAACTTCAAAAAATAACAATCAAGTAGCCTACCCTTTAAAAAAATTGTATGTATTTTTATTTGATACATGTTTCTACGATATAGCCATTTACAAGTGTATTTTCTTGTTATTTACACTTGAAAATGGCTATATCGCAAAAACATGTTGTGTGAAATAAAATTTTCTTTTTTTTTAAAGGGTACTTCATTGTTATTTTTTAAAGTTTTAAAACGAATACAGTAGCCCTAAGAGGAAATAAGTATTGTTTGGATAAGTTATAAAATTTTTGCATTCATGTGAAACCCTTCTTGTTGAATAATTATTACAGAATAACCTTTGAAAATTATAGTGTAGACGTACCTAATATTAGGCCTATAAAATTTGAAAATGATAGAATAATTAGATTTACATTATTATTATTGCAATCTAAAAACTAAGCAAAAATATTCTGTTGTTATCTAAATGAATGAAGAAATCCAATCTTAACCCATTCTCCCGCATCTTATCAACCCTTCTCACTCATACTTATATTTTACTATCACTTATATTTTCCCCTTTCTCTCATTACCCTTTTCCTCATTCCCTCTTCCCCCAATTTCTCCTCTCCTTCATTTCACCTTTTCCTCATTTCCAGTTCCTCTCATTCGCACTAGCACTCATTTACCCCTCTCCCCACCATCCCATCCTCTCCTCCGGGATCCCAATTGCATGACGAACCATCAATCAGCCTACGTAAGTGAGAGATGACCAACGCGATATCACTGAAATCCGAGTCGCCTCTCGAACCTTTGGGACGTTATTTGTGAGTGACACTCCCTTCCTTACCTGCCTCACGGTCTTCGGGGTGCTCTGCTCTCTCTCGTTGAGGCGAGACAACTTGACAAGGCGACCGGCCGCTTTTCCTCAGCCGAGGCCTCACTAAACTACTTAGTGGAGCCTTGTTCTGTCACAATTTCACTTGACATGATATCGACAACTTCATCTATCAAGGAAGACTTCATGTTTCTTATTTTGTCAAGATGTGAGAATTGTTTGATATGCTTTTGTCTGGATATTTTTGTATAGTTCACTTTGTTATTAGAGTTACTGATGTACATTAAGTCAATAATTAATCAAGTTGTAAGAAAACCTCATTTTGAAGGGTAATTTGATTAATTATTGATTTATTATATTTTCTTTATTCATTTATTTGGCAGAAACTACTAAACTCATCGATTAAAAACACAGACCAATGTCCAAAATGAAATAATCAAATTTTCATGAAAAATATGTTCGAAATCAGATAATATATTAATATTCTTATTATTTCGATCTTCTGTCACATCATAATAATATTGTGGTTAAACTACAGGTGTAGAGTCAATTTTCTAGTTCGTTAATTTCCCTCACTTATTCCATTAAACCAATTGGTATGAAGTACGACAAATAATATGATTTATCTGAATTGATGATTCAAATTTGAATTTGATATGAGTTTATGGCAAAAGGTTAAAGATCTCTCTTTCCATTTAGTCAATTTTCCTCATTTACATCATCAAACCAATTGATATAGAGTGAATAATCTATGATTCATCAATATGATCAATATTGAGGTATTCAATATGAGATGTATTTAAACTGTTTGGTTGTTATCGAATTGGATTCACGAGGGGCTACCTCTAATTGGTTAATGAATGAAAAAGACTGGGTTCGACTTTACCTGTTGCCAAGAATATTGAAAGATTCATGAAAGTATTGGACTCACCTGTGAAAGAAAGAAACATGAGATCAGTTAAATAGTAACAATAAAATGCTACATCTGTTAGTTAACAATAAGTTATTGTTACTGAGGCAACCAAATTCGAATTTTGTTTTGTTTGAAGAGAGAGCCTAAGAATAACAAAGCTGTAAAATGCAGTAGACAGTCAGAATAAAGATACAATTTTGGAGGTGTAACATAGCCCACACAAATCAAGGTAGATTTCTGATGAACATGGGTAGATAAGGGAGATAAAACAGTCGGAACTCAAGAAAAAGATGAGTAAATTGAGAAGTAACGTTTCATAAAATGAATATTACACTCTGCACAGCAGCCGTGCAAGTTTGGTTTGGATAAAAAACTGGTTCCTATAATATTAATACTGTTCGGAAAGAGTGAGAAGCCTTTACTGCTGGAGACTTGGAGAGTAGCCTATACTGTCACAAAAAAAAGAAGATAGAAGAAAGGCTGAGAAGCAACTTGTACAAATGTACAAGTAGATAGTAGACTTATTAAAAATACACCAAGTTCAAGTAAAACAAGAACAAGTGCACCATGTACAAATGCACATGGCCCTCGCGTGGTTTTTTGGCGCCCTGTGACATTACCAAACGGATGTGCTGAATATAATATTTATTTATGTATTCATGCTGGTTAGATTCTATCAAGTTAGTATTTGAAGAATTCACTTCTGGAAAGGATAAATGTTGAGTAACTTGAGTTATAGTAAGGAATAATGTTGATTAAAGGTTAATGTTGAGTAATATTGAGTTGTAGAGTAGAGACATTAGAATGAAAACGAAAGTGAAAGAATGAATTTAATGTAAAGTATAAGGTAATTGAAAACTAGAGAAAGAGTAAAAAAAGTTCAAGAAGTAAGGAAGGAGAAAATTATGTTATGAAGAATAGAAAAAAGTGATGCTCTAATAGGGAGATGACGATGCTCAGAAGCAAATTATTGGAAAAAATTGAAAAAAGTTCGAAAACGAAGAAAAATAATTAATATCCTAACAAAAACAAACTATTTCATAGTTATAGAATATAACTGAAAAAACATGGAAGAACGAGGGTGAAAACAGCTAAAGTGGAAAGAAAGAATTGGAGACGAGGATGAGAAGGACAGAAGCATATTAATAAGAACAACACGACAAAAATATGAAGGAGAGTTGTATAAAAAGTAGAAGCAGAAGATGAAGTTGAGTCAGAACATCATCAGAATATGAGTGGAGCGAAAAAAAACAGAAAAATCAACTGGTGACCGAAAAAGAAATTATATTATGGTTACTGGTACCAAAACCAGTTTTCGAAGATTTTGGAAAATGGAATCATCATCAGTGAGTGCTTTGGAATGTGAAGGAATTCGGGGGCGGATGGATAGGTGAGAGAGAGCGAGTGAGAGAGAGAGTGAGAGAGAAAGAAGGAAGGAGCGAAATATTTGTCGGGTACGTAAATAAGTCAAGAAGCGAAAGAAATACTGAGCAAGAAGAATGAAGACGAAAAAGAGAAAAAGAATAAAGACACGGTAACATTGTCATGTGTCGGCCGTGTGAATTATGTACAGTGTTAGGTGTGGATGGGGTTCACTCGAAGGTATCCTTATTGTCTTTTTTTAGTCTTCCAAATTCCCCAAATCATTGGAAGCATTTTTCACCTCCGTCAGAAATTCTGTACAAGATTTTCGAGCTGGAAATAGCTCAATGAGCGGGAACAATGGATGATTCAATCAGTAAGAAGGTGGTATGAAATAAAGCAACTTCGAATTGATGAAGTACTGTAGTGAGATTGGGTCTTCAGAAAGTCCAGGATACTAATTTTTTTATTCTACCACTAAGTACAAAATATATTCTTTGTATTTTTTTCCAATAAATACAATATTTATGTTATATTTATACGATTTGATTTAATTTTGATGAATTTATTTCAGTTATGGATAATATTTTCAATATTAGATTTCCTATAGCCTACTAATATTTTGAAATTGTTTAATGAGCTTTTCTGAATTATTAGTTGAAAGTTTACTAGCTGGAAGATTTTCCTTGAACTGATCTTTATCATGCCCAAAATGCATCATACATCGTTTCTACAGGAAAGGTTGTAATAAATTAATGGGAGTTGCCAATAGGACAAGGAAAAGTTAATAAATTCTCTTTTACCTGCTTTGTCACTTGCTCGAGAATTCTGAAACTACAAGACTATAATAATTGAACTATAACAAATAAGTTTTTATTCTATAATGCTTTTATAGAAACTAAAGATATTATTATGATAATGTTCCATCTCGATCCTTTGCAAATCTCGTCGAAACCATCTACTGCGGTGATTACTTTGTGTGACATAATTCGTCAAATTATTACGAATGACAATGTGGAGAAGGAACGTGACGGAAGGAGGAATAGAAGGAGAAACAGTGGTTGTCTTGTACGTGATGTGTCTGTCAGATGTCTGCGAGTTGACTGACAGCCAACTGACAGTTCCAGGTCGTCTCGGAAATGGAATACAGAAAATACACGGCGAAGGATTGACTTTGCCCGTTTCATCAAGAAGTTGGCGCTCGGGATTGTAAACTATGGGTACAGAGAGTTCTTTGATCAACTGTCACAAAAATCAGAAGGGAAATTGAAAATCTTGAAAATTATTTCCAAGGTTTGTTCGTCATAACGAGATTGGGATGGCGAATTGTGGCAACGTTAAGAAAAATGATATCAAACAGAAATTTTACATAAACTGAAAATTTGGGATATATTATTTTTATTTAAATGAGTTTAGTAATGTCAGAAATTTGGGCAAATGACTGTTTATTTCTTTAAAGTGTGTATCGTTTTGTACTAGTAGAATAAATAAATGAATGAATGAATGAATACAACTAAATGGGTCTATTTTTATGCAAGAATGTGATAATTGGAAATTGTTTCAAGTTTCTACATATGGATACTTCATCCTATTAGGCTGGTAGACAATGACCTTGATAATTTATACACTTGAGATATTATAGACTCAACTGTGGTTGAGTCGTTTATAAAATCAACTATTATTTCGGGTCATGTTCATAAAATGTTTTGAACGATTTTGATTATCAAACTGTGAAAAACTACTAAAATGTTTTTTTAAGTTCTTGAAATTTGAATAAAATTCCCTAAAAAAATTGAAGCAAGAGGACTGGGACATTGGAACAAGTCTCTCAATGTTGGCTCATTTCTTATCATATCCTAATCTTTTGACCGCTTCTCTGTGAACAAGACATCACTAGACTCTTGGGAATCATTTGTCACTGGGATTATCAGTTGGTGAATCTGTCAAACCCATATTGGAGATCATCATTCTTTTATAACTAAACTGTTGATAATAGGATGAGGGTTTAGATGAAGAGAGGAGAATAAGAAGAAGGAGAAGAGGAGGACGAAGAAGGAGAAGAACGAGAAGGAGAGGTGGAGTAGAGACATGGTGGAAATAGAGTGATAATATAAAACAAAGAATAATAAAAATATTAGAAAGATAACAAGAACAAAAAGAAAGACAGATGGAAAATAAAGCAGATGAAAAAAAAAGTAAGAAGGGATTGAAAAAACTCCGGTTAGGATAACATAGAGTATAATATATAGAGACGATATGAAGGGTGAAGACATGATAATTGAGAAGGAGAAGAATAGAAGAAGAAATAAAAATAAAAGGAGAATTTTAGTAATAATAAACAAAAATCAATATAAGCAGAAAATTAACAAGCCGTTTCAAGTAGAAGAAAAATATGAGAGGCGAATGAATAAGGATGTTATAAATTGAATAAAGGAATTAAAAAAATGTTATGATGAGGACAAGAAGAGTGAAGGGCATGAAATAAAACGGAGAAAGTGAGGAACAATGAAGAAGAGGAAGTACGGGATAAAAAGTGGGCTAAGTTTTCCTTATTCGGAGGAAATTTAGAAGAGGAGGAAGGGAGGAAGGAAAAAATAAATAGAAGGAAGAAAAGAAGGAAGAGAAGAGATATAGAAAATAGAAGAATAAGGAGAAGAGTAAAAGAAAGGAGGAAGGGAGGAACAAATTTTAACATGTAAGATAGGAGAGAAGATAAATGTGAATAGAAAGAAAATAGAACAAGGTTGATGATAAGGAAGATCAAGAAGTAGAAGAAAAACAATAGAGATTAGAAAAAAGAAAAAACTAAGGTAGACATTTGAGTAGGTGACGAATCTCACTGACATAGCAATCATTCAACTTAGGAACAACATCCGCCTATCATTTCAATAACTGAGACTCTATCTGCTCCAACTAGCTACAAGTTGGTGAAGTGAACATCTCAGTCAACCTGCACTGCAATCATCAATCAAGAGGCCAACACCATCAAGATAGGTCTCCAGCTCCAGCCCATAGATAGCTCCTTACAACGATCGCCAATTAGCAATGGTGACCTCTATGACAAGTGGCCTAAACCATTTATTATTCAACATGCTGGAGTAGGTTTTGGTGATTTTTGAAGGGTGGAATAGTTGAATTGTATTGGAAATTAGTTATTTTTCTAGAATGATTGAGACTCTTCTGCATTATGGAGATTGCAATTTATTATGGAGACGACGAGGAACCTACCTCTAAAGGTCTCCCTCCATTTAAAGCGTTACGAAAACTTTTCTCAATCACAATTTAAATCAAATTATCCAAAACCAGATAAAAGGGGAGCTATAGCATTTATAAGCATGTTTCATTTTGTCTTCTGTTCATTTTACAATACAATTTCACTTTAAAATTGAACAAATTAATGGGACTTTGTAGATTGAGGAACAATGGGAGAAGATCCAATAGGGTAAGTTCTATGAAAATTGTAATTGACTTGAAATAAGAATTCAACTGATTCGATTTGGATATATTCTTAATGGATTGATAATAATAATAATAATAATAATAATAATAATAATAATAATTTAAAATTACAATTATTACCTGGTCCTTCAGGTTGGGGGTTAAGCAACGGGCCAACAACTCATTCTCATAAAAAGTTTACGTTGCGAATACTAACACAAGCCTGGGAAAGACTGGAAATATGGCTCGCCAAAAATTAAATAAAGGAAAGGATTTGAAATTTGGAGACAGCGAGCGCAGGAGAGAGATAGTTTGAGAAGGCTTTTGGATGAGGCCAAGGCTCTATAAGGGCCGTAGAGCCAATGAGTAAGTAAGTAAATGTTTTAGGAATCAATTCAAATCAAAACTTTTGATTTCTTTTTGAAAAGTTTTGAAAAAATGAATTTGTTAGTATATTTTTATACAATAAAATTCCAAACATAGTTTTCGATTTTTGAGTGTAAAAATTTGTTAATAGTGATAGTGATCAAGAAACGAGTGAACATAACCTATATTTTTTAAACTCATTCATCTAAATTTGGGGAAAGAACGTTTTGGACTGTATTGTCTGTGTTCACCCTGATAAGTTCATTGTAATCTCTCTCACTCTCTTGAATAAATAATCATCTCATTAACCTCCTTTTTAACCAACTCATATTTCCTACAAGGTTACCTAATAAAATAAGCATTAAGCAACTCATAAGATAATATCAACTATGATTAATCAACTATCAATCGAAACAAAAAGAAAAATATAAAACTAAGAAGAAAAAATATAAAAACAAGAAGAAAAAATAAAAAAGCAAGAAGAAAAAGTACAAACACAAGAATGAAGAGAACATATACACAAGAACAAAAATTAAGAGAAAAATAGCTAAATAATAAGAAGAACAAGAACATGTAGAGAAAGAGAGTGTTAAGAGAATAGTGAAGAAACAGGTGACCCACCCCACCAGGTAAGCACAGACTAAACCTCCTGAAGTAGTAATAAGTAGTCCTATATTATGTTTGGTGGTAGGTCTACTCCGCAGCGGCATAGCATAGCATAGGGAGGCGGCCTGTTGATTGATCCAGTGAGTAGAATGATTAGGTCTGTGCAACTGACTGGCATTGCTCAGCTCAGCAGCTCACCACTGTAATTTCCAGCAATAAAACAAGGCCTACATCCAGCCTGGTGTCAAATTAGCAAAACTCGACCCGAGTTCATTACTTTGATGGTCCGCTTTTTTCCATCCCTCCTTCGTCTTTCATTCATTCATTTTCTTTTTTTCTCTTCCTTCCTTCTCATCTTGTGTTGGTTACGGCGCCAGTCATTCATTATTTTCTTCGATTGATTCCTTACAATAGTTACTTCTTCTCATTTCTCGCATCTCAATCAATCCTTTATTTCCTACTTTTTAGCTTGGCATCCACTTCAACTATCAATCCAATTTTTATTAATATCATTTTTCTTGTTTCATCCACTTCTTCTCCTATTCTTCATTCATATTTCTTTCTTCTTCTTCTTCTTCTTCTTCTTCTTTCTTCTTCTTCTTCTTCTTCTTCTTCTTCTTCTTCTTCTTCTTCTTCTTCTTCTTCTTCTTCTTCTTCTTCTTCTTCTTCTTCTTCTTCTTCTTCTTCTTCTTCTTCTTCTTCTTCTTCTTCTTCTTCTTCTTCTTCTTCTTCTTCTTTCTACTTTTCTTCTTTCTCCAGTTACTTCTTCTTCACATTTTGGTTCCCCATCTTATTATTATTATTTATTCGGCATTTTCTTCATACTTAATATTTCGCATCTTCTTATTTCCCTCCTGCTCCATTCTTTAGAGTTTAGACTTTTCATTCTTACTATTTCTTTTCCCCATCTCTATTGTGTATTTCTCCAATTTTGTTGAAATTCTCATTATTCACAACATCCAATGTTATTTAATTAAATTCAAAATCACTCTTCTAACATTGAAAGTGAATGAGTATTCATGTGTATGTAATCCATCCTTGAAAAATACCTTATAGTGAGAAATACCTTATTCTTAGTAATGTAATTATGCAGTTCTAAATCAAATTTATGGTCAAATCCAATCTGATAGATTGCAATTAATTTCTATTTGATTTGCAATTAATCTTGTTTCACTGAATATCAATAATAACTGTTATCAAATCTATAGAACTGAACAAATCAAATAGAAATTGAAACTGAAGACTTAAATTCCCTCAAATATGCTCTCCCAATACAACTTGTCACACTGATTCCTTTCCCTACCTAGCTCCCCTCATGAAAGTTCATAGACCCCGTTTCTAATAAGCTATTCTCTGTAGCGTTACAGCCCAGTTACAGATTGAAACCTCTCATCGCCACATCTGAGAGCGGGCTCAGTTGACGAAGATATTTCTGGAAAACAAGTTGTGGGAGGGGGTGTTGGAGCAGGAGGGGGGCGCCCATCAATCGTTTAGCGCGCTCTTTTGATCTAGGTGACTGTCGTAAAGATTCGACATTAGCGCGATCGGATGACAACGAAAACAAAATAAGTGGAGAGAGAAGGTGAAAGAGAATTTAAGAGAAGGTACTTGTGTGAGAGATAAAGAGAAATAGAGAAGGAAATAAATAAGGCAAGAGAAGAATAGAGGAGAGAAGCGAAAGAAGAAGAGAGGTTGAGAATCGAGGAGGAGATCTGTGAAAGGAGAAAGGAAGTGTAAGATAAAATAGAGCGAAAGAAGGGACTAATGAAGAAACAAAAATTAAGATGAAAACTAAGAAGAGAGAAGTTTAAGGAGAAATATGTAAAAACAAAAGAAGATGAAAATGAGAGAAGACGATTGAGAGGTGAATAAGGATAAAAACTTTAAAAGAGATAGATTATAAGAAAATGATAGTAATTGGAAAGATAAATAAGTGGAATGAAGCATGGAAAATATGTTGGAATAAGAAAAGGGAAAAGGAACCAGAAAGTGTATATCAGATGGATAAGAGAAAAATAATACGACGGAAAAATTAAGGAGTGAAGGTTAATAAGAAGGGGTTGAGAGGGGTTCAGTAGAAGAATAAAAAAGAAAAGGAAAAGTGAGAAAGGTGTTAGAAATCATGATGTAAATAAGGATCTAGCTCATTTTTGAAGATTACAAACAGAAATTCTATTTAATGTACATTCTTAGTACAGTTCGCTCAAGCTTGAGAAGACACAAGGTACAATGTGTGTCTTCTGAGCTTGCGCGGACAATAATATCTGAAGGTGATAAACCTAGCTGTAAACTTTACCTACCTTCATCATTAACAATTCAATCTAGATCATCCTGTTCCGATCTCCATTGCATTTATTCATTGTTCCAATCCATTAACAAAAATTTATAGAATAGGAGAATGGAAAATACATAAATTTGGAAGAATTTGCAATAATAACGTGAAAAGTGAAATTATCTCAAAATATTATGTAACGTATTTCCTAGCAAAGAAATCAAAATGACCATTCTAATGTCTGTGAACAGACATTCACATCTGCTTACTCTACTAAACAAAAATGAACTATAATTTCAATGAAAATCAACTTTCGACAATAATTATCACACCAAACAGAACGTGGAACCTCTAAATCTTCACACATTCACGACCCAAAACTGCAAAACCGTGATATACAAGAAATCATTGTTGGACCATTGGCTAAATTAATATCATTGTCACGCGCATGCGCGGTGTGAAATAATTCACTACTTTCAATGAAGAAAGTTATGGCGGATAGAAAAGAGCTCAGGTGGAATCAGAAATCATTTTCAGAAAATGTTTTGCGAGCGAAAAATGGATTCTTCAAGCACGATTGGTCTTGAATTGTAGGAGCGTGAAAGATCTCCAACATTTATTAGCTGAAGTTTACTGGTCGAATTGAAATGGCCAAAACTCGAAAATTAATAGTTTTTTAATGGAATAATAAATTAATTTCGAGACATCATGTTTTTGGAAGATTAAAATTCACTATCAGACCAGGAGAACTAAATTTACTGAGGTGCTTTCAGATAATTATTCAACTCAACTACAGCATGATACAGAATTGAAATTTCACAGCAAACATTCAATATAGAAAAATCTTCAACTTTGTGTACTTTAATTTCTATTATCTTTTAACTGATCTCAATTCGAAAATAATTTCCAACTAGACTCAAACTCTGATGGTCAGAATTTTTATCGTAGAAAGAATCATTATAAAAATTTCCGAATATTAAACAAGCTACTAATCTACTTTGGTATCTAGGAAATTGTTTAATTAATTGATTTGTAAATTACAAATACTGTAAGCCGATCCGGGAACAAAGCCATGTAGATTTAAATGGCATGATTCGTGTATGACAAGTAACTAATATCTCCAAACCAATTACAGAAAATAACATTTTGTTGTTAATGTGTTCAATATCACATGAAATGAATAATTTGCGTTGTATTGTAGTTATTGAACTACTACCACGTTGGGATATTACCTATTATTTAGCCTGAGGGATGGCCTATTTTGAAAATAATTAGAATTGGAGGTAGACCAGGTACATTGCAGTGTTATGGGATAAAAAATAAAGGATTTATGTGAATTAGGATAGATGTAGAGAGAAGTTATTGATGTTGAATTCTTTCATGTAGACTGATAAGAAATTTATAGTTATGAGTGATTATTATGACTGTTAAGACTTATGTTTTGAATACCATTTGAATGTCGAGGAATCAATGGCTTGAAAGTGTTTTGCCTGCAAAGGTCATGCACCGAAATTTATTACAAAATCCTTCAAAGTATGTTAGCGTACTATTTAATAATAATTACAAAACATTAAGCGGGTGTTTTGAGGCGATGGAATTATTATAATGATCGAACTACAATAGTGTTGTAGTTTGTCCAAGCAAAGAAAACATTCTGGCAAGATGGGGAAATGACTACAGCTCGGTCAATATTTGTTCAAAATTGTAAATTTGGCCTCAAATTGTAGATCAAAATGTTTTCTATAATTTAAGACAAAATTTATAATTTTTGAACCAATATTGACCAAGTTGGAGTCATTTCCCCATCTTGCCAGAATGTCGTCTTTGCTTGGACAGACTGTACAACTGCAACGAGTTTTAGAGAATGGTGAATTCTTTCGCCCAAGTGGCGAGTATTATATTACTTCTTAAACACAATCAATTTGAGCGCAGTATCCGAAATTGACAGGAATGGTCTGGAAGTTACAAGTTATGGTGAAAGTCGTGAGAAGAGATGTATTATTAAGGAATTGTTAATCACGATAGTGAACGAGCCTTTAAAAAGGTGTATAATATATACGGAGGGCAATAACAGTATATCTTCCTCTTTTTTTAGTTCATGCAGGCGTGAACATTTAACCTGATTTCGGATTCTTTCCCTTTATGGACAACGTGTCAAACTAGTCAGAAACTAATAAGATTTTTTTGAGCAATAATTTGGTTATATCAGATTTTTCTAAAATAAATTTGATGAGGATTTGTACTACCTGACAAAATACAGAATTTTATAACAATACAGATCAATAAAAAATAGACCAGTAGAATTGTTAGTAATTGTAGTTCCTGGTTCTAACTCCGCCTAATAAAGAATATTTCCATTTTATTTCCATTGCTCTGATATTTCAAATTAACAAAAAAGACTTCTCCGAATCTGAATTACAGTGGAAATAATCAAGAACATTTACCATATTTCCTATTGGCGAAACAAGGTTATGTTGGCGAGGAGGAATTACTTTTTGGTCTCCCCACCAAATGAATCCATACGCTAATAATAATAATAAACAATAAAAATAGTTTGGATAAATTGGATATACAGAATAGAGAAGAGACTCCCCTCACTTTGAAGGGACTCTACTCCTCTTCCTCTGTGGTAAAACGTAAAGCTCTCTCTATGATGAAGCCAACGAAATTTAACTGCCATGGATTGATTTCAACAAACAGAAGTAATACAATGAGATCCATAATTATATTGAACTCTGTTAAATTATGTAATCTTGAGGCGGTTAAATTGATTTTTATTTTCGTGCAACTGGCAACAGATAATTATTTTGAATACCATGTACACAATTAATTTAACTTACATGAACTGTACAAAATTTAATTAGTTTATAGTTTCTAAAAATGAAACCCTGATCGAATTCTAGAAAAATTTTACTCTACTTATACGGTATTGACTTCTATTCGAATAATCACACAATGGACATGTGGATTAATATCGTAGGCTACAGTATCATGTACACATGTACACAAGAAACATAATGTATCTAACCCGAAATCTCCAGAAACCCACTATCAAATTCTCAAACATAAAAACATCTCAGTTTTCCAAAATAAATAGATTCACATCCACACCTTGAATCCTCCAAATACATTTAAAATAATCTCTCCAACTTGTATCCTTCAACAAAATTGCTTCAAAGTATATGCTATCAAATGGTGAAGTATACATGTATCACGTGTGAGAATGGATTATCACAAGGTATCATTTCCTTAAACCTAATTCATTCAATAAGTCGCGCCACTAAATATAGTCTGTACAAGCAAAGAGGACATTCTGGCAAGATAGGTAAATGAGTCCAGCTCGGTCAATATTGGTTCAAAAATTATAAATTTGGTCTCAAATTGTAGAAAACATTGTGCTCTACAATTTAAGCCTAGATTTATGATTTTTAAACCAATATTGACCGAGCTAAAGTCATTTTACCATCTTGCCAGAATGTATTCTTTGCTTGGATAGTCTATACAACCTAACCCGTATAATACATACATTATCGAATTTGTCTCGTATATTTGTGGAGAGTGGTTTGAAACTGCCTTGGATTTGAGATTTGTTTATTTCATGTGACTCGGTGTGGTATTGTGTGTGCATCGGTCAATAAAAACGTATATTTATTTAAATAATTCCCGAGATGTGTGTCGGACTGTCGATAATCTTCTAGTTTATTTATACGGTCGGCTGTATGGTGTAGTTGTAATAGTTGATGTAGCCGTTTGAATTGACACAGGTATATTGGTGTTATGGTTGGGCTGGTTATACAAATCATACAGGCCCACGCGTTTCAAACGATCGCCTACTTGTTCTCTCCATTTCTCTTCCTTGGTCTATTCTTTTCTTCTTCTTCTCTTTCTTACTGCTCTTCTCCTTCTTATTTTTCTTCTGCTCCTTTTTTGTCTTCATACTAATCATCTAATTTTTTTTCTCCCACTGATTTCTTCCTGACTGCTTCTTCCTCTTCTGCTTCTTATTTCTACTATTTTCTTCGTTGTCTATTCCATCCACTTCTTTATCTTATCAGTTTTCTTCTTTTCATCATTCATTGCATTCTTTATGCTTTATTCTTTCTATTGTTGGTGAATAAAATTGCATTCTTCAAGATTTATTGTCGCTTTAATCAGTGCTTATCATCCTCTTCTCCTCTTTTTTCTTCCTCCATTACCTTAGATTCTCTTTCCTTCCTCCCATACCCTGAATGTTTTGCTCCTAATCATCTCCTTCATTTTTTCTTCTCCCACCTTCCATTCTCTTTATTTCTTCTTCTCATCCTTCTTATTTCTTTCCTTAATATTATAGGCTACTCTCATCTTCGGCATCATCATATTCTCTCTTGTCTCCTATATTCCTTCCCATTCTTCCATACTTATTCAATTTTATTTTTTTGGTTTATAACCTTATTTCTCCCGTTCTTCATGTATTCTCCATCTCAATACTTTTCTTCTTCTTTCTGTCCTTCACAATGTCAATCATATTATTCAGTCTTGTCTTTTCCAATTCTTTTCCTAATTTTTATTCTTTTTCCTCTCCCCAATCCCCTTCTTCATCTCCTTTCTCTTCTCCTTCCTCTCCTCCTTTGATTCTTATTTCTTTTTATTCATCTTCTTCTTCTCATTCTCCTTCTTCTATTCTTTTTCATCTGCTTCCTCTTCTAGTTCCTCTAGTCTTCTGATTCGTGCTATTCTCGTTTGCCTGATTCGTAATCAGAAAAACCTCCTTTTTATCCTCTCTCTCTCTCTCTTTCTACCACTCTCGATCGTTCTCCACACACTCTTATAAACAACCACCCCGTTTGGTCTTCTACATAATCCTTTCCTTTCCTATAATGTAGCATCTCATTAGTCAGATAGATAGGCTGGCGCGCGGTGCAAACAAGAATGGTCGGAATTATTCTATAAGACGTATTTTAAATTTTACAATGGCCGCACTTATGTTAGCCCGGACATTGCCAGATAAAGTCTCATTTTTATAGGTTAAAACGGTCGTCTATGAATGTGTGTGTGCTCTCAGCCAAGGTGAGGGACTTCCTTCATCATTCCTTACTAGATTTTATTCTGTTATTCCTCCTCACACTCACTATTCTTCTAATTTCCTTGCTACATGATCCTTCTATCTCCCTCTAAAACGTTTACTCGTCTCTCGAATATTCATCCGAATCTTCCACTTCTTCTTGTACCCAAGCTATTACTCCTATATGACTTTTTTTCCTGAATTTGTTTTCTTTTTTCATTTTCATTCTAATCTTACTCTTCATTATTCTTTTCTTCGCGATTCTCATTTTTCGTTACATCCTTCTCTACTATTATTCGTATCCTCTTTGTTTCATTTGTTTATATTTCTCCCCCCCCCCAGTCTCTTCTTTTTTTCTCATTTTCTCAATACTTTTTTCCCATTTTTAAAGATTTATTCTTTCTCCAATATTATGTATTTTAATTAAATCTCTCTCCTTCAATTCTATTCTCCTCAATACTCTTCATCATCCTATCTCCACCTCACTAACGTATTCTCTTTCTCTCACACACTTCTTCTATCTTTGTTTACTTATCCTTTCTTATCACTATTTCTCCGTTCCTCTCCTTTCCTCTTCTTTCCTCTCCTTTCCTCTTCTTTCCTCTCCTCTTCTTCCCTTTCCCCTCCTCCCCCAATCATCCCTTTCCCCTCCTTCCCTTACTCCTCTTCTCTCCCTTCAACTCTACTTCATCGTCCGCCCTTTCCTCTTTTCCTCTATCCTCTTCCCCCTATTTCTTCCTTTCCTCTCTCCTCCTCTCTTTCTTCAACTTCACTTGATCCTTCATCTTTCTCTCTCTACCTCCATCCTCTTCCTCAACGTGTAACTTATGTGATTGCTGTCCCGTTTGTGGAGTTTATGTACGGTTGGTCTTCAGTATCACCTCTGCCTGCTTTCTTACAGCGTTGCTATCTTCTATCGGCGGCGAGCAGCGGCCTAAGTAGAGTGCTTAGTGCATCTTTCTGCTGTCGCTAATAAAATTGTCATTCGGCCTTTAAAACTCCAGTAAAGAGCTAGCAGAATCAGTTCTAAGTGTACTCATAGGTGAGTATAGGTGATATGTTGAAGTTTGCTCTCACATTCTTCACACATTCAATATTACAGAAGTGAATTGCTAGTTTCAGTTTGGTATATTTTCAATAAAATTTAATAAGTTTGTTTAATTAAGTAAAATTTATACAGTCAATCATCCTGCACATAATAATTATGATAAATCCTTACCACCCCTTAATTAATTTTGTTCTATTCATCTTCTTCTCCTCATTTTTCTTCGTTATCTTTTAAGCCTCTCTTTTCGAACCTTCTTCCTGATTCTATCCTATTCTTCTTTCTTTTTATTTATTTCATCACACACCTCCTTCTTCCTCAAGTACTTTTCTTGTTTTAGCCAATTTTTCACTTCTATTTCTTATTCTTATTCCATACAACTTTACTCAAATTGTTTTCGACCTCAATTCTATTCTTGATTTTTAATTCTAATATTTCTCCATACTTCTTTTCTATTCCACCCTGATTTAACTTTTACATTTAATTTCCTTGCTCTTCAACAGAACTTCTTTGAAATTAAACATTCAGAAATTTGTCAATTATTCCACTAGTTTTTTGAAGTTACCTGAATAGGAGTTACCTATTTCTGGAGTTAATAGAGGAGTTCCACAACATTAACGAAAACTCTACAAATACGTTTTATTATTATTTTTCATTTTCAATCGTTAATAATTCTTACAACCTCTTTCCTCCTTTTTTATTCAACTTTTCACCCAAAAATCAACTCCTCCTCTTTCCACCTTACACCGCTTCCATTTTTGACTCTCATCCACCCTCTCTTCCACCCACCGCTTCCATTTTTGACTCTCACCCATGCCACCCTCTCTGTTCACCACCCTACCCTCAGTCACCACCAAATATTCCAGCCCTACAAGAAGATTAGGCCCGCCGCGAGTAAAGTGATATAACGGGAAGGCCGTTCTAGAGTAAGCGTCGATTTTGACAAGGAGTCAAACAAGGGGATAAATAAATACGAGAAAGCGACATTGAGAGAGAGAGAAGAGAGAGAAAGAGATGAAAAGTGAGTGAGTGAGAATGAAGAGACTCAGTTAGAGAAATGAAGATAGTAATAATAAGAGAAAGAGTAAGAGAGAGAGAGAGAGTGATGAAGTAAGAGAAAGAGTGAGAGACAAATCAAGAGAGAGAGAGTAAGAGAAAAATTGAGAGAGAGTGAGCAGTTGTGTGTGAGCTGTGATGGTCTGACTCTGACAAAGGCAACAAATCACTAGGATTGCCGATAACAACGTACTACTACGGGCCGAGGCCCATAGTTTATGACGTCTGTTCATCATGGTCTCATAAATTAGAAACCAGAACTTCTCCCCACCCTATCCTCCCTGATGCCTCCTTTCCTCCTCCTCTTCTCCGCCTCCTCCGCTTTACTTCCTGGTCTTCCTCTTCTTCCCTATCTACGCGCCATAACCGTCTCCCGGTCCGACTTTTACCGCGATAAAAATATAATCTGCCCGACCATAAACGTAATCAAAAAGCTCCAAAAACGGTTCTACCCAAACTGCTTCACCCTCCCCAACCCCCCACACATCAACCCACTTCCATCATCTTTATCCCCCTTGACACAATGCTTCAAATCCCCCCCTCTACTACTCGTCCCCCTCTACTACTCGCTTTCCCGAAAACGACCCTGAAACTTGAAAGACCCCGAGATAGCATAGCACTATAAAATGACTCCCCCCGCTCCACCAACCAGCATGCGTGGTCACCAATGAAAGCATTTATCAGCTTCACTTGTTCGACATCTGTTCGCTTCCTGAAGAAGATCACTTCGTTCAGGTCATCAATTAAACCCTTTGGTTGATATGCATGAACCGTTTGTTGATCATTAAGCTTACTCTGGATACGTCTCTAAACTTCCAAGGTTTGTATGATTGAAAAAAAAATCCTCACTCAAATATCTACTTATCACTCAAATTTATTTTTCATTTGAAATTAATCCCTTGATATTTCCCTCAAGAATGCTGTAATGACCCATATTTTCAATAAACTGAACAATTTATATTCGACGTATAATTTCTTCTACTGAGTCTGTCTCAAGTCTATACAGCCTCTGTACTTCTTCCGATATTTTCCTTTATCAATACTCTATCTAGATAATTAAGATTAAAATAATTTAAGAATGACTTGAAAGAGTCAAAGTCAAGCTTATTAGCCTATAATAATGTAATAAAACTTCTCTAGAATTTACATTCCCTTCGGGGAGTCCGATCTCACAAGGTCAAATTATCTATGGATAAACTGAAAAACTTCAATAAATAACAACCAAACTTTAGATAAGTTGTACAATTTTTTATAAAAAGGTGTAAAAGTGAGAACAGAGATAAAGTGTTCAATTCATTAGTTTTCATGAAAGATTATTATTCCAATAAAATACATTGAAACTCAAGTATGGTTTTATATAAAGTTAGTATGTTGAATTTACAACATAATATAAACAAATTGTTCAAATCGTTGTGAGACACAAGTTTTGTGTTCTCATTATTTCACCCTATATCTAGAACCATGCTATGATCAAGAATCTCTAATCATCTGAGACAATCCTCTAAAATGTATAATACTGGTTGCAACGAAGGGAGTATGTTTGAGGGCTTTCACAAAGATATGGAGCAAATAATAAGAACGGTGAACAGGATTTGAAGAAGGGGATGAAGGAAGGCTTGTGTTTGTAAACATCTGCGCAAGAAAAGAGCAGGCAAAGAGAGAGAAAGAGTGAGAGAGAGGAGCAGTAAGTGGAGTCGTACGTGTTTGGCCAAATGACTGACTGCTGACTGATTTATTCGGTCGTATTTTGTGCGCGTCTTGCCGTGCGTTCCAATAACTTAGGCGCGCGCTTTCCTGACTTCTTTATGGCACTTTTCCATCATCTTTCCAGCGTGCAATACAGAGCGCAGCGGCGCTGATTGAAAAACTCGTTGCCAATTTCGACTCTCGATTGCGCGCAATCTATCGATACATTTCTGAACTAATCTCGATTAATCAAGGAGTGGTGGTGTTGTTTCGAGTTTTGCAAAAATTGACTTCACTGACGTTTGACGAACGACTGACGGAATTCGCTGAACGAAACTGTGGATGAATGGGAAGTTCATTTTCCCAACTAATAAATGCCATAGGAGATCTCAATATTTTGTACCAATTGTGGTTGAGCAGTATAGTCTGTCCAAGCTAAGATGACTCTCTGGCAAGATGAGAAAATAAATCCAGGTCGGTCAATATTGATTTCAAAATTATTTATTTGATTTCAATCGAAGGAAGTATTCTGATCTACAATTTGAGAACAATTCAATATTTTTTAAACCAATATTGACCGAGCTGGAGTGATTTTCTCATCTTGCCAGAGGGTCTTCTTTACTTGGACAGACTATAGAAAGGCTTTTTATTTCATTTATTCTGTTATATTTGTTGTAGATGCCATCTTACCAAAGGCAATCTTTATAAAATAACTTTCAATCAAACTTCCAGTTTTCTAGTCTAACCACACATCTTTATCTGATATCTGCGGTCTGTCCACCAGTTTTTTACCAGTTGAACAACGTTGGATTTCATCCACTTGTTGACTGTAATCGAACCTTTTTGTTGGCCGAATGAAATGCGATGAGATTGCCACTTCTTGCTCTTACTTGAGTCACCTGTTTCAACCTGGTTTGAACAGCTGTAATACGCTTAGCAGCTGACTAACATAACCTATAATTTCTCGCTCGAATAATCACGAACTGCTGAATCACCAATTGATTGATGTTAAGAACTTGCATGAATATTGACATAAAAAAGATTTTGATCTTATTTCCCAACTATTTCTGTTTAAACTATCATTTATTATTATTTAAATCCAACCCGGGGTTTCGGAGATTACCTACAAAACTTGACAAATCATCTTTCCTATGAGATAAATATAAAAGATAAGTGCAATACTGAGGTAGAATTAACTTAGTTTAGTGGATGAATCAAATCCAACTAGCTATATACAGTACAGCTTCAACAAGTACTCGTACATAATGCTATTTGATCTACTCAAAAATTAGCAAGTTATTTAATAAACTTACTATAAACTTCTACTTCATTGTCAGCTATTGTTCGAATTAAGAATCTATAATAATACGGATCTCTTAATGATCTGAAAAATTTTCTTCATAGAGCCCTAGTTCTTTAGAATACAATAAAGTAATAATAACAAAGGGTATAAAGTGTAATACACTGTTGAGTTGGGTAATTTGACATTCTTGTACGATATATGATTAGCCTTCCTGACAATTAGTGCAGATGAGATTTGATCAAATATTGATGATCTAAAAATGAATAACACAAGATTTTGTTGACAAAATTTTTGTTTTCTTATTCACTTTATTATGGAGAGGTGAAAATTTCATAAAAATGTTTATTTATGACTTCCATCACTATTCTCCCCAAATCCCTTCTACATCTTTTAGAAACATTGCTTGGAAGATATTATGCTTCATAAACATGTCCACACACCAAGACCCTTCGATGACCCGAAAAATATTGATGTCTTGAACTCCAAATATCTCATCCGTAAAACTGTTTCTGATAACATGTAGGCAATTTGTCAACGTTCTAATTGATTCAAATTAACTGTTCCTCGAACCAAATCTTATCTTTCTTCTTTATTTCGCTCCATATTTCATTTCCTTCATTGTCATCTCTTTTCTCTATCTCTTGCCCTACATATTTTATAATATTGGTCTCTTTTTCTGGTTGCTTTGGTTACTAATTTATTATACACATCTTCCTTTCCAGCATATTCTGGGTCAAAGACTAATCAGTCCTGTCACCAGTTTTCCCTCTCTTTCTCTCTCTCTCTTTCTCTCTTGTGCTCATATTTTCATGTCAATTCTGATAGTTCACCAATCAATCATGGCGGGCTGTCAATAAGGCCTTAGTTGCCGCAGTAATGTTGGGCTCGCTGCTTTCTCATCATTTATCAATCGATAAAATTGGGAAATTTCTAGAGCTTTTTACGGCCGGCCTTATCTAAATATGTGTGCTTACTCAAATCGAAAAAGGAAGCATCAAAATGACTTCCTTCTCTATAATCCAATCTATTTAAAAATAATATTCTGTGAGGTTTTAAAGTAGTTTGACTTATTCTTTATCAACATTACTAACGAATTACTCAATGCATTTCTATTTTTGTTCTAAATTCTAATCTAATCATTCTTTTCTACGGTTATAACTATGTTCTACTTGATTTCACTCAATTTGATCGATTTTCTCATGATCGCAATGAGATTATTCTATTCGTGTGCTCCATGGTATTTTCCTATTTTCATTAATTTATTTCAACCGTTTTATGCCAATGAATTGGCATTGGATTGGCAACTATTGTTTATTGCTATTTTTTATCACATTGAGGTAAATACTCGTTATCATGAAAAGTATATGAAATACGATGTATAGTTTAGTTAATATATGATATTATATTCGATGATAGTATGTAATAGTATAGTATGTAAATACACTTAATTGGTATATTATTTTTTTACACGATTAACACTTGTAAATATACTTCTTCAGATTACTCTTGCAGAATTTCAAACTTAATCTTAACTCGACAAAATAAAACTTGCAGACCTTTTAAACTTAGAGTTTTGTGTTCAAAATAAACTCGGTTTAATTCCGCATTTGGTAAATATTGAGCCTTGAAATAATTGAGTATAGAACTGATTCTTGACTAGGATTATTATCTCCTAGTCTGTTAGCTAGGTGAGTTAGTTAGGAAATTAAATCCTGTTAATTTGCGAGACGCATAATAAACGAAACTACTAAAAATGAATCAGCTACTGTAGGATCATAATTGAGGAAGCCTGGCCTGGCCAATAGTGAATCCATTGCCAGGGCTCTTGAATAATGCCACAAATAAGTGAAGACTTTATGGACGATTCTTCATTCTGACTTGCCAGCCGGAAACATAACTATACAGATTTTCTTCCTTCTACTCTTCCTCCTCCTCCTCCTCTTATTCATCTTCCATTCTCGTCCTCCTCTTCTTCTCTCTCTCAAATTTATTTTGATGCTTCCTCTTTACTCATCTAGTGTCTAATTTGAAACGCACACGCTCGACAGTGATGTACAACAGTCGTGGAATAAGTGAGAAAACCTGAAAATATCAACGCCTCTCATCTGCTCTATGAATTAATTCAAGACATCCAACAAAGAGATGGAGAAAGGGAGAGAGAGATATATATTATTTTGTTTCAGATTTTGTCCTTATTAATGAACAGTTTGTGTCAGTTAAGATATCTGATCCCGAGAACTCCATAGACTGACATCTGATTCACTTAATTAACAAACCAAAGCCAGGTTAACAATTGATACAATCTATATTGGATATAAACAGATAATGCTGAATACTCACAGAACGCAGGAAAACAAATTAAATCATGAGGATGGAATGGTAGGAAACTCACCTGAAACATAAATAAAACAACAATTAGGGAATTTGCTAAGAATTGTATATATCAAATTTTAATAGAAAGATAAGTTTAGAAGTAGATGTAATATAGTAGATGAATAGCCTACTTGTATTTACTAAAGTCAGAAAGACTGCTCTTAGGATGGATTTTTTTGAGCTCTCTGCCTCTAGTGGTTGTTAAACATGACTCCTTTTTGCATTAAAATCATCTATCTTGGATAGATGAGCAAAAAACGGCGGGTCTCCCTCCCAATGTAACGTTATAAAATATATTTGTCTAGCTTTACTACCTCTACTACTACTACTACATAAAAATGTTTTAATGCATAATCAACTTTTCCAAAATCTCAGAATTTAATGTCACAGTACAGAACTGGATGAAGCAGGACAATAATTCTATGCAAAAGTTGATTCACAATCACAATGATTGTAAAGGTGAAGTATGCTCGCAAGTACAATACGTTTGTAAACGAGAGGACGTGAGCGTTTCAGAAAAAGATAAATAGAAACGAGAGCATTCAAATGTCGGTGAAAGAGAGAGAAAGGGCGAGGATGAGAGAGAGAGAGAGATCGGGAAAGTGTTGTCGATCAGAGCTGGGCCTGTAAAAAGTTAAATTGGATATGCCAAGTAGCACTCACTGGTCACTGGATTCCGAGTGACTGACCTGACAGATTGGCCACTAAAGTCTGACCCAGCGAAGAAGATATACTGGCAAGATGAGAAAATGACTTCAGCTCGGTCAATATTGATTAAAAAATTGAAAATTTGGTCTCAAATTGTAGAGAAAGATGTTTTCCACAATTTGAGACCAATCAAAAAAAAATTTGAACCAATATTAACCGAGTTGGAGTGATTTTTCCATCTCACCGGAATGTCTTCTTTGCTTGGACAGACTATACTGCTTACGCTTGGTTTACACTGTGAAATACGTCGTGTAGCTTCTCCGTCGACAATCCAACGACATGTCGCGTCACTTCACGTCATGTCACGCTGCTGAAAATTCGACAACAGATTCAGCGTGAGTTTTCAGCGTAGCAATTAAAGTGGACACAAAGCGGATACCACAGTAAATAATGAATGGGATACAGTAGTTGGGTTGTATCTTTTCACACTCTTTTTGCAGTGTTAGGAAATTGGGTGATTTAAAAGTGATAGGTAAATAAGTGGTAGTGTGATAATGAACTAATTCATCAAAAAATGCTGAGTTAAACCATTTGCTTTTGCTTGTACAGTAATAGGAAATTCAGCGATTTGATCAATCAATTTTTATTTATTAAAAAATACATGAGAGTAAGCGCAACAGGGTTCTTGCCCTGAACTGCTTCTCTATCAATCTGCACAGTAAAGAAGAGGTTATGTTGAATGGTTAAATCATAAAACTAATATTAAAATATTTCACTTGAAACAGTTCAGAAGTGATGGTTAGAAGATTCAGTATGATAATGAATTTACTGATGAAGAAATGTTGCGTTAGAACTGATTTTTGTTTGGAATGTTTACTTCTTGCACTCAAGTTACCACTGATAAGCCCAGTGATTTAAATAAGTATAATCAATTTTCTTTCGTAAAACGAGTTTAGCAGCTATAATTCAATTTACAGAGTAACTTCTGAATCTAAACTTGTTGTTTTCTTTCTCTATTGGAAATAAAGTTCATAACAATTATATCAAAGCAATTATTATGATGGAATAAAAGTTCTACTGGTTACATGAATATATGTTTTTCTGCACTAAGAATGGAATCAAATATTCACAGTATACAATACGCCAGAATAAAATGTTCGCTATATCATCATATTAATATCATAGCCTATCTCTTGAATTCTAATCAGCTTGTTTGAGTGATTGATTGCCCAGAGAGAGATCTCGGAATAACATTACATTTGCAACCAAGACGGCATTCTTTGATTGGAAACCGACTGCCACGCAATTAATTACCATCAATAATCGAATCAATAATTCAGCCCGACCTTGAAACTGCGACAGAGAATTCAGATTCAGAAAATATTTGCAGAACCGGATTGACGCCGGCCCATTAATTTATGACAAGCTGTAATAAATTCGTGCAACGGATATTTCATGACTAGGAATCGTTCAATGTGCGCGAGAAGGTTCAAGAAACTGCTTGGCGTATATGAGCGAGTGCATTGCAGTAAATAAGGCCCATAAATATACTAAGGCAGCCTCGGCAAATTTATTCGCTCCAATCTGTAGCGATTTATGTTTGGAAAGTGAAAAGAGTCAGCATTCGGAAAAGATCAGATAGACACAGATAGAATTATAACTACGAATTTATCCTTTACTTTTCTTGTTATTGCGGCTTAAAAAGAAGGTAATTAGAGTCAGAGGTATGAGTGAGTTATAAGGCTTAATCTGCCTGCGCTAGGTTTAGGTTCACTCACTACATCGATAATAAATTGTGTTGTATTGAACCTCCAACACACACAAACTATCACTATAGATATCAAAGATGGCGGACGGAACTTGAGAGATAGACAAGACAAGACAAGACAAACGTCAGTTGTGATCTATGGAGGGGGGCGGCTTGTTATCTTGAATAGGAATTTATTCCAGACAATTCAAATTTCCGATGATTTGCTAGGGACAGGTGAGCCATTGTTACGGCCTTGGCAGCTACAAATCCATCCAAGCGCGAAACATCAACTATATCTATACACAACACCCTTCTACTACACTCATTCCCTATCTATATCACTATATATAAACAACCAAGAACGTGACTGCTCTGTGCTTAATTCTTGTATCTCGAACCTGTTTATTAATTTTTGATGAAACCGTCAGTCTGATGATGATTGAGTGGGGTATTCTTCTAAAACGGGCCAATTATCAGGTTAGAACGGTCTCAACAACTTGCTAATTCGCTAAGCTCGATTTTTATTAGCTATACCTCACCTGCAAATTGAGAGAGCACAGATTACTGCGATGGAACAGTTTGGATAGATGAATAAATTCCGTATGTTTTAATTCATTATTAGGCTACTCTCATAAGCATATTTATAATGCACACGATCAAATCAATTTTTCAACATTATTACACAAAAATTTCTAGGCCGATTCCAGACTGTAACAGTTCTATGGTTGATGGAATGAGAAAAATAATACGAAATATTTATACAAAATAAAGTCAAATACTGGCCTTACTAAAGAAAATACTGTATTATGACGCCTATTTTAATTTTTTTTTCATTAATTGATACATGATAATAAGATTATTCAGGAGAGAAAAGCAGTCTCAGTATCTCCTGAATTTTCTGTATTAATAGCTAGATAGATATCTTGATTAGCTAGAATGATGATCCACATTTTATTAGAATACTTTACATTGATGCAAGTAAACATGCATTGTAAATGATATCACGCATTCATGTCAAGCACTGTATTAAAGTACAGTAATTCAAATATCTCAAAATTAATATAAGCAGTATTTTCAAAATCAAAGTTTTAATTCACTCGATATAACTTCTGATTTAGAATACATTGTATCTTGATAGGCCAAGTATATACTTGATTCAAAGTAGAGTACAGATGTGTCATGAGGTTCCATTAAACAACAAATAATATCCCTTTAGGTCTCCACACCAACTATTCCAACGAATGATTGTTCGATTTTATAGCCTATTCCAGTTTGAGACGATAGTGCATCACCGTCTGGTGAATCATGGATCCCATTATACTCTTTCTCTTACTTCAATAATAGCTGAAACCAATTCGGACCAACAAAATAGACAAACTCACATCAATATATCGCAATATAGTTTTATTAATAGTTTGATCGCACATCTGGATCGGTGTTAAGAGCGTCAAAGACTTTGTTTCGACAAAATTTGATGTTTGATGGTTCGAAATTGAGTCGTTTGCCAATTGTCGATTCGGAATTTGTGACTCAATTAATGACGCATATACTTCATGTTTGATGTGGGTGGTGATTGCCCATCAAATGAGCAGATCACAAATACTTGGTGATTAATGGTGTGTGAAAAGAATTGAGGAAAGTGAATCACAGCATCATAGGTGAGGGAGTGATGTCTATTCAAAGAAAGACTTCAAAAGATAATGAGGGTGAAACTGATAAAATACCTACTAATTTCTACTACTACTTATAACAGTGAATTTGAAAAAAAACGTTTTTTAAATATTCTCATTAAAATTGGGGAAGAAGACAATTTGGACATGAGTCTGTGTTTCCATCTTTAAGTATCATAGTGATATCTCGAAATAAATAAATAAATATTACTATTATATAATTTCAATTTCAAGGACAAAAAGATTCAACAGTTGTTTCATCGGCTAAGAATATAAGTAAATATATAAATGTTTTTCGGACATTATTCATTCAATTAGCGTATGGCTTTTGATAGTGGGGAGGATTTTTCCACTTCGCCGTAGGTATAACCTCATTTTCAACAAATGTGAACATGGGAATTCATGAGGGTTATAGTTCTTTTAAAACAACCACTTTCAAACTGAATTTTTGGGTTCAAAACATCATTAACCAATAGTTTTTTTGCACGAATTATCGTCTCTTCTATATTTTACTTCACATATTTCTGCCTTTCTTCAATTCTCCACAAGTTTATAAAGTTAGTTTATAAAGTTTAGTTTCTAAAAAAATATTATATATTAATTTTTTTTCTCCATCATTTCTTCACATTTCATCATCTTTAATATTTTCATCACTCTCATCTAAATATTGCTATCCACTTTCAAAAACCATCCTTATTATTCCTTCATTCCCCCTCGCATCCCAAACCTCTCTCCCTCTATTCCCAAACACACCGCTTTATTTTAGTTTCCACCCCTCCACACCCTCATCCACAAAATCCTCACTCTCATCATCTGAAAATCAGCCCTTATCCCATATCTGAGTCACGTCCATCTTATATCACCGTGGCAAGTTTATACTCACTCTCTATTCTCTTTTTCTCACTTTGCTCCCTCCCGTCTCTCTTCTCTCTTCAACTATTTCTCTCCTACTCTTTCTTTCACTATCTTTCTCTTTTTTTAACTCACAATCTCACACACAATCTTTCTCTCTCCCTTTTTTCTTTGTAACACCCTCTCCTATCCCCCTTCTTCAACTTCTTCCTCTTGATCTCTCTCACCTATTCTTCCTCTCTTTCTCATCCTCTCTTCCTCTCCTCCCCTCACACAATATCACTCTCTCTTTAGATAAATCTTATCTAATCTAATCTTTCTTTCCTCTCTCTGTAACACTCTCTCCTCTACAGCCTCTGTCGTTCTCTTTTTCTTAACCTCACTCTTTCCCACCCTTTTTCTTCCATTCTGTCTTTCTTACCCCTATTTCCTCTCCCTCTTTCTCCTCATCTCTCTCTTTTTTCTACCCTCCTCCTTTCTCTTTTGAATTCTCTCACTTTCTCTTTCTTTCTCTACATCTCTCGTTCCCAACCTTTCCATCTTTCTCACCCCTCTTTCCCCTATCTATTTCTTTCTTTCCCCTCCTCTCCTCTTTCGTCCTCTCTCTTTCTTCCTTTCTCTACCGTCCCCCTTTCTTCTAATCTCTCTCTCACTTTCTCTTTTTTTTCTCCTCGTCTCCCTTTTCCTCTTCTCCACTCACTCTTTCTTTTTCTCTTTCTCTCTCTCTTTTCCTTTTCTCTCTCTCTTTCTCATTCTCTCTCTTTTCCCTTTCTCTCCCTTTTTCTATTATTATCTTTCTCTCTCAATCCATCTATGTATCTTCTCTCCCTCTTGGCATCTATAAACTATACAGTTAAGAAAGAGCCCGTGGAAAATTTCTGGCTTACACCTCAGGGGCCCAATCGATACATGCCCGAATTCCGTTCTGAGGCCACAAGTCACAACTGAATGATACACGTAGTGAGTAGTGAGGCAGTGCACACAGGCGGCTTATTTAAACGCACCTGTCTTGCCAGGCCTGACTTGCACGTATCTTTGCAATGCGCCGCAACAAAATAAACTCGTCGTGATCAAGGTACTTCACCTGGGCTACGTGTATCGAATTCCGTGTGAGGTTTGTGGTAAAAATGGTGGGTTGTCGTTCGATGAGAAATGATAAGAATGATAGGAGTCGAGAAACTTATGGTGATAAGTATCCCAAAGAGATTAGAGCTCTTCGAATTCTTATTGAGGATATTGCACATGTATGTTTCTCACAAAGAAATGAAAACTTTTTGAATTCGAATAAACAAAATCATTTCTGCGTAATTGTGGAAATTCAAAAAAATTCAATGTTTAGGCCTACATACAACAATGGAGTGATGGAAATCAAACTCAAGAAAAAAATTGAGAGCTTTTTTGAGAACGATACTAGACTTTGCTAAGATCCATGAGTGGTCATTAAGTTAGGTATTGATAAGTTATGTGATATGTTTATGTGATTATTTCATTTTTCCGTTATTACGTATTTCTGATTTATACCTATTTACACTTAAATATTGAGTTTTCAGTTAAGTGGCTACGTCTACAACCATAGCTTCCTTTAATAAAAGGCCATGACCTAAAAATTGACAACTATGTAGAGTAGGGAATTGAGTCCATTTAAAAGCATTGAAATCATTTTCCAATCAGCTGTTCTAATAAATGCGTTCCTTGTGTGCGTTCTCACATTTGACTTGCTACAAATCATAAGCTATTTAAATAATCTATCTAATCTCTATCACAACCTATTACACAAAACACAAAAGGAATTCTATACGAAGAGTTTCATGAACGTTTTCATGGAAATTATGCTCAAAAAGAGAAAAACCGAGTCAACATGCATGATTTGTATCTGTACTTAATACTTTCATATGAAAAGACTGTTCCTACGGTGCGACGTTGCCATATTATTAGGGCACGGCCTCCTATTAAAGGAAGCTATGCTACAACTTATGATTGTGAAATGGAATAAAAAATCAAATGAATGGTTATTTTCCTCGATTGGCCAGAACCAATATTATTATCTAATTCTATCTCTTAATTAGAAGCAAAATTTTTAAACTAATTTTAATAGTGAGAAGGAATTGCTGAAATTGCTGAAAGAGTACTCAAAACATATAGTTTACTATTGATCGCACTCAACAGGAATAACCAAATACAGCAGACCAAATACTGGGGGGAAAAGAATCAATTCAGGTCAATCACAAATATCCAGGATCAAGAAAGCAGATCTACAGAAACTTCTGCAAAGATCAAGGATATGGGTCAGGATATTAGATTTACAAAAACCTCTGCAAGAATTCAAGACATGTTACACACACCACTTCACTGTCCTAAGAAACAATTAACGATCGCTGAATTTCCATCACCATCATCATCAGATTCCAATTGAGGCCGTTGATAGGTGTGCAAAATTCATAGCACATTCGTACAAGTTGCGCAATAGTGGGGGTAACTTCCCCACTTCCCCTCTACCGCTTGCTAAATGCAAAAGGATGGACAGGTGTCGTGTGTGCGTGCGTTCGCGGGTGCTGGTGAGAGTTGAGGTGACGGGTCCCCTGAAATGTCCTGTCGAGTCCAGCTGTGTGGGAGGAGAGGCGGCATACAGTAGTCAGGTTCCTTGTTGTCAAGGGAGTGTGTGCACCCTGGCTGAGCTGAAGTTGGGGGTAGGGTGATGAAGAAAAGGAGTTTATAGTGTTGTGTCTCACCCCCACCTCAGCATCAACTCTTTGTTGGTGGTAGGAGTGGGATATGTATGTATGAATGTGGAGGGCTAAGAAAGGATGGGGGTGGAAGAGCGTGAGAAGGTTGGAGTTCGGGATGAGGGGGACATCTTTGACCCTGCTGGAGGAGACGGCATCGATCCAACTTCGCGGCTGCCGAGACTGACGCGAGTGATGGACAGACAGGCCCCGTCAGTCAGGGGGGGACTCCCCTTACCCCCACACCCACAAAGAGAGATATCCCTAGAAGGAAAAGGAGAGACCTGCCTGGACTCTAGTCAACGTCGTCGTCGTCGCGACAAGCAAAGAAACTTTGCCAAACCCCTTCCCCCCTCACCCACAACTTCACTGCCCCCGAGCAGATCAATATTCCCCCCCCCCTGTCAACCGCACCCCCCACCATGAAACCGACAGGACGTCGTCAACGTTGACGGAACGTCACTCACACACACAGACATGAAGCAACCCTTCCGACTTGTACACTCAGGTCCTTTTTCGTTCTGAAAACTCCCTTAACACTGTGACAGACACTGCACTGATGAAGAGAAAAAAAAGGTGAGTGAGTGAGGGAGAATGGTTTTGGATTGAAATAGAGAGATGACATTCAATTGAAATCAAGGAGAAAGTCAATAAACACAAAAAAGATATTGATAAAGTGGAACTCAAATAAAGGAGAATTGATGAACAGATAGCAAAGAATTGTTTACAGCACAGTATAGCTGTAAAAAAACGGTGGTAAGTGATGGATAAAAAGAATGTTTGATATAAGTTTAAAAGTTATGAATAAACAGAAATTTGACACAGGGAAATAAATATACTCAATGAAATGCATTAATGAACTGAGTTTGAATGATTTCTAAATGCCGCGACACTGTAGAACAGGATAGAATAAACTAAAATCACATGGAAAAGAAAGAGTTTTGATATATAGAAAGAGATGAACATGATGGGAAGTGATTGAGATTGAGAGAGAAGAAATTTGATACTTATTAATAAACATCGTTTTAACCGTAACCCCTGCCTTACTTCCTCTTTTACTCTTCAACTCCTCTCACTCTCTCTTTCAATCTCTTTCTACCTCTTTAATCTTTTCTCTTTCTTTCTTCTTCTCCTCCTCTCTTCCTCCAGCGTTGTCAAGCGTCACAGCGACCCGGGTTTTTGACAGGCTCAAACATTATTTTTTGACAGCGCACTGATTGAAACTTAGCTAGCCGTGTGCTCCACCCTGTGAGACTCTGTAAGACTGAGGTGAAACTGCTTGTTGGTCTTTGCACTCAACCTGTAAATTACAATCGATGGCTGCCTTCAGAACTTCTAAAGCTGTGACTTGTTCATGGTTTGATTTGCTTTCAATTTGATACATCCAATAAGACATGCAAGACCTGGCATATTTAATAAAACTACATTTTTTGTATTAAAAGATGGATTAAAACAGTAAAGCATTTTTTCTGTACATAACACATTTTCTCCATCATTTCAACCCACCATTCTGTATCATTAGTGCTGCATTGAACATATAATTTATTTATTCATTATTCAATTATGCATTTATTCAACGACAACTTTATTCAACAAAAAATATAAGGAAGATACTCGACCACTATAATTGTATACTTTTGTTCATATTTACAGTACATAGAGACTGTATAATCAGAGCTTACAGTCTCCATAGTACTGTTCACACACATACTTAGTGCATGCGTGTAAAGTTTGTCCAAACAAAGAAGACATGCTGGCAAGACATTTTCACATGACTCCAACTTGGTCACTATTGGTTCAAAAATTATACATTTGGTCTTAATTGTAGATCAGAATGTTTCCTACAATTTGATAACCAAATTTTCAATTTTTGAAACAATATTGACCGAGCTCGAGATATTCTCCCATCTTGCCAGAATGTCTTCTTTGCTTGGACAGACTATGCGCACTTCACAAATGTGAGAAGATTGGATAGAAAACTGTAGCACATTCTGATAAGTTTTCCCAAGATACCATACACACTGGACAAAGAACGTCCTTTCTCCTTTCAACGTCCAACACTTTTCAACCAAACAAAATTCCCAAATGTTAATACAGCTCAAGTAAAAAATGTTTAGAAAATGGAGCAAGGGTTGCAGGTTGGACGCCCAATCGAGGACTCTATGGGAAAAGTGTGAAAAGTCGCCATCAAGAATGAACTGGCAGGGTTTTCCAGTTTCAAAAAGGGGTTCGAGTGGTGGTTGGGGTGGGGGTGATGTGGAGTGGGGGAAGGATTTCCTTCCGCTTGATAGCACCGGGCCAAGTCAAGGGGATAACACGGTGCTTTGTAACCCCGGACCGCGGTCGAGAAACCAACTTGTGCACAATCTACTTCTTGATTTTCTTTTTTCTATGTCTGAGAGGCTCATCTTCATAAAATTTCTATTGTGTCTGTCTTCATACTTCCCGCTAAGTGTTAGTTTTGAAATTTGATATCACTATTTTACTGATGTACTGAAGATTGAGAATGTGAACTAGGCCTATTATGTATGATGCATGATAATTGAATCTTTTTTAATAATTATATCTTCATGAAATGAATAGCCTGTCCAAGCAAAGAAGACGTTCCTGCAAGATGAGAAAAAATTATAAATTTGACCTAAGATTGTACATTAGAATATTTTCTACAATTTGAGGCAAAATTTAGAACATTTGAACCAATATTAACCGAGCTGGAGTCATTTTCCCATCTTGCCAGAATGTCTTCATTACTTGGACAGACTATACCAGGTGTATAACCAAACTTTAGGATATGCACCTCAAATCGAGGAGAGAGTCAATGGTGCCTATAGTTGATTTTTTATCAGTAGCTGTAATTTTATATTAGTATGTATTCTTAAAGTAGATGAACACAACAACTAGAAAGGAAAAAAATTATTTGAATGTTTGCTGACACAACAGGAAAAGGCATTCAAAGGCTACTGGTTACAAGCTACAATATTGTTAGAAAATCTATGTTTCAAATAGGAAAACAGCAAAACAAAGATAAATTTTATTGCAGGTTTGAAACAACAACACCAATGATAGTTTTTTATCTTCACTGTGATTCACCCAGCTTCACATCTTCACTTGCCATACTGGCTGTTATTATTCTTCAAAAGTTTTCAATCAATGGTACTGTGATGTACTGTCAATTCTCTGTTTGCCATGCATCTCTCCATTTTTCTCTTCATCGTCTTTATTTTTTTCCTTCATTCTCATCCATCCTCTCTCTTTACTTCTATTTCTCCACTACTACTCCCTCATTTAATTCATTCCTTATCTCATTCATTATTCCTGTCCTTTGCATTCTGTCTTGTTTCGTTATGTGTATTCTTATATATTATTTTTTCTCGTGAATGTTTCATCTCGGCAATTCTTTCTCACTTTCCCTATATCTCCATTCATTATTGCATTCTCTTCTATTTTCATTCACGTCCATTATTTATCTCACTATCCCCCATCCACTCATTCTCCTTCCATGCTTCCTTCCACTTTTCTCAACACTCCATTCCTTATTCTATTCTATCTTCCTTTCACTCATTATTCTTTCAATACTCCTCCACAATCCACGACAACTATTTGTTAATGAGAAAAAAGACATCCTGGAGCTCCCGTATCTAACGCTCTGAATAGTGGAAGCCCGCCAGTATTTTAGGCAGCAGCTCCTTTGTATTATATTGAATTAGAAGTCGATGGGACACTAGAGGGAGAAGGTTAATCGTCAAAGCATTGAGAGCGAGTGAGAGGGAATGATGAGAAAACGACAGTTCGCTCTGAGAATGAGTGACGGAACGGTCAGAGCGGAGCGGGGCGAGGAGAGGAGAGGACAAAAAACATCATTCATCATTCAATCAATCACCCTTTCCGCCGCCATCTTGAATAGGCGCTGCCGCTACTGCCTGCCAATCAATCAATCAATCATTGACGGACAGAGCAGTTATTAGAAAATGACAATAACGGGTGAGTGACCTTGTAATCAATAAATAAAGAGGCGAGGGGACGTGTTTTGGGGGGGATCGAGGGAGTTATGATAATGTGATGTCTTACAAAGTTGGGTTGTTTGGTTTAGAAAATAGGTTCAAGTATTAGAATAATTGAATTAAGATTCAGATACGAAAGTATCTGAAATTGGCCTTACATCAGCAGAAAAATAAGAAGGTTCACTCAGGTGTGAAGAGATATTATTCAATACACATTACCAACTATTCTATACATTAATCTTAATATTATAAATAGGCCCACCATTAAATATTCGATTTATTATACAGGGCTACCCTCGGATACCAACATCCGTATTTCACTATTTGTGGGGCAACCAATGATGTTAATGAATTAAAAAATTCAAGAGATTGTATAGTCTGTCCAAGCAAAGAAGACCCTCTGGCAAGATGGGAAGATGATTCCAGCTTGGTCAATATTTGTTCAAGAATCATAAATGTGGTCTCAATAGTAAATCAAATTGTTTCCTACAATTTGAGATCAAATTTATAATTTTTGAACCAATATTGACCGAGCTTGAGTCATTCTCCCATCTTGCCAGAGGATCTCCTTTGCTTGGACAGACTATATCTAGTATCAAGTTATAAGGTAATCCACTAGTACTCCACTATCTGTGCTTCAGTAGGTCTTCCAATGGTGTTATTAAAATGAATTGAGAATTCAGAGACAGTACCCTTCTCAATATTTAATCGATACAACTGGAACAAAATGCACTTCAAAACTCTTATTTCCTTGAATTTACACATTTTTGTTTACTATTTCCTTAGTTTCCAAGAATTCCCCTACCAATCCCCATCATACCAGAATCGTCCTTCTTCCTGTCGTCCTTCAACCAAGTTTGAATATTAAATTGTCAGCTGATCAGTGTTGCTAAATCAATAGAACGTCACTATTAATCAATTCAATCAATAATCTTCTCAATCGTGAAACGGGTCAAAGCCACCAGCCAACTCAGGAGGCTCTCAATTATAATCTGCATCGTTAAAGACTGATTAAAAAGAGAGGGAGAAGAGAAGTGCAATAAAGAAGAGATGTGAGGAAAAGAAAGAATGCAATAGGTTGATGAGAATGGTACAGAACATTCATGGAATAAGACAAAGAGAAGTGAAAGGAAAAGATGAGAATGAAAAGGAAAGAGGAAAATGAGAAGTTGATGAGGATCATCATAGAATAATTAGAAGGAAAAGAATTTAATTCGATTGAAAAATTGCATTTTTTGAGTTAGGACTCAAGGCGGAGTTAGGACTGTAGGTCCTCTCTACCACACAATCCCAGAAGAATGGAAAATAAAAGGATATGGATGCAGAACAAGAGGAGAAAATTATAGAGGAGATGGGGGGGAGAATTGAATGTGAAGAGAATAAAGATGAACTTGATAGAGAAAATATGAAAGGAGAGAAGGAAAGATTGGAAATGCGAAATAGGAAACCCAGAGGAACAAGAGGAATGTGACGAAGAAAGAATTGAAAAGAAGAATAATAAGAAGAAGGAGAAGGAGAAGAAGAAGAAGAAGAAGAAGAAGAAGAAGAAGAAGAAGAAGAAGAAGAAGAAGAAGAAAGGAGAAGGATGGAAGGTGAAGGATACATGAGAAAACAGAAGAGGAAGAACATAAAGGGAAAGAAGAAATGAAAAAGAATTATAAAGAAGACGAGAAAGAAGTAACTAATGAAATGCAGAAGAGGATATTATATGCAAAGAGAACGACTGAGAATCACCATATAGGTAGGAGAAAAATAAATCGAGGGATAAGAAATGGAGGAATAAGAAGAAAAATTAAATATCTGGAGATGAAGAAAAATTGATCAAGAGCGACCAAGAAGAAGGAAGTGGAGTAGAAGAGGAAGACGAATGAAATGAACGAAAAAGAGACCGCTAAGAAATGAACAGCGAGAAGGAGATAAAAGAGTTAGAGAGAAAATCACAAATAAAGTGATAATGTTGGGATGAGCGATGAAAGCCGTAGTGAGTACACAGCAGCAGAATAGACAAGGCTTTAATTATTCGCTCGGATTCAAGACCGTGAGACATAATAAAAAGTGATGTGTGGAGGACATTCACACAACACACACACGATACAAACCGACCCACACATGATGCAAACTGACACACGCACGCACGTAAGCGAACGCGAGCCCAAAAGACTGGCAAGCCAACAATCAATCAATCAATAGAGCAGCAATCAGTCAAGACGGCCATCATTCAGTGGCTGACAGCTGTCTTGGACTCTAGCTGACTCTAGTCCCTCTGCTCTAGACGGCTCTCGTGCCAGTGCGGTAATCATTCTTCACTTGACATCTTGGAGCAGTAGCTGTTATGAATAGACTAGGTTTCCCCATGCCAGAGGAAATCTCTCAAAGATCGGTAAAGACAAGGGTAAGAGAGGACCTGCGAATACTAACTTTACCTCATTTTAATAAAAGACAATTAATAAATAAGTGACTGGGAATTGTATTTAGACGATTGTTGGTGAAATGGTACTAAGACAAATGGTAGTAAGACAAATAAGAATAGAGAAACAAAATTGATTATTGTGAATATTGTGATAAGTTAAAGTGATTGTAACAAGTGATTTTCCTCGATATTTCAAGAGATATACTGTCGTGATATACGTATGACATAGTCGTTATTGGTAAAAAGCAAGTCAAAATTGGTAATTGGTGAGTATTCCAGGAAACAAACAATGAGAAATTAAATGACATTTTGGAAAAGGAGTAGATATATTATAATTGAAGCTAGAATGAACTAATACAACGTAGTAAGACAGGACCCAAATGTAATTTTCTAGAAAATATTAAAATTATTCAAGTTGCAGCGCTAATTTTACATCTTGTTGGCTAGTTCAAGTACAGTTCATTCCAAAGCATGATTACGATTTCCACTAAAGAGTATCGCAGGTCTACTTAACGTCCTGAAACACAATTCATCAACCTCCATTTACTGACAATTCTGAATGTTGGGAACTTTCAACCAAACAATAGTACCATAGTACATATTATTTGTATTACATTATTGTACAAGATCATAGCAAAATAATATTCAATCTTCTCGCACCAAACGACAAATTTACTTCTTGAATCTATTACATAAATTATGAATAATAAATGTTTATTTCCATAAGAAAACACAGGATAACATATAATGGCACATACAACTTCTGAGAACCCGTAGCGAAACACAGGTGTACACAACACAACCGGCGCATATCAAAATCAGGCGACCAGTTAACAAAATTGAAATGTACAGTGGGGCCAACAATGAAGAGCGAGAGGGGAAATGGGAAATTGAATGGAAGTGAGAGAGAGACCGATAACAGAGTAGATGGTTGTGTGCTGATAATGTGTTAGTTGAAGAAATGGAGTATTGAACGCAAGCGAGGTAGCTGTGTGATCTCAGACAGGACAATAGTTGAGACAGGATGATTGACAGGGCCTACGTTGATGGATGATATATATTAACACAATGAATAGCTTCTTGTCTGTCAGTCTTGCTTGTCCTTCAGGTGTGAGATGTTCTTGTTTCTCTCTCGCACTCTTCTTCTCACTCACTCTTTTCAACCTTCTTCACTCTCTCTTCCTCTCTTTGATTTCTCCTACTCAAACTCTAAACTAATTCTCTTTATCTTTCTGATTCCTACTCAAACTCTTTTTGAGTCATTCTCTTTCAATCTTCAATTCCTACACCAGCCCTACACTATTTCTGTTTTCGATTCCTTCATAATTCTCCTTTCATTCATCTGTTTCTCTCTTTTTCCCATCCAACTCTCTTATTCTCGCACATTTTCTGCTCTTTTCTTCACCTTTTCCAATAATAAAGTTCACTCCTTCTTTCTATGAACTTTTCTAATGAATCTCAATTCTTAGACCTGTTTCCTCAATAACTCAATAGTCTGATTTAAATTTCACTCCTATTTTTCACATCTTTTCATCACTAATTCTACTATTTCTCTATTTTTTATCTCTCTTTTCCTCAATTTCTCTATTTTTCCGTGTCTGTATTCCTCTGTTTCTCTATTTCAATACTTCTCTATTCCTATATTTCTCTATTTCTATGTTTCTCTATTTCTCTATCTCTCTATTTCACTATTTTTCTATCTCTCTATTTCTCTCTTTCTCTATTTCTATGTTTCTCTATTTCTCTATCTCTCTATTTCACTATTTTTCTATCTCTATATTTCTCTGTTTCTCTATTTCTGTATTTCTCTGTTTCTCTATTTCACTTCTTCTTTATTCCTATTTTTCCTTTTCTCTATTTCTATATTTCTCTGTCTCTGTATCTCTCTTTTTTTCTATTTCTCTGTTTCTCTATCTCTGCATTTCACTACTTCTCTATTTCTCTGTTTTTCTAATTCACTACTTCCCTATTCCTCTATTTCTACTTTCATCACTTGTTTCTACAGTATAGAAATTAATCATCCTGGAGGCCGCCCTTCTATCAAAGACAATTTTAAAATTAAAATGAAGTGTAATGTCATACCATATCATTGTATCTAACGCTAATACATTGTAATCAGGCAAAAACTGGATCCCGTACTTCACATGCCTTACAGCCCAACATTTAGTACGTTGAAATTGGTTCAAGAGTCAAATTATAGAACATGTAATCACCTTCACCCACTCCACATAACTATAGAATTTATACCACCAATTAAATCAAATTACATTTCAAAACACCTTCAAACTCGCGAACAATGATCACTCAAAAGAATCATTCAACACTACAAGGCCAATAAGATCCGTCTAACAACTAACAAATGAATAAAGAAAAGGAGTAAGAACATACAAATTTATGTTACTATTCGAAAATAACACAAATAATCACAACACTTCATTGCTCGATAACACAAATATACATCAATAATTACATATACAATAATATATATAATGTAATAATTTATAATAGAGTGTTTTAGATTATGTTATTTCCTAATCAAGCCACCTATATCACAAATATACACATCAACTTTGTGTAATAATTAGTAATGGAACATTTTGAATGATATTCCTTCTCGATAAACTGGTCCACGGATCTCAGGAGATCGTATTCGGTGTGATCAATCCTCGTTATTTTTCTGAAACAGCGATCATGACCCACTTTTCGATCGCGCCTCGTAAATAGCTGGCATTCCGCCGTCGAATGATAACAATATTGCTCCACAATAGTTTATTTATTGTCACCTGATCTGTTTATATTCAACGCTGTAATGGATCGCTCGTCCTTAAGAGAACAATAGAGCTCCATTTACTTTCATAATGTTTGAGGATTTATTGTTACAGTGCTAAAATCGGTTCAGAGTTTGTTGGAGTGGATTCAATCTTCCAGGTGTTATAATTCTTTATATCTCGCTTGGCTTGTATTCTACAGATTTTTTTGGTAAACTTTGTAATCCAACAAGTGATTACTGCCGTGCGTTGAACTCTTCCACTGTTGGTTACATCCCCCTGAGACAGAATAAATGAGGGGAGAGTCACTCGAAACTTTCGTTGATCATAGGATAGTATCTTACAATCCTATGTACGTTGTCTGAGGATGTCCATTAGTCCATAGAAAGTACCAGTTGATTTTTGAATTTTCGTCTTTTAAAGACTGTATTTCAAATTTTAAAATTCACAGTTTTTATAGTGGTTGAAATTAATATAATTCATTATTGAGAAAAATTTTGTGCGTCTCTGATAAGTTGATAACGGACTTTGAAGTTCTCAGAGAATAAAACTGATTTCCTGTCGAATATATCAATAATAATATATTCCAGTTTTGTTCTGGGAGGCATCAATAATGATAGGCCTACATGAGGATATTAGTACACCAGAAAATCCTCAAACTTTCAGATATGTATACTTGAGTCTAAGATGTCGAAAAACTAAACCATAACGAAATACTGGATGAAATGAATAAACTGTATTGCTGAACCCGAAAACCTACTTCAATCATTATTGGCTTCTCCATTGATATTTTATATCATTCCAACGATTTTATTTGCTACTATTATTAATTATATTTTGATTTTTCTATCAATTCTGTGTTAATTTTGAAGAATTCTTATCAATGCGGTCGATTAGCCAGGAATTTATTATTCCAAAAGCTTTACACATCACTTTCCATGAACAAAATAACCTTTTTTGTGTCACTTCTTGTATAATTAGGAAAACATTTACACCTAATATTCTACTGGAACTAATTCTTCCAATTCCAGCATCATTAGAATATGAGCTCAGTATCTTTGGACTTTGAAAATCCTGAGTAATAAATTGCATGATTTATAATACCACACTTCATGCTAATTTCATGCAGAAATCGACAAAAAATTTTTTCCATATGATTTAGCAATTACCAAGATTGACACGAGCCTTCATTGCTAACATGACCTTGATTGCATGACATTTAAAAGTCATTTTATCCGGTAGACTATATGATAGAAATGTAAATAAATGTTATGAAATAATCGAAAAAAGCCAAATGATTGACGGTTATGCTCAGGTATTACTGAATAATATTCGCATTGAAAAGCCTATTGACATATTGGTAATTTATCGTTGTATTTACCACATTTTATATCTGCATAGAAAGATTGAGTGTCGGAAACAGCTTTTGAAAAGTCAACAATTTTCAATGCATTTAGCGAGATAGCCTTTCATCAACATCAATATCTCATTACTCAAGTTGAAAAGTAATTTCAAGTTAATGACAGATTGCAATACTCATCATAAAAATTTTATGATTCTTTCAATATGGATGGATTCAAAATGACTGTTTTATTTGATGAGATTCCAAACTAATAATTATTTTTATCGTAGTCATAATAATGTGGAAATGTAGATTTATCCTTTCCACAATTCAAGTCAATCAATAAGTATAATTCAGTATTTTTAGATGAAAGGTGGAATTATCTAATTATTATCAATTGGAATAGGCTTCAGAAACATTGAAAAATTAGAATAATAAATTTTCTTTCAAGCTCATTTCTGATTATTTGTTTCAATAGAAATAAAACAGTCAAGTATCAACAAATTTATGAAAGTATCACGTTTTTCAGCACTTAATAGTTAATACTAATTTTGAGTTCCTCCAAGTATAATTAATTATTTATTCTTAAGCCATAAACTTTCAACTGATTTTACAGAAATTGAAGATTTCTTTAAATTCAAAATTCAGACTGTAAACATTTTCATCTAGTTGATAATTTTTGATTGAAGATGGATTATTTCCACCTTGATGGTATTATTGACCATTGTATTCTAGTCTTTATTCTCATTTTCCAGTTTTTTTGTCACAAAATTCCCATAAAAAGTTGACAATATCATGGAACAAGGATAGTACTTTTTTCTGAATCAATTATTTCACTACCAACTTTTTTTCGGAGGATTCAAGTGGCCTAGCTTTCCTGTGTAATAAAAAGTTGTAGTAGCTTAAACAAACCATAACAACTATAATAAACTATACTAAATAAACAATAATAACACACAACTAATAAACTTCATCAGAAACATTTTACTACTTCATCATAAAGATCCAGTCACCTCATGATGGTAAGTAATGCTCATTGAAACGAATTTATATTCATGTTTGATGAGTAATGAAAGTCAAATTATGTCACTATATTTTTCAAAATAGCCTACGACTGAAAGATCTATTCTAATTTATTGTAACAAAGGGTTCATTCGAGACTTAATGAATGTATCCTGAGACATATAACATGAAGGCATATTGTAAAATTTCATTAGACTTATAAATAATACAGGATATGAATGGTTAGAGCTGAGGTGAATGTGTCCAGTGAATATCAGGTAACCCGCATAGTGAGGCTTTAGATGGATTCAAGAACAATTTTAAGGGAAATTGACAATAGAGATGATAAAGACAATAACATTGAAGATGCCATGTTCCAAATGTTAATTTGTTCATTTACATAAACAAGCTACTATTGATATAAAATATGAGTTTATGATTTTGATATTATTGAAAAAGTGATTATGATAGGCCTAATACATTAAATTAACAGCTAAAGAAAGTGAACAAGTATAGTAATTTTCTTCAAAGAATTGGTTTGATGTGGTTCTTTTCTTGTATAAATATTGTAGAATAGAATACAATCCTTTATATTGTCATCTGATCAATCATTCATCATTTTGATTTTCAGTCTAATCATTCAGATCATTGCTAACAAATTCTAATATATTGGTTTGTTTTAATTTAAAGTAAGGCATCGTATGCTAAAAAATTCCTTGGTAAGTTGAAAAGATTACTAGATTGTTGACCACTAGCAACAAAAAATACTATAACCTTTTGCCAAAATTAATTCATCATTCCCTTATTAGTACTAAAGCTATCAAAGACAGAAGTAATTAATTAAAACTACATCAAAAACCCTCGATAACATGGCCGCTCATAAAAACACACCGTAATAGAAATAATTACTATGCAAATGTTCAACTAACTTCTGATTACTATCGATATTTTGGTGTGTGAAGCGTCTACTCTTCATCTATGGAAACAATTTTGATAATTAGAATAAAATAAATTGAGTAATTGGCTATTAAGAAGCGAGCTACCTTTCTGTTAAGTTCAAGATTGTTGGGTTTCCTATGTACTTCATTAGTACTCTTATATCGTATATACTTGTTCAGTATATATTTTAATATGTACAAATACTAGAAGTCGTGTCTGGTTTCTTGTATATGAATGCCAGTTGTCAGTCTTATCTGAAGGGCATCAATATAGCGTTGTGGTCTGGTCGTGGTTGGATTGATGTCACATAAATCATGTGACTAGTATCTACTTTAATGAATTTAATTAAAATTTATAAATGGGCACACCTGATCCTGATACTAATACCACCATAACACTCACTATACAATCCTATAGTACACCTATAAAATACTATACAACGATCAGTAATCAGTATATTATAGTGATTCTACAATTATACTCAACCGGACACGCAGGCATGGAATAATTATTGAAGATTAATAGCTGATCGTAAATATTTTGAACTGGGAGTAGAAATCATTGGACATGAAGTACTGTTCAATGAATATTTATTATTGTATTGACATTAGTAAGAATGTATTGATGGTAGAAGATAGTCATTAAACAACTCACTATGTGAGTTGTATTTGGAATTTAAGAAATTCTTAAAATTTTATTTCATGAGAGTACTTTTCAATAAAATGACACTGCTCGATTTGATAAATTAAGAGTAAATTCACAAACTCAACTCCAGGTATTCAATTTTGTTTCCAGTGGCTGCAAGTTATGTTCAAAACGATCCACATCCATATCCTTCCATTTCTCCTCTCTTTTTCCACATCTTGCTTCTTATTCTTAGTCACCATATTCCTTTATCTTAATTTCCATCTTCCATCTTCATTTATCAAACCAATAAATACTACGTACTAATCCTGAATTCTAAATTATGAATCCCATACAAAAGAAACACGAATTTATTGAATCAACAGCTTCTCATCAATTTGAACTCCTTTCTCACACCCCCTTTTCCAATCACACTACACTCACACGCTCTCTCTGTCACACACAAATTTTCTATCTTATCGCACTTCACCCTTTTAACATTTTCTCTATTTATTACTTTCATATCACTCACCAAGTTGAAATTTAATATTATTTTCCCCACCTCTTTCCCCAATTGTTTAATTCTATCTCTCTTATTTTTCATTCTCTCTCCTCTCTCTCTCTCTCTCACACACACACTGGCTCTCATTTTCTTCTCATCTATAATCTTCTGCTATTCACATCTCCTGTTCTTACCAGAATATTCTCCTCTTCTCTTACCCTGCCCTTCACAATCCTCTTTCTTTTCTCTCTCTTTCTCTCTCTATCTTTAAATTAACCTCTCCCACTGATTATCCTCCCGTACCTTCTCCTATTTATAGCTCTTCTGAATCGCATCCTCTCAACACAATTATTGTGAATAATGTAACGGCGATACCTCTAACTTAGATAGTAGATCGACGCGCAGTTCGTTTAGTAAGCATACCTCGCTTACAATCAGAACAATTTTGACTTGTTTACAATTGGAAAATAAGTTGCTGCCATCGCTTCCTATGGTGCTGGCCACCTCTCACCACCTTCCGATTCCTGTCTCTCTCTCTCTCTTTCTCTCCTCCTTTCTACCTCTCACCTTCTCCTTCCTTTCATCTCCTCCTCAGTGCTAATTCATTGCCTTCAGTCGTGCCTGTAATGTGTCCGTGAAGAGCTGGGAGTACCACCATAGCACGCAGATAGATAATTTCTGACATGAAGTGCAGTTTGAAGTGTTCTGGGGGGACTAAAGATGCCCCTAACTTGATGAGGGGGAGTGGCAAAAGTGTTCACCCCCCCAAAGTTGTAATAGAGATGAGTAACTTGCAAGTAACAGATGCCCTCCAGTTGAAGTGAGGGGACACTTCCTCAACGGTAAATTCCTCAGAGGTGAATCATTGAATTTTGAAGAATAGGTTGAGAAGAGGTGTCTAGGAGGTTATTTAAAGGTAAATCTGTAATCTAATATTTGAATATAACTTTTAAATTAGAGAAGGAAAGGAGGTGAAGTGAGTTGTTGGAGAATGCGAAAGAGAAGTATATAGATATTGTAATATAGATGGTTGACATCATTTTTATACTACCTAATGATACTACCTATACTGCATATTTTGATGAAGAATGTACGAAAACCCTAAAATATAAGCTGAAAGCAAGGAACAAAAGAGAAGGTGATCTAAGTGAGAAAAATGTAATTAAAAAGTTGAATGAAGAAACAGAAAGTGAAGGAGGTAAAGATGATAGTTAAATGACAAGGAGACCTTATGAGGAATGTGAATTTTAATCATCTATTATTAAGTAATAATACATAGAAGAGTACAACAGGCAAAGCCCAAAACTGTTCCTCTTACAATTTACTCAAACATATTAAAGATAGGTTATATGATATTTTTCACACATATTTCCACTAATTTTTACACTTAAATCCAAATTTTGAATTTGAAAGATAAGAGGAAAAAATTGAAATGATAAAGAAGAAGTTTTGACAGATAATAAGAGCATAGAAGGACAAAAACAGTAGAGAGATGAAAAAGAAATATAGGATAATATATTTAAGAATTGGAAAATAATCCAAGAATGTACCAGAGTATGAGTTGATGGATACTTAAATGAGAAGGAAGGGGGAAATAGAGAAGAAAGATCAATGAAAATGAGAGGGAAAATATGAAGTAATTAAGAAGGAAATAGCAAACAAAACATAAATTTAAGGAATAGGTTGAAACAGTTTGAAAACTAAGTTCGAGACAGAACAAAAAAGGGAGGAAATAGGTCATGGAAAGCAAGGATATTTCAAATAAGGAAGGAAGAGAGAATAAAATTGAGAAAAAAGTGATAAGAACATACGAGATAGAAGACGATGAAGGAGGAAAAATTTAATGAAAAGGAATAATGTAGTCGTAATGTAATCATAAAAATGAAAAGTAATAATGTAGCAGAAAACACTAGGACAATAGAAAGGAAACTGCTAAAAGTAGAAAACACAGAAAAACAAGAACAAGACAAGACTTGAAATAAAATAAGAAGAAGAGAGTGGAAGAAGCTAGAAGACACTCAGACAAAGATAGCCACAAGAAGACAACAATAACGTACAGCTCCGGCTGTCGAATAAATATAGTGAACACATTACATCTTGCCGAGTCGGTGTTTAGCAGAGTTACGCTTCCAGTTCTGAAAGTGGTACTTGCATCCTCCTCATCTTCCTCCTCCTCCTCCTCCTCCTCCTCCTCCTCCTCCTCCCCAACACCCCCTTAGCACGTGAGATGGCCATTGGTGATAGAAGACTTGACGTTTGAAATTATATGATGGCATTTTCACACGACTGTTCTCGTGATTCTTCTAATGAAACCGAAATTCATGTCTCTTCTTTTCTCTATAGCCAATAGGCTCGTACCTCATTTCCAATGTCTGCCTATTGCTCCGTACCATCATAACCACCTGTTATACCTATACACTTTAAATATAACACACAATTTATAGCTTTGTTATACCTATACAACTCCAACTATATCACACGATTCATAGTTTTGTTATACCTATAGTACTCAAACTATAATACAAAAGTTATAGTGTGAGTGTCGGAGTGGTATGAGTGGTTTATGTCATTCGGATACAATCGAATATGATTGAAAAGTACCGACGCTTCGAATTTAGCTGGTTGTTCTCTTTTATCAGACTGAATGCATGTTGTATTTATTGGTTGGGAATACGGACTTAGTATATCCACTATAAATTTGCTATTTGATGTTCTGTGAATGTTAGTTGCAGACATTTAGTTAGTGGAAGACAAAGTTTTATTATTGTACAGTAATAGGATGGTTGTGATTCTTCCATTATATCAATTATTATTTGTTTTTTATTATTGCATGTGTTGGAGGAGATTAGGAATAAGTTAGAGGTAGAAGGCGGAGATTCGCGAACTTCTACGAGAGTTTTCACCACTTTTTCGTATAAAATGCAAATTAGGAGAACACTGTATAACTATACAGTAAATATCCATCTTCTTGGCTACATTTTCAATTACAACTCTTGGATTGACAATAAATTTACTAATTCAAATTTTTTATAATGCATAACAATACAATACTCAAATTTCTAAGCAGGATAGCCTAAATACTTTATTTTCAATTTTAATCTGAAAAATTAACAAACAAAATATTTTTTCGTTTATTTATTCTGAAATAAAATATCTCTCAGATAAGTAATTTTTGCATATAAAATATTGCTAATTTCAACTATAAGCTCATACTAAAAGCTTTATAAATTAATCATTAGCATAGCAGTTTATAAAACGTAATCTTCAAACTTTTGTTGGTGGTTTATGACAATGAATGTTGATGAGAACATGCATATTTGTGAATTTCCAAGTATCTTTTTACTCATTAAATGAAATACTCCATCACCTGGCTCTGCATTGGAATCATTAACAATAGTAGCAGTAGGTAATTCACCTGACATTCAATAGTCCATCAAGTACATGACACAGTGAACATAAAAATTTCCTCTCACATTTTTTGCTCATTTCCTCTCTTACTCTCTCCAACTCTCTCTTTCACTCTCTCCCTCTCAATCTCTCTCTCTCTCTCTCTTGCATTCTCTATTTCATTATCTCTCTTTTTTACGCCAGCTTCCTAACTTTTTCTCTACACCTTCTTAAACAAGCTGATTCCCTCCGAGATACCTCCACTTTTGAGACCAATGTCATAATAGTCTTCAAATACGCCCGCATATTTCTACGCCGGCTCTACGATATTTATGACGTCATGTTTTGTAGGCAAACCTGCTGGACACTTATGACGAATGTGCAAACAAATATAGATATATAAATAACGTACATTACAAGTATTATAGATACATAAATAACGTTTATTTGCTGCTACCAAAAGATGTATGGTGTGATTGTCAATGTGCCATTCATCACTGATGTGAGTGGTTCAAGGTATGCGAGACGTTTTAAAGACGTTTTTAAACGCGCGCTCTCACACATAAGTGAGTTTGAAGGCAACAACAGCCTACAAAGGTAAGCTTCTCAGGTTACTTACTAGCCTGGCAGGTGCTCACGGTGAATTATTTGCTTAGGTGACAAGTATACTCTATTTCATGCAACTTCTGAATGAGTCTAACACACATCAGATAGGGGAAACAATCTATCCCTTGTAGGAAGTTACATCAAATATGCTTATGTGAAAAGGGCCGATCTGGGACTTGATGCCATCATGGGATGATTCTATGTTATAGGTTAGTAAGCTTGAATGTCTTTGTTGTGTGAGAGTGTTCTTAAAGATCCTAGGAAAGCAAAAATGCTTCTACAAGCCTAGGTATAGTCTGTCCAAGAAGACATTCTGGCAAGATAGAAGAATTACTCCAGCTCAGTCAATATTGGTTCAAAACAGATAAATTTGCTATAAAATTGTACATCGAAATGTTTCCTACAATTTAAGACCAAATTAATAATTTTTGAACTAATATTAACTGAGCTGAAGTAATTTTCCCATCTTGCCAGAATGTCTCCTTTGCTTGGACAGACTATTGTAGATTTTATCGTTTATTTCGTCCAAAAAGCTACCAAGGGTTATGATAGACAAAAACGATCTCGAAAGAGACTTAGTAAGTAAATATAAGAACTACCGAGAACCTTGGTGGAGAGGAGATTTTTCAAGATTATTCAATATTTTGATACATAAACATATCAATTTAATTCCCTTTGATTTTCCCCTTCACTCGAATCTTAAATCTTTGGAGGAGTCAGTTGAATCTCAGGAGAAGAAAGAGGAGGAAGGGAGGAAAATAAGAAGAAAAAGAAAAGAAGAATGGTTGCAAAGGTGACGAAAGTCATGGGAAAATTGAGAAAAAGGAGGAAAAAAGAAACTAAGTTGACAGTCACCAAAACCGACCTGTCTTACGAGCCTAATGATGCATAATGACATGCAGATGCAGAATAGTGGAAGGTGTACAGAAAGAATAAATTCCATTCAAAAGAAAAGACAGTGGCTAGTTTTTTCAATATCAAAATCAACACTTAAAATGGACAGAAAGGAAGAAATAGGGAAGAGTAATAGAAGGAGGAGGATGATGGTGAAGAAGCGGAGGAGGAGGAGGAGAAGAGGAGGAGGAGGTGGAGGAGGAGTAGGAGAAAAATAAGTACAGATCAATGAGAATAAGACTTGAGAAATGAAGCGTGAAAATTTTGATAGAAAGCCACATAACAGACGTGAAGAAATACGGTACAATATTTTATGGATAGCGAGAAGAAAGAAGTAAACTGCATAAATGTGATCGGCAGAGAATGAAAGAAAACCGAAATAAGAGGCTGTAATAATATTGTCAAACTCAAACCGACAGATCATTTTTTCCTATTTTGCCATCCTTCATTGGTTACTTGGGTGTGAATTGTTCACTGAACAGTGGAGAGTATCAAATTGTAGGACTGAAATCGTGGGAAGTTAAGCAGGAAACCAAAAATTCAGAAGCTAGATGTTTTTTGATGTTTTCAAAATTTGTTATCATATAGATTATATTAATAGAGAGTCGAAATATTATCTAAAAAATGTTTGTCAATATTACAAAATACATAAGATTATACTAAATATATTTATATTTATACATACTAAATATTGTTTAGTTCAATAGGATTCAGATGATATTAATAGTCTAAAATTAAAAAGTTATCTAAACTAGTATATGCCTTCATAGAACTACAAAGTATGCTCTGATTCAAACCAAATCGTTCAAGTTCTATGATCTGTTGTATGAAAATTTAATAGACTTGCAACACAAAATGAAGAGGCGACATTTTACATTGGAAAAGCAAGACTATAATTATAATGCAATGTGACCGATCCTGTTTACCCTAATATTGATGATTTTAGAAGATTCGTTGAATCTTTCAAAAAATTCACTGAACTTCAATTTGAGAACATGTATAACATTTTATAGACGTATTATGTAATGTGAGTAAAGAGTAGGCTACATCTTTATCAACTGTGTTGCGTATTTTGAATTTTTTTCTTATTTACTATAATATACTGTGCAAATTGATATTAGTTTCAAGTCATTCAGAAACGATTTTTCTATTTCTTTAACACTTTCATTCAAAAAAATTTTATCTTTTAAGGAAGGGTGAGGCTTCCCATCTTCTCAATGACCGGTAAAGTAGAAGAATAGAAAATTTCAATCTATCTACTTCTCAATACAAAAGATTCTCAGGCTCAAAGATCATTCACATTTTTCCTATTTTTTCTCTCCCTCTTCTTCTTCTTCTTCTCCCTCTTCCGCTCTCTCCCATGATTCGTTTCCGAGGTTACACCGAAAAATCGGAAATCACCATGCCCGTGATAATTTCTCCATCCTGGTCACATCATAACCCATTCTTCCATTCCCTTCCCTTCCCTTCCTTCTTCTTTCATTCATTTCCTATTTCCACTCCCACAACTATTCTCGCTGCCCGCAACCAATCATTATCTGATGTTCTTATCTTACTTCCAATAAAGCATCTCCCGGTTTCATTGATTTCTCACTGAACCATCGATAATTTATTAAACGTCGGTTAAATCTCGTCAACGCCCCTCAAGACTTGTATTTTAAATTATGGAACTTATCAAATGCTAAGTTATAGGACTCAGCGTATTATAAGTTATGAAGCACAGTGTACTATAACTTATAAGATACTACAGTCTCTAAAACACGAGGAATATGTGCGACAATGAATTTGTAATTTGATTGAAGCTCTAGGCCTATAATTTACATTTCTAGCAAGGTGGATCCAAGACTTTCTAAATATTTTTGAAGAGAGCTTGGATAAATCCTGATGGAAGATTATGAACGGATTTGCAATAGTAAGTAAGCATGAAAGTATAAAAGCCTACAGCGAATCAGCTAAACTCAATCTCTTCAGTTTTTTTAAAGAATGATTTTTTTCTACAATAATAATTCATGGATTCTAACAACATTGCACACATGAATAAGAGGAATAGAGGATCTTTTCTAACAAGAGGTTATATTATTTTAATCCCCAATACAAAAATCACAAAATATTATTATATAAATAGCACAAACAAAAAGAAATTGAATAATATTACTCACAGAACATTTTTCTCGACTTAATCTAAGATAGGACTCACCTGAAACAAAATGAATATTATTAGACATTTTTATTAAAAAAAAATAAACAAATTGATGGAATAATCCAAATACAACCCTATTAAGTAAATTCAATTTACTCTGAAATCAAGTACAAATGGAAATATTATATTTTTTTTTCAACACTTATTTATTTACTACCTTAGTCAATACCAAGGTAACAAGATTACAATGATCCAGTCTAATATAACTACCTTGTTCGATATCATATATAGAGAAATCATACGCATATACTTGTGATGCTTTCAACCATCCAAATTCTTTTTATTCATTTAAAAGACATTTTTATTTTTTTTAAATAAACAAATTGATGGAAAAATCCAAATTTAACCCTATTAAGTAAATTAAATTTACTCTGAAATTAAGTACAAATGGAAATATTTGTTTTTCAAGACTTATCTATATACTACTCTTAGTCAATACCAAGGTAACTGGATTACAATAATCCAGTCCAACTACCTTGTTCAATATCATACATAGAGAAATCATACGCATATACTTGTGATGCTTCCAACCATCCAATGATACTAGTTTCAGCATTGGCATTCAACAATACAATCTAAAAGCTCATAAAAAAGGCATCCGTCAATTTTTAAAATTTGAAAAATAATGATAATTTATGACCCACAACATCACCGCTAAGCCCCCGCAAAAATGCTTTTAAAAAGACACTTCCTCACCCGCAACACGTCATTTTTCCAAAACGCTCAATTTACTCCACCTGTTATTTTTTCAACCGGTGTCAAAAAATTCGAATGATTTCTAGATTTTCAACGGATGTTGTTCTGAAGCGGGAAAAGCCTCAACTTGACGGCAGATTTTTCCAGCAATTTAGGTTTTTTTGGCAGGGTTACGGGGGATTTTTCGCGCAATAAATGTACAATCCATCTGTCGGTTGGCATCAGTTGAAAGAGGAGAAAGAATAACAAAAAAGAGGGAAAAATGAGGGGAAGGTAGGAGCATTAAAACTGCAGCTATCAAATGCTGACTCTTCATCATTTTTTTCCGCCGGAATCATCATTTTTTCCCCGCCAAAACGCGGTCCATCAATCTAGCCATTCTCACCATCAATGTACGCGTTGTAAGGGCATTTTATGTAGTCTGTCCAAGCAAAGAAGACATTCTGGTAGGATGAGAAAATGACTTTAACTGGGTCAATATTGGTTCAAAAATTATAAATTTGATCTCAAATTGTGAATCAGAACATTTTCTACAATTCGAAATCAAATGTATGATTCTTGAACCAATATTGACCGAGCTGCAGTCATTTTCCTATCTTGACAGAATGTCTTCTTTACTTGAACAGACTATACGTGGAGTAAGGGCATTCTATTTCTATACCTATATTCCCCCACATCTAAGCAACAGTATTTTCGTGCATATCTGTATATTGGTACAATATGTGGCCATGTATATCAGCATATACACTTTCACTCATTCACCTATGAGCAGAGGGGTGGAGGGGCAGATAAAAGGGCTCAGGCTATACACTGTTATCATACAGCCATTGACAATCACTCTCTCGCCGACCTATTGTTCAATCAAATGCCCTTTGCCCTGTCATGTCAGGAGATTCAAGAATTTTCACCAGCTGAAAAAAGGCTGCAAGTGTAGTGATGGCTGATGGGCTCTCATTCACGTCGATGCCGCATGTCGAAAAATTGGCAACATTCGATCGGTGGTCGAAATAATTAATTTGGCGGTTTTATTTTTGAGTTCTTTAGATTGTGAGATTGATGTGATTGTGATGGCACTTTTTCAGATTGGATTATAAGAGAACATTGGAATTTTTTTATGTATTGTTATTATTAAATCATTTGTTGATTCACAAAGCAATAATTTTTGAAAATCTGATCAATTAGAATATTTATAATTTCAGCTTACCTACTTCAAGATCTAGTTATAAGAGAATGGATAAAAGGATTTTAATGATGGTATTATTTTAATTTAATACTGAATGAATGGTGAGAAGGCCTAATACAGTCTTGGATATTACAGTTACCTTATGTAGGCCTACAGATGAATAAAAAGCATAAATTAATTCCTTGTTCTTTGTATAATGCACAGTTACTTATTAATTTAATTTACTTATTTATCTATTTAGACACAAATATGTGCCCAAAACGTATTACTGGATAGGATTGATGAATATTCAATTTTAGTTCGATAGTAATTTTCTAAATCAAATTAATTTTTGTATAATTTTCAAATTAAATGAAAACGAATACAAAATATACCTTTCTGCAATTCAACAGCGTGGAAGTATCGTGCAGGTGAATCATTAAGATAAATAATCAGTCCTTTTTGTTATTGTTGGTTGAATTAAGTCAAAATAATCATCAATAAATCAAAATTCTCAAGAGGAATATGTATTAAATGTAATAATATTATTATTCTGCCGTATTAATAACAATGATATAATTATTAAAACAGAATATTATGAAAATATTATTATTATTAGTTAACTCTGGTCTAATATTACATTAAATTATTATTATTATTATTATTATTGTCAATTGTATATTATTATTATTATTGGATTATTATGTATTATTATTATTAATATTTGTTTACTTATATATGAACATATTCTTATAAAATTATTAACACTAAATTAATAATATGCAGCCATGATCCCAATTATTTCTTGATTGATTTTAATAGAACTATTTTTCCAATACTTGAAGCTTTTTGTATGAAATAAGGAATTCTATTTAAATATTCACAAATGCAATATTGAATATGAAGAAGTTAGTTATTCAAATGAAAAAAATTACTTATCAAACTTAATAATTTTCCTCAGCACATGTGTGACTATTATTAGTGCTGTGTGTCAACTAGCTGACATTGAGTGTTGTTTGGGCTCAATCAATCAAATTTTGAAAGGAAATTCAAATCAAACCGTCACAATGATTGACATCTGTCAACGAGTTTTATCACAGTGAAAAATATAAAGATTAATTGACTTGTTATCTACTTTGTTGCAGTATGTTGAACAGTTCTTCTTCACTTTTTCAACGCTTGAATTATTATTAGCTGTTTTCGACTTTTCAATGCAACAGAAATTTATTGTTGAGTGCAATTTTTGCAGGATTTGTTTAGTTTATGCACGTATTTATTGGGTTCATGCACTTATTCATTTAACAAAATATTATAATATATAAATATATTTTTTTAATTTACTAATTGCTTGATATAGGTACAGTTTCTATAATAATTAGAAACCTATTGGATTGATTCTAAAAAATCAGGCTTAGATTATGACCTTCAAATTCATAACAAAGGATGTTAATGATGAAATTTTTTCCGATTTCTAGAAAACTGGTAGTTGGGCTACTGATTTAACTGTGAGAAAATTTCAACAAATTTTTCCAAATAATTTCTATTTAGCCTATTATTATGATTCAACTCCCAAACTGGTAAGTTCAATATTCACATTGTCAATTCGAAAGAAGAAATTATAATTTCCAGTAAAATAAAAAGTTATCCTGGTTATGGTGTTTGAAATTATCAATATAGAATGAATTCAATATTTCTCATTGCCCTTATTATTCTAGTTTCACTCTGAAATGAAATTGAAAATCAAAATCTATAAAACATGAAAATTTTTAAATAGTGTTAATAGCAATCTTTACTGTTTAACCTACTAAAATTAATAATACTAACTAACTGATACTAAAATTTTGAAATCATACCGCTCTATATTTGATATGGTATAGTTTTATAGAGTTCGTAAATATTTCTCTATCCATAGATTCCAAGTAAAATATACATGGCTGATGGAGATTGTTTGCCCAAAGAATGAATAAATAAATATTTGTAGAATATTGCGATAAATATGAGGGGAAGAGAAGAAAGAGAGACTGTGTGAAAGCAAAAAGGTGCGGTGGGTGCGAAAGGAGGGTGAAAACGGATTTTGGGAGGGGGAGAGGGACACCAAAATTGAGTGAGATCAAGTCAAGTGGCGTTTTGATGGGGTGGGAAGGGGGGTGACAGAGATGAGAACAGTTGCCCGTACGTGTGTTATGAATTAGTATTTATTTTTAGTCGCTCGAAACAAAACTCAGGAGACGGCTATTTTACTGTAACTTCTGATACGATTAAGAATTTGAATCGTAGAAACTTTAGAGGTCTCAAACAGCGACCACAAAATACAGGCTTATTATATAGTCTCAGAACAGGTCAAAAAGAGCTGCTGCTTGTTACAATTTAGGCGCAAAGATGAAAGGAATTCGAAAATAAAAGAACGATAAAATAATCTTCAACATGTTCTGAGCAACCATTCATGTTTTGCTGTTGACTGTCTGAAAATAATCTGGTGTTTAAAATTTTAGTGCAAGCAAGTACTTTCTAATTCTGCATATTTATAATGATAGTTTTCTTGTTGGTCTATCTTGCTCTTTTATAATTCAGTCAGCACTCATTTATGTGAAGTCAAATAGGCTATTTAATGTCTCATCATATTTTTCTGCTATTCATTCATGACTACCTACTAAAACAGGAATAAACGAAAACTTTATTTCAAATTGATAGTTTCAATTCATCACTGATAAATAATAATTATGTGAATTGAAAAATATCAATGCGGTTTTAAAGTATACCATTACTTATACTGTGGAGTGAAATTATATACCCTACGTACTACTAAAATAATGAGTACAGTATTTTCAATTATTGAAAAATATTTACCATTCTAGTCATTCATAAAATTAGGCAAAATATTTCTTAATCAAGTTCTATTGTTTGTATCCACGAATATTATTTTTTTAGAAGCACTTAATTGACTATTTCAAATGAACTATAACTGGTTTTCCATGTTTTCATTTGTGAAAAATGAGGTTATAGTATTGTGAAGTGGAACAACCCTTTGGGTCTCCCCACTAATGAAAGCATACGCTAAATAATAATAATAATTGAAACTACTGCATGTCAAACATATTCTAACTATCAATGAAAAATAGTAACTTACATACAAGCAAAAGACTTAAAGACAAGAAATAGTAGTTTATCATGATCATAATTTTTATTGTGGTTATTATTCTACTTTATGTGTATTCATTAATAAAGTGTATCTACTATTCATTCTTATTTGATAAGAATAAAACACGGACCTTCAGATTTTGAAAAATATTGGAAATACTACATATTATGCTTCTACAAACTGGCAAAACTAGCAATCATAAAGATTCAAAATAAAAAAAGTAGGCTACAAATATTTTATGGAATTTTTGGTGATATTCTGATTTTTCATCAACCTTTCAAATTCTCAATCCATAGACGATAATAATAGTTTTCAATCATAGTGAGTGAAAATTTGTGAGAAGAAAATGTAAACATTGTGAACAAAGGGTTCACAGGCCATTTTAAAAATTTCTCAAAATTTGGAAGAGACGTTTTGTAATCAATATTGTCTGTGTTCTTTTCCAATAAGTATAGTGTATTCTCTCAAATAAATAAACAGAGAGTATAGAAGATAAGATTTGGAGAGTGAGGAATGATTAAATAAAATTCAGTTATACAGTATCAGCGAATATATTACAGAGAATCTCTATTCACTGGTTCTTTTCTTTCTGAGTTTGAACTATTTTTTCTATTGCACTTAGTTAATTTTCTTCCATTGCAGCCTGCTACTGGTTTATGATAGGCATAACCGCTATTAAAGCTAGGAGCAATGGTAGGCTACTTGCAATAAGCTTCGGCAACCTGTGCTATGCTTGGCTGAACTTCAAACTTCCTCCTCCATTTTTACAAGTTTCTCTTCCAGTGCATCTCCTTCTAACCTCTGCCATCTTTGTCGTTCCCAATATTCGTTTTCCTCCAGCTACCAGCAATAATTGGAGAGCTTTGGATGGGTGTAAATGTGAGCTTTAATTTGTTCATTTTGTCGCATTCTGCTGTAAATGCAGTTCAACTGCTGCAGTCTAAGCTCACCTCAAGTTCATCTCCGATCTCCGAAATAAATATGGTCTACTAGTGCAATTAGGTTTTTCATTATTCAAAGACATCAGGCATATTTATACAACATATATAATCAATATATACACAAATATATCAATTATTATTATTATTATCGTATGCCATATTTGGTGGGGAGTCCCAAAAGGAAGTTCCACCGGCAAAATAACCTCAATTGTCCTCGATGGGGAATTGTGGTATTTCTTGAAATATATCAATATTAAATATATATTGTATATATAACCAATATATATCAGGCTTATTTGTACAATATTATAAAAAACTCTCATGAATAGATTGTAGCTGTCGTTCATACAATCTTGAACAATAATTATTGAAATACCATTAGACCTATCAAGATTAAAAAATAGTTGTCAAAATTTGATTTCTATTATTATTTTTCACGGGTTTTCATTGTATTGTAACATTTCACAATATCAACGTGAAATCTACAGTTTTTGTATCAAAATATAGATAAATAAAGGTAGAAAGTTATCATACAATGAGAAGTGAGACGGTCTTTTATTAGCAATTGATTGGTGATTTTCAACTGCTTTGTTTAATATATGACAAGTGATATATTGGTAAGTATGTCAACAAGATCGTAGGCCCTTTGTCCTGTTCCAAAGATATCAAAAACAACCATTTCGTTTTTGTTTCCTTCCCGAAATGTTTAGAAAATTCGTGCATAAAGATTGATTATCACTTATCCCAGTACCAGTAGAATAAGCTTGTATAAAATAAAGTTGAAATAAGAACAACAATTTCTTTATTCCAAATCCCTTTGATTCTTCTGTTGGATAAACCACGTTCAAAGCTGCATAGCGACTCCAGTTTTCAACGTGAAAAATTACAGAAGCACTTTGCAAGAGAGAAAGAAACCAACATTGGCATGAGAGAGAAATAAATAAAAAGAGAAAGGAACAATGAGAAAAAGAGAAAGAATTATGAAAACATGAGAAATAGAATGAGAAGAGAGAAGAAGTATTTTAGTTGAGAAAACGCGGGGAAAGAATATAAAAAGCGAGGTAAGAGAAAGAATAATACAATGAGATGTGGACGCCAGTTTGAAGGAATGATGAGGAAATGAGTGATTGCTGTTCGAGTCGTTCTGAGTGAATGAGTGAAAGCTGTGAGTGAGTGAGTGACTGATGGATGTACCGAAACAACCCTCAGTAGGTTGATGGTGAGGGGGGAGGGGGGGATGGTTGGAAAGTGTTGGCCCTCCATGGAGGAGGAAAGCAAAGGAAATGGGTTGAAAGATCAGCTTCTGCCCGGGATTTGAAGGGGCAAGCAGCATGCGAGATACGCAGGGATAAAATGAAAAGAAAAAACGCAAGAAAAAGAAGTTAGGTAGTAGTCGGAAGAGTTGAGTGATGGGTGCAGGAGAAGGATGAAAAATATAGAGTAGTGTTGGAAAAATGGAGAGGGGGAATATTATGGATGACAGACGGATGGATGAAGGTTCGTTGACGAATTGCCATGGCATTTTCCTCCAAAAACCCCCCCCCCCCATCACCATCATTTTTCTTTCCTACAGATGAGGTAAGATACACAGAAGTGAAATAAAAAAACCCTGAAGAATGGTTTTAATTGCAAGCCGGACAGCTTATTGTTAGACGTCTCTTTCTACTTTGTTCTATAAATTATAATTCTTCTCTTTCATTTTTTTCATGAAGCGAATGAATTATTCAGGCACTGAGAAGCGGTAAAAAATATTCATCCTCTTTTATCTTCATTCCAATAGGTTTTTGTGATCTACGCGGACAGTCTGGGGGCGGGAAATGAAATGTTTTGGGAATTTTGCTATTGTTTAGAAGTTCTAGTTGATTGGGGGAGAGGGTTTGAAGATACTTGAAAGAAGGGTAAAGTAGCCTACAAGATACAAGTCTGTATTCAAGAAAAAATAGCTGGTTAGTTTATTCTGATAATAATTCTTTCTATACTTTATACATGAATACTTGAAATAATATTTCTACATAAATATAGCTGTTTTGTTAGTTCCTTGTACGTTTCTATTACTGGATAGTAACAAGCCAGTAATTGTCCAGCTGACTAGAGTATATTCGTGATTCTATTCTCTATTGAGCTGGTCCAGTAAATATACAGTCAATATCAGCTGTTGGAAAGCACAAGGAGCAGACGAAGCCGCCTAAAATTTTTGCACCAGCTATATTTATATGGAAATATTATTCGTCATTCCAATAATAATGATTATTCAAATAAACCAATACCTAATGATCTACACAACAATTCTCAAATTCAATAAAATTTCTTGAATTCTTAAGTTTCATTAAATTCTTGAATTGTTTTAATTTAACAAAATTTCTTAAATTCTCAAGTGTAGGCCATGTAATACTCTTTCACTTTGAGTCGCTATCAACAGTTTTTTAGTTCAAAATTCACAAAGTAGGATGTTATAAGATGTTATTGTTACAGTATATATATACCGGTAAGTAATAATCAATTATTTCTAATTCTAAGTCTTCTTTCAAAATTGAACGACGGTATCTTACCAGTCTATGATTTGATTGAAAAAGTGAGCTTCAATTTTGAGTACCTCACTTGCTTCCAATTATTATTTCATCAAAAATATAATCGACCCTAATAATAGAGCTGATAGAAAATCCTATCAAGCAGTATACTTGGATGCCTATCCAGGAGCAATACTCTTATTCTAGCTTAATGTACGGACTTAACTATCTACCTTATACAAAGTGTTGATTCCTGCTTACTATACATACTTAACAATCTTTCTTGCTTAACCCTTCTGTTAAGTAACGGCTGTTAAGTAGACATAATTGAACACTAACTAGCGGTTAGATGACCAGAAACCCCGAAGGCTGTATGAGGAATGATTACAGGCATTTTTCAAAAATACATGTGTTGATTTTCTTCCCGGGCAGATGAGTAGCTTGAGAAAATTGGTTTGAGTTAATTTGTCTGAACAATTTGGAGGATCAATATAGTTGGTAACAATGTTGAACACGTTCTATCAATTTTAATGAAACGCCCATTTTCTGAATAGTTTTTACAAATTCTATACACTTGGAAAAAAATGTTTTTAATGAATTTTATGCTTTAAGTACTGGTTGAATCGGCGCTCTCAAAAAATAAAAAAATATTCATTTGATTTCATCCACGTGAAGATTCAAGTTTACTTGAATAAATTCACTGTTATTTTAGAATTAGTTAGTATTAGCCTAAAGACCACTGAATTATTTCAGTATTCTCAGATCAAGACATAGGCTACTACCTCTAATTCATGATAGATTATAATATTGGGCTACAAGGATTAGATTGTTGCTTGAGATTGATAATTAATATGTAGCCTAACAATAGAAACTGAAAATTAACATCACAGAATTCCAACAAAATATTATCTTCACCATTACAAAGTAATTTTAAGTGTCTTTATTTGTACATAATAAAAGTATATCCAACTTTTGCAAAATTATTATTGTTTATATCCAATAATGAGCAAATATTATTACAGTATATATCATGAGTAGAGTTAGTAGAGTTAGTATGAATAGAGTAAAAAAATAAGAGTTAACTTCATTCATCTACATCTACCTGTATGATTGAGCAATATTCTAGAGGTATTGAGAAGGTATAGTCACGGACAATTTGATAAATAATCATTATCGATTAATAATAATTCATAGAGTTACTTAATATGAATGATCAAAATATATAACTCAATTCAATTCAACTGATAAGTGTTTATTATGAAAGAGGCTTACGATTAAGTTATAGACTACTTATACAATCCACCTAATCTCAATTTTCACTTCGCAAAAACAATACAAAAATTTGAATTCATCATAGAAACGATTAAGCGTTTGAAAATAAATTTGAAAGGAACAGGTGAAAGTTTGACGATGTAGGCCTTAATCATGTTTGAAATACTAGATTGTCAAAAATAGCAAGGTGGATCTCAAATTACACATCACATTTGATAGGAAGTGTCCTACAAGTAGGCCTCTAATATTTCACTCAGAATTCATGTCAACTAGACCGGTCACCAGGTTGAAATGGATTGCCAGCATGCCACACATCAAAAGTGAAGTGAAAATAATTTACATTATTTTCCATGTAGCCCGTCTATTCTGGTGAAAAATGAGACTTCCGATATGGACTTGAAAGTGTCTTCTTACAACTGTTTTAATGGACAACTGAGTTGGAAAACTAGAAAATAGAATGAATTATGTATTGTATGATGGGTGTTTTTCGTTTTGTTTCTAGATGTTTCAAAACTGTTAATCACAATTTTTGAAGTCATAGACACTATATATATCTCATTATTATAGTCACTGTGATAAACACTAATGGAAACAATTTTTTAGAAAAAATTACATTTTCTGTTACCCATACCATAAGTTATAACACTTGAACAATAATACATTTTGGACAGCTAAACTCATACAACAATGGAAAATTGAGCAGCAAAAAATGTATGAACAAGAATTCAAATAGTTATCCTATAGTTGTGAATGAAATACAGTATTCAGGAAATTAGTTACCGTATCCATATAAATAAATAAAAATTTTTAATATCAGAAAATTAGGGACTTTTAATTCTTAAAAATCCTTAATCATGCTTATTCGTGACGGACGAATTCAAATATTGCAAAAATGTATATTTTTTATGACAAGAATCAACCAATTGAAGATGATAATAATATTAGTTACATTATTACAGAGTTGAACACAGAAAATATCAATTGTAGGTCCCAAACAGTCAATAAAATAGAAAAAAAAACAATCAAATTTCTAATCATTGAATGATAATTTTATTCTGGAATCGCCTCCGAAATTTTAAATATTAAAACTGTTCGAAAGAACGACTGTTATGTGCGCAATTTTCAAGACAAGGTTTTTGATTGATGATTATCAATCAACAGCAAGACGCTGTCAATAGTTATCAATAGCTGTTCAGACAATAAATTTACAATTACTATTGCATGACTACTTTCAATCAGTCAATCAAATCTGACATTTTAGCAAACATTTAGCCTACTCAAAGTATAATTCAATTTATTCAGTGATCAAGCCATGTTCAATGAACAATTGTAGGCAAAATTTATATTTTCTGATTTTGAATAATATTGTAGGATGAAATTATACAAACTGTATTAAGTTAATTAAACTTTATTAATTTCACCAAATTGAAGAGGTCAACATTTTTAAAGCATGATTAATAATTCATAATAATTCAGACCAAAATAATCACAGAGCTTGATTAATAATTTAAAACTTTAATCTTATATCAGCCTACAACTAATAAACTATGTCTCAATCATTGGAAAAACCTTTAACGTATACATTTTTTATCGACATGGAAATCTAATTCATGAAAAATGGGTTAAAATTTAAATTACATGGGAATGAATTTTTACCCAGTTCCAACCAGATAACTAAATTGCACCACGCACCAGAGTCCCTAACTGAATGAGATTTGTAAATTGATCACAAATTGTGTCAGAGTCTACTGGACTAATCAAAACTATTATCTTGACTAAAATGTAGAATAATCTAGACTAGAATACGGTAAAACTACTGTACCGCACCGTATAAGTAAATCAGTAAATGTATAAATTAATATTGATAATTGAAGCCAACAAAAATTGCAAAAAAATTATACAACTCATCAATCTGAAGGGCTGTTGAGAGTGAAGGACTTCATGACATAACGTGCCAAGATGTAACAGAATTAAATAGCCCACTTTTGAAAAACATTGAAACATTGAAGTTACCTACCATGAAATGCAGAATGTTATCAATGCAAATAATTTCACAACATAGGTACCGTAACCAGCTACTTTGAGTGTTTTCACAATTTCAAAAACAATAATAATCATTTCACTTTGACCTCGACCGATACTGGATCTAACTGGAAGCCTCATAAGAACGTGGTTTGCTATGCAAAGAAGTTGTTATCAAAGGTCCTGAAATTTAAATTTGAGTCACTTTCGCGGCAAATAACAACGAGACACATGTTGTGTCGTCTGCATAGTAGACAACATATAATTTGATTATTTTCCAGTAAATTTTATGCTTGATATTCAATTTTTCTTAAAACAATGTTAAATATAATATTCGACTCTCATAAATCTGTAGTGATCTCTCTTTAGGCTATTTTTCCATCATCCTCCTTTTCAGAATGATGATAGAAGATTCTGATACTAATGAAACTATAATAACATTCTTTCTTCAAATGGAATCAATTCGAATCTCCTTGATTTGAATTAATATAGACTTATTCTCGAGAATATTTGTTATCGTTATCTATAAGTATTTTTTATCAGTTGGTACCGGCAAGTGAAAGCGGTAAAGTTTTGGAGGTTAGGTTGGAGCAGCACGACACTGCCGTACAGGACAGGATTTATCCTGTATGTGTATACATAAGTACATTGGCAACAATTTTTGAATACTGTTTTCTTCTCAATCTTGTTGAAATTCATGTAAGTAGCTCAATCAATGCAATTTCTGTATTATTTATGTTCAATATTTAATTTTTGAATCATTCAGTTCATGTAATATACCTAGAAAGCTAACCAATTATTAGAATATATTTTTTTTGGGTACGACCAATAACGTTACAACAAACATATTGTAATTGATATCTGAATACACAAAACATGCTAGTAATGTACGTAGACTTTAATAATGATAATATTGGTCGTTGGATGAATCTTTTTCTGTTTATATGAAGGCTCCCGGCAGCATTAGAGTTAGGTAGGGTAATATACGCAGGCCTACAGAACTCAGCATGAATAATAAGAGGCTATTCTATTCATGTTATTAATATTGTATTGCAAGCCAAATACTGCTTATTTCAGAAATTCTCTTCCATTATTTAATTATTTATTTCATTATTAAATTTATAGATAGAAAAGTGGTTAATCTTTAAAACGATGATACAGTTTTCGCAAGCTAAGAAGATGAGCCGTTATACTGCATTGTGCGCACTTAACACTGTGACTGTATAGTAAATTTTATTGTGTGAACTGCAGCTAGTAGGGTTGATACAGAATCTCAAGTAATAGGTACACGGTATAGGCTACGGTCCTATATCCTCAACCAAGAGAACTTCTCAGCCATCAGACTGTCAGGATACAGTTGTAGTTACAAGTAACCACTTTTTTAATACCATCTAATCAAGAAACTAACCATTTACTTAGGTTAGATATTATTATACGGTAAGCTAATACCAATATAAAAAAAAAATTGCTCCCCAAATAGGCTTCCAGGACTTTTTGTCCTGTGTTTACAGGACTGTGTACACACTGTAGCCCAGTCTCATTTTCTATTGCTTCCACATAAATGAAGATGATTGAGTTAAATTGAAAAAAAAAACAAAATATTATGCAGGCAATGAAATATTCATGCAACTACTCAAATAAGTTATTATAATAATTCAGTCTATATCTCTTTTGATTTTTCTAAGTTAATCCAAAGATAATATTTTATAAGCAGAAAGTTTTTTCCACATAAGTTAGATAAGTTATAGTCCTAAATATTACTAATAATAATAATATTCGTGTAACCTGGCTGACTCAGGTCTGGTGTCAGAGTTTTCAGGTCGCTCCTGATCAATTTCAGGGCCTCTGACATGACTTTTTTTGTAAGGGTGATGCCCACATGGGCTCTTGGGCCTGTGCGTTGGTAATGGGAAGGATGATGATGAGCGATGAATGGACCTACTGCTTTAGGTGGGTTCCGAACCACCGGGAAGCGATTTTTGAGGCTCATAAATTGAATTCAGAGGAACCGGTCACCATTACAACAGTGGTGGTAGAGGCACGTCGCTTATCTAATCTCACCGATTAGACGCTCTCTACCACTGGGACAAACCACTTCCAACGACTTAACGACTGTTTTTAGGCAGCCGGGACCGACGGCTTAGCGTGTCCATTCGAAACACGGGAAGTGGCCTGAGAAAAATTTCTGGTCTAACCTGAGTTTGAACCCGGGACCTTTGAGTTGCAACGCAAGCACTTAACCCACTCCCGAAAATATTAGTAACTCAACGTTTGTCAAAAATAGCATGAAATTACACTTTACTCAGTATTCTTATTAAAAATATTGTTAACCTTTTTCAGGTTCCAATGTAGGCCTATGCCTATATCAGGTAGATAGACTCAATGAGAAATATCAACTCCAATTCTGCTAGCCGAAAACAATCATGGCATGAATAAAATTGTAATAAAACGTCGATAGGACTGAACATTCCTTCATGTAAGTGAAAACTATCTTATAAGTAATCATAACATTCAGAATCATCCTGTTTTCTTGTTTTAATGATAAAATATGTTGAATCTTATAATATAATAACTTAGTTGATTCATGTGAGGCTGCTGTTATCACAATAATCTGTCAAACTCGCATGACTATTAAGTTAAGTTGATATTGATAAGGTGTCTAATGCTTATGGCTTTATACTAACTATTTTCAACTTATGACTTCATGCTTACACTTGGACTTGGTTCACCTTTTTAAATCTTTGACCAGTGACTAACCAGATTATCACTAAGGTAATGGAAGGTCTGGTCACCTTCTCTGTTAAATATAGCAATATATAATCAATATAGCATTATGATGTAGGTATAGTATGACCAAGCAAAGAAGACATTCTGATAGGATGAAATAACTGAAATAATATTATTAAAATAATTCGGGGTTTCTGTTGATTGCAGCTAGTTTTCCAATATTTTTTTTGTAATAAAAATCAATTATTATTTTTACTTGGTTCTTTTAAAAATGACATCTTTTGTGGATTTATAACCGCACACTTGATTCTTGCTAAATATGTGATTTTATTTGAATAAATAAATTTTCTATAATACGGTACATAATTATAATAATTTATCATGCAAATATTATTGAATTATTCTAGAGTCAGATTAACATGATGAGTTGCAAAGCCAGTGGATCTTTCATCATTGTAATATGTTATGTTACTGTAGGGACGGATTCAAGGATCCAAAGATTCAAGATCACACGTCAACCGAAGCTTATTGTTTTTCCCAAGAACGCTAGTTGGACAAACCAATACCTGTGTCCTTTACAATATCCGCACTTATTGTAAGTAATATTTCAAATTCAATAATGGCATATTTTTATGGTTTCGTTTTCAAGTTATAATAATTATTTCCAAACTTCATTTTCAAATCCAAGATTAGAACTTCTTATAATTATTTTCAAGCTTCATTTTTAATCTAAGACTAGAACTTGTTAAAACTTAATGAAATTCTAGACAGTTTTTTGTTTTACATTGCAACTATTCTGCAGTTGTGCTGCAATAAAGTACTGTAGTGAAGTAGATTATGCACTTATAATCCATGCCTCTTTTGGAAAATCATAATTATTTACTCTTCTGCGATTCTTATCACTTGAAGAATTGATTTGATAATAATTTATGCTTCAAATAATTCATTTTTATTCATCAGTATTCAGCAAATGATTATACTTTATTTCTGATTATTTGCAGTTCCAACAATCTATAACGTCACGCTTTAGATGCCTTGCCAAGCTTGACAAAAATATCATTGATCCCAGTTTACAACTATAACAGATTTAATGTATATTTTGATAAATTTATAATATTTTCTTTTGATATTACGTTTGAAGTTTCTATTAATAAACCATGGTTGATGATATCTTCAAGAAAAAAATCCAAACATCTTCTCAAACTTAGTTTGCCGCTAGAATTTTAGCATTTCGTGATCGAAACAAAGGTTTATTTTAAAATTTCCAATTTGTGAGCACTCTGTGATACGTTAAAACTCATACATTTTTTACCAAATACAGTTGAGTATCTACATTTGAAATAATAGGTTATTGCGAAGTCTATCAACTTCTAACACCCTTGTTTTGAGGAAATATTTTTATTTAATGCGAAGTACCACAGAACTGCTGATAATAGATAACCACTGGCAATCTTATTAATCGGTATCTGATTAAGTTCTCAATTTATTCTTAATCTACCTTATTTATCACCGCCTTACCTAGACTTCTACAATAACAATTTTAATTTTTGTTATTAATTTTTTTAAATTTCATTTTCAAGGCACGGACTCTTAAACTTTCTTACATGAAGATTCCAAGCCATGAAAATTCTTCCTTACAAAGACTGCGGATCTAAGTTGGGAAGCCCGAGTCTCAATAGGCGCCATGAAAAGGTTCAGTAAGTAAATGGAAAAATATTTTCGTCACAAATTTTCTTCTTTGTTTTGGCACTTTTTATCAAAAGACTGCCTTTGAAAAGTTAATAATCATATCACAAATAGTAGAAATTTTCCGCCAAAATAATATCGCGGGTCTCCCATCATCCGAAAAATTATCATATTTTTCCTTAATATGAACCATATTCATTAATTCATCATGAATTATAATCCGTTATCCAAGTGTGTTCAATTAAATTTTAATTTTACTACGTTTTTTAAAGCAAATAATCGTAGTGATCCTCAAGTCTTTTATGATTTACAAACTTTAATTTTCAATAACAAGATATTAAAATCTATTTGATTTTTTCCAGATGATCTTTTTCGGTACCGTAATAATAATTTATTCTGTCAATAGATATTTATCTAATTTAAACAATAGCAATCATTTGTCACTCATGTTTTCTAATTGACTCGAGCCAATTTCCCGATATTTTTTGAAATAGCTATGATATCAATTGTTTCTATCATATTAAAATATTTAAACAATTTGGCCTCCCCGAATTTAGATGATCGCGGTGACCTGTTTTCGTCGTCTTATAAATACAAATACTGTGATCACTAACACGACAGGATATCCCACGTATTTCGTTAACCAATGTCATTTATAATCTCTTATCAATATTTTATTACTCTTATCAAACATTTTCTTCCCAATACAACTTAGCCTCCCAATATTGCTCGATCGCGGTAATCTGTCAGTCCTCGTGGTCCAAGTTCTAAGAGATTATCATTGTTACATAGAATAAATTCAAATATTATCGCAGGCCTCGCAATTTCAAAAACCTATGATGACAATCGTTTTTCCTGTCATTATTTCAATATCTCTAAAATAATAATTTTTTTCAATAGCAGGTGATCGTGCGTCCATCAGTCAATCCTCGTGTTCTGAGAGATTATGACGGGTTTTGTAATATGTTTTGAAAACTTGAGAATGACAACCGTTTCTCCAGTTAGGATTTAAATTTTTCGGAAGAACCCCATTTTCTCAATAGCAGGTGATCGCGCGTTATTGGTCCTCGTGGGCCGCTTTTCTAACATATACCACAACTCTATCATCTTCACATCAATATTTTTCTCACTCTTCCTACCTCTCAATCAATTCTATATTGCTCCCTACCTCTTCATCAATTTTCTATGAATGAAGTGAACGTTTTTCTTTAATTGAACTCTTTACACGTTTTTACTCACATTTCATTCGTTTGGGGCAGTTCTGCTTCCTGCGCGTCATGATCCTCCCGACGATGTCGTCTATCTTAGCGGCGGCCGGTGACGACTGAATCCTGGAAGTCGCCAGTCGTGGTTGAGCCCGGGGACAAGAGTCACCTGGGCTGGCGATCTGCTTACTCAGCGTGACAACGGCGTGACTGGCGAACGGGCGGCGATCAAAAAAACTGTCATTACTACGTTGTATATAGCTTCACAATAACTGTCAACACGATACATTGAACAAATTTTAACTTCATCACACACTTGTTAACAATTTATACACTGGCACAATATCCGTCAATGTTGATGAAAAGTTGTGGAATTTGATATAAAAATGTGTGGTTGTTTTTAGGTTAGAATACACGTTATTATCACAGAATCACAATAAAACAAACAGAACACTTGTTTTTTTTTGTAGGTAGGCCAACCACCGTTTCTCTTCGGAACATACACGCTTTTTGGGGACAAGTCCGTGGTGGCGCGTGTCAGTTTTTTACGTGCTTTACACCTACAGCGATGCTTTCACCTCCGCCGGCGTGCCTCTACTGACGACAAACTGACGGCCGCATGTCAAACGCGAGAAACCAGGCTGGCAAACTACCGAAAACTCACTTGCCGCGGCTCTGTGACGTCACATCGGGGAGGCGGAGTCTCAAGCTCCGCCCCTACGCCCCTGCTCCCCTCACCCACTAGCGGCCTTCACAACGTGTGATATACGGCCGAAGAAACAGTTTGAACTGTCCCGCATTACAGACGCTACGGTGGTGTGAATGTGCTTAGTTTTCGCTTGAATTAACTAAAAAATCGTCCCCACAACATACACAGACGTTGGAATCACTTGTAAGTACATTAAAAAATCATAATCAATCGCTTCACAACCTCTAGATTACTCCAAACTAGTGGAATCAATAACTGGCGTTGGTTGTTGGCCTTGGAACAGTTCATCGTTGGCCATTTTAATCTCCGTACTTTCCATCGCTGTTCGGCATGTCAGTTTTTGTTTTATTACATCTCCCACAACTATTTCATCATATTTTAACTCTTCCAACCACCTCATCATGCAGTTTTCTAGCGTTTTTAGACAAAATCCTAACCTATCAATCGTTTAACCTCAAAATCAGGCCGTTTTCGTCTAGATTTCATGTCTACAGCAGCGCCCCGCGCGAGGCTATGGTTATTTACGACCTTGCCTCCACTTTTCGCCACCAGATGCCAGCACTATACGGACTCTCCCACGCGCGTTCCGTTGTGTAGCAAGCAGCTTGTACGATTATTGTAAAAAGTAACTACCGTGAATGTGCGGTGCGGTGGGGATAAAAGATTGTCGTCTAAAAAAAGACTTACCTGGTTTTTTTAGGTTTTTATTACAACATGCAAGTGTGTGATGCCGACCCTGTTGTCGCTTCATCAAGCTTGCGTTGTTTTCGAGTTGAGAATCAATACCTTGTATTGTCCAAATAGAAGAATATTGTTGAGAAATTCTATTGTCTGAGATTTCTATATTGGAGTCTTCAAAACAAGGTCCCTATTGAAATTTACTTATTGCCAACCTCAGAGATTCTTTACAAAAATTCAGTCTTTTAAGAGATGAGTCCTATTATCTCGATTATATGAATGTTGGTAGAGTAACTTGAATAAAACTCTTCGTGAAATGATCTGCCAGTTGTACGATAATCCAATCAAATTTAACCTTCGAAAATGATTTCATCTAACCCACTTATCATCAGGAATCAACACAACGAATTCAATGTCAATACAAGGACTTCAATTCACGGTGGTTCAATTCAGTTTGAAATTGAAAAAAAAATACTTTTATTGATAGGAGACCATTATTGGTAGGTGAGGAGGTCCCACAATTCCACGTCACCTTATTTGGTTACATTCTGGAAACCCATTCAAGATCAGTCTTGTGCGTTCATGACTTAATCTCATCACCAAACAACCGCTCTGACTGAGAAACACCTCAATGGATGTAAATTCATGTTTTTCTAACATTTTTTTTACATCGAACAAATATTTATTCTAAAGCTATTGAATATAACATTTGTGAATAATACAATATTCATAAAAATAAGATGCATAATAGATACAAGAAAGAATTTAATTTGAATATTAGCCCAATACTATATTTAGAAATTTGATAATAAAATCTGAAATACAACTCCAGCCCTCCTTACAATAGGAGTTAGCAAGTTCATAAACCTCTCCAATATCTACTCCCCATGCATGTAGCTTTCCCTAGCTTCTCTTCAAATACCACTTCCATTAGGTACTTTATGACCTCTAACTTCAAGTTGTAGTTAGTTGAAATTTTCGGAACCAATAAATTGAAGACAAGGTAGAGCAGGGTAGTTATCAACCAACTCCTAACTATCTAATTGTATGGTGTGACACTCTTATGACCAATTTATGAATTTTGTAGGAACATTATTGGGTAGTGTATGATACTAATCACTGAATATGAAGTCGAGCGCTCCCTTCAAAAGTTTCTCCATACTCGAACATAATTTAGGACTTTGATGCTCCCTTACTCTCGCTCATACACTCTGCCACTCTTCTTCTCTCTCTTTCTCATCTCTCTCTTTCTCTTTCTCTCACATACATTCACAAAATCTCTCTCTTTTCCTTTCTATTCAGTCTTCTTCCTTCTTATTCAGCTCATAGTCTGTCACGTACCTTATTCCTTCATTAATTTATGTATTCAACAAAACTCAGAAATTTTTCTCATTTCAGGGCTCGTCTTCCATAGAATAGAATTGAATGACGTGGCGAAGTTTGGACTCTAATGTCCACTCTACCACTTGACCACGAACAGAAGTTGACTATTTCAACTTGAATTTGATGAAGAACTTCATATCGAACAAGTAAGTGCCGATTGTGCTTTCAATCACATTCTAAAATGTGAGTTGTGAGAATTGAAGATTACTTACCTGAATTATCTCAACTCTTTTAAAAGTGTTAACTGTTAAGTTAAACTTGGTATTCACGGTTCAATTTCCTTTAAAAGTTACACAAAATGATGCATGCATCAAATGAAACAAGTGAAAAAAAATTCTTACTATTGCTAAAATTGGTAGAATTGATTGTGATAATCTCTCTATAATAAGAAAACAATGATATTGTCAAATTTCACTCATTTATTATAAAAACTGCTCGCAGTACCAAGGTTTCACGTTTACCAACGCATCTTGGTAAACGTAAAAGCTTGGTACTGTAAACAGTATTTATAATAATTGAGTGAAATTTGACAATATCATTGTTTTCTTATAATCATCATTGCAATATTAGTGAATGAAGAATTTCAAAGTATTATAATATTATAGCGCTTATTGTTCTATCTAGAATCTTGCAGAATTAGAGTGAATTTTTCAATATCATTACAATACAATATTTAGGAACTTGTAGATTTGATCATAGAATAATAGAATTTGCTCAAAAAATAAAATTTACATTCCAATCCTGTTTGTGTAGAATTTATATAAATTCTTCTTCCCAATGTATGTTTATCATTATATTAATAAATAAATACTGTATTCCAATCCTGTTAGTATAGAATTCATATGCCACAGGACATCGTTGGCCTATGTGTGTGGTCTTCAATTTATTGAATGATTCGATTCTGGTTGAAGTCTGACATTTTTAATTGCGAATCACTGCTACTCTGCATAATCTGAATTTCTCTGGTTGACCTTTCAGTGCCGTTCACGTAGCGTCATCGAGAGTATGAAAGGGATTGGATTTTATTATTCAACACAACCTGTACTAGTCTCGCTTTCTGCGTAATGGCACACGAATCGTATTGATTAATGCATCTCTAATTACAGAATATGTAACAGGCCAGCTTTCCAATAATTACCGATCGATATGGGGAATTGAATTTGTGGCTACTTTGATATGGCGAACAAATGTGATTAATTTATTACGATTTCTCCTCGCCTTCCCATGTAACTGGGATAACTAGTATTGTTGATTCTCAATAAATATCAATCAGTAAAGTACTTATTTACACTTGACACTTTATTTCAAGGTGGATTGCCAGTTAATTGATAGTGTTGTAGTGTTAACTGTAATCTTCTCCAGTTGAAAGTTTTTTTCAATCTATTGATTGGATTGATACACTTGCATTTTCTTATTCTGTGAAAGCTATTTTTTTTTTTTTTTAATTAGAATCCCCTATCTAGTAGGCCTATATTCAACATTCTCTCCAAGTCATTCTTATTAAATTGGATTGTCTTCTTTTTCAGACCAATATTTTTTGGGTGGCTTGTTGGAGTAAGTTATAATACGCCGGTCTGATAACCACAGGTTCTGAGGTTCGAATCTTCACCAGGGAACGGTTTTGACCACAGGACAATCACATGAATACGGCCACCCCGTCTTTCGGAGGATACGATGAGCCGTCGGTTCCGACTGCCTAAGAAGTTGTCTTCATTTCTCATCATCAGGCCTTGAAGCCCATGTGGGCATCACCCACAGATTTTTTAAAAATTTAAATGTCTTTGGACGGAACAATCTTCACAATAACGTGAGTTTTTTTATATTTTTTACTTAAAACTTTAATATTTGGGTTTTTTTAACAATTAGGAAATATTATGAATCTATATTCTACATATTTCAACAGAATAGTATGTTGATGAAAAAGGAAAAAGATATGTTTGAAGGAGAGAAGAATAATTTATTACTGATGGAATTATAGTCTGGTCAAGCAAAGAAGAAATTCTGGCAAGATGGGAAAATGACTCCAGCTTGGTCTATATTGATTGAAAAATTATAAATTTGGTCTCAAATTTTAGAGCAGAATGTTCTCTACAATTTGACCAAATTTGAAATTTTTGAACCAATATTGACCGACCGACATAGATTTATTTTCCCATCTTGCCAGAGTGTCGTCTTTGCTGGACCAGACTATAGTAGCCTAAGATAAAAAAGGTGCAGTAACTAAAAAAGTAAAAATGATGACTAACAATTCAGCTTTATGAGATTGAATACCTCAGATTGAAAGTGAACTGAAAAATCAATAATTTATTTCCAGTTTTTTCTATCCACGAAATATGGTGTCATTTCAAATGTCTTTTATTTGATACTGAGCCTGCGGCGATCCTGTTTTGGAAGTACAATTTCTTACTTTTTTAAATTATACAGTTCGCCATTTTATTCAGCCATTGACTTATTATTGTCAATTCAAAAAACAACTCTGAAGTTCCTGGTCTATAATCTCGTACTATAAACAGAGCAGATTGGTTTATTGAATGTTTTTGAAACCAGTTTTATTTGGCTTTTTCCTTTTACGGATCGCAAGTCTATCATTGCAGGTATGATTGAGAAATAGGCATAGACATAATAATATCCAGCTCGGAATCGTTTCGAATTATCGAAGTAACTTATATCTGGCGATACTGTATAACTAAACACCGATATTGATTAATGTACATGTAAACTATAGCATGTTATCTAGACAATCATTAAAAATAGGTACTTGGATGACTTATTTTATGTATTTACAAAAACTTATAATCATTCAAAACTTCATACTAAACATATAAATAAAAAATTGATTATAAGTTAATAAAAAGTTGAGTAATTATAAATAGTTTAGTTGAGATAAAAAGTAATTCTTGTAGTAGGCTATTTCAAATGATTTCTTCCATTGATTGAAATTCATAGATGATGAATTATAATTGTAATATACTAAGAGTAATAATTAGATTGGAATTTTAATTGTAGCCCACGAATTAAATTTATATTGTAGCCTACTGGTACATAAATAAATAATTTGGGTTGTTAATAATGGGTGTTCCTTCTATTTTAAACAAAATGTAGTAGGCCTAGGTGAAACAACATAACAAATCGGTCTTCAGAATAAGTCTTCAAGTTTATCAAGTTTCCCTCTAGAGTTCCCTCTGAAATTAATCTTATAATTTACTTACATTTTCTCATACTATTCTTTTATATTATATTTTCACTCCTTATCACCTGCTAATATACCTCAATTTTTAAAAAACCTCTCCTGCATCATAAATAAAATTCAAACTAAAAACTTAAAAAACTCTTATGCCCGGTTTTTACAAGCACACTCAAATTTGAGAGACCCTCAAGTTTACTACACTTTACTAAGTTTCCTATACTTATAATAGAAAATGTCAGCTGTTCATCAAAATTTGAGGGTCCCTCAACTTTGAGTGTGCTTGGAAAAACCAGGCATTAGAAACCTAAAAAAGAGGTCTAATGGATGCTGATACATTTTCATTGAATTTGTTACAGTATTTCAAATAAGATCAGTTACATTACAATAGCAAAATATTTACATTTATGATAATGCTAGTCAAGTACGTAAGTTACTTGAATATTGCTTTCTCTAGGTTATATTCTGTAGTTCAGTTACTGACTTGAGCTTTTATTCTTAGTGTTGGAGATTGACAAAGTCAAAGAAACGTATATAAGAGAAATATAAAGTTATAAAAAAGAGAGAAGAGTCATACAGAGGAGAAATAGAGGGGAGAGAGAGTTATAAAAATTAAATAGAGAGTATTAAATAAGAGAAAGACACGAGTGGTGAGAATAGCACAGTTCTCTCTCGCCTAAATGTGGAAAATTATTAAAAGTGTCTAGCCTTATTATAATTGATGAAGGGAATCGCGTGTCTGAAGCGTATCAATAAACTAAACTTTCAAAGCTATGTTAATTTTTGTCGATAACCGTTAATGTAATAAGGAAAGTGATAATGTTCTCTCACACTTGCTTAGTATGTTCTTTTCAATATTCGAACTTGAAAGAAGCTGTAATAAATCCTGTATCTATAGTTGAAGTATTTTAACTATTTATAGTTAAATTAACTACAGTTAATACAACTACATAGGTAGTCACTATCTAAACTAGTAGAAATAGCTTCTTTGTGTAAATGTTCGTTTGTTGTGATATTGTCAACTACAATGTGTTACATTATCGCATAAATTTATTACATGTTCTGCAGGACTACTTCATATGATTTACAGTTATTTGCTTCAGTCATGTGTGTTGATTGATTCAGTCACTCCTACTTTCTCATGCTAAAAGATAGAATGTCTATAGACAAAGCCTTGTGTTTAAGTAATGCATATGTGGACTGATCAATCATCTGTTGACTTTGTTATCTACGGTTACTTGACAATCATTGTTGCATTCGATTGTCATCTTATAATTTATGGCATGAAATGCAATTGATCGGTAGGCTGTTACGAACTGAGTATTAGAGTTTCAGAATCTCGTGTCAGCACTACTACAGTTTCAAATTTCCATTAATCCTAATTCCGGTTTGTTTGCAGAATAATTTAATAAATATAATTTATTTTCAAAATAATTGCTAGCGATAGTTTCTTTTTTTGACTTTCAACAACAATCCTTTCAAGACAAATATTAAAAAAATGATAGGTCCTCTCCTAAATAAATTAGAAGTACTCTCTCAATCCGTTTACCATCAATTTCTGATTGCAAGTTCGACAAAATTAGCTAGAATGTAAGAAGAATATTCTTCTTGAAGAATATTAATTTGATCATTGGAAACAAATTAGGGTTCTTATTAAATTTTTCAATTATATTTTCTACTAATTCCTTAGATATTACTTTTCAATAATATTTTCTACTATTTATATTTTCTAACAATAACCTGGTATAACTCGTCTCCGTATTGTATCCATTAAATTCTTTATTATAAATTTTTCAATTATAATATAAATTATTGAGTAACCAGAGAATTTGGTACTACTTGTCTCAAAGAAGGAAAGCTACTTCTTTGTCGAGGAAACACACTTTACTTGAGTTTGGCTAATCGATATTCCCAGAGCTAACTTTATTCTATGTATCTTCCGATTTGGAACACATTGTACTCCCTATCTTGTACTAGATAAGCCTAATCGGAAGTTACATTGGATAGGGTATAATAGTGGATTCCTTTACAAACTCGTGAACTGTCATCATATCGGTATTGGCCACCGAGTAGGTGTGCTGTACGTGTGCTGTACATGTGAGCATATTGTGTACTACACAGTCTGTCCAAGCAAAGAAGGTATTCTGGTAGGATGGGAAAATGACTTCAGCTCGGTCAATATTGGTTCAAAAATTATAAATTTGATCTTATATTAAATAAAAATTATTATCTACAATTTGATATCAAATTTGTAATTGTTGAACCAATATTGACCGAGCTGGAGTCATTTCCCCAACTTGACAGAATGTCTTCTTTGCTGTGACAGACTATACATGTGTGTTTGTAGTAGTGTGTCGCGCCCCTTCTAATAGTCTACATAGGGACAAAAAATAAGCAGGGGTAGTGTTCATTGGAGAGGGTGAATCTTGCTTTGGACCTGCCAGCTGTGGAAGAGAGAGGGAGTGATAGAGTGAGAAAGAGTGTATACAAACACACTATTGTGAGTCGAACAAATTGTTTGGCCAAAAAATGGAGATCTCTATGAGCTCAACAGTCAAGTGGTTGAGAATCAAGTTGTAGTTGAAGACAAATTAGTCTACTCTTGAGTTGAAGTTATTGTTGAGGAATTCATAATTAGCCTACTAACAACACTTGCACTTGTATACAGAGTTGAGTTTTATGTTCCAGCACACCTGAATATAATTAAAACGACCTTTACTATCTTATACATTCAATTCCTAAAATAAAAATTTATTGATTATGTTTGAAGAAAATTCGATTGAATATTTGAGCATCAGAAAATATTTTTCCTACAGCTACGTTAGAAAGTTGCTGTTCCTGCATTGATTACAATACCCAAAATCTACTTTTCCGCTCTAGTGTGCAAAATTTTTTTCTGCAACTTAACATCAGTTTTGAAAATTTAAAACTGGAAAATTTTCAAAATGGTGGCCGACTGAAATATTAATTTTGAATTTAATGTTTAACGTAATTGTTTTATAAACTCCTGTATTGTTACAAAAATTTAGAGCTTGAAATTCTGAATAAAATGGTGCCTGATTTGTCAGGATTCGATGATAAATATCTGAGATATGACAATTTATGTTTCAATTTCTACCTTTCACATTCAATACGGTAGCCGTAGGAAAAATTTAATGTGTAATACGGGCACAAAGTTTCTTGCTGCACTCGAGAAATTATTCCGCACTCGCCTGCAGCTCGTGCGTAAGTGTTTCTCTCGATGCAGCAATATCACACTTTGCGCACTGATACACAAATAACTATTGTTTCAAAGTTGTGGAGTTTTAATGAATATTTGGGAATATTTTCAGTTTTAAAATGTTATTTGGAATAATTCATAGTAACTTATCTGGTTTTTAATTTCTTACTTTTTTACAGTTTTTTCTTTGGATTGAAAATTGTGTGAGTGATTATTGAAAAGTGACATGACCTGAATTTGAACATTTTAAACTGAATTGGGATAGAAGAAGTTTTGGGCGAAAGCCTGTTTTTTTATTCCTTTTATTGTATTATTGCCATCAAGTGAATTAATGAATAAATAAATAACACGTTTTTACTTTTTCAGTTTTTGAAAATTTTGGTCCACCATTTTGGATACGCCATCTTGGAGCCGCCATATTGAATTCATCTTTACTTTTTCAGATAGGTGAGTGGTCATATTAAACATGATTTCGATGTAGATTTTCAAGAGAAATCGAATCTCGCAAACCACTCATCCAACCGTTAAAAAGTTATTACAAATTTTAATTAGAGATATTTACTACAATTCAGTTAATATCTCCAAAAAGGTTCAACATATTGATGTGCGGCTTTCGCCATTCATTTTGTCTTGAACTTCTGTATCGGAGTCATGCTGTGCTTCATTTATTAGAAGACGTTTTTAATAACAGATATATAAAAAAGTTTTCTAATAAACGAATTAATATGCTTCTTGTAGTGAATTAATATGTTTGATGAGTTAATTTTAAAGTACTGTCTTTGCAAAATATGCAACATTTAAAGACTACAACATTATTTTAATAACTCTTGTAAACTAGTAGGTTGATGAGATATATTCCACCTCCGTTTGAAAATTGAAATTTAGATCCAATTATAATAATAAAGGCATCTATTATTACAGGGAGAAGATATAGGACACTTAAATACAACTTAATTGTAGCGTGAGTCTAACTATTCAAATAATTCAAAACTACTAAATTTCTATGAAACAGACCCAAGGTTTACAAGCTGATTGATTCATTTAATAAATAAATAATTGAAACCCGTAATAGTTCGCGATAGCTAAGAAGACACGCAGTTACAATACACTTTCCATTGTAACTGCGGTTCTTCTCAGCTTTCGCGAACTATACCAAATACCACTTGATTCAAACCATGATGCCTTCTTGACATTGAGTACAAGCTTCAGTAGAAATTGATCACGGAAGATTCGCAAACACAAATAACAGAGGCGACATTTAATGTCAACAATCCCAAAGTACTTATAGGTTGAATGTTTACTTCCTACTTCCGTCAGTTTACTTCTGGCATTTCTTCGCTACAAGAATCAATCGTGGATTTCCTTCAAGAGTCCCAGCTTTGTTTAGAACAAAAGAAGTGCTGTAATGTACGGCAGTATTGGATGGAACATGTGTCAGTAACAGTATGTACTTGTCCTGAAGAAATCAACCAAGATCTTTAATGATAACATCTTGATACTCTTTCAATTGTGATTTTGTCTGTTGTCTGTTGTCAATTGAAATTTTGTCTGATTCTGTCTGCTGAACAATTTATTCCACGCTCATTTTTATAATTGGTGTTGGAAATTTATTCACTGTCAATTGAATTTGGAGGAAACTTTATTCTCTTCATGCAAACTATGATATTAAATTGTTGTTAAAAAACAATCAAGAAGTTCTAAGAGGCATAGGCCTATGCTGATGAAAACCTTGAAATATAAATCTCTTGAACTTGAAAAAGCAAAATTTAAAGACAATTTGATTAAAAAAACCGGTAGTTGGAAGATAAGTAGCAAAACATGAAATTAAGAGCTGCAGAAGCTACCGGTTCAACAGTAAACTGAAAAATTAAGGAATAACTAGAATTTGCAGAGAAATTTGAAGAATCGGAATATGTCAAATGAATGATTCTGGAGTCTGTACTAAAAATTATTCTGAGAATAAGGGATGGGAACAGAAGATGAATTGTAGATTATTTTAAGAAGGCAAAGCAGAGGAAAAAGATGAAAGAATTTGAAGCAACAAAGGACGCAAAACAGAATAAGAAATGATGGAAGAAGCTACCAAAATAAGCAGAAGGAGAAGAACATATAGAAGACAATGATGAAGACGAGAAATATAATTTGAAAAGACAGACGGTGAGAAAAATGAAGATGGGCTACAAAATATTAAAGAAAAAGCCTAATTTAATATTACGATTAAGCAAAGTAAACAGAAGGATGAGATAATGTAGTTCATTCTATTAATTTTTTTCATTTATCTATTCCTCGAAAAAGCATTACAATAGTCAACAATAATATACAATGTAGAAATAAATCAGCAAAATGAATCGATATACAAATAAAAATAAGGAACTACTTCCCTAAAAGAGCAAGCTCGAGCTTGGGAAAGGAAATGGGGTTCTTGGGATGATCTTCAATAATTTGAAAAATTAGAACATGTTGGAGTTGACGCTGTAGAAAAAAAAACAAAACCGAGAAGAAAAAGAAGAAGAAGCAGCAGAATTTGATTAACTAGAGAGGGAAACATATGAAGAGAAGCTGGATAAAAAAGGGATAAGTCTTGTTGGATTGTAGATTGCAAGAAGATAGGAGAGGAAAGATTTAAACCGAATTTTTAGAAGAGTAAATATATAGAAGACTGTGCGGCAAAGAAAATGTGAAGCTGGATAAACAAAAATGAGTTGAATATGTAGAGTGAGCGAAGGAAACAGAAGCAACGTGTAGAGTAGGAGAAGAGCCTCCGCCGCCGCCGCGGAGGTCTGACTTAGGGTACCGGAAAGCTATTAAGGTGCGTAATGGCCGGTCGCCAGCCAGACCGACCGGCGCAGGCATCGATTAGACGCGCTGCTTGGAGGAGACCCGCCAAGGGTGCAAAAAATACCCCCTTCACTTCCCCCACCTACTCACACATATCAACCCCTATTTTCCTTCTCGTCGTCGTCTCATTTTCTCCCTACATGCATCTCTGGGTTGTGGGTTGAGGGGGGGGGGGGGTTGGGTGCGTCCTTTTATCAAGCAGCGTTGTCCGTCCGTCTATGATCCGGTGGGGACAAGTTGGTTTTCCTTGCAGCGAATATTTTTGACGCTGCTGAAATCTTATGAAGTTGGACCTCTTTTTGTTTGACAACTTGACAGATACCATAGAGTGACTAGATATTCCAATTTTATTTGCAGATACCTTTAGGTTGAAGCATTCCTTTTATTTGAGAAATTGATGGGAGCATTTCGAAGTTAATTTGATTTTTTAAATAAATGTGAGGGTAATATTGTAGTGGTTATCCATATTTAATGAAAATACAAGATATCGTCAAACTACAGGTTTAAATAAATCTAAAATTGAATGTTTTGATTTAAATCTAATCCTGTGGTTTGACAATATCTGTCTTTTCATTTTATATTGAAGTCTATTGATTTAGTCTTCATATTTATTTGCAATTCTTCTGAAGTGAAACCTTTCAGATGGAACCTCAGAAGAATTGTTTCAGAGGAAACCTTTCTACTGGTTCAAAGAATTGAAAAAGTCAATTCGAAGTTGCTGTAGCTGTCCTTATGATTTAAAAAAAAATAGAAACCTTTTGCTGTCTCTAGTTTAGTTGTTTATTTCATTTATATACTGGAATGAATTGTTTGTTTAAAATACAGTACATGGTACATGGAAAATATTAGAAATATTATTGATGATTTTTAAAATAATATCTTTATTATTAGTGCATGGCTTATAAATGGGGAATTCCAAAGAATTTCCACACCCAGTTCCACTTACACAGAAATTCCATGATGGGGAAACTGTGATATTTCTTCATTGTATACAGTGATTGGAAATTTAAACAATATTGATTAAATAAGATACATTTGTACAAGATGAAACTTTCCAAAAGAAAATTTGTAAGTTACCCATACTCAAATATGCATGTATTTTCTAGCATCAAGTTCCTTTCAATCTAATTGTTTATTCTATATCCCGTCTTAAATGCTGATAAATGTGGAAATTACAGTACCATTTTTAGTAGTTTTTAATTTGAACTCAACATGTTTCGCACTCTTTAGAGGCATTTTCAAGTGTGCTAGTCTTGAATGTACATTTCTCTCGAGATGAAGGTGAATCTAAAATTTATGCTTTATTATATTTGTATTTTGTAAATATATATTTTATACGAATGTAACTCATGGAAGACCTCCCAGCTTTCTAACGCAATCAATACCACACATTCAAAATAAACAGCATTATCTTTCCCAGTATTTTATGTGAGTTTATCGGTGTGTCAGGGTGTCGAAGCTAGCTATCTGTGACACATGTGACGACGTGGAAATTTGTATCGTATGCCGAGCATCAAATGCAGCACCGTATTGGTGAAGGAACAAAGAGATGCTAAAATAGTCAGATGGATGAAATCTTGAAGTGCGACCAGACCTGATAGCAGCCAGCAAGACATACGGTGCTAGGATGCGGATCCGATCCACGGGAAAAAACTGGATAGGATACGCACGCCTGTCTTCTGCCTGCCTGCCTTACGTTGCTGTAAGCGTCGTAAAATCGGCATCTTATAGGCTGACATGTCCAGGCTTCTATCATGTATTTGCATAGGCTTCGAGAATGTTGGAGGAGGAAGAGAGAGAGAGAGGGTGAGTGAGAGAGGAGGAAAGTGGAGAAATATGTGGGAGGAATATAGGGTTAACCTCATGATTGAGGAGATACACGGTAGCTTCATATTCGATGTTATCCACTTTCAAGATCACAAATATTTGTACAATTACTTGTAACTGAAAAATTAATTAACATTGATGAAATGTTGACAAACGTTAACATTCAAGTTTATAAAATGTCAAGAATAACTTAAAAGTCGAAGGAATCCAACATTAACTCTAACATTAGTAAAGTCTGGTCGAGCAGAGAAGACATTCTGGCAAGATGGGAAAATGACTCTAGCTCGATCAATATTGGTTCAAAAATTTGGTATCAAATTGTAGAAAATATTCTGCTTTAAAATTTGAGACCATATTTTTGAACCAATATTGAAAGCATTGGAGTCATTTTCTCATCTTGCCAGAATGTCTTCTTTGCTCGATCAGACAATAAGCACGTGAATCCAGAGGACGATATTTCAATAGTTTGTGATATAAGTCAACATTCGTACTCATATTTGAGACATTTATGAGACACAAGCTTGGAAAACAATTGTCTCGCAAAAGTCAAATATGGAACAATTTTTTTTTCATTTGAAATGTTTGAGGAAACTAACTTTTTTGAGCGAATGTTTCTGGATTTGTCAAACTTATACATGGTACATTTATAAACTGAACTTTAAAACTTAGGGCTGTTTAAAATAATTGAAAAATAAATAAAAATCAAACTCTCTTTTAAAAAACTTTAAAATTATTAAAACAGACATTTTCCAGCACATTAGGCCATTATCAATTGTGCTTTCAATTGCAATCATATGATATTATTTAGACTTATATTCTGTTTATAATTTTTAATCTTGTTTACTTATTTTATTATTATTTTATCCACATTGATAATGACCTAATGTGCCGAAACATGTCTGTGTTTTAATAATTTTCAAAGTTTTTTAAAAGGGTGTTTGATTTTAATTTATTTTTCAATGGTACATTTATATTATTTGGGGATATCTTAAGTATCCCAATATATACATTTTAGTCATTACTCAACCAGTTGTATCCGTATCCTTTCATCAAGTTATATCCAAGCAAATTTTCAATTGGTCTTTATGTAAGCGGTTGAGCAACTAAGAAATGTGGAGGAGAATCTTCTAAAAGTTTCTACATTTCTCTCCTTCCTGTTGATGATAAAAATCACTTATTTCTACAAGTTTCCTAAACTTTTATCATTAGGTTACACTATTATGGAATTCTTTGTATTTTCTGATTGCTGGAATTGATTGAGTTTGAGTGTTGGGTTGTTTCTACTATCCAGTGAATTTCCGAAAACAATTATATCTCCTCCAAATGATCATGCAAAATAGTGTTCCGTTCTCATTAGTTCTTTGTTTATTTTTGTTATGGCTACTGGTAAGAAATTCGAATTCGAAAATGGTTTCTTCCTGTATGAAGTCCCACTTTTACAAACATAACACATTTCTAAATTGAAGAAAATCTCCTTGATTAGTTAAATGAGTTTGTTCAAAAGCAAGTATTGTTGGCTGATCTTGCATGTTCAAACTTTTAAGTAATGTGAGCAAGGATTATCCTTACTACGAATACTCTTGTACAGTATTAAATATTCTTATATCTTACTACGATTTTTACGAATATCCTTATTTCATCCTTATTTCCAAATAGTTCCCTTGTTTAAAATTAGTTGAGTTTATGAAATATTGGATTGACCTGAATCATTGATTATTGTAACTGATGTCTTAATTACTGTAATTATCTAAAATACTGAATACTAAAATTATCCAATATTGATAAAATCACTTACTGTAATAATTATCTCTGTCCAAGCTGGTGAGACAAATGTTAATTGAATTTGAAGATAATATTTTCAATTAATCTAATTCAGGATCTCATTCTCTTTTTGCTCGAGAACTTTGAATGTCGCAATCGAACGTTGAAAAGACAAATTTCATAAAATTCATTCTTCAAAATCACAGAACGTCCAACGTGCCTCAGTCTTGCAATGTATCTTTGATTGAATTGATGGGTTTATTGTATTCAATTAAGATTTTTTATGAGAAGAAGGGAAAATTCTAGTCTATTCATACATACTTGGGAACTAATAATTTGAAACTGCAAGAACTGGAGATCACATTCTATAAATTTCAGCTCCAAAATTACATTGAGAATGAATACTCATGCAATGCATCCAGGCTGTTGTCTGAAGAATAATAATATCGACGATATTGGAAACGCCATCCACTTTTCAATATCAGCAGAAATACGCGGCGATTTGTCTTGAAAGTCATTTCGAGACGAACACATGCAAAATAATATGAGGATAATGACTTGACTGAAAAAGTTGCCGGGCCATAATTCTATTACGCAGCCATTCTTTTACGACCTAAACTTTGGCCATTATCCTGAACACTTCATTTTTACGTTTTCGAAGGCTACACTCTAATCGTAAGTTACTCTTCTTCTTTCGGCCTGATAAGTTGGGAAGATTGCGATCTCTGCTCTCAGAGAAAGGGGATAAGCAGGTTAACAAAAGTCCAGGAAAGAATTTGTGAGGATTTTGAATTTTCGAGTTGGTACAATTGTCATGTTAACGTATGAGAGTGCTCCTCGACGTTGGGAATTTGAATTTTATGGGAAGGTAATGAAAAAAGGAGTTATTTGTTCCTTGATAAAAATATTGGAAAGTAGAGAGTATTCAAAATTTCAAAAGTGGTATAAAAATATACTATTTTGAGTATTTTACTCAGATTGTAGGCTAAACCAAATCAATCAACTCCGTTATGTAATAACGAGTCAAGTATAGCTCTTGAGAGGCTGAAATTGGGCTTGTTCCTGGGTACTGAGGAGGATTATTAGCAAAACTGTTTTCCATTTTTCACTTGTTTCATTATCTTCCACTTTTTGTGTAGCTGTGATGGTGACATTGTGGTAGTAGGTAGTTACCAAAAAATACTAAATATTTTATCAAACCACAGACTCATTTAATACCAATATTTATTGTAAATCTGTGGTTTTACTATCTAATCCTCTTATTCAATGGTCTATTATTTCATGTTTAATGTATTCTTCGTGGCTTTCCTATAATCCAATCAATAGCTTCAAAGTTTCTTCATAATTTCTTCAAATTGATTTGACTTAGAGGGGTTCTTCAGCTAGGAGTAAGCATCAAATGACACAAATTGATAGAAGGCTCACCATGAGGTAAAATCATATGAATTAGTTTATCCAGATATTTTTGAACATCTATATTGTATAGAGTAACTTGATTCGAGTTTGAACATTTCTTCAGCTATGAGTTCAAGAAATTAACTCCCACAATGTGTTAAAAGGTTCATCATGAGATAAAAGCATATGAATTGGCTATCGAGATATTTTTGAACATCTATATTGAAGAAAAATTTTGTTTATAGTATCGTGTTTCGAGTTTGATATTTTCTTCACCTATGAGTTCAAGAGAGCTCCCACAAATTGATAGAAGGTTCACCAAGATATGAAAGCTTACAACATTGGCTTATCTCAATATTGTTGAACATTCATATTGTTTTGTTCGGTATTTTTATTGTAACGATTTGAGTCGCCTCCTCCCCAACTTGGAGATCCTCCTCGGAGGCAGCACAACCCTTGTCCCGGGGGCAGTAACCGACGCCCCTCGCGCCTCGCCGCCTCTCGCGACTTTAAATCACAATTCTTTATTCATTGTCCGTCGGTCTGAGAACAATATGCGCCGAGCCGAGACGGTAATAAAAGTCTTGTTTGCTAGTGATGAACGGCTGTAACTAAGAAACCGGCCCGGCGACGTCCCATGGACCCCCAATCATCTAAATCACTCACACCAAACTTACTTCTTATATTTATATCCATCCTCCTTTTTTCTTCCTATTTTTATTTATCACCGCCACGCCGCGCCGCGCTCCTTTCATTTCGTTTATTATTTATTCATACCTTTTCTACTTCTTGTTACACATAGGATGAGTACAGATCGAGCCTTCCCTCCTCCCCTCTTAATATAAATCAATACGTTTGACACTCTTCTGAATCCCTCAGCCCTACTCTTTATCATCCTCTGCACTCACAGCTTTTATTGCCCACCTCTCCTCTTCTCCTTCTCCTTCAAAACAACCCCCCCTATCCATTACTCACATTGTTCAACCACCCACCCCCCTCTAACATATACTCGCACGTTTGTTAATCCGTAAAACCATATTACGTACACTCACGCACACATTATAGTTTGTCCAAGCAAAGAAGACCCTCTGGAAGACGGAAAAATGACTCTAGATTGGTCAATATTTGTTCAAGAATTAGATTATGTGGTCTTAATAGTAGATAAAATTGTTTCTTATAATTAGAGATCAAATTAATAATTTTTGAACCAATATTGAACAAGCTAGAGTCATTCTCCCATCTTGCCAGAGGGTCTTCTTTTCTTGGACAGACTCTACCAATACTATACTATTTTGTAACTTCGGTCTTGGTATGTATAGTCTGTCCAAGCAAAGAAGACATTCTGGCGAGATGGAAAGATGAATCCAGCTCGTTCCAAATTGGTTAAAAAACGACGAATTTGCTCTAAAATTGTAGGAAACATTCTGATCTAAAACTTGAAACCAGATTTATAATTTTTGAAGCAATATGGATCGAGCTGGAGTCATTTTCCCATCTTGCCTTCTTTGTTTTATTTGCTTGGGCCGTCAATACATTGTGTTCCCTATTCTATACGTGTTACGCTAAGTCGGAAGTTTCATCCAATAAATAGAGGATATCTAGTATAGTAAAACCGCATTATATATACGATATACTCACACATCCACTGATACTAACTAGTAGAACCACACACTCACGCACACATTATCGGTACTATAACGAGTAGAACCACAATTTTTTCACATTGTTTGCATGCTGTATAAACACAGATTTATGTGTTCGTTCACGACCTTGGAACTGGTTTGAGTTAGAGGGAGGGGGTTGTTGAGAAGGACGAAACCGCAGAATTTCATGGTTTGCCCCCAAATGGAATTGGTTTCAACAAGGGTGTGCATGTTCTCAGTTGAGTGGTGTACGGTATTTGAATGCCGCATTTGTAATCGTCTTGTACAAATGTAATTTTTGTTTTGGCATTGTGATAGTAAAATTAAGTTACAAAAGGTTTTCACATATTATTTTTCCCAGACAATGTATCAGGATTTGATAATAAACATGTATTTTGATGATTCAGGTTTCTATCCCCTCAAATGTCAAAAATGTCATTACTAACAATAATTTTCTCTTTTTTTCAAACTTATCCAACTTGATTCAGATTTATTCATTTTATGTAAAAGATAGGATTTAGGATGAAGCTAGATAATAATTGTACATTCTTTCATTAAAGAGGAAACACTTGCATTCTTTACGTTAACATTAACATGTTTTGAGTTTTAAAATTTCATTACAAACAGATAGGTCTATGAATCAGGATGATGTATTAAATACACAATAATTGAGAAAATGTATATTACAGCGATAATGTATACATAAAAATAATAATAAAAAAATATGAAAAATAATGAAATAATATTACAATTATATTATAAATTTTAATTTGCAGATTTTTTTCTCTAAATGTGATTGAATCTCTTGTTTGTAAACAATGTATTGGTTTTTATTATTAAACTGCCTTGAAATTGAGTATGAAATTGTTTTAATTATGAAACTGGCAACCAGCTGGTAGGCCTAGGCCCTTCATGAGCTGTTGAGCCATTGACAAACAAAGTATTGAATGGAATAAAAAAACATATCTGAAACCATTGACTGATGTAAAGAATAAAGGCTATATAGTACTCTTGCAAGTTACTATTTTCTTCTGATCAGTGAAGTTTTTATCAAGTTTGTAATACTTGAAAATAAAATTTTGTTGCTGAAATATCTCATCGATGAGAAAAATACTCCATTATTCTAGAATTTCCATCTGCTCAGTCAAGTTTTTGTTGAGTTCGAGGAGTATCACCGCTCAGTATTTTTGCATGGCCGGATAGTCAGTCCGTGGGTAGGTGACGCAAGAGAGGCTTAAAACAGGGGGAGCCGAGCATCACTCATTAACATAATTCAGCAATAAAATCAGAATGCGTTGTTACGATTATTATTATACCTTTTAGTCATCACGGAGAGAAGGGAGAAGAGTGATAGAGAATGACGAAAAAAGAGAGAGAGAAGTTGCAATAAATTTTCGACTTTTCGAATTAGGGATGAGTTGGATGAATGTAGTCAGTTTTAGAGATGTTTTGTCTGTTGAAGTATAGCTTGTTTACTGTACTGTGGCATCTGGACTAGAAGAAATATTCTCCCACAACTCATTGGGCATACAGTTTTTTCAATGTTTGAAGTGTATGGAGTTTCATTTTTTTAAATATTGATAAGGCTGTATTGTGGAAGCATTACTGCATTATTCTATAATTTTATGTTTTATCATTAAAAAAGTCTGTCATGAGGAAATCCATTTTTAGGTTCCAATTGAGATGAAATGTGAACGCAATTTAATAAATGTGAATAAATAATGAAGAAGAAGAAGAAGAAGAAGAAGAAGAAGAAGAAGAAGAAGAAGAAGAAGAAGAAGAAGAAGTAGCAGGATGAGTATAATATGAGGAATCAGGGAAAGGAGAAAGACGAATAAAAAACTAAAGAAATCTAGTTATAATTTGAATGAAGGTAACAAGTAGAAATTAAGAGGAAGTAGAAGAAAAGATATAGGGAAGGGAAGTAGAAAAATGAGAAGCAGGGAATTGAGGTTAATAAGGAACAGTTGGAAGATGGAAAAGTAGAAATAACAGAAGCAGAAAAGGAAGAAAAGATGAGATTAGAAAGCAAGAATTAAAGAAAATTTTGTGGAAAAGGAAAATTACAAGCAATAAGTGAAAAAAATAGATGAACTATAAGGAAAGTGAACATATTGAGGAAGCAGAACAGAACTAAATGTAAGGTGAATTCGTAATTCGAAATTTATCGAGAGAATCTAGAATAGCTCGAATCATAAATTTCATAAGAGTGAAATGACTTTCTGTAAAATGGTAAGAGAGGTGATGTTGTTATTCCTGAAAAGATCTTGATTTACACCGAATCTTCGAAGGCAGAGTTTGGAGGCACGTGTGAGCCCAGAGACAAACTTGAAAATGATTGTTTTTGAGTAGTTGGGCTTCCGTAGATCACTCTACAACTTCTATGAAAATACTGGGTGTTAAGGACGGAATATATCAACTTTCCAAGCTGATTCCTTGGAACAAATAGAAACATTTCCTTTGTACATCCCTTCAGGAATACTTGTTATCGAGATAACAATGGCGGAGTATTGTAGATTTTTCATAAAATCTATAGTCTAGTCTTTTAGGATCCTTTCTCTAAAGGTATCCTTATTCTCCTTCTCCTACCTCTATGAAAAATGATCAGTTCCTTTGTAAATTTAGTTGAAAAATTCAATTATACAAGTTGGAAGTTTGTTAGTTCTATGGTTATTAATAGATGATGAGATGAATAGACACATCATTATGGTAAAATGAACCAGTTCTATATTCTCTTCAGTGATTGAATTGGATCCCGCAATTGGATTAAATTCAATCTTTTCGTTACAATTTTTTCTCTGCTCGGATTTCGTTTTTCAACATTTTTAGAAAAATTGTGGCCTGAATCCGTCTTTAGAATGTTGGAAAGCTCAATCCTAGCCGGATACAAAGAATAATAATATCTAAAAGATTTGTTCCATTCCAATCACTCGGTGAACAAAGTATAGATGCAAAATGTAATGGAACCATCAGACATAATAACAAAGAAAGGTTGACGGGCAGAGTTTTTTCGTTGTCCCACTCTGCATACGTTGGTTTCCTTGATAGACTATACTCTGTTGGAACAAATAAGGCAATCTGGCTGGATTAGAAAATGACTCCAGCTTGGTCAATATTGGATAAAAATTTCTATATTTGACCTCAAATTGTAGAAAATATTCTTCTCTACAATTTGAGACCAAATTTATAATTTTTGTACCAATATTGACTGAGCTGTAGTCATTTTGCCATCTTGCCAGAAAGTCTTCTTTGCTCCATCAGTCTATAGGAACGACGGCAGCTTGATAGAGTAGCAGTCGACCATTAAAGAAGTAGTCGAGACTCGAAACAGTGTTTGAATGATGAGTGGCATTTGAGGAGAAGGTATCATTGGTTGAAACAACAATAATAATGAGTGGAAATCATGATTTAGGTGGGTGTAGGGGGGGGGGGGGGTTTGTAGATTGACGAAGTGGCTACAGTCGATCTCCTCGCCGGGGACTAACTTCTGTTGAAGCACCTGTGCCAATCTCAGACTCAGACCCCCCCCTCCTTCCTCCCACATCCATTGCTAAGCACCGATATATCAATCTGGACGTATGACATGGCTCGTCCTGTTCAGTGGCATCTTCTTCTTCTCGTTCTTGAACTCTCTCCTTTCCCTTTTTCCATCTCTTGGTCATTTCCTTCTCCTTGTTATTCCTGATTTTCTCGAACAGTTAGTGCTATTCATAATATGGCGTTTCATTCAGTAAGTACTGTATTCTTCTTACACTACAATTCTTCTGGCTCTTATTCATTTTTTTCTGACATCATTCTTCACCATTTATCCCTTCTACAAGCCCTTTCTTTCTCTTCTACTTTTTCCCTCTTCTTCTTGTTTCATCCCTTTTCTTTCACTCCTCTGACTCTTCCTCTTTTGTCTTCTCCATTCATCTTTCCTACAAGCTCTCCAAATGCTTTCATTCACCTTCTTCTTCTTAAACAATATTCATAATTTTTCTTTCGCCTTTCCCTGGTTTATATTTTTCTTTGTCATCTTCTTATATTTTTACTTATTTTCAACCCTCAAGTTCTTTTTTCAATTCCTTATTCTTATTCCAGTGATGCTTTATTTTTCAACGTATTGCTCCTTCAATATTTATCGATTTTCTTTCATCCTCATTTTTCAATTTTTTATTATTTTCCTTATGAAAATCTTATTCTCTCATATTATCTTTCAATTTTCTTGTTCATGAAAATCAACATCTCTCTATTCATGATACTGTATATCATTCCCTCATCTTCTATTCGTGCTCTCTTTGTCATTCTCACCTCACTACTTTCTCCATTTGTACATTACTTGTTACTTTGTTCTATTTTCCCTCATTAATAATTCTATTCCTCACTGATTCAATTTTATTCATCTAACTTATTTTTTTGCGTAATAAAAATTATTTTCTACCAATCTCTTATCTCATCTTCCAATGCAATCATCTGTTTCCTTTTTCTCGCCTTCTGCTAATATCTCTTCTTATTAATTTTTTTAGGTACCTTCTGAATTCCTCCACCTTTACACATCTTACTTCATCTTCTTCTTCCTTAGCTCCTCCTCCTCCTCCTCCTCCTCCTCCTCCTCCTCACACCCATCTAATCAGAACCTTCTTTTTGCACCACCCAACCCCTTCCTCGCCAACAAACCGGCTCATCTCCAGGGATAATAAATCCATTACTTAAGTCGAGAGTGACCACACCATAGCTTGGTAATTAGAAAGCCGACAGTTGCGGCCACAACTAGTGCTAACTGAGCTAACCTCACCCACAAAACCCACCTTCAATCCATCTTCATCTACATTCTATCCTATTCCATCACACCTTTTCTCTTTTCCCTTCTTCCTTCCCCTCCCTTCCTCCTTTCCCATCATCTTTCCTTTTCTTCTCCTCCTCCATCCATCGGTGGGCTTACCATCTATAACTTGTAAATCCCAGCTGTTTTCTTCAGTCACCACATCAATCACGACGGACTCATAACTGTGATTTGAGCTCACAATCATTCCATCGATCTTCACGCTTCGGTCAAGTTACATTTTAGTGGGGGTTTCTCCACTTCAGTGGGTTGTCAAAGTTTGATTGGATGTTCTGAATTGGAAGAATTTCTCAATTTCCTTTTACATGAATTTCCGGATGATTCATAAATGTGATTTAGACACAATAATTTCAACGTTTTGGTCAACACTTTGGTCAAATTTCGATTTTATCGAGGTATTCTCTGTTGTCTTCGTCGGATTTTGATTGAATTGGAGGAATTTCTAGATTTGAAGAGCTTGCGCCCACAAATACAATATGTTTAACACTGTTTTAATATTGTTTTATTCCGTCATTTTTGAAGTCAATATTCCAAGTAGGAAACATCAAGATTTTATGTTAAAAGATGAACTGAGAGAGGTAGGTGTATGTAGAGTAGTAGATATTTGGATAGATGGTTATGTGAAAAAAAGAGTTTGAAAGTAGAATTTATTCTCATTATAGATATATTCTTTTGATCTCGAAATAAATAGAAGTATTATTAAGTATTAAGAAGAACAAAAAAGGGGATTTGAGAAGTAGAATAAAGATTGAAGGTGAGCAGAAGATGAAAGAAGAATATGGAGAAGAAAGGTCGAAATGGAAATAATCCTAGAATCAAAAGAATTTTGATGATCAAGAGTGGAAAATTTTCAATGAATTAGGTAGAATTGATAGTGTGATTTTGTGAAATCTCTCCATAATAAGAAAAACTTGGATTTTGTCAAATTTCAATAATTTATTATAAAAGCTTACAGAACCAGGATTCACATTTTACTAATGCATCTTAAGCTGTAGCCTACTACCATGTAAGCTTTTATAATAAATATTTTGTGAAATTTGACAATATCTAAGTTTTCTTATTCAATGAATTTCACTAAATAATAGTGAAATAGAAGTATAATATGAACCAAATGAATTTGGTTGATGTAAAAGTAAGCCTATAAGAAAATAAAGAAAATTGGTATAACCTAGAACATTATTAAGAGATGTTTGAAAAGGTATGAAAAAGAAATGAATGTAGATCACTAGGAATTTGGAGAACAAGAGGGAAAATAGAAAACAATAACGTGCAAAGGAGAATAAGAATAAAAGAGAAGAATTTTGAGAAGAAAGGGCTGCTGAGGAAGAGCAGGAGAAGAAGAAGGAGGAGGAGGAGAAGGAGGAGGAGAAGAAGGAGGATGAGAAAAAGGCGCATGCAGAGATGACTGCTGGGACCAGGAGCAAGGGGGGCTGTGGAGGGTTGTTCGTAGGGGGTGGGAGGGTCGCTCAAGTTTGATGGGCAAGTGTCAGCGTCCTATTAATGAGTACAATCATTGATCCAAACTCAGAGACCCTGTCCCTCTCACCTCCCCCCTTCGTGTCCCCCACCACACTTCCGCCACTAGCATTCCTTGTTTCTCTGTTTTTCAGTTTTCATTCTTCTTAAGCTTAGCGCCCTACCAGCTCACTCACCACTTGTACAAATATTTTCCAAGTCACTTCATTTCTTCTTATTCTATTCTCATTTTCCTTCTCTATTAAATTGTATTCAATTTGTTTGGTAAATTTTTCTGTCTTTATTCCCTCCATTATCACAATCTTTCCTGTATGAGGGTCAGTTGAGAGAGGGGGATTTGGATTGCATGTCTCAACTTCTCCCACAAAACGTTTGTTATACTCTACAAAGTGGAAAATAAAGTCATTAATCCACAAGAAATTCTCTAAATCTCTTATATTCTTGTAATTTTCTGGTCTACTTTCCGCAAACCTCTGCTTTTCTTGTCTTGTTTTCTTTTTAAAATTAACTGAGAAATTTGAAAACTGGTAAAAAATGTAACTTTGGGGAGTTTGACCACCTCTGTTGTAAATTTTGTTATCTGATTAGAGATTTCTCTCTTCAATCCACTTGCTTCTTTTAAATAGTGGATGATATAGAGAAGATGTATTTTTCAAGTCATGAAATAATAAAGAGAAGTTCAAGTAGCTAGTACACTAAAAGAGATTCAACCATTATTGAACCAGGCCCCAATAACGTCAGTCCCCCTGATACAGTCCCCAATAACGGTACAACAAAATTCATTATAAAATCAAAGGATTGAGTATTTGGTTGCAGTGAATTGAGAAATAATTTAATCCTATAATCCTGAATATTTAATGTATACATGGAACGTGATAAAAAATATTCATACCAACTTGGTTTACATTCTTGTGAGCAACTTGAAGAACTCATCCGCGTGGAAAATCGACTTCATTCAATCATGCACGAGGCAAGAATAGTATCTTGCTAGCAAAGATATCATCGCGGAGGCCTGAAATATGCGATTCATCTGATTTAAGATGGTCACATGTAAACTACTAACAGCTGGACTACTTTCAACAGATTTTATTTTGAAACGCGTCTGACTTTCAATCACTCATCGCTGTACTGTCCTCTCTTTCTCTCACTCACTCTCTCTCTCTCTCGCACTTTGCTCCCTCTCCCTCGCACATTCTCAAACGGTGTCCAATGAAAATTAATAACTCATCTTATCCAAACGAAACAAACGAATAATTCACCGTGAGCTATACGCACCACTGTGTTATATGACGAACAGTTTTGACTGGTTTATTACTGAGTTAAGTCCATGACGGTCTATTTCTGGTCTACTCACACTTGTCTGCGGCTAAGATTTAATATCGAGAAGGATTTGGCAATTTGAAATATAATAGTTGAGTGTCTATTTTCGCAGGATTTACTGTAATTTATACATCCATCCACATGGGTGTCTTCATAACTTCTCCGTCATATCTAGCAAGTCGCTGAACCCGGTCAAGCCTAATTATAACCGGATTAATTTGTCTGATTTCATTTTTGGACCTGGCTGAAAGAGGGGCTGTGATCGATGTGACATTGTTGCCAAGTTACGCTTCACTCATAATGTAGAATTATTTAATTATAGCCTATGAGTTACAACTTCTCACAGCTATAACAACGAGAATACCATAATAAAATGTTTAATAGTATGTTAATCCGGCAATTAGAGTGAACAATAATGACAAAATCTTTATGAGTTTCTACTTCACATAATTATAAAAAGACAATTCAATTTGTAAAATGAGATTGTAGGTTAATTTTCAAGTCAAATAATAAAAGTTTTCAAGGTAGCCTATTGCTTTTTAGTAAAGGAATTATTCCACCATTTATCAAAATAATTATATTCCAATGGACTGTACTGATCAATCTCAAGTACGGACGGACCTATTGAATTTAGGTACACTTGCTCGATAAGGTAGATTATGGGATATTACAAGAACGAGTAATTGTTATTCCACTCGTTTTGAGTCATCTGTGGTACAATAGGAAACTTTGGCTGCTGGGCTTCATTGAAACATTAGCTGTGTAACTTCAAGTGACAGAATAAAACATTCGTTTCCAAATCTTCAATCGATCGTTCAACTCCATAGAAAGAACTTTTATCATCATTTTTACTGATTACAATCATATCACCATTATATTTACTAATCACTGTCAATCGTAAACTCCAATACTAGTTATATGAACGTTTTAAATTTTTTGTCAACAAAAATTGTTAATTTTTGACAATAAACTGTTGCTGTCAATAAACTCTAATAATAGTTATTCTATGGAAATTTTTGACTTGGAAAATTGCAATGGGTATATACAGATTTAAACAACTAAATTTCCCCGTTTCCCCCAACCAATAGCATTTCGCGATTGCAACTACTCGAAGTTTTGGGCTGTTTCTCATTAAAAGACGTACGCCGCGCGCAGAAATGATGTGACTATGATGTACGCGACATGGCAAGCATAAACAAGTCATGCCAGTCATGAAATATGTGCACAGAACACGACAGCAAGAGGAATTGCAAGAGGATGAGGAGGAGGAGGAGGAGGAGGAGGAGGAGAAGCTCTTATTTATGCTCGGCAATGACGAACACCTACGGTAATTTACTGGCTTCCTCATTAACAGCCAACATGCAGGTAGCAGGAGAGGCAACTTAGAGGTCCCACTCTCTTTCGTTCTTTCATTCTCACCCTCTCTCTTTCTCTCCCACTTTCTCTGCACCTCTGGTAAACAAGGGTTTGTCATTTTTTCCCTTTGTTGCCAACCTTCGATGTTCTTCGATTCACTCTCATGATTGGAATTGAAATTGGTTTATTTTCTTCTTGAATTACAGAACACTTTGGAAGTGACCTTTCGATACTCTGCTCGATACGATACTTTGTATCGAATCAGTTTTGATTGGATCTCTGTTGTGTCAGCTGACTAGTGAAAGAAGGTGAATACAGTGATGTGTGTCATTTCAACAATTAATTTGAATTATTTGACCCACTTCATCTTTGATGACAAGTTAGCCTATATAATTATTAGAGTAGCTTTCAATTTCTGTTAGCATATAAGTATTGTACATTAAGTTATAGTCTGTGTATTACAGATAATTTACATCAGACGGTTCCCTTTATTCCAAGGTTTGCTAAGAAAATTAATCAATTTGATGTTGAAAATTGAGAAATTGAAGTTGAAATAGGAAGAAGAAGAAGAAGAACAAACCGAAAAAGGAAATTGGCTTGAACTAAGGCACATTTAGAAATGGAGCGGAAAGAAGAAACAAAAATAGAACAGATTATTAATTGAGGAATTGATGAGTTTAAAGAAGAGGAGACAGAGAAATATGTAGATGAAGACAAAAAAGGGACACAACAGAGAATAATGCATAGAAAAATGATATTGAAATATGGAGGAATTGTTGAATGGAAATTGAGGAAGCAGAATTTGATGAAAAGAAGGATAACAAATGTAGAGATAAATCAACAGGCTTGGACTGATACACAACTAGAAATGGTCCAGCAGGGAGTAGGAGTAGAGAAAGAACATATTCAATATGGCGGAATGACGAATAGAAAGCAGAAGAAAAGTTTAAATTCCAAAGAATTGATTTTTTTCTGCACAAAATAGAGAGCCTCGGATTCGGAAACAAATATATTTCGCGCAAGCTGTTAAGACATTCCCTTAAAATGTAAGGTTTATTGTAGCGGCGTGTCTTCTTACCTTGCACGAACTGTGCACATGAAGTGGGAAAGAAGCGTAAGAAGGAAAAATGAAAACATGAGTAGAACAAGAAGGAGGATTAATGGAAAAATTGTAGGACAAGAAGTAGGCTACTAATAGAAAGGAAGGAAACACTGAAAAAGAAACGGAACAGCAGTCTAATATGAATAATTAGTACGATAACAGGGTACATTCGTGAGTGGCAAGCATTGCGGCTGACATTAGCGCGATGATTTAATAGTCGAGTGAAGGTCTAGCGTTTAAAAATTATTATTTATCAAAGTTAGAAGACGTCGCTGGAAAGGAAACGACGGCCTGAAAATATTGCGGCTCCCTAAATTTTAATGTTGTACAAAACAGTGGATGAAATATTGGCCGACTCCCGAGCAACATAAACAAAACAGATGGGTTGATGGACGCGCACGAGCGAACCGGTGCGTGTGTGAGTGAAGGTGTGCAAGGAGTATTGATCACACTTTGTATGAACGGAAAATTTATCACACTGCTAGGTAACTATTGTATCTGAGTAACTATGACTTGATTGATTTCGATCACACTTTTAAATAACTTGAATATTCATCACATTTCTAGGTATCACTTTCTTGATTGTTATGTGTCAAATCTTTTAAAATAGATGGGAAATCGTTCACACTACTGTTACGCCAACCTTGATTGATTGCACTTGAATATCACACTTTTCAAGTAAGTGATATATTAATAATACCAAGTACGGTACTTGATTGATTATTTTAATAAAGAATCAAGTGATCACACGTTTAATTAGAAAATTATTCACATTATTAGATAACTGTTCTACTTACTGAATACTCTATTGAAAATTTTATCTAGTTCCAGGCGAAAAATTGTAGAAAATCTAGTTTTGGTAGTATTAAAAATTATACTAACAATCCTGATATTCTCAAGAACGAGAATAGTTACGTGAAAGATCCCGAGAGAAAAATATCCCCTAGTAAAAGATTCTACAAAATCAAATGAATATTCAACTTTAGAATTTCTAAAAATATAGGTTTGAATGGGTTAAAAGTGAAAAAATAGTTGCATACCTTAATAAAAATAAAAATTATCATCTCAGCTTATACCAAAAAGTAAGGCGGTCTCGTCTGCTCCTTTTGCGCTTCAATAGCTGATGTCATTTAGCTATGCCTAGATGATGCTTTGAAATCAAAAGAGACAATAGATGCTTTATATCAGCTGTTGGTAGGTTACATCACGTACAAGAGACAGACGAAATCACCTAACATTCTAGCGTCTGCGGTACTTACAATTTCCAATAAACAATCAAAATCGAAGTATTTTTTACAGAAAGCGAACACTCATAAGCATGACTGTTACTCTTCAAGTTATTGGTGACAGATACCTAAAGTGTGACTGATGCTCCGCTTTATTTAAAGTTGTGATCAATTTTCCGTGTGATCTAGACTCCGGATGTAGTGAAGTGGTGTGAGTAGTGAGCTGGAGCTAGTAGTATAGCAGTGAAGCCATCACGCAATCCGTATGACGGTATTGTCAGTGCATTCACTCAGTCTGGCTCTCTGGCTGTTTAGCTGCTATACTGTACTTTGAGAGGCCACAACTCCTTCAAGACGCATGCAATATTATATCAAAATTATTGCACCAATGATTCTCCTGAATTGATATCCTGTCATGTTTCAAATGGAAATCGTATCGATGAGCCAAACCAGTAGCTTCTCCTTCATCGTTCTCTCCTCCTCCTCTTCTTCACTCTTATTTACATCCTACTTTCCCTCTTCATCACCTACTCCACCTCTCACCTCCTCATTCCTTTTCTCCTTCTGCTCCTTCTTCATCTTCCACGTCTCTTCTGCACCTCCTCCTTCCGCATTCTCTTATATCGTTGTGTTGTTGACGTTGCTATTTTTTGTGTATTTGTTGATGTTGGTGTTGTTTCATTCTTTGTAACATTTTTCCTGGACGTGAAATTCTTGAGTAAAGTGCTGCGATTGTACATAACCTTGTTTTGGACATATTATCCATCAAAATTTAGGAAAGAGATAGTACAGGCTATGTCTATACCCTATTCACGATCACTTGAGACGAAATGAACAATTTTTTTGCTCGTGTGTGCGGGTAAAGGGAGGTATTACTTCATACGACGGTCGACCACAGTCGAACAGCTGTAGCCAATCACAGTTCTTGGCTTTACCTTAAGCTCAAACAAAAATACAAGCTCAAACCTGTACATGAAAGAAGTTTATTTATTTTGTCTCAAGTGATCGTGAATAGGGTATAGTTATTTTTACCTAGTTATAATAATGATAATACTATTATGATTTGTGTAACGATGACAATGAATAAAATTAATGAATGACCAATAGAACCAATAGCTCCAATTACTGGTTTTATAAATACAGTACTGTATTGAATAAATATGTAATTATGTATTTGTTGATGTTGGTATTTTTGTTATGGTTTTTTTGTTTGATTATATAAATGTTTACATCGGTATTTGTAATATGCATGGTTCAATTAAATTCCAACATGATTTTTGCCAATGGCTCTACAGCCAAGTCAAGTCCTTCCTAGTCCTAACTCCGCCTAATAAAGAATATTTTCATTTATTTCATTTCAAAGGTCAAATCAAATCAAATCAGGTAATTGAATCGTGGACACATAGCTCAATAATTCATCATTCTACCTACTACCTTGACTTGATCTTTCCAATTTCTATTTTTTAGGTAACCATGAACTACCTCGAAGACGATGATGACGACATCCATTTTTGCCTGCGCTGTCGGCGTACCATTCTCGGGCTGGGTGCCTACGTCGAGCATCGCTCCCAGAAAAATTGTCACCTCCAAACTGAAGAGAACACTTCTCGAGAACCAAGCTCTGTCACCAACTCCTCCAACAGCATTCAAGAGTTGATGAAAATCTCCGAAAACTTGGGAACAGAAACAACAAAATCAGTCAGTGATGTTGAAGCGGGATTGAAAGCAAACGATTTTTTCTCTCTCCTAGAACTGCAGAGTAGTTCCAAAACGGGAGGTGCTGCTCCCGTTCTAGATTTAGCTACGAAGGAGCAGAAAAATTCTGGGTTGGGTGTGGTGACAAGGAGTAGAAGAAAGGGAGGGGGAAGTAGGGAGAGGAAGGATGAAGAGAATGCGAAGAAAGTGGTGGGGGAAAAGAAGAAGAGAAAGAAGAAGGAAAGGAGAGGTGGAAGAAAGAGGAATAAAGTAGAGGAATCTGAGGTTTGTCAAGTAGAATTGCTGGAAGGTAGTGTTAGGTCTTTTTCAAAAGAAGTTGATATTTTTGTGGAGAATTGTGCTAAAGAAGTAAATGTGAATAATACAAACATCTTGATGAATGTGGATGAACTTGACAAAAGTTCGGAAAAAGTTTTCGAACTATTTTCCGATTTTCCATCAACTTCCTCCCCGTTTCCTTTAGAAGAAGTGGTTCCTTTCACCTGTGACAAAACTACCTTAGATGATCACGAAATAGCCGAGTATGAAGAAGATGAAGAGGAGGAAGTGCCACCTTTCCGATCCTACGGAGGAAAGTGGAAGCCTGGTAGTAGTCCTTCCGTACACCAACAGAGGAATGAGAGTTTCGCCTCTATGTCGTGGACTGATCAGGAAGCAAACAATTCACTGTTGTCGGCCGCTGGCACCTCTTGGAGGTCGGAACCGCATACCTCCATTGACCTTGAAGAGAAATCAACAACTGTCACTCAGGTAATGTGGATGAAATTAAAAATTCAATTAATTTGAAATAAGCTGAGTTTAATTCTTTCAGATTATATTCCAAATGTTGCGATTCAATTCATTTTGTATTTATTTCAAAGGACATAACAAAAATGGTCCAGCTAAACCTTGAGGTTTTTCAACAAGTGTCTAATCATAAAATATAGTTTAAAACAAATTAATAAAAATTGAATGTTAACTATGAAATGCAACTTGATTAAAGAAGAAAAGAAGATTTTATAAAGAATTTTTATAAAAATACATTTTAAAAATACTATGAAATTAAGAAAAGAAGAATAGATAAAAGAGATCAAACTAAAGTACAGATAGGCCTGTTAGAGTTTAGAGTAATTAGAGAGTAGGCTAAATGACAATTTGAAACATTGAATATAGAATAAAATTTATAAATAGAATACATGCTTTCATGGTAATATAATATGTTGTAAATCTGAAAATATTATTCAATTCAAATCAAAATCAAATCAAATGTTATTGCCTCAAAAATGATTTACAAAACAATGCATAACAAAATATAATTCACTTGAAAAACTATTACTTACTTACTTACTTACTGCTGGGGCGTCACAAATCTCAGTCGATTTTTTGCCTCGTAGATTAGCCTCTTCCATTTTTCTCTGTCCTCTGCTATTTCAATTGTTCCTCCGCAGCAGACAACATCTTTCTTGACTTGGTCAAGCCACCTTAATTTAGGCCTCCCTAATGGTCGCCTTCCTACAGGTACAGCCTTGTACACCTCCTTCAGCCTCGTTCCCTCCTCTCTACGAAGTACATGCCCCAACCAGCTAATTATTTTGGCTTTTATGATGGCTATTATATCTGGTTCTTGGTATAAGGCAAGTAATTCCCTGTTTTTTCTTATGCGCCAAACTCCATCTTCACATACTGGGCCAAAGATTTTCCTCAGAACTTTATTCTCAAATACTATTAATCGTCCTTCGTTTCTTTTGGACAGGACCCATGTCTCACTGCCATACAATAACACCGGCTGTATGATGGTCTTGTATAATCTCAACTTTGTACATCTTGACAGCAGTTTGGATGATAGAAGTTTTGTACAGGCTCCTAAGCTCTTATTGGCATTTGCTATTTTACATTGTACCTCCAAGTCTTCAGAATTTGAGCTATTCACTGTAACTCCTAAATATTTGAAGTTGTCTACACAATTTATTGTGTAATCGGCAATGTTGAAATTTACGTTTCTATTTTGAGTGTTTCGGCCAAAGTGAATAATTTTAGTTTTATCTTCATTCAATTCCAATCCTACTTTCTTACATTATTTTATTAGATTTTCAGCTAACAGGCAGAGGTTTTCAGAATTTTCTGCTAGGATCACTATATCATCAGCAAATGCCATTATGTTTAGGTCTACTCCCAGTTTAATACCTCTTTGGAGGTTCTTTGTTTTTTGTAAGGATTCCTCTACGGCTATATTGAAGAGAGAGGGGGAAATTCCATCTCCTTGCCTTACTCCTGTGTTTATATGGAAACTTTCAGATATTTCTCCGTCTATTTTCACTTTAGCTTTGGACTCGTTTATGCATAGTTTTGTTAATCTTATCAATTTTTCTGGTATGCCATGTTTTTCCATGTTTTTGAATAATGATTTCCTGTCTATGCTGTCATATGCTTTCTTAAAGTCTATAAATATTCCATAAAAACTCTTATTAAATTCCCAGTATTTTGAAATTCCCTGTTTAAGCAAAAAAATTTGGTCAATTGTTGATCTGCCTTTCATAAATCCTGTTTGTTGCTCTTCAATGATATCTTCTGTGTATGGATTTAGCCTTGATAATAAAATTTTTGAAAATATTTTATAAATTGTGTTTAGGAGGGATATACCTCTGTAGTTGGAACACACTTGCTTATCACCTTTTTTATGCAGAGGAATTATCACTGCTTCAGTCCACTCTTCTGGTATGGTTTCTTTTTCCCATACATTCAACATTAGACTGTGGATTTCCCTTAAAAGAGCTTTACCACCATTTTTTATTGTATCAGATGTGATTTCATCTTCTCCAGGAGCCTTATTGTTTTTTTTGTTGTTTCATGGCTTCTTCTACTTCCTTTTCAGTAGGTGGCATAACAAGGGGCTGTACATTGTGGTAACTCAAGTTGTCTTCTGTATCACCATTTGGTTGAATATCACTTGAAAAACTATTAAATACAAAAAATAATGTTTCAATTTCTTGATTGATTGGCGCTACTAGCAAAACCTTATTGGCTTTTATATATCATATTTTTAAATTATTTTATTTAAATTAAATTTTAAAAAGATATAAGATGCTTTTCAGTACATTGAAAACTTCTCACATGATTTATCATTGCTATTTCTATTTTATTCGATTTATTTTTCAGAAACAACCGAGCATACCACCACCAGGCCATACACGTGGCAAATGGCTACCGTCAAGCAGCAACGACGACCCGTCGACGGCACGGCGAGCGGGCAACCGCGTGCAGTATTGGTGCGGAGTGTGCAACCGTCGCCTCTCGTCACGACGGCTCTACGAGCGTCACGTTGCGTCGCCCCTTCACACACGGCGCACCAGGCACGAACGCCAATTGGATGAGGACTATTTGCAGCACAGGGTAAGTGGTCAATAAATAATTCATCAACTTAAACCGAAATCGAACTGAATAATAGAAATATAAAAATATTGAAATCAAAGACAATGTGACTTAAGGTACGTTGTTACTGGTGCGACTGGAACGTTAATCGGTTGCATTCGATCAGCTCTTCACAAGTTTTAGCTAAAGGATAAAACAAGAGCTGTGATTCGCATAGCTGATCGACTACAACAGATCATAGTTCCAGTCGCACCAGTAACAACGTACTTTTACGTGGGCAATTTATTAATAAAACTGGTGCTGATGGAGTTCAAGCTTTGTTAATATGTTTCTTGAATGAGAATACATGATATCTTTCATTTAGATGGCTCGTTGGAGGAATTGAGAACGCGCCGGTCTGATAACTAGGTGGACCCGGGTTCAAAATCTCGACCGGGGAACATTCTTTGACCACAGCACAATCACATAAATACGGCCACAGGGTGGTCTCCTCTTTCGGAGGAGACGATAAGACGTCGGTCTCGACTACCTAAATAGTCGTGTTCTCTCATTACGCACGCACAAGCCTATGAGCTTATCCCTCAGAAAAAAAGATAAAAAATATTTATTATTCTATATTTTATAATATTTCTATCGAAATAATAGAAACGTAGAAATTGAAAATAAAAGATTAATCTAGTTGAGTGTTATGAACTTTCCAAGTGGGATTTGAGATGAATTTGTAATTCAGGTGATTGTATATAATAAATGTACAACTGTTGTAAAATGTAAATTAAGTTAGTAGAATCATCACTTGAATCGCATCAGATGAAAGATTAATTATGGATCTTGTTTCTTATCGTAAACCTATGGAGAATCTATAATGATTCCAACAAGTTTTCAAAATATCCCTCCAAGCTAGAATCTCCTACCAACTGAACTGTATACTATAAACATGTTCAATTTTAAAGTATGAATTCAATGTTTTTAATGAATATTATCTTGCTTCAGGCTGTTCCAGTAAGAGATGCCACCACCAGTAGAAGAGTACGTCGTATGCCTTGTAAACTACAGGAGGCTATAGCTGCAAGAATGGTAGTTAGGGGTGTGAGGACAACTGTCAAGAAGGTATGTTCTATTTCTAATATTTCTTCGGCTCACTTATCTATCCATTTCATAAGTTCAATGTATTGTGATCTCTATACGTTAATAGTATTCTACATGATGTTTTGTAGTTGTATCGTATTCTCTTATGTCTTGAGGCTACTCAACGTTTCCCAGGATCTCGTTTTTCTATCACAAAACTAGATTCAGATTGGAAGAATTCATTAAATCTTAACTATTACAAGTTTGACTATTCCAACTTATCATTTACCTTAGGTTGTTCGAATAATTGTTTGGTTTGACCTCCTTGGTCATTCAACAGGAATTAAACTAACAGACCTACGTATAACCGGAAGAATAAATATCAACAATCACTGTTCATCAGTAAAACTCTATTATTGTTTTCCCCACGGATACTAGAATACAGTATCCGTACATACAGATTCTGTATGTACCATTTACGGATACTGTATTCTAGTATCCGTGGTTCTCCTTAATTTATTTTCCACTATTCCATTATTCTACTCTCTTCTACTTTATCTAAATACACGTATAGGCCACTGATCACTCGTTGCCAACGCTCAAACTTCGTTTTGCTGGCAACGCCAATGTTAATTATTATTATTATCAATCACTAAATGGGAACTATTTTAATTTTTAGCTCTCCTATGTACGATACTTTTCTGTTTTCATATTTGTTAAATTTGTTTACTAATTTGACAATAAATCTTTCTTTGTTTATTTCTTTCTTCCTATATTTATATATATTTTCTTTCTTTCTTTCTTTATTTATTTCTTCTCTCTTCCTTTCTTTCCAGGACGGCAAGAAGTCGAGCAAAACTATCCACTGCGAGGTGTGCGACTTGCAAGTGGCTCGTCACCAGATCGGCAAGCACCTGGTTTCACGTTTTCACTTGCGACTGGCCGCAGCCGAGCCGGACGCCGCTCGCCGCATGACTCAGTCGCATGCGACCGCCGTGGCACGTCAGGCGCCATTTCGCTGTAGCATGTGCCGCTTCTACTGTAATACACAAGAAAGCATGTTGCTGCACTGGGCCTCGAAAATGCATGCGGATAGAGATGCTGAGGTCAGTTATAATTCCAATCTATTTATCAATTCAATTCTATTTGTCGAGTAGCGTTATTTGATGAAATGATACTAAACTGAATTATTTATTGCCAGGAAATATGTTGAGTATAGGAATGTTGGGCTCAGTTTTAATTCTAGCTAATTTTTCCAATCGATTTTTTCCATAGAACATGTTAGTAAAGGATAGGGTTGTTAAGGTCAGTTTTAGTTCTGGTCATTATTTTCAATTCCATTCTATTTATTTCCATGAAACATGTACCTACAAAAAATATCAGTTCTTGTATTTATTTTTAGAAAAAATAAACTTTTAAATTTGAGAACACAAGGAATTAGTCAACTATAAAAGAATAGTTAACTTCATCCTTATGTTTTCGTTATGTAAATATCACAATATCTCACCAGACACTGTTTCAGAAGTCTTATAGTTTTTTATGAAACAAAACCCTAATCCAAATATTCGAGTTCAGCAGATAAGCCTATAGCCTACATCAATAATGGTAAGGAGCAGTTATAATAAATGAAATAATCAATCGCAGTACCCTTTAAACTCATGGTATTCCATCATGACTACTTTCGTGATCTTCAAACAAATTTTTAAGGGAAACTAGTGACAAGTTTGAAATGAGTAAGAAAAAAGTCGTGTTAGAATAAATAGTATTAGTTAAGGGTAATGTGGTTAATTATTTAATTGATCATACAGTAGTAGCCCTGATATGAAAGTGGAAAGTAGCAGTTATTCTACTCATTAACACTGATAGTAACCGTTCCTCCTTCAGGTTCCCGGCCGCTACTGGTGTGCTTTCTGCAAGCACTTCAGCGACACCAGCTCCGGTATGGAGTTGCACCTGAGGAGCGAGCAGCACAAAGACGTCATCTCCGTTGTAAACAGATCGTTCCCGATCGAAATCCAAAAATTGGTGGCGCTAAAGTGTGAGACGGCCGGATGCGAAAGGATATTCCGCTACAACTCGCAGCTGAGGATGCATTCCAAGCTGACCGGGCACTTGCAGAGTGAAGGCAGTGCGTCTGATTCGTATCAGGACAGGATGAGGTGCAGTCGATGCACTTTTGTGGCCAATTCTGAGCGCAGGCTGCAAAAGCATATGATCGTGAGGTTAGTAGGACGCCAGATCTATAGTTCTTCAAGTTCTAGTTCTGTTAGTTTCTTAATTTGTTAATTTTGTACAGTAATTTTTTTTGACTAGGTACTAATTTCTTGTAATTTTTAATTTATTCATCCTTTTTACAGCATTTACATTGTGAAGAGCAAGAATTGAAAACAAAACTTGGAACTAAACAGAATATCTTGAAATAACAAGCCAATATTTTTTATTAGTTGAAACATATCATGCACAATCAGATAGCGGCAACAAAATATTTTAGGAACATATAAAGCCAATGGTAAAAGCCTGTCAAGTTTTATACTTAGTATAAAAACTAACTCAAGAAACAAGCCGTGACTTGAAAATAAACTTTCAATTAATAGATTTAAATGCAGTATTTACAACATAAAAGAAGTCTTCCAAATGGCAAAAACAAATTCAAATTAATTCAACATAAGCCAACATTGTTCGTTATCATTTGTTTGTTTCATTCCTTGTGTCATTTGTCTTCACTTATTTGCTGCTATTTGCAATTTTTTAATTTTTTATGATTAACTTATTCATTTGCGTATAACAATTCAAAACGTTATTTATCTGTTCATCTAATTATCAGGTGGGGTAAGTGGAAGAGGGTACTTGCATGCCGTAACTTCGCCCTCAAAACTTTACTTATACTAATAATAATAGTTTTACAAAGTGCAAAATAAAGTCATTCATCCATCTATTAACAATTGATTTTGTTTGAGAAATGACCACAACTTTATCAAGAATAAAATGCTTTAAAAATTGAAATTAAATGAACCTTTTTTTTGACTGAATTATTCATCAAAATTTGTAAAATATATAATTCAGGCTCATCCTAGTTTTTTCTTTCCCAGATTTTAATATTATGATTTCTGTAACTAGTGGAAAACTATAAGTATATGTAAATTTTTTTTTTTTGTGAGGGTGATACCCACATGGGCTCGTGGGCCTGTGCGTGGGTAATGGGAAGGATGATGATGAGAGATGAATGGACCTACTGCTCTAGGTGGGTTCCGAACCACCGGGAAGCGATTTTTGAGGCTCATGAATAGAATTCAGAGGAACCGGTCACCGTTACTACAGTGGCACGTCGCTTACTGGTAGAGGTACGTCGCTTATCTAATCTCACCGATTAGACGCTCTCTACCACTGGGACAAACCGCTTCCCAATTGATTCATAAGTTTCAGAAAAAAATTAATTAACCTAGTTTATGGTCATTGCAGGCACAAATCGAAAAACTTTTTCTGCTCCGATTGTAAGATGAGGTTCGCCAGCAAAGAGGAGGCGGTGAAGCATCGCCGGAGTGAGGCGCACAGGTACACCGCTCTGCGCAGGCGCGAAGCACCCAGTCAGCTGGCCAGAGCATGTCCACATTGCTCAGAGATTCTGGGTGACGTCATGCAACTGAAACAGCATCTAACGCAAAGTCATCCTGATGAAGCACACAGGTATAATCTGTCAAAACAGAGAATTTTTCTTTTCCTTTTTCATTCCTTTGATAACTTTATTCCACCACATTTTTAGTAAAGTACGATTATAGGCTGTCCAATCAAAGAAAACATTCTGGCAAGATGTGAAAATTACTCCAACTTGGTCAATATTTGTTCAACCATTATAAATTTTGGCTCAAATTGTAGGAAACATTCTGATCTTCAATTTGAGACCAAATTTTTAAATTTCGAACCAATATGACCGAGCTGGGGTCATTTTCCCATCTTACCAGAATTTTGTCTTTAAATTGGACAGATTATAATCGTACTTTACAAGAAATAGGGAATAAAATTATCAAAGGAGTGGAATAAAGAAAGCGAAATTGATGGAATAGTGGAAAATGAAAAAGGTGATGGTGAAAATACTGTTTAGACCTGGTGCTAAAATTAAAGGCGGTTTCGTCTGCTCCTTGTACGTTCCAACAGCTGATTATGAAAATAGTATGCGTAGCTGTACTGGACCAGCAGACTAATAAATAGATTCAAGAATATACTCTCGTCAGCTGGTCCAATATTAGGATAGTTATAGTTTGTCCAAGCAAAGAAGGAAGACCCTCTGGCGAGATGAGAAAATGACTCCAGCTCGATCAATATTGGTTCAAAAATTATTGATCTGGTCTCAATTGGAAACATTCTAATCTACAATTTGAGACGAATTCAATTATTTTTGAACCAATATTGACCGAGCTGGAGTCATTTTCTCTTCTTGCCAGAGGATCTTCTTTGCTTGAACAGACTATAATACAATTACTCCTATTATTATTGGCTTGTATAGCTGACGTCAAATGCTTAGCTGGTTTTGTCTGCTTCTTGTGCGCTCAATCAACTGTTGTTGCCAATTAGAGTTGTTGTTATTATGTCATGCCTAGCCTAGATGATGTTTTTGAAATCAAAACAAACAATAGATGCTTTACATCAGCTGTTAGTTGGTGACAACATGTACAAGAAACATACGATACCACCCAACTTTTAAGTTCAGCTTTAGTTGTAGAATGATCACTCCAATTTTCTAATACCTCGTGAACCGTTCCTGAATACTGGAAAATTAATTTACGTACCGGTCAGTGGGGGTTACTTTGGGACAGGTTTCCTAGTTTTCAATGAATATGTGAGATACGAATCAGCCAATCTCAGATATAACCAGCTTGAAAGATAGCTACACTTTTTGGCTTTCTAATGAATTGTCCATGGAGACCAAATATGGAGGTGTTATAGAATTATAAAACATAATACGTCAAAGTCACAAAAAGCGATGCGAGGTAACTTTGAGACAAACTGATTTCTCTTCTTAAAACGTATCTAAATTGATGAGAACAATAATGTAGCCTATGAAATTGATAATTTCAACCTCAATTAATCGTTATCCACCCAAAAAATCAGTGAACGTTGGAATATATGAGGATTAATTATATTATAAAACAATATTACAAAATTTGAGAAGCAACTGCACTTGTTTCAAGCATGTTACAATTTGTTTTTCACGCCACAGGGTACTTGCATACGTTCCTATAGGATCTAAAAGTGGTCAAGATGTACAGGTATCGTATGTTTCTTGTGGTATAGTTTTATACATAATGATAATAATAATACCCTGTGACCTTGCTGGCTAAAGTCTGGTGTCAGAGTTTTCAGGTCGCACCTGATCAGTTGCAGGGCCTCTGACATCACCTACGACAGGCGGCCGGGACCGACGGCTAAACTTTTTTTTGCATTGGAGATGCATTTTCTATACATTGTAGATGCAACTTTTAATGTATTTCAATTGAAAAACCATGACCATATAAGTCCATACATGTCCATACAAGAATTCATGCACAAAAAACCTATAAATGTTGATGAACTATTCTGTACTCAAGATGATGTTCATATTTATGAGGAAAAACCCGTTATGGATGTGGATGACCCTTGAAAATAATTTAGGAATGGATTTTTGCTGCTATAGTTGTCCCAAAGTTACCCCGCAACCTGCTGAAATTTTGGTTATATCTCTATAAAATGAGAACAAAACATTTCTTTCATGTTGTTCTAACGCTAGATTGAAGTCAACAAATATAAGAAAAGACCATAATAACCTTAGAAGTATATCCTATAAAATGATCGATGGGCAATAGAACGTTTACAGATTTTCCACAACATTGAAAATATGATTACCTATTTCAAAGAAGAGCTGAGACTGCCATTTTGTTCCACCCATAACTTTGAGGAGTGATCAATAAATATCAGTACACCTAGAGCAACTGTTATGACAGTATTCAGGCTCGTAGAAAGCATAAAAATGGTGTGGTAATTGAGAATTACATAAGAGGCACTTGTCCCAAAGTTACCCCGCGTGTCACAAAGTAACCCCCATGTACGGGTATTTTAGTTAAGACTCATTGAAACTTACACAGAATTCACCTCTTGTTAATTTCACTATTTTTCGACAATTCAATTCAGTATTTATTCATTTGAGAGAATACAATATTCTTATTCTATAAGAACTCAGATAACCAAGTCCAATACTCTATCAAGTATGAAAATTTGTAGTCTACAGCTTGTAATTACTTTCATTGTACCTATGATAATAGGATTTGAAAAAGAGCAACACTTCGCGAGATAGGAGGAAGAGGGCAGCCTACATTCTATTGCGGTCTCTTCTCAGATTAACTCTGAGCTGCTCCATGTTATTTTCCCATTTGAGATCAGCTATTGTACTCCATAAGGAGAGAAAGCATGACACCTTCAAATGCAAATGTACTCACCGATATTTATTGACTTCAAGGTAAAAAATTGAACAAACATAATCGCTGAATATACTAACGCTTTACTTGTTTTGTGACAAGTGCTCCTTTGAACCAGCAACGACTTTAATCCACTAAAATGTTGATTTTATGACACGATTCGAGTTATTTATGCTTGTATTTGGTCTTGCCAGAGCAGTCCCATTCACAAAGCTATCGTGCTGATACAATTACTTAAACTTATTTATCTGTTTCGTTTAAGATGTAAATGAAATAAGCTTTGTTGTAATTTCCTGTTACATGAATTGCAGTATAATAGAGCATGGGATTTGTTGTCTTTACCTGTCTTTGTCGGGAATGGGATTGGTTTTGATTGATGATTTAATGGAGGTTTAATCATGAGCTATTCGTTTTTCAAATGATTGGTATTGTGAAATTGATTAAAATCAGACTAAATTGTCATTTTGATTTGGAAATGTTTGAATTCAATTGAATTTTCTATCAAATATTGAATTATTCTTCTTCTAATTCCATTGAAAAATGAAAAGATAAGATGTTTTCAAACCACTGATTTAATAAAAATTTGAGATACCGGTTTCGGTTGTTACACCATTATCAATCTCTGGTAACCAGTTTACCAGAGGTGTAACAACCGAAATAGGTATCTCGAATTTTTAATAAATCAGTGGTTCGACAACATCTTGTCTTTTCATTGAACAAGGATAACTACCACAATATCACCTTCACAACCATGAAAAAAGTGAAATAATCAGAGCAGTGTTCGAGTGAAACGTAGCTTAAGTAGTATAGTTGATAGATGTATAAATAAATATTAATAGCAGTAAGAAATTCTATTGAGAATTTTACTGTACTCTGTACTGTATCTCATTCATGATTAGTGAAATAGGTTAGATAGAACTTGTTCATTAGTCTCAAGACTCGATTACAGAAAAAAAACATTTTTCAAAGATACATTTGAATTCTTTAAACATCCTTAAATATTCAACAAATTCCTATACTACTGATATGGTTTTTTCAAATTTGGTTAGCTGACCTATTATGCTTTTATTGAGCTGATATCCGTTGAAGAATTTTCTAGATGAGTTTTTTCATCTCTCCATGTTATTAATGGTTATTTCCGGTATCTTTTCGCATTCTATATTTCAAAATAACAAATCCTTTCACCAGAAATAATTGAAATACAACCATTCTATATTCTGTTGACAAATTGTGGGATTTGAATTTTTTTAGTCACCAGCTATTTATTTTAGACAAAACTGAAACAAACTTAGCAAAATTATTTGAGCTCAAAACATGGAAATTGAATTCTAGATTAGATAGTGAATAAAATTGATAAATTAAAGTCTTGGAACCGATCACAAACACATATGGAAGTATCTTCTGATTGTATTGATCATTAAACTCTCCATATATTTATAAATTATTTGACCATCAAATTATTTCAGATGTGCAAAATGCGGGGCCTCCTTCACATTGAAGCAGGAGCTATCGCGCCACGTTCGTTCCGGTTGCCAAGGCCTGCCTCAGAAGTCGACTACTGATGATGACGTCACAATGCCATCAACATCAGAAGCCAGCGCCGGCTCTGAGTATAGTTGTACAAAATGCAACTTCACATCATCATCAAAATCTGAGCTGTTGTATCATGTTGCATTGCATCATCCGATAACGTCGAATGAGCCTGGGAAAGATGGTGAGAAAATTATATCCCAATTTGATCAATCCTCAAATATTCCCAAAATGATTTTAAAGAAGAACAGACATGCTATTTTATTTTTTTGAAGCTCTCTACTCGGCGGATTTCTGATACAAAGCAGTGATACAGAGTCCAAAATTGATACAGGAAGGAAGCTGGTTGATACGAGAGATTTGCAAAGCTCATGGATCGCCGCCATATTGGAAATAAAATGATTCTACAGTATTTCACCATGATAAAAAATTTTAAACATTCAAATTTACTATAGGTTTTTTTCTATTGAATTGATAATATTAGAACTTTACTTGTGACTTGTGACCTTGGGTAATACATATACCCAAAGTTAGCATTCCCAAGTGAAATTTCGAGCTACGCTGCTCGAGCTGCCCGGCTCTAGCTGCACTGCTCTAGCCATCACAACTCTATTCACATTACTATATTATTAATTGGTCAATTTGTTATCAGGGCTACTAATTTATAATAAGTCAATAATTAGTGAAATTCACTTGAAAATTAATTTAAAGTGTGAATTTAACTATTTATTGGTCTATTATTCATTAGTAGCCCTAATAACAAAATGAAAATGTATAATATAGTTAAGTGAATAAAGTTGTGATAGCTAGAACAGCGCAGCTAGATCTTCTACTTGGAAAAGCTACCTTAAGGGTGACCTTAGAGTGATACCTATAGGTTGATTCAAAGTGATTTACGGTAAATTTAAAGCTTTCAGGTGTATGTTTTTACCATAATTTTTCCTTGCAAATAAAAAATTTAAATCATCCACTATAGGAGTAGCAAGTTCTTAGAGGTATAATCTTGTCATGCAAAGAAGACATTTATTCAAAAAGGCAGCTGTTCAATGCTGCCAGCAGTCGAAATGAAAATAGTCCCACTCTTACCATCTGTCCCTGATCACATCTCACCAACAGTATGTTGGTAGAAGTTATTTTACCCTAAAATTTTCAGATAAGCGCATACGTAGTTAGACTTGTTTCAATTGGCCATTCTGAAGGAATGTCTTCTTTGCTCGAAAAGACAATACCGGTATAGCGTACCGGTGCGTACCGTCAGAAATTAAGCCCCGCTTAACTCATACATAGTGTATGGATATCTCTTAAACACCGTTTATCCTTCTTCCAGGATCCAAGGTCCCAAAAATCACCTGTCCAACCTGTTCCCGTCTAATTCGCAAGGACTGTCTGCGCAAACACCTCAAGACGCATACTGGAGAAAAACGCCACGTCTGCAAAACGTGCAACGCAGCGTTCTCGCGCAGAGATGTGCTGACCAAGCATTGCAGAGTGATGCACGCCGAGTTGGAGCGATGCACCGTTTGTGACGTCATTTGCGCGAACGCGTTTTCGCTGAGAAGGCATTTGCAGAGTCACTGCAAGGATCGAGAGAAAAACGAGCACTGTGCCGAATGTGGCATGGCCTTCTATGATAAGTGAGTACCTGACTTGGTCAGTTCAGTAGCTAATGCTATTTATTCCTGGATGCAATTAACTTCAACTATAGAGACAGTATATTACAGAGTGTATTGGTTTAGTGTAGTTGAGCAAGGAAGACGTTCTGGCAAGATGGAAAAATTACTCCATTCTCCAGCTCGGTCAACATTGTTTCAAAAATTATATATTTGGTCTCAAAATTGAGATGTAGAGCACCAGAATTCTTTCTACAATTTGAGATCAAATTTATATTTTTGAGTGGTATTACTGAGCTGGAGTCATTTCCCCGTCTTTCCAGAATGTCTTCTATAGGTTCAGCCGATTAGTGCATTCTATTTTATATAGTTTACTAATCTATGATTTAGATTTGGAATAGATTGGTAGATTAACACTTTGATCGACACTTTTCTAGTGTCGAGTCAGAAAACATACGACGTATGATTTCCAAATTAGCCTCAAGATTCAATCTTGAGCACATGAGTACAATATTTCTTCAAATGATGTGAGCTTTAAGATATATTATCATTAATTACAAAGTAAGTCAATTAACGGTTCAGTTTAACCCTTGAGTGGCTGAGAATATAATTATGCATAGTATTCCTGAAGCAAGTTGATTTTAGATCCGTAAATCTTCGACTGGTTTACTGGTCAACTCCACATTTATAAATAATGAAAAAAGGATAAGTTTCATAGAATGTAAGTTTTACATGATGTATTGCATTACTACATCTTGTAAGAAGTGCATGGTGATTATGATGTAGGATTATTATTAGTAGTAGTATTAGTAGTTGATTATTTACATCAACAACTTCAATCAACCGAAAAAGTCCTTTCTATTAATTGTAATCTATTCACTATTCGATTTGTAGACAGTTTTTTAAACCAATTCGATTTAAAAAAATACATTACATGTCCATTCTGAATGGAGCTTTGATTTGAAACATCTAAACAGTAATATATAAGATTTGAATTCAAAGTTTTTTCTACTTATAGACCAAATCCCATTCTATAATCTTTACCATAAATCGGACACTTCATTCTCATACAATCGTCACATTATCAACTTCATCTCCATCTATTGACCAATATACCCAAGATCTTTTCCTTCAAAGAAGATCGAGCCTCGTCAATTGACCTTACTTTACGACGGATGCCGTCAACACAAATAAGAGCTCTCAGTGGTGCAATTTTGTCGGCTCGCGCTCCATAAATGGTAATCCATCCAATTCTTGGCCAGTAAATTTTTAGATTCTGACACGAAAAACTCCGGAGAACAATGTTGTTCTTGTTAGTATGATAGACATTTATCAAGTTAACGTTATTTATCGTTATTTTCGAAAGGGTCCACGGTAATTTCTTCTCTATGTATGCAAAGCAGCTTCGTAGGAACACTATAGTCTGTAGAAGCGAAGAAGACATTCTGACAAGATGGGAAAATAACTCCAACTTGGTCAATATTGGTTGAAAAACTATAAATTTGTTCTCAAAGTGTAGAAAACATTCTGATCTATAATTTGAAACAAAATTTATAATTTTTGAACCAATATTGACCGAGCTGGAGTCGATTTCTCATCTCGCCAGAATGTCTTCTTTGCTAGGAAAGACTATAGTTATGTATTTTTGTCTTGTTAAATTATGTGACACCTGATAGATGCATGAGGTATGATAGATATACAGGTATACAATGTAGAGATACATTATTTATACAGTATCTGCATACTTTCAGTTATTTATTTATTTATTCGACTGACTATACATAAGCTAAAGCTTGCGTGATGTGACTTCAATGTTTATTCAAAATGTGCACCAAGCTGGTTTATGAGATTATACGCGTATAATTATAGGCGAGAGGCTGTGAATAAACTATTAGGATTTATCTTGTATGCCTTTCTTTATTGTGTATTCTTCTTTGGGAAAGATGCGGTCAATCTGTTTTTTATGGTCTTCGTTGAGGATATTTTGTGTTCCCTGTCTGTCTTGACATTTGCACGTGGAGATGTTATTCAAAATGTTTTCAGGTTATTTCTATTTGAATGATATTTCACGTTTATGATTCATTCTCTGTCCACCAGTCGTATTCCCGATTTATAAATTTTAAACTTTTCCTGGATCGAAAATTATGTGTTTGAACGGTGATGTGATACATAACCTCATTTGGACAATATGAACATATTATCAAAGTTTGGGATAGAAATGGTACAGGCTCAGCCTAGTTTTTCCTCCCTGGTCATAATAATTATTATGATTACAGTATATTGTACAATAAATAAATACACAAGTAATTTTTTTCATACTCTTTCCAATATTCAAAACACTGCAGTCCATAATTGGAGACTTTGTAACGGTTTAATCGCAAGATTACTACCTAGAACTGAGTTGTATTCTTGTAGGATAGAAGAGGTGTCACAAAGAACTGTTGAGATCACACTACTTTCAAAAATTTTGGTGAGTAGGCTAAAGCTTGAATTTTGGTAAAAATATTCAAAAATCAAGACTTGAATGCCTTAGAAACTAGGTGACCCCTATAAGATCTCAATACTCGCTTTATTCCGTTGCATTCTTTCCTGTACTTAGCACATCTTCATCATAGTTGTAACAATCTTCCTATTTTTTCCTATCTCTACTTTTTGTTTTTTCCTCTTTCTCTATTTCTTCTTCTGTTTTCTTCCTTTTCCTCTATTTTTTCTTTCTCTTCTATTTTCTTCCTTTTCCTTTATTTTTCTTCTTTTTCCTTTTTTCCTCTATTTTTCCTTTTTTCTTCCTCTTCCTCCTTTTTTTTCTTTTTTCTCTTTTTTTCCTTCTTCCTTTCTCATTCCTTCTTTTTTCCATGTTTCCTTCAATATTCTCTTCTCAGCCCTTCGTCTTCTCCATCCTCCCTCCTCCACCACCTCCCTTGACTTAACACATTTATCCTCCATCTTCTCAAATGTATTTTATCACTCTCTTTTTCCTCCCCTCGTTCCAAACTCTAAACAACAGCCCCCCCTCCCCCAAATTGTGTCTCCCCTCCCCCTTCACCGAAGATTGACCACGCACTAAGGTCGCACCGCCACCACATCATATTATTATACAGGGTGTCCCACTGTTATTCACCGTCCCATTGTTATAAAGTTAACAGGGTTTGTTTAGACTTGACATCCAGCGCCTGCCGCGCCATGCCGTGGAATTCCACGTGAACGCCGGACATGAAGAAGAGCATCACATGCACATTATTAACCCAAGTTGCTCTGCTCCACAAACATACTCAACTTATGGACAAAACATACGCTAAACCAACCTGCAGCCCTTTTTGATTGTGGAGGGGAAGGTTCCCCTCCCCACCGGTTAGATGCGGGGAAGTTCCCCCACTTTTAGACAGAAAGGGATGAAGGAGGAGAGCCCTCACCCCCAATTTTTCCGTGCTGTTGTGGAACGGCAAAAACAAAGAATGTCTAATAAACAAGTGAGACTGAGACTACCGGTTTATGTGACTTTACAATTATTATTTTTGGCCTTGTTTCGGCGTCTCAGATAGCCTATGGTATTGTTGTAGTATCATTCTTTCAGATAATTTGAATGTGGTATAATGATTCTCGGTGAGATTTTTAAGTTTGTAATATTATTATGAGAGCCATTCTAAATTATTCTTCAGTCAGGAGTAAGGGATTCTAATTCAGGAATTTTAATAGATTCTAATCGATTAGTCAGAATTTACAATAAAATCCTTGGAATAAAATCTTTACCCGTTGCTGATACCAAGATTTTCGAACTTCTGTTTTTATGCTTTCTTTATAAATTTCTCCATAAATTCTAATAGATGAATGAAGCATGGCAAAAATAATTATGTTGTACACAGACACATCAAGTATTTGTATTCTTATTCTTATATAAACAATTTACTATGCTAAGGAATTTTTGCACAACGAAATTGTACTTTGTTTTTTATGCCAATAAATTTGATTTGATTCGAAGTATTTGCCAAGTCTATCCAATCTAGTGATTGTTTTTTCAAATATAAAACTATAAAAAAATCGTGGGCTCAGCTGATGTGATAAAGAAAGTAAAGCCGCGTATCGACAGTCCGAGGCATGTGCTACGAATGCCTCGCTGTACAGTCTGTTGACACAAAAAAAGAGTACTACTACTAGTATACTATCTACCGCGTATCGACAGTCCGAGGCATGTGCCACACATGCCTCGGACTGTCGATACCGGGTTTGCTAGCAGCGAGGCAAACGCTGCACACAATTCGCAGCGAGCAGTGCCTGTTGCCTCGCAACGCACATCGAACAATTCTACAAACTAACCTCAAAATTGTACCCCATTCCTATGCATTTTTGTGATTAAGAATTCTATTTGGGTGCAGAAGGTTCTAATAGGCAATAATAATCATTGCCTTGATTTTTTATCTACTAATTGAGCACAAACTAACCTCCAAAGTCCAAATTATCAATTGTCAGAGCTTAGTTGCTTTGTCTCCCGCTTGATGGTGCTAGTCAATTTGTTCGCGTGCTCGCATTTTTGGTTACAAAAAATGCAGATTTTTTATTATAATTATTTTTATTATAATTATAATTATATACTATATACTATACTATAATTATAATTATTTTTGATTATTGCAGATTATATTCACACATGCCTCAGCCATGAGTTTATACTTTTTTTGCGTCACCAGACTGTACTGCGAGGCATTCGTGGCACATGCCACATGCCACCCGGCTTAATGAGATTTGAATTATAGCTGTTGCCAAATAGTTAGACAGTTTTCTAGCTGATGTAAAGCATCTATTTTCTATTTCGATTTCAAAAACATTATCTAGGAATAGCTAAATGACCAATTCTAATTGGCAATATCTCATCAGCTGTTGGAGAGCACAAAGAGCAGACGAAATCGCATTAATTTTTGGCTTCTGATATAACTAATCTTGAGTTTGCACAATATGTTTGTATTTTTCCAAATGAATTCAACCTCATGTAGCTTTAACTATTATCATTGAGGGTAAACAAAATATTCTATTCCTGATTTTAATGGTGTAAAGTCTATTTGCAAAACTAAATTTCCTAAGCAATAAATTGTGCGCTATCATTCCGGTCGGCACTACAAAAATGTTCAATAATCAAAATTAGTTGGAGCTCACCTAAAACCCAAAATCTTAGAATAAATTGATAAGAATGAATTAAATTACATGATATGACCAGTGCTTAAAAATTGAATAATATTGCTGCATTGATGGTTTTCTCTTCGATGAGATTGAGATTCAAATCCTAGATCCTCAATGCATCCTGCAACATGATTATATTTCACTCTTCGCAGAACAAAGAAATTTATCGATTTGTTGCACACGTTTTACACTTGTCTTTTGTTTTATGCTTCTCTCACAAATGAATGCAAACCAAAATCTGGACGATGTAGAATATTAATGAGCTGTTCGAAAAAATGCATAAAAGCAACCAAACTAGCAACAGGAGAGGAAGGCGAAGAGAGAGGAGGATAAGAAGAAGAAAAGGAAGAAGGAGAAGAAGAAGAAGAAGAAGAAGGAGAGCAAGGACAAGAAAGATAAAACAGAAATAGCTGAAGAAGGAGAAGAAAGAGGATAATTATAAAAAGGGGAAAACAAGTAGTATGAATGGCGAAGAAAGAGGATCAGTAAGTAGAAAACATGGAAGAAATTGAGAAGAAGAAAAAAGATAGAAGAGAGGAAAATAAGAAGTAGAACAAGAGAATTAAGAAAGGAGGCGGAGGAGGAGTAGGAGAAGAAATAGAAGAGGGACAATTAGAAGAGAATATGAAAAATTAGAAGAGAGAGTAAAAGGAGTAGGAGAAATAGAGGAGGAAAATTTATAAGGAGAAAAAAAGGAAAAGAGGGGGGAAGGGAAAAAGAAGAGAAACAATTGAGAGAAGAAAATGGATGGTTAGTAAAAGAGGGAGAAAAGAGAAGAAGCAGAACAAAGAGTATTTGAAGAAGGAGAAGAGTTGAAGGTTGAAGAAGAGGATGAAAAGAAGAATACTTGCTAAGCATAATGATAATACTGCGGGCTAGAATAAAATTCATTCCGAGGGCACATTGGGAAATATTTCACTGGTATCAAACCAACTCTTCTCTTCCACGTACGATTATTTATCGCCATTGTATTTCACATGACCGCCTTCGCCATAAATGATGTCAGTCACAGGGAAACGAGAAGGAGGAGGAGGAGGAGGAGTACGAAATAATAATAATACGGCGAACATTAAGAGAGAAATAAAAAAGGATGTTCCGATCGGATCCGTCGCCTGCTAGTCACAACTCAAACAGCTTTCAAACCGCTGGCGGTTGGAAAGGTTAGAAGGGAGGAGTAAGAAGGAAAGAGGAGGAAGAAGAAGAAGAAGAAGAAGAAGAAGAAGAAGAAGAAGAAGAAGAAGAAGAAGAAGAAGAAGAAGAAGAAGAAGATAGAGATTGAAAAGAAAAAGTAGAGGAAGAAGAATAAAATTGAAAAGAAGAAGAAAGAGATTGAAAAGAAGAAGTAGAAGAAGGAAGAGATTGGAAAGAAGACTAAGAAAAAGAAGAAGGAGAAAGAGATTGGAAAAAAGAAAAAGAAGATAGAGATTGAAAAGAAGAAGAATGAGATTGGAAAGAAGAAGATTGAAAAGAAGAAGTAGAAGAAGAAGAAGATTGAAAAGAAGAAGAAGAAGAAGAAGAAGAAGATTGAAAAGAAGAGTAGAAGAAGAAGAAAGAGATTGAAAAGAAGAAGAGAAGAAGAAGAAGAAGATTGAAAAGAAGAAGTAGAAGAAGAAGAAGAAGAATTGAAGAAGGAGGAGGAGGAAAAGAAGAAGGAAAGAAGAAGTTGAAGAAGAAGAAGGAAGAAGAAGAAAAGAAGAAGAAAGGAGGAGGAGGAGAAGAAGAAGAAGATTGAAAAGAAGAAGAAAAGAAGAAGAAGAAGAAGAAATAGAGGAAGAATATGAAGAAAAAGAAGAAGAAGAAGGAGATGATGAAGAAGAAGTTGATAGATGAAATAAGAGGCGGAGAAGGAAGATCAATGTAGAGGCGGAGAAATCACGAACGAGTGGACGAAGAATAATGTAGAATGATGTGGATAGGAGGGGGACAGCAGAAATAAGAAGGTCCGTCCAGTCGATGTGCACAGAATAGTCAACAAACAACTCGCGTCCGGTTAATTGCATCTGGCCACAATAACAATATTAATAATAATAACAGCGTCCAATTACAGGGAGTCATCACTCACTTGGCCAGCCAGCCTCCTCGTCTCAACCTGTAATGGTGTGCTAAATCACTGTGTCAATGCACAACTCCAGTGGAACAGTCAAATCCGCCGCTCGGTACATGATACCCACTTTGAAACCCATACTTGTTGGCGCTACCTCGTATTCTACTTATTCTTCACATGTTACAGTCTGTCCAAGCCAGGAAGACATTCTGGCAAGATGGGAAATGGCTCTAGGTCGGTCAATATTATAAATTTGGTCTCAAGTTGTGCAGAAATATTTCTCTATAATTTAAGCAATATTGACCAAGCTCATTTTTAAATCTTGCCAGGGTGTCTTCTTCGCTTGACCAGACTACTCGGTTATCACTTCTTCCTAAAGCGTGCTGTGCACGGGGACAGTAGTGTCGGCCATTGAATATCTGTAGCCAATCACAGCTTTTGTCTTGTCATTGAGTCAAACAATAACAGCTGTGATTGGCTACAAATATTAAACTGGCTGACACTACTGTCCCCGTGTACAGCACGCTTTACCCTTGAGCTGCAGCCGCACTTGCTATAAGTGTTTTTTTTTTAGTGGGTGGATGGTGTGAATGGTGAATGATGGATGTTGAATACTTCATATCAGATGCTTCTCCATCTACCATCTAGTATGTCCAAGCAAAGAAGACATTTTGGCAAGATGGGAAAATGACTCCAAGTCCAAGTTGATCAACATGGTTTAAAAAATTATCGATTCTGTCTCAAATTGTAGATCAGAATGTTTCCTACAATTTGTGACCAAATTTATTTTTTTTTGAGCTGGATCATAACTTCCTTTAATAGAAGGCCCTGCCCTAATAATATGGCAATGTAGCACCCTAGATACAGTCTTTTCATATGAAAGCATTAAGTACAGATACAAATCATACATGGTTTTTTCTCTGAGCATAATTTCCATGAAAAACGTTCATGAAACTCTTCGTATAGAATTCCTTTTGTGTTTGAATAGGTTGTGATAGAGATTAGCAAGAAAGATTAAGAATAGACAATTATTTATTAAAATAGTTTATGATTTGTAGCAAGTCAAATGTGAGAACGCACTCAAGAAACGCATCCATTAGAACAGCTGATTGGAAAATTATTCCAATGCTTTTAAATGGACCCAATTTCCTTCTCTACATAGTTGCCAATTTATAGGTCATGGCCTTCTATTAAAGGAAGCTACGGCTTGAGTTATCTTTCAACCCTGCCAGAATGCCATGGCATCTATGGCTTGGACATCTATAGTCTTGTCGAACAAAGAAGACATTCGTTCAAAATGGCAGCTGATCAATGTTGGCAGAAGTCGAAATGGAAATAGTCCCACTCACACAATCTGTCTCTCAACACTTCTAACCAGCGGTAGGTTGGTGAAAGTGATTTTATACTAAAATTTTCAGAGCATAGGGCTACGCAGTTACGCTCTTGCTTGAAGGAACAATTATGAAGGCATCTCAATAAGGTTGAGTGGTAGAAAGGACTTCCTAGTCCTAACTCCGCCTAATAAAGAATATTTTCATTTCATTTCATTTCATTTGCATTTCAATTACTGTCTGTGATTATATAGTGATCATTGGTTATGTATTTTTCGCCATACTCATATGTAATACACAACTTTCCAAGCTAGATTTGCGTTTGGAAAATTGCCGTTTACAGGAGAATCAAAGATCAGCTGTTCTGAATGCGGGAATAATCATTTTGATGATTATTACAGCACTAGTCATCATGACAATGATAATTACAGCACTGAAAATCTAGCACAGCTGTTTTTTCCAAACTCAGACGTATGAATAAACGAGTCGAACGAGCCGCCATGACAGTTCACTGTGTGTGTCTGTTTTGTGCTACTGCTAGTGTTGTGTTGAGGTTATGTTGGCTTCAGTTGATGTTTTCAGTTGTTTTGAGGTTTTAATAAATCCTTCTCAGTCTAGTATGACGAAAAAAAGTACATAATTCGTGTGGAAAAGTTTACAAACTCATAATTATTTTCCAAACTCGCGTACCGCTCGTTTGGAGAACATAATTATTCGTTTGTAAAACCGCCTTTTGCAAACTCATTATGTAATATACTATTACCATCATTCTACCATATTTTCAATAAATAAATTGAATTTTTCACCATAGGAGTACTTAGAGGTACTGGTACGGCATACTGGTGTCTACTGTCGGAAATTAAGCCCTGTCTATAGTTAAATCAATGCTATATCTATAGCTTCAGCTGCAGCTTCACTTACTGAATTCATCTTCTCATTTCCTGAAGGTCATTATCTCATTCCTATTTCTTGAACTCTCACTCCTTGCTTCACGTTCCTTGAGTGCATTTTCTTGCTGGTCTTCCTCCTGAAGAAGCGTATATTCTCAGCTGTGGACACACTCCTGTCACGGTTATAATTGATATCGACCCAAGAGGTGTTGATGGCCGAGTAAATTTACTATGGCTATTACTTGTCGACAATCTTAATTAAATTGTGTTAGAAATACTATCATTAGATAGATAAATTAATGAATTGTGAGTACTGTATGGTTGAGAGTTTGTTTTCAGTATGAGGTGTGCAGTGTGTGAGGTTATATAAAATAATTGTTCTTCTAAGTTATTTAAGGAATGGAGTTGGATTGAAATAGGTTACACCCCCAATATAGTTCTGATTATCGTGGTTGAGAGGAGTCTCAAAATGTTTTGAAAAAAATCCATTGTTGACTTCTGGATTATTTAAGGGATTGAGTTCATTTTTTAATTTATCCATTTATTTCATCAAAATAATACAGTAAAAGAGAAAAAACAGGCGTTAGCCCAAAACTTCTCCTACACCAATTTTGATTAAAATGTCCAAATTCAGGTTATGTTACTTTTCACACACTTTACACTTCATGCAATTTTCACTAAGAAAAAACATCACAGAGAATTTTGAATTTAGAAGGTTTACTGAAGAAATAAATATGGAAAATCCATTAAAATAATCATTCTAAAACTGGATTGAAATAGGTTACACCCTCATATAGTTCTGAATATCGTGGTTGGGAGGAGTCTCAAAATGTTTTACGAAAATGCATTGAGTCAAATTTGGAATTTTGAAAGTTAAATTTGAATTCTACCTTAAATTAGCTATTTGTACACTTCTACCACCTCAATACTATTTGTCTTTGGATAATAATATGTAATATATGTTGTATCGGTTGATCTTCAATCTTAATATCAGTTTGTTGATGAAATTGATAGTCAATTTCTTCTCAGAGAGTGAAGTGACAATTTGTGAAAAAGCATTAGGCTAATAAAAATGATTCGAGCAAACGTTTTACCGAAATCTACAATAACATCTTATAGGCCTATCTTACTATTATAATATTGCATTGTGATTTATATTAGTAAGAAAAATATAGAAGATAAAAATTTCAAAGAGTTCAAAAAGGGTAAGATAGAGGCGAAACAAGAGATTGGGAGGAAGATAAACCTACGAAGAAAGAAAAGGAGAGAATGAGAGTGCGAGAGAGAGGGACTGAGAGAAAGTACAAAGCAGGTTGAGAAAAGCAAGACAGGAGCTGTGTACTAATAATACCAAGTACGTGAACAAGAGTTGTCCAGTGTGAACATTTTGCTGGACTCCTGGAATGAACCAGGAGCATATTACAACAATATAACATTCGAATTTGCACACCAGTCTCCTCAAAACAATACCGCACAGTTGCTCCTGTCATATCAAAACAATATGACTCGAATTTATGCTGGCAATATGAGCTACCAAAAGAGAGCAAATTCCGACCGAGATTGTTATGTGCCAATAAAATATGTCAGTGTCACGAATTTCTATGAATATTTTCGTTGCTCTGGTTAAGAGTACCGAGGGATTGAGCGGGTATGTAGATGAGGGGGTGTTGTGTATTTTTTTTACAAATTCTTTGTTTCTCGAACATATTTATCGTGTGTTTTTGTTTCTTCATTCTTGTTTCATCGTTCTCATCGTTCAATTAATTCCTCTGAATGTATCCATGGTTAGCTGTATGTAAAAACTTGATAATTATTTTAAGTTATTATTACGTTAATAGTTATCATATTCTCACTATTGGTTACGGGAAGTGTTAGTGTGTGATGATTTTCGGCTCTAAATTCTTTAATTAATTTTTCTATTTTAATGAGAGTTTGGAACTATTCTGTGTTTCTCGCATCAACCCTTCAAAATACAAAATTTTCCAATTATTACCACTTCTGGATCATTTCTTCGAGTGAGAAACCTTCGGCTGAAAAAGAAATTTGGACATATAACCTCAAATTTTGGACTATATTTTAATGAAAATTGTTCTTTGAAATCCAAGGGCTGTGCCTGTTCTTTCTCACCAATGTGTTTTTACCAATAGCTTAATAAAAAAATAATGAAATATTTCCAATTTTAACCACTAGAATCATATTTTCATTTTTTTAAGAATTCGAATAAATGGAGATGATAATTTGAAGAGCTCAGAAAATTAATTCAGTATCATTTACCCCCGCTCAACCCTTGTAATCTTATTTTATATTATTTCTACTCTTTAGAAGAGCCTTTTTGTCCTCAAACATTTTGTTTTCTTCAACTTGAAGGTTTAGCTGGTCCCTTGAGGATGGAGGTATCCTAGTTATGCAGGTTATACTGTACCTTTGAATGAAAATACATGATATTATACCGTTCATAAAAAATTGTCCTTGCCTCTTTTAACTTACTCACCAACTACGACCACCCTTCAGATAACCACCCAATATACCCCAAACAACCTTCAGAAAACCACCTAATATACCACAAACAACCCTCTGACAACCACCTAATATACTCAAAACAACCTTCTGATAACCACATAACATACTCTGAACTACCCCCAGTCATCAGCGCATCACACATTGTAATCCTAGTATTCACTCCATGTTATCCCCATAAATATCTTGCAAGGGAGTTCATGCCACCTAAACATGTGACGGCTGACGATTACACTGCACCAACCGAAACAAAAATTTATTTCGTCGACGACGGTCTTGTCCGCTGGTTTAGAATTTTCCGGGTCTGAGAACAGTGGAGAGGGCTGAAAAAACTGGAGATTTTCGAGTTGGGGTTTCGTATAGTCCGTCCAAGCAAAGAAGACATTGTGGCAAGATGGGAAAATCACTCTAGCTCGGTCAATATTGGTTCAAAAATTATGAATTAATTCTTAAATTGTAGATTAGACTGTTTTATACAATTTGAAACCAAACTTATAATTTTTAAAGCAATATTGACCGAGCTGGAGTAATTTTCCCATCTTGCCAGAATGTCTCCTTTGCTTGGACAGACGATACGCGCAGTCGTTTCGTTCCTAATAGTTGCTGTACGTATGTAATTCCCCTATACGTGTGACACCCTGTGGGGGGTGGGGAGTTGAGGCCGTATATATCTCGGCTTATTTCACTACTAACGCTAACTCTCGCCGCAAGCTTGTTTTATTATATCAAGTGCCATATTTCAACCCCTCTCAGGTCGGCGACTAACCTGCGAGAGCCCCGGTCTTCCATCCAGCCTACCGCGGCATTCCCTTGTGTTGGGTGTGTACGAGAATGTATTTGCGGAGGGAAAGAGAAAGTGAGTTGGGAAGGTTTAGGAGATGGGGAAAGTGAGTGAGGGGTGAGGACTGGAGAAAGAGTGTGAAAAAATTTGGGAGAGGAGTTTGTAAGAGAGGAAGAGAATGGAATGGAAAGGAAAAGGAAATAAAGGTGAAGAAGAGATATTGTAACTGATAGGATGAGGTCTTGAGACAGGGCTGTGATAGAAGAGTATGTAAGGAAGAAACGAAAAAGGAACAGGAAAATGATGTTATGAATAAAACAAACGTTAGAAAGAAAGATTGTTTCTAGAGAAGAGAACTTATAATGAGAAGATAGGATGATGAGAGTCGATAATAAAGGAGGAATGGAAAGTTGAAGAAAATCTTAAGAAGGAGTGGTGGAAGAGAAGAAAATCCGGGAAAAGTGATAGATGGTTGGAAACTGATAATATGGGGGGAAAATATTTATGAAAATCTATAAATGAGAAAATAATCATGATTGATAAACTCATTAATCGAACAGGAAGAGAAGTAAGAAAGTATGAAAATCTAATTGGAAAGTGACGGAGACAAAGTCAGTGCAGAGTACTGCAGAGAGAGGTGACGAAAAAAAGAGATGGTGAGTTAGATGTGGAAGGAAGGTAAATGATAGAAAATGAGAAAATTGAGTATGTGGAATTAGAAGAAAAATAGATTAAGAAAAACATCGGAGTTGTATAATACAGAAATCAGAAAAAATAATGGTGAAAAAAAATTGTTCAGGAATGAGAAAAGAGAATGAATGGGAGGTGTAAAAATTGTAGTAGAGGACATAGTACTAAGAAAGAGAAAGACGAAACGCATAAAAATATAATGGGACAGGATTGAGGAGAGAGTGGTGGATTCACAGAGTATTCCTTTCCCAATATCCCGATCCTAACTATGACCACTAAATTCAACTATGTAGAACGAATACGCCCCAAACATACATGCACTTTTAACATGGTTGGTTTGAGTCGCTGATTTGGACTTCTCATATCTTGATATTGAAGTGTGCTATCATAAATGACAATCAAATAAAAGAGAACATTGTTTACTTTTATTCGGCAAGAAAATTTAGGAAAACAATGAAGGCACAGGATATGAAAGGGAAGAGGATAAATTCAGAAAAATATCGAAAGAAAACTGAAAGAAAAACAGAGAGAAACAGTGGCATAAGTGATAAAAAATATAACTTGAAAAGAAGTAACGTAATGGAAGTAGGCATAAAATATGTACTATCTCATACCTATGAGGTAATGAGACAGAGCAAGAAAAATGAATTAGATGAGATTAAATTTCTCCATTCAACAACAAAATATTTATTCTTAGATTCTATATTGCAATAATTTTAAGTAAATCTATTTATTCGATCATTTTCACAAGTGGAAACCCTAATAATTATTCACCAAAAAAGGTTGCATATGAATGCGAAAATTATAGAAATATCCAAACAATATGTTTTTTGCTTTAACCCCACTTATTGTGTGTTGGATTAAACAAAGGAAACTGAGAAGTTTGGAAATGAAAATTTCCATTCTTGGGAAAAGATGGAGATAATATCCTTTCCGTCAACACTTGGCCTTGAAAGAGATAGGATGAAAAAGAAGGGAAGATGGATTGGGAAAAAGGCGAATAGTGAGGGAATATAAGAGGAAGTGATACATGTAGAGAAGGAAAATAGGAAGAGAGAAAGAACGTTGAAGGTAGACTAGGGCAGAAAGGGGAACAAAACGCGAGTCGAGTTGTGAGGTTGGAAGAAGATATGGAACCGTTCACAAATGTCGCCGCCATTGCCGGAATAAAACCGCACCTGTATGCGGTCCCCGTCACTAATCTTGACGCAATATAAACGCCGCCGCGAATCCACCGGACGCTACTTTTTTACGACACCACCCTGTAGCTATAGTTTAGCCCACTCTCCAGTGCGGCCAGCCATACATAAGCGGCTCTCCAGTATAACTCAGCAAAGAATGTGACGCGGCGCTCGGAAATTCCTTTCGTCAGTCCTCAGCGACCAGTAATTAAACCTGAATAAAATGAGCAAATTGTCCTTGTCCGCCGCCACATTCCGACCCACCTTCGATTTATTAGTTTGTCGTTGTCAGTAGTTTACACCTTTTTTAGTCTATGTCGACAAATTGAAAATATTTATTGGATATTAGTTTCGATTGATAAAACGTGAAATTTTAGGAGAGGTTGGAGAATAATTTATTATTGATTAGAAAGGGAAAGAAGTTTATTGTTTGAAATTTGAAATTGTAGAAAAGGTTCTTAGATTTTTTATTTTATCTGTAAGCTCTGATTCTAAAATGTGATGTTTTATGAAAGGGTCTGAACTCTGAAGTAATAGATTTTCGATAAGAAGGTGTAGAGGTTCGATTGTTGATTCTGATCATTAGTTTTCATTTGACAGAAGAATTTCTGCATGTAGAGTTATAGTTTGTCCAAACAAAAAATTTCCATGAAAAAAAGAAAAATAACACGTAGTCACAGTCATCACACATTAGAAATTCTTGCATTGTTGTTATTTGTTTTTATTATTGTATTATATTTTATGTACGTATTTTTTCCGGAAATAAAATTTATTCATTTATTTTATTTAAGAAGACATTCTGCTAAAATGGGGGAATGACTCTAGCTCGGCCAATATTGGTTCAAAAGTTACTAATTTGGTATCAAATTGTAGATCAAAATGTTTCCTTCTAATTGAACCAATACTTACCGAGCTGGAGTCATTTTTGCCATCTTGCCAGAATATCTCCTTTGATTGGACAGACTATACAAAATATCAACAAATGTGTAAAATGTGAAATAGCTTATTCATGGTATAAGAATAATTGATTGAAAAATGTGAGTCGAGAACAGCTTCTGTAATAATTTATCTAGCGAAATGTGAGTGTAGAAATTTTTTTCTAATAATTGTGATTGGAAAACTGGAACCTATTGAATGGAAAATAAAAGAAAAGAGGGAAAGAAGATGAAGAAAAACAAGGATGACAGGAGGATAAGAGGAGTATCAATAAGGTCAAGTCGAAATCCTCCAATTATTAGGCCACTCCTGACTTTTCCGACCCCTTTTAAGATCATTGTTATGTTAACACAAACACAATCAAGAAGAATTTTGTCAAGTCGATTTAACAAGCTACTTGTCTGTAATCGTTATTCAAAGCCGTGAGAGAGAGAAAGAGAGAGAGAGAGAGAGAGAGTGAGTGAGTGAGGAGGAAGCCTTTGCTGCAAAGTAGAGGCTAAGCCCCCTCACTTGACAGAAGTAAGCTCACTTTCTATTATTCCATCAGGTAGCAGCAATACTTTGCAGACTATATTGCTTCGTTTGACATTTCAAGAAGGTTAACTGAGAGTGGCGTGGGCTTCACATCCAATTAGATTCCTACAAAGAATTGATCTTTCCTCCCTCTCAACGTCTGCTCAGATTTTTGTGTTGGATGCTAGATATGATAGCGACTCTTATCGAATCTACCTGTTTATTTTATTTACAAATTAATGTTCATTTATTTATCTGTAAATGTTCACTGTACTATTGAATAGTATACCCAAGAATACTGAAATACTGTACTAGAAATTGATCGATCATAGAATAGTTTACTGGAGAAAAATAAAGTTCCTCATGAAGAATTTTAAAGTATCTTTAAGATAATATCGTTAAGTACGATATTTAAACAGTTATAATGAAGAATGAAGTACAGTGGAACCTCGATAATTCGTAGTTCATAGACCAAAGCTTTTGTACGAATTAGGGAGGATTACGAATTATCGAAGTATGAGATCAAATATTAGAGCCAACCACCTTAGAATAAGGTAATTTTTGAAACGATGTAATATAATTCCTCTTATCAAAAGCTCTGTCAAACAGGTCACTATAGTGGCTGAATTCAATATTGTTGGGTTTTATCAGTTTGATCAGTTTTTGGGTAAGTACAGTGATTAGATTGGTCCACAATCTACCTATAACATGGTAAACCATAGCTGGTAAGATATCCCCTTCAATTTCCATCACCCATCTCTACATTTCTCTAGCACACTTCACCTAAAGCAAGTTGTTCATGCTCATGTTTTTTCTTATTAATTATAGTTTTGTGAATAAATAACATTTTTTTAATCCACGATAATTGGTAGGTCTTTTTTCCCAAGCATGACAAAAATTAACCTTCAAATTGATCTGTCAGAGCAAGTACACTAAAAACCCGAAACGGAACTAGAAGAATTTGATTAACAGCTCTGTGCCCAGAATGACATACATTAACTCATAGGTCGAGCCGCATATTATAATACACAGGGCAGTCAGTCCAGGACACAAACGATTAAGTGCTCTGAACACCAATTTTCAGCGCATGTAATTCAGCGCATTAAATCTCTTCCTACGGTGTGGACATTATAAATAACGCTGAAACGAATAAAGTTCGCCGCGTCTGACGCGTAGTGTCATTGAGTTATTTTGATTAAACGTGTACTGGGCCGGAGTGAACTGTTTGTTTTTTTTATTCAGTCCGGCGTACCCTGGGTGAGGGGGGGTCAGTCGAAATTTACATCTTAATAGGTTACTTGAGACACCGGCTTAAATAATTCAGTTCCATGCTTTCCCGCCAGGCGCTTAAATATTTATTTATATGGCTCATATACTTATCACTGTGGTTCGAATTTCATGTTAGCTGTTATCTGTAGAGTAGAGGTTGATCTCTCACCCTCATTTCTCTCTCACTCTCTCACTCTCTCTCTCTCTCACACACACCCTTCCTCATTCTCTCTCCATCCTTCTACTTTCCCACTCTCCTCCTCTCTCTCTCTTTCTCTTTCCTTTCCATTCTCACACTGTCTCCTTTTCATTCTCTCTCTGTCTCTTTTTCATTCTCTCTCTGTCTCTTTGTCCTTCTTGCTCTGTCTCTCTCACGACCACTAATTCATTCCTTTGTCTCTACGTTTCATTCGAACCAGTTTATTAGCGCTATGAAAATTATGATTGGTCCACTGTGCGTGCGATTTGGGTGTACAAATTTTTATGGCGTTGTTACTTGGTTTGATTATTCGATTATGAGTTGTGAGTTGAATGGTGTGTCTGAATTATTTATCGCATGATTTTGAGAGCTGTAACGTTTTTGATTTGATGCCAGGAATGCAGAGTCAATTATTCTATTCGTATTTGGACATTGATGCATGTATGATATTGTAATTTTGTTCAATGATAGAAAGTGTCTTCTAATACAGTTTTCTATTTTTCCTCCTCTTTAAGGATTTTCACTCCAACATGATAGTTTGTGAAGATATCAAAATAATAGAGCTCAATACTGTTTCATCCATATCTTTTTTTCAAATTTAGCTCTTTCAATTACTAAGTATCAATTGATAATTTCACGAGTGAAGTATTTTATGTTCAATTGTGTCTTCTAATATAGGCCTACTGGTAAAATCTTGTTGATCTCATTCAAGATTTAATTAATACAGTTTTCAATCTCAACAGAATATGTTGATGACTCCCATAACAAAATCAAATGGATATATTAAACACATTGTGGAAGTAAATAATATTAAGAACATGACCTATATAATCTAATAGTAACTTTGTTAAGATCAATCTTTTTATTATAGTTATGAACATCTCCGTCAAACGGGCTCTATTTCATTGAGCTCTCTAAATTTTTTTTGGTATCACACAAAATAATAAATTGAAAGAAATTAACTAAACTGTACCTAATAAAATGTACTCAACTATTTTAAACATCTATGTTAACTATGTTTTAATCATGTTAAAATACGGAGAACATTATGAGTTTTGGCAGATTGTTTTCCCTTTGCGAATAATTGTTGAATGATTGATTGGCTCGATGAATGAAAATAAATTCACTTATCAATAAATATTTCGCAATTCTTGGGTGAAATGACCAATAAATGTCATTAATAGGAGATGAAGCTCAATTGAACTTTGTGGACGAACAAGGACATGATTTCTAATTTTCATTTTCCTTATTGTAATTCTCAACTCTGTAAAGCATCGATCGTAGCCAGCCAGAAAGACGATTCTAACCAGAATGTTGTAGAAGGAAAACTTGAACGTGGACCATCACCATAGATCATTAAATTGAATCAGCTATCACAGTACCAAATCCGAGCGAGAGAATCGTTTTCGGGAACTGACGCCAGTATTTACGACATTTGTTGGGATTTGAGGGGGTAAGCCAGCAGGGGGGGTTGGTGAGAAGTGAGGGGGTGAAGGGGGATCGTAAAAGAGCGCGGCATCTTCTATATTTGAAAGAAGAGTATGATGGCAGTGAATTATTGTTACGATCCGGCAGTCACAAGAAAGACAGATAAATTCGATTGTCCGAAAAATCGATCGTAGCACTGCGATAGCGTAACGAATTCTGTCTATTCGACAATAATTATGATTTAACAAAGCTTTGATGGGGAGGTATCGTAATTTTTTCGGATGCCGAGTAACGCCTTCGCCGCGAGAGCGAGAGGAAAAGAGAGAGTGAGTGAGAGAGAGTATTGCTCATCTCATCTTGCGACGGCTGACTCTCCATACATCAAGGACGGGATCCGCCTCTCCATCCGCGCGGGTATCTGCGCTGCTTTGCCTTCAACTAGATTTCGGCAGATGCTGACGCTGGTAACTAGGGTATGAGAATGAGAATGTGAGGAGGAAGAAAAGAAGAAGAAGGACGAAGATTGTATGAAAAAGAAGACGAAGAAGAAGGAGGTTGTATGAAAAAGAAGACGAAGAAGAAGAATATTGTATGAAAATGAAGAAGAAGAATAAAGTATGAGAAAGAAAAAGAAGATGGAGTTGATGATAGTATGAAAAAAGACGAAGAAGAAGAAGAATATTGTATGAAATAGAATAAAAATTTTGTATGGAGAAGACAAGGAGAAGTATATGTTCATGTGGAGCAGAAATTAGAATATGAAGGTTATTGAGTACATGGAGTTGGTATTATGTATGCATGGAGTTGATATTATTATATGGCAGTGGAGGAAACAATTAGTATGAAGATGAGGATATCTACGAACGAGAAAAAAGAAGATGATTAGTAAGACATTACATTGAAGAAAGCAAATAAATGTAGGGACAATAAGAAAATCTTTGAACGGAGAAGCTGAATTTGGTGAGTGAAGAGATGTTATGCAGAAGAAAACAATAATTTTCAGAAGAAAAATAAAAATTATTTGTAGATTATTAGCCCAGTCAAATGGTAGTTTTATCAGGAAAGCGGTGCGAAAGTTTTTTTCTCAACGGTTCTATACGTATTTTAGGGCGCTGAATCCGAATAATATTTGCATACTACTCAGGGGGCGGCTTCACCCCCAAAAATCCAAAAAACCCTAAAATTTTGTGACTTTTTTCAGTTTTTCTTTTTTTTTAGTGAAAACTAGTCGGTTTATCGAAAAATGTGTTCCATTATAAATTCAAGACAACAAATTTAGCTACAAAATAAGTGGTCACAATCGAAGTTTGGATCAATGACTGCCGAGCTACGAATCGTCGAAAAAGGGGTAGTTTTTGAGCTTTTACGGAAAAAGTCAAAACTGCTCACTTTAACTCGCTACAACTTGAAAACCAAATGAGATATGTAGAAAATTCACATATAAGGTGAAAGTGAAATTCATTCTGAACAAGTTTCATCTTTTATTTTCAAAATTTACCTCTAGGGTGGGGGGGACAGTCGCAAAATAAAAATTCTCCGACATTCAACGAAAACGGCCTATTCTATGGTATCACCTTTTCAAGCCTATCTGAAGCAATATATCGACATTTTTCGTTTAATTAGTATATGGTGAATTAGAAGGGAAAACATAAATAATGGTGAGTAGTGAGGGAAAGACTACATGGATGAAGTAGAAGAAACTGGGGTAGAATCAAGGAGAAGGAAAAGGAAAGAAGGTAGCCTAGAAGAAATGAAAAAGAGAAGAAGAAGATAACTAATAAGGAGAAGATGATCCGGGAAATTTGAGAAATCTAGGAGGTTGAAAGTAACTGAAGAAAAGAAATGATATTTGGAGATCTACCTGTAAATGTAAATGTCAATGATGATAATGAGAGGCAACGGAAGCTTGAAGAATCAGAATGATGAAATCAGGATAAAACTAAAGGGTGAGGAGTAAAGGAAAATTGAGATTGATAAGATAAAAGAGGAGTCAGAAGAAGAATAGTTGGAGGAGTAAGAAAGAAAGTTCAACTATAATGTGAAGCATTATAGAGAGAGAAGAGAGAATGGAGAGAGAAGAGAGTAAAAAACAGAAGAACAAGCAGGAGGAGGAGGAAATGAGTAAGAAGTAGATCGAAAATTCGATGATCCACCACGTCACAAACCAATACTACCGAACGTCATAATAAAATATTGCTTTTTTTGTTGATTGTAGCACGTACCAGCTTTCGTCTTGCCGTATCAGTATCCAACTGCCAAAATTCAGATTACATTTTAATTTATCGTGCTGTTTAGCCTGACAAGATATGGCCAACCCGTTTTCACTGGTATAGTCTGTCCAAGCAAAGAAGACATTCTGGCATGAAGGGGAATATAACTCCCGTTCGGTCAGTATAGTTTCAAAAATCATAAATTTGATCTAAAATTATTCATCAGAATGTTTCCTTCAATTTGAGACTAAATAAATATTTTCTGAACCAATATTTACCGAGCTGGAGTCATTTTCTTATCTTGCCAGAATGTCTTCTCTTGCTTGGACAGACTATTGATGGGTTGAGATGGAGATGCATCCAAGATGGATGTAAGCATGGAGTAAGCTTGTTAACATTCATTGAAAGTTTAGATATTGAAATAGTTTTTCAAAGTTCTTTTCCGGCATGGCTACGATTTGATTAAGAGGAACTAGTTTTGGATTAGTTGAGTTTGAGATATCGAGGTATATCAAGTTTATGAGTTATGTATGAGTTTGGTATATCAAGGTTAGGAAATTGAGTTGATAAGATTTGAGAACTAACAGTTTTTTAAACATAGGTACGGTTTTATTAAAATGATCTCACGTTTGTGTTGTGTGTTCTATCAGGCTTCATTTTCTTGATTGCATTCAATAAAAATGCTCCAGTCCTGTCTTGGAAAAAGGAAATTGAATTGATTCGGGGTGAATCAATAGTAAAGATAAATGGTACATTTTGTTAAGGCACCCAGATTGACAAGAAACTAACTACCTGAAAACAAAATTTTAAAATATTATTTAAATTTGAGTAATTACTCAATGGCCATATTAATATACAGTATCGTACTGTGGACAAACTCTAATAATATCCTAACTTTGAAAAAACTTTATGGTAATATTGTTTATTCTCCTTATTGTTGCTTATTCAACAAAGTTGATGGGTGGCCGGTATTTGGCCAAGTACATATTGGCGAGGTGGAACTACCCGTTAGGGTCTCCCCACCAATAAAAGCTATGAGAATATAGTATATATTCAACAAAGTGAACCTGTGGTACTGAAAATATTGGAAAAATGTTCTAGTATCCACCTTTCCGATCTTATCACAGCTACACTGCTACTGAATTTGTTTATGGGAAGTTTGACATAGGTCAGATTTTACGACAGCACTAGCATAGGTTGTGATCAGAGAGAATAAAATGAGAAGTTCTATTCTGTGTAGTTGTGCTGCCCACACATTGAGCCAGCCGGGCATAGTTATGTATCCAATCTAGCCGCATATCATAAAGCACCGCCAATTAGCAGGAGACCCAAAGCTGCTTCTGCCATGCCACTGTTTTGTCCCAGCCCTGGCAAAATTGCCTCTTACGACCCACACTAGTCAGCTCAGCTTCTGCTTTTATCCATTCCTCTACGTTATCTTTCGCCTTCTTCTTTCTCTTCTTGTCCCCTTCTTTTCCTCTTCGCCCACTTCTTTTCCAATATTTTCCCTTCCTGCTCCTTTCTTTCCCTTTTGGCTTCCTTCTTTCTTCCCTGCTTTACATTTCGGCTCCCTTCTTTCCTTTTCGCCCACTTCTTTTCCTTTTCGCCTCCTTCTTTTCCTTTTCGCCCTCGTCCTCTTCTTTTACTTCTCGCCCCTTCTTTTTCTTTTCACACCTCCTTTTCTATTCCAACTCCTTCTATCTTGTTTAAAAATTCCCTCTTTGCGTTATCTTAATCACGCTTGAGCACCCATCTTTTTCTGTCCTTTCTTTTTCTTCTCGTCCCCTTCTTCTCTTTTTCGCTCCTTCTTTTACTTTTTGCATCCTTCTTCTTTTCACCCCTTTTGCATCCTTTTTCCTTTTCAACCCCTTCCATCTTGTCTCCTCGGAAAAGGTGTAGTAGAATTTCACTTTTTAAAATTGATGACATAGATTAAATTTCTCTTATTGATGACTACATTGCAGTCTCAATTTTCTATATATAATAGTTATAAAGACTATACCTTTTCGGGTTGAAAATGGATGTCAAGACCGAAAACGCTTTATGAGAGTACTAAAAATGTATGGATGTAATGGATGTGTTGAAATACATTCTATTGTTTCTCACTCTTATATATTCCACTTGTGACATGATCCTCTTCTCTAAACTGCGTTTTCTTTGTTCCTATTAGGTTTGCCATCATTTTATTCAATTTTCGTCTCTCATCATGAGAAGAAGAAAGTGACAAAATTATCACTGATCTAAAATCTTCATTCACCATCAGGCTATTAAAGCAATATACTCTAAGATTAGATCTATATACTCTTGGAGTAGTCTATAGAGTAGAAATATACTCTAAGATTAGATTGTCTGCTATTACTTGGTACTTTACACAGTAGCTCATGTAAGCTACTGGTAGAAAATGTAGTTTTGTGGGTAGAAAGGATAGCAATTTTTAGTGGCTCTGAGATTTTAAGGGTTTGGTTGCTGAGTGACTCGAAGAAGGAACAAGTTAAGTATAAGGACGAGTAGAAGGAGGACCACCGATAGACGGGCAAGAAGAAGAAGAAGAATAAGAGGAGAGAGAGGAAGAGGCAAGAGTGATAATGATGGCAAAGGGGATCGACTGTTAGTATAATTAAGACAACTGGCAAGAAACCATGGGAGCAAGCGAGAGAGTAGATTGGAAATGCAAGTAGTTATTATCCCTGGGAAAGCACTCTACAAACAACACTGGATGAAACGAACACAATCAATTTATTGAATGTAGTTTAGGTTACGATCGGCCATATTCAATCTGGATGGGAGACAAGAAGAAGATAATGAAGAGGAATAGGAAGAAGAAGTAGAGGAGGAGGTGGAGGAGGAGTAGGAGGAGGAGGAAGTTGTAGGAGGTGGGACCCAACTAGCGGTCCCTACAACTTAATAGTGGTTATGTACGGTACGGTATCAATTTACAACATGGAGCAATGTAGGTTGCAATGGGTAATTAATATTTACGGTAAGTAATTATGGTAATAGTTTTGGGGACATAAGGTCGACCGGGAGAAGAAATTGATAGATGGAGACGAGGATGGAGGAAGAGGGAGATGGAGAAGAGGGAGAGGATTCATCGAGATTGAAGGAGAATGAAGTAGTTGGAGTACAGGATTGGATTGTAGTAGTTGAAGTAGATTAGAGGGGATTGGAGATAGAAAACGATGATCAGATATGCAAAGAAAGAATTGGAACACGTTAGAGAGAGATGAAGCAAAGTGATTGGATGAATAGAATTAGGAGAATTATAAATTATGGTAGAAGTATTTCGAGAACTTTAAAAGAAAAGTAATGAGTGAAAGGTGCCGAGGAGAGGGAAAGAGACGAGGACATGGAATAAGAGCAGAAAATGAGTAAAACGGAACAGGTTAAAGCTGATGTAAAGCACCGCAAGGAGAACAAGATAGAAACATGAAACAAGAAACCCCCTTTGGAGTGAAAAGAAGGAGACTGGACGATGAAAACTTCGAGAAAATGTATAAAAAGGTAGAAAACACTAAACATTAGACAAATATCAGAAAGGTTTTACTTTAGAAGCAAAAATGAAAATGTCTGTGAGTTGAGCATAACATGAAATAGAATAGGTGTGAGAGGGTATGAAAAACAATTGAAAACGAAAATACTGGAGGAGAAAAAGATCTATTATCGGTACAGAATGAAATTTGAAGGAATAGGGAAATAAGTGAAGAAGATAAGTAAAAGAGATGGAGGGAAGATGGAGAAGGGGTGATGTTGGGGAAGGAATCAAAGAAGAGGGAATTAAGAAAGAAAAAAGGAAAAAGAATAAATGTAAGAAAGCAAGAAAAATGAGTAGAAGAGTTAGAAAAGCCGTTGAAGAGTAAAAAGGATTAAGATTTTGATGATGGAGAAAAAATAGAAGAAGAACTACTAGGAGGAGGAGAAGACAAATTAGGAGAAAAAAAGTAGAGAGAGTAGAAAAAAGAGAAGAAGGAAGATTAGGAAAAGAAGGAGATGAAGAGAGTTGTCGATATTAAATAAGAAGGATATGAGAGAAAAGGAAGGAACCGGTAAGTGAAAGATAAGGTAGGATAAGAAGGAGGCGATCAATTTATTGTATAAAGAACATGGGAGTGATTGCAACAATCAATTGAGAGTTGTGATGGTATCGCCGTCCTTGGTACACTGATAACGTGTACCGACTAAATTGATTTCCATAAAGAAAGATCAGAGGACAGTGGGAGAGTGAGAAGGGAGAGAGTGGCGAAAAGAGGGAGGAGGAATAAAGGGGGGGTGTAGTGTGTGAATGAGGAAGGAAAGAATATGAAAAACGGAGTAAGAATGAGAAGGGAAAAGATTGGTAATTCAAATCGATGAAAAAATAATGATAGCGAACTAAGATGATTAGCTGGAATTTCATTGAAAGAGGAAAGTGTAGCCTATTTTGAATTTATCGTAATTTCCCTTCGTAAAATAGTGAGATGAATTAGCCTAATTCTCAAATAGTGTTATCTTGAAATACTGTACTTGTATGATACTTTCATACTAATAAAAAATGAATAAAAATTCATAGTTTCCAAGAGTAGAACATTCAGTCCATAATTCATGTCATGAAAGAATATTTTTCATGTCAAAATTTATACATAGCAAAATTCATGTAGATTATGTGTCAATCTTAGTTTCTATCAAAATTCAATATTATTCTTTACAATCTCTAAAAAAGTGACAACTTGTTCTATCCTTGATCCGGATTCAAATCTCAATCTCTCACTTTTCATTAAAAAAACAATATAAAAACGTATTAATTATTTTGATGAAATAAAAAATTGTATTTCAATAAAATTCAATAATTGAAATTTTATTTCAATAATATTTGAATTTTTGATATTTCTTATTGATTTGAAAATAAAAATAATTATGGGTTTAATGAACAATCGTGAAATAACTAATTTTATGCTATCGACTTGCTATTGAAATCTACATTGTGATTCGATTGAAATAATTGATAGAACGTACAATTGAAAATGGTTGTAACAATTTGAACAATGGTTGTAAGTATTTTCTTCAAAGAATTGCTTCACCAAATTAACTTGAATGTAATATAATCAGTTGCATGACTTGCAATTATAACCAGGTAATTTCATTGTAATTGGGCTGAAATCTTTTATAAAATACCACTGTTGGAGAAATCTGGACCAATATTTTGGATATTGAATCAGTTGTAGTCATTCGGAGTGCCGCATTGTAGTTCAATGATTTGGAGCTAACTAGTCGATCGTTAAACTTTCTTGATAATAGTTAGTTGGTGATGCAATGGAACGATACACAAAAATGAAATGTAACAAAAAATTATACAGAATGACATGTTGAATGATACAAGATGGCTTTTGGCACCCTGGAGGTATACCAGTTCATGCAACTGTTGCATTAATTATTATTGGTTTAACAATCGTAAATACAATATGCGATATATGCGAGTCTGTTCTGGGTGTATAATCAGCAAGATATCTTACGACCTCTACTTGCTAGTGTACAGGTTATAATAATTTGTAGTAGCTCTCCTATAGGTAGGAAACAGAACTAACTCTTCCAAACCTCATAAAGTAGCCGATAAAAAATTTCTGCCCCTAATAAAGTTATGTGCATTTCGAATCTGTTAACGTTTCGTAGACGTTTATCAAGTTACACAAGAAATTATATACGGACTATTTCGTTCGTTTGATTTTTTGAGTAGGAGTCGGAGCTTTGATTATGGCTGATGTTTGAGTTTGAATTGTCAAAAATTATATAGCTATCGCTCAAATTTGTAACCGATAATTTAGGATCGTAACGTTGGTTTGTTATGAAGAAGAGGAGAATTTGGAGCATTAGAATGTTAAGAACAGATCACAAAGTGGGCTACATTTTTCATTTTGTTAGCCACTTTGATTTTCTGTAAGTATTCATGCATTGCAGCATCAGTAAATAGAATTTCAAGGGTTGATTGATTGTTGACTCAATCAACATCCATCAGAATAATTTTGATTGGATTGTTTCTATAATGTTTTTGGGTCAATGTTCTACATGTTTCATCTGGTTTTCTAATCTTATCGAAGGACCTACAAGACTAAAAGATAATTTGGAAATGAAGATTTTCTTGATTTCAATTCTTGATTGTTCATCCATCAGAAGATAAAATTCAGCCTTCTTCAGTCGTTTTTCCACGAAAGGTCTTAAAAACAATAGAAAAACTGATGGGATGAAAAACTTTATGTGGAATGGAATCTACTTATCTTAAATATACTACTCCAACTATCAAGGCCCTTGCGTGGGGTGTGCGGAGTGTGCGACCGCACAGGGCGCCTCAGCCAAGGGGGCACCGCGGCAGCTGATGCAAACCGGGAACTTTAAAAATTTCAATTGGGCTATTTACCAACAGCTTGAATTCACAAGAAATTATTTCGTCTGCATAAATTCATTCATCATAATGAATTAATCAATTGAAAAACCACGATCAATGTACAAAGCAAGCCAAGAAACGCCCTTCTTGAATTTATTTCCTATGGTTGGCTGATAACCACCTTACATTCTGTCGACCAATCACAAGCCAGTTTACAATAAAAACTCCGTTCCTATAATACCTACTAATATTTTTACCAAATTGTAGTAGTTTTCAAACTTTTCTGGCAAGAGGTCGGTATTAGATCATTGAGTTTGAGTTCTATTCCATTGTATTCATCGTATGAAGAATAGAATTAATGAGTAAAAATTGGGAGTGCGAAATCATATTTTCATCTCATTTCATACAGCATAAAACTATTGAAGTTACACGATAAAAGTAAAACTGAGTCTAAATTCTATAAATAAATTCTTCAAATACCAACTTGATAGAAATTATATTATATTAGCACAGGATCGTCAATAGTAAATAGCGTAATTTTTTGTGTATGATACACCATCCATCATTTTCTTGATAGCAGCCATTTTCCAAGACAGAACTCACGAAACACTGTCAACCAATAAGAAAAGGGCAGGCAGGGCATGAAGGCGTGTCCAAGTCAAATCTGAAACATCACCCGTCAACTGCTTCCATCTACTGGTTGAATTTGAAAACTTTTCTACCCGATGTTTTCGGCCATTTTGATCGAAGGAGGCGTGTCCATTGGAAGTCGAAGCAAGTCACCCTATTGCTACTGCCATCTGCTGGCTGAATTAGGAACCATTTCAAATGACTGAAATCTTCAATTTGCTTGTTATCGAGGTTCCGATTTTTTGTTAAAACATCTTTATTTCCAGTGAAATGGAATATTTGTGATGATTCCCAATATTTTTTTGTGAAAAAATTATTATTCACTTCCTCATGTGTTTTCAAGCAAACTAATAAAATAAATTAATCAATAATAAAAATTTCAATATTCCAATGATAAAGTACGGTACAATGTAACAGTTTTGCTCAATGTAGATAGCCTTTAGTTATTTTTATTAATTCCTGTAGGCTTTTGCTTATCACGTATCCAATACATGAATATATGAAACAATACGTTGGGATACAATAAGCAAGTCCCTATAATCTTTTTTGCCACTCCACATGCAACATTGGGATTGCTTATGAGAAAAATGTGAACATGCAAGGCAGCTCGAATCATGTTTGGCTTTGAATATATTATAATATGTTGGATTGCATTCGTCTGGTAATGAGGGGGGGCGCCTGCCAAAATCTCGCACAGGGCGCCAAAAACCACGCGAGGGCCCTGCAAGGGATTAAATAAATTTTTTCATTGATATTATTGGATCAAAATGGGTACAAACTCGTTTCAGTAGTCATAATTCATATCATGATTTATGTTTATCATCCAGATTTATCACCATGCTATCAATAATTTTCAAAAATAATTCTCTAGATTCTGAGTGTAACATTGATGGGAAACAGTATTGAGAAGTATTTAGGCGTGTATAAGAGAGGCGTTGGTTCATCAAGAAGAAACTAAAAATAAAAAAGTAGAGGAGAGAGTTGAGATTTCTGAACACAACTCATCAGTATTCGCCTCTAGACCTGCCGATCAATTAAAACCGTAATTATATTGTTAAACGTTGGAGGCCTATCATTCAGTCATTATTAAATTTATTACTTTATCCCCTCCCTCAGCTAGCAAGAGGCCTGATTGAATTTCGGAAAGTTTGACAGCTTTGTAATACATGGCTGACTTGGAAAAAAGAGGAGTGATCTTTTCTGAAGAGGAAATAAATCTGAAAAAGAACATGGCTTCAACTTCGATTGCCTTGAAACCAATATAACTATGGATAGTAGTATCATAGAATAATAGAACTCTCCCAGCAGATATAATTGAAAATAGAAATCCTAGAATCCTCTTTGGTAGTATATACACGTTAGGAATCACGCGCATGTTTTAGACAAAAAACAGCTAGGTGTGACGTTTCATCATTAACCCACAAAAATTTTTATAAAAATTTGTAAACTGATTGTCAGTTATTCGGATATTCACGTGCCGATCATATGCCTTGTGGAGTCTTGAAACGTTATAATTCTATCAATTTGTACATCTTGCTCATAATCCCTGTCGTGTATTCTCGTATCCGTGAATATAACTAGGGCTCTATAAAAAGGGGGTAGACGCACGGTCCGCCATTCTGTGGTCAACTTTTAGCGCCAGGTTTGAATTTATATAAATATTTTTGATGATAGAGACGATCAACAGATGTTTATCAAGTTGAGAAAATTAATTAAGTTATTGTTTTGAAATCTTGGAGCTTAATTTGTCATATAAAATGGTTCATAATTGCTTAGCATCAAATTGCAAAAAAATATAACAATTTTTATCATAAAACTGAAATTTAAAAAATACAAATTAACCAGATTCAGGAAGATGAATCAAGGTTAAAATTTTGACTTAAAAATTGCCAGACTGGAAATTCAATGCTCTGTAAAGTGAGTATTATTTTTTCTAACATGATTTCTATCATTAATCATATGTTTGACTGTCGAATTGAATGAATTCAAACCTGGCGCTAAAAGTTGACCACAGAATGGCGGACCGTGCGTCTACCCCCTTTTTATAGAGCCCTAGATATAACCAATAAGAAAGGGGATAGAATTAAGTGATGATTTTAAGCTAACAGATGTTCTGGTACAATTATTACAGTTTTGATTTTATAGAAAAACCAAAAGCTAATCATATATGATCGGCACTTGAATATCCGAATAACTGACAATCAGTTTACAAATCTTTTTACAATTTTGTGGGTTAATGATGAAACGTCACACCTAGCTGTTTTTTGTCTAAAACATGCGCGTGATTCCTAACGTGTCTGTACAAGCATATTATTTAGAAAAAGTGTTGATTATAGTTTCAAAAAGCCTGGTAATGATTAATAGGAACACTTCATAATATGACAGGTTCAGTCCGTATGCTCAATATTTTCACTTTTTAAGGCTGTTATCTTCACTTTTCAATCTATGGCGGCTGCCACACCATATTATAATAATAATAATTATTATTATTATAGATCAACTCAATAAGAATTCAGTTGTTTATGTATTTAATAGTTTTTGACATGTTTCGATATCAAACTCATCAAGCATAACTGAATCACCCTGCATCAAGCATCACCCTGAATAACTTAATATTATAGTGCTGTAATATATATATATCCATTCTTTTCTTCCCTCAATTTTAAACTTAAATGGAAATAAGTCTTTACTTACATGGCAGTAACTCAAGTTTCGTTCTGTTGTATGGCCATCTTCAGACTAAACAGTATTTGAAACTTATATGTTTCATACAACAAGTCGAAACTTGAGTTACTGCTATGAAGGTAAAAACTAATTTTCATTGAAAAAAATCTTTATGAGTATGAATATTACAGATCTCAATATTTTTTCCAACCTGTAAATGAGAGAGTAAGAATATTTTCTTTTAATTTTATTATTATTCTCAAAGTTGTAGTTGATAAAAGAGAAACAATCTCTCTGCTCCACTCAATAATTTTCGAAACTGGAGTCAATAAAAGTGAACGACTGTTGGTGCGGTGAACGCAAAAACATTGGAAACTGAAATAAAAATGAAGTTGTCTGAAATTGAGTTTGAGTGAAGAAGTTGAAGTTGGAGTTGAGCAGTGCTATGGCGGGCGGCTGCTGGGTATCAGTCAAACGTAGTGCAGCTCAAAGTTATTATTTATAATGAGCCTGAATTCGGATTTATAGCCGCTAATTGCAGGGCCCTGCCTTACTGTGAATTGGCCTGGCCTGATGGTCGGTGGCAGAACGAACGCGCTTCCGAACACACACCGGTCACGAATCGGACGAAATGGTGGAGATGCCGAAGAAAAATAAGAAGAAAATGGAGGAATAAAGGTGAAGAAGGAAGAAGATGATGACGATGAAGAAGAGAAAGGAGATGAAGAACAAGAGGAATAAAAAAGATGAGAAAGACGAAGGAATAAAGATGAGTAATGAAGAAATAAAGATGAAGAAGATGATGTACCTGAGAGAGGGGAAGAAGAAGAAGAAGAAGATCAATAAGGTGAAAACGATGAAGAAATAAAAATGAAGATAGAGATGGCGATGACAAGAGATAGGAGAAGAGGAGAAAATAATGAGAAAGAGAATAATTTGAAAAATAATGAGAATAAGAGGGGGAGGAAGATGAAAGAAGAAGAGAAAAATAAGAAACAGACGACGACAATGAAAAAGAGGAGTGGAAATAAGAAGAGAGAATGGGAGTAAGACGGAAAAAATATTGATGTTACAGGAATTTGTGGGGTTGGTGGAGGGTAGCAGAATAAGATGAAATTCAATAATAATTTTCAATTACACTTTTTAAATTTCACCAGGAGGTTTTCGAAGAACCATGAAGCAAAGAAGTTGAGGAGATAAAAGAAATGGTAGACTAGATTCATCCTATCTCTTCATGAAATTGAACTTCAGATCTAAATTTTAGTAGATCTTGATAGTAGTAACTTCGACTCATGCTTAAAATGTCTGTTGATTCATTCACTTCAATAATAATTATAAATATAGTATCTATACATCACTATTTACGATCATTTTCACGTTTTGGGGTGGAAATATTTCGTCACACTGGAAGGGGGTCAAAGTTTTTCGCGGTTTCAGGGCTGCTCCAGAAGTTTGAGGAAGAACCAGATGACTGTGCACATTTGTGCACCATACCATCTGCAGTACTTGAGTACTGTATAACCTTCAAATGCCTTTTATGATTAAGTTATTATTTCTGAAGCCAATAATGATCAATTCTTCACAATGTGGGAATTCTTATGTTTGTCAATTAACGTATCTGTCGGATAGAATCAAGTTGTTCGTGGTCTCGAAATTTGTAGCTTTTGTATCTATCTAGTTTTTCCTTGGTATTACATAATTATATACTTTGAATAGTCTTGTGTCATTTGTGAAACTTGAATATTAACGATTTCTATAGAAAGCTGCAAAATGTTTCCTCCCACATATTCATATCGAACCTCAACAACATTCAAATATTAATAATAAAACTGATCTCACAATAAAGGCTTACTGGAGTCACTACCACAGTAGTAGATATTTTGACTGAACTTAGAAACATCAAAAGTTGTTATCACATCACTTCAACACAATTACACAGTAACAGATGGACGCTCAAGGCTATTACCATTTCTGTCGTCGATTCAAGATTGCCCATTATTTCCTAAATTCAAGTCATTCCAAGGCTTTAATTCAAGTAATTTCGGGTTTTGATTGTCAAAAATCTCAGCTGGATTAGAGGATTGGAGACATTTCAAGGCTTCAATGCGAGACTCGATTGTCAACGATCTCAGCTATTATTTCTCGAATTCAAGTCATTCGGGGCCCTGATTGTCAATTCTCGGGTCTTATTATCACCTGCCTAATGGACACACTAACCCTACTCAGTATTATAAATTTGTTGACATTATTGTCATAGTCGCTCAGGAACGTATCATGTGAGAAGAAACGTCGTCGACTTAAAACTGGTTTGAAACGAGACGAAACTCTCCTGATGTTTTATCTTGTCAAATGTGGCTGGTGGGCCCTAAACTACCTTCATTATACATCTTACGATCAATAAAAACCTTATGGTTTGACAGTTGTGAATGGCCTGGGAATGGACTGTTGACAAACCCACCAGCTTCAATTAAAGCGAAATATTCGTCAATTAATTTTTAAGCGTCGGTGTGTGACGATTAAAGTGAAACATTCAGTTTTATCATGTAAATAAATTCAATTTTCGATTGTCGAGTGATAGGAATGCGTCGATTGTCGACTGTTTGGAAATCTGATTAGGTGGCACACCTTGTCTTCAACTTTGGGTTGTGTATAATAGTAATAAATGAACAGTATAATAGTAAAGAATGAACAGAAGTTTCTACAATACTAACCAACAAACTATCACATATTGACTAAGAAATTCGTAAAAAGAAAGCACAACTTGTAAAAAAACAATGGTTATCCAATTTCATATGGTTAACCGCTTCCCAAACCTGAGTCATGAAAATCAGAAGTTCTATTTATTTATCCCACAGAAAAATGTTTCAGCTGATTACAACAATGGTTATTCTTAAATGTTGAAAAAAGTGTCATTAGAGGAATATCATTGGTTTTATTCCAGTTATTTCCTATAAAATGAATTGAATTTCCAGTATTCTTCAGTCTCCCAGTTATTAAACCAAAATATTTCATGAAGAAATCTTCATTTATGAATTAATGTAAATTTTTCCGTCTGCTTAAATTGATGATATAACAATGTACAAATTTCCGTGTTATGAATTATTTTATTCGACAGTTCATCTGTGTGTTTAGTTTGAGTTCGTCCATTTTTATGTTCTACATCACTTTTTAAATTCAATTAACACTTATAAAGGAGAACTATCGTGTCTCAAAAGTCAGAATCCATAATAAGAAAACTTAGATGTTGTCAAATTTCACAATTGAAATTTGACAACATCTCAGTTTTCTTATTATGGGGAGATTTCACAACATCACCAGCAGTTCTTCCAATTTTATTAGTCAGAATCCACCTGAAATTTCAAGCTCATTTAGACTGCATACTCCTGCATAAATTTTTGACGGATTTAAATCAATACAAACTTTAATCTTTATACTTATTTATACTAAAATACTTATCGATCAGAAATCGGCAGAGTATTTCTATGAGAACGAAATATCATTAAAATATCAATTAAAAAATAATTTCTCATTAAAACTAAAAACTGCACAATATTATCGTATAACCTATCATATAGCCATTGTATAATCTATTGATTTAGGAGTAGAGAAGTATTTTGGAAATAAATTTGATCAAATGTCTGGGTGGTGCCAAACTGTTTCCAGTCATCGAAACGTGATGAGCGATGATGTGATTGTGTGTCTGGACCTCAATAGCACTAACTTGTCGGGGGTGAGAGGTCAGACATGGTCGTGTGATCGAACCAACTTGATGGCGGATGGAAAGAGGAACAAAGAAGAATGAAAGAGAAAGAGAGGGTGGAGGATAGAAGGAAGACGGAAAATAATAAAAAGTACGTGCCAGAGAAACGCAGATAAGTTTCAATATGGAATTTCAGATCAACACTCCCACAAGCTATTCAATAATATGGAACTGTTCAGAGCGGTTATTTATAGGACCTCTATCTTTTTGTAAAGTCGCATGCTCGGCTGTATCCTACAATTGAAGTCATTTAAAATAATTCATTCACGGCAGAATGCTTGAGAGCTGAATGCTGGAGATTCTTCCCATTATTCTAAATCAAATCGTGCCGCCTTTAGTAATTATGTTTAGCCGATAATAAAATTATTGGACAGCCGTTAAATTAATTGTCAGCAGCACTACGGACGGCAACAGGTTGAAACGTCTTTCAAATTAGTATTGTCGAACATTATCCGTTGGCCGGCATTCTTACACGTGTGACTGTCGAAGGTGAAGGAACAATAAGTTATTAGTGAAAAAATTAAGAATTAGCGAATTAAAAAAATAGTTTTGTTTATTGAAACATTAGTGCGTTTTATGTAGTGATAGAAACTATCATAAAACATCTATTTTGTTTTGGGAATATATTTAGAATTACAATCAAAATTCATGATAAATTTCAGATTGTCAAATTTTTACAAAATACCAAAAAAATTTTAAATAAAATGCAAGAATAATTTGATCAATGACGAACTGCAGTCTTGTGTTTAGTCATTTTCTGGCATATAAATAAACGTTTTCACACTCAGTTGAAACAGTTGAAATGTGTGCTTGTTGAGTGGAAAATCGACTGAGTTTCTTGTATTCCACTGTAGAAATTGGGAAGAATCTGTATCTTATTTTTATTATGTTACTAGCCGGTAGGCTCGCTTCGCTCGCCTTCTCTGCCTAACCAGGGGGGATCCGCCCCCTGGACCCCCGACAGTATCAGCAGTGTCCGTAAGTCAAATTCCGATCCGAAATTCCGATCGATAAGTCGCAATTTCCGATCGGAAGGATTTGCTGTATCACTTAACATGAGAAATCTTCTCTTCTTTCCTTTTCTCCACTTCTTTTGAGAAATCGTTCTGAATCGGTTATCCTATTATCTCAGCTTAACCTGGGTATACGATTTGAACGTATTTAGTTCAGTAGTTCCCGAGAAATAAACAAAAGTGCAGATTACCTTGGAAAACCAAGTGCAGATGGAAAACCTTATTACAACGGCTTAACCTCAGAGGGAATTCGAAATTTATTGAACACAGTATTTCTAGACCTAATTTGGACCTGTTTATCAAATTTCAACATTTTCTGCCAATTGGTTCTCGAAAAATCTTAGAAAAACTCCGAAAATAGTAAAATGCTGATATTGAGCGTAACCTGGGGAAGTATATCGGACAAGTTTGAAACTTGATTCAATATCTCTCAAATTGGTTCATCCACAATCTCCCTAAATCATTGAAATTACAGTAAGGATTGGTCGCATCAAGGTGGAAGATATGCAATTCGCAATACATCTACAATTTTTAAAAACTGATTACTTGCTTAATCTTGAACGGATTTCAAAAATATTTTAACACATTTCTAGAGCTTATCTGAACCTGCCCACCAAATATCAACATTTTCTAACGATTGGTTTTCGAAAAATTGAAAAAATCTGAAAACTATAGTTAAACTTGAATATTTGGCGTACCCTTTGGAAGTTCCAAAAACCCGTTCTTAGTAGGCATCTAGAGGTCCAACTGAACATGTCTGCCAAATTTGAACGCATTCGGTTCGGTAGATTTTTAGTTCTGCTGATGAGTGAGTGAATGAATGAGTGCCATTTCGCTTTTATATATAGAGATTGGAAGAGGTTGTATTTTATATGAAGAGGTTGTACAAAAAAATCAGCAATTTTGATTAAGTAGAACTGTGGAACGATAGAGGAGCAGAAGAAGACAACAGCAAGGACACTATAATTTGAGAGAAGAGGATATCAAAGAAACTTATATGAACAAAAAGATAGAATATAGTGATAGAGTAAGATAGATTTTAATTTTTATTTACTAATTCCATTTATTATAGTAAACGTAATATCATTGCCTCATTTCGGAAAACGTTTACTTTATTCTTGAAAAATGAAAGAGGGATAGTTCAGGATATGCCTAGTTTAGCTCCCGATTTCAGTATTATGAATTGGCCCTGAGAAAATAAATAGAAAGGTAGAAATAAATAGAAAATAGATACAGAATTGATACATTGGAACAGGAGAACAAAAGGATTGAGAAGAAATAGATCAAGTGATCAATTTGAAGAAGATATGAAGAATATAAGGATATATGAAGGGATGATATGAAGAAGGGATGAAAAGGAAGGATGATAAGAGAATGGGAGGGTAGAAGAGGTCGAGGGAATCGTTGAGGGAAATTGGATGGGTAAGAGAAAGCTAGAAACAGAAAAAAGCTACAAGAAACTTTGCAAATTCACATCTTCAATTCTCAGTTGAGCCACAACCCCCACCCTTATTCACTTTTTAACACTACTTCTACTCCTCCTCCTTATCCTCCTCCTCCTCCTTCCTTATCTTCCTCCTCCTCCTTATCTTCCTCCTCCTCCTTCTCTTCTTTCACCTCCTCCTCCTCCTCCTCTTCTCCTTCCTCCTCCTCTTCTTCCTCCTCCTCCTCTTCTTCTTCTTCTTCTTCTTCTTCCCCCACCACATCATCCCTTTTGTCTCTGGCAATCATTTCGTGTCCCAGCATCTCTTGTCATTTATTTTGTTGATTTCCCCAGAAAAATAGAAGACACTGTCTGTCTGTACTCTTCAACATGGCGACCGTCCAAGTCATGATGCAGCGCTGATTCGAAAACAAGTCGATTAAATTGGGGTGAATAAATATAGTCTGTCCAAGAAGACATTCTGGCAAGACGGGAAAATGACTCCAGCTCGGTCAATATTGTTACACAAATTATAAATTTGGTCTCAAATTGTAGAGCACTATGTTTTCTACAATTTGGGACCCAATTTATTGTTTTTGAACTAATATTGACAGAGCTGCAGTCATTTTCCAATCTTGCTAGAATGTCTTCTTTGCTCGACCAGTTTATAGGCGGGTGGGTTTTTTTCGGAGGAAGTTGGTTTGTTAAAAAGTGGGTTATTGATCGATTCGGGTCTGTCTAGTTTTCTCGATTTGATAAGGTTTGTGTTTGATTTCAAAAACAATTAACATTCTAGATTTAGCAAAAGAATCAGTTTCAAGTTTTAAACAATAAGACTCCTAATACTGAGGAGAGACAAAGAAATTGAGGCATTACAGTAGTAGCTTGAGAAAAATTTAAGACTTTAAACATTTCATTGTGGTAGGTACTTGTAACCCAGTGGAGAGACAAATAGAAAGCTTCTTTAGAATAGTAGCTTTACATCATTTTAGGGTTTTAATACTTTTCTATTGTTATAGAAAACTTATTATGCTCATGTTTTCATTTTCTTCCTGGTGACCATTGAAAGTATAGAAAGTCGTCGATTTCTATCTCTGTCAACGCTATTATTGATATTATATCTGCACAAAGTCTTTCAAACACAAAGACTTCCAAGCTCAATGTCTATTTTAAAAAATTGTTCACACTTTTGAGTAATCGAAAGTTCAGCTCTAATCAAAAACTCTGAAACAAGTATCAGGAACCAGCCCCATTGAAATGTGTCTAGAAATTTTTTAGAAGTATTTGTACTGTACAACTTCATAAACCACCACTAGCTTATTTTTATAACAATAAAAGTAAATTGGTCAAGCTTTTCAGTTGAAGCGTTGAATAAAATCATGAATTTCTATGAGTGCATGAGTGGTAGTGAATGAATCTTCTACTTTTTCATACAGTTACTTTACAGTTTTTAAAAGTGCTATAAAATCAAATAAAGAATTGATTAACATGTCGCATCATATCTCACATATAGTTAACGATGTATTCCTGGTTTCTTTCTCACAAAAAGCGTTTGATATGTTTGTTTAATACTCTTATCACCTTCTAACCCCGTTAAATATCTTTGTTGTAGAAGATATATTTGCGTTTGTACATTGATCAACCCTACTAAGCCCAATTCAACAACAATGACCGACAGAATACAAACAAGCTATTGTTTCAATTACTAACACCTTGTTTCTAGAACCATTAATTATTGAATTGTCGTCAATCGTTTAATTAACAGTCTGAAAATGTCCTCATCACGATAATAGTCAACACTTGGTATGATATGACGTCAAAAGTTGACGACATAATTCTGTAATAATTGCAAATGACAATACGATAACTGCTGGAATTGGTGATGTCGATTTAGGCAGTTATTGCTCCCCTTCGATAACTGGCAGTTATTTCAGTTTAACTGGCTGTTATTTCAGTTTAGTTTACATGCTATGGAAGGTGGTTAGGATGTTTTATAACCTATTACGACCTGGCAATAGAGTTGTCAATGGTTGGTGGAATCGGTAATTGTTTTATCTGATACTGGGGAGTTGGAAGCAAACTCTCATGTAAAATTGGTCTATCATTCATGGATGTGAGTAATCAGTTTTCAGTGTTCAATGGTTAACACGTTTTCAGTTCCCACCTCTTGAATTTTCTATGATTTAAAATTTCAATGAATTAATGATTTATTCGTCAGAAAAGAAGACAATACAGTTTGTATAAATTTTGAAAAAGAACAATAATATAACACGCAAATAAAAACCAAATACAGTTCTTGGAATTTATCTAAGTTTTTTTACATTTATTGCAATTTTTCATTAGAAACCATAGAGTAAAAATGTTGTGCTTGAGCAATAAAGCTTACATCTTTTAAAAGTAGCTTCATTTTTGAAAGTTTATATAAAACATATTACTGTAATAAACCGCAATAAAGATAGATATATAGACAAACGTCTTTATTTCTTCACTTGGTACCTTACATTAGTGATGTGGGCTTTTGCTTGACCCACAAAAATTAGTTGTGGAGAGAGTTAATTTGAACTACTGTATATGGTTCAATTTATTTTTCTCTTCTTCACACCTCTTTCTTCATTCTCCTTCCAACATTAACTTGTATTTTCAAGTGTGTAGTAATACACTTTGTACCTTGCCAAAAGTCGTGATACGAAAATCCATTGTCGTTCTTGTTGTCTTATACACTAGTTTTACGAAAGTTATCAGAAAGTACAAAGAATTAATCCCATGTATGCCTAATACACTTCAATCTATCACACTAGTCACTATGGTGAGTAAACATTTTTTCTTCGTGATTCTGCGATTGGATTATTGTTTCGATAATGTTAGTATGTGTGAAAATCGACCTATGCTATGCTAGATACGTACAAACTCATTTGTGTGTACCATCAGGTAGTGAAAGCTACAGTATTTAAACTGAGGAAGAAAATTAAATGTGTTGGATAAGAGAATAGAGAGTGAGATTGAGAGGAAATTGAGTGCGAGAGATGATTAAGAGTTTGAAAACTGAGTGAAAAAGAGAATTGAGAGTTTGAAAATGGAGTGAGAGACGATCAAGAGAAGATCAAGGGAAGAGTGAGGAAGGAGTGATGAAGAAAATTGAACTCTATGAAATCTATGAACTCTATTCACATCAATATTTGCTATTTGATGTATTTTCTTAACAAATTATTGTCAATTTTCAAATTAAATCGAATTGATGTCTACTCATTTGTAGATTCTATAACAAAAAACTAGTATTTTAACCTACTATTTATTGATATTATGAAAAAGTAAACTTAAAAAATAATTAATTTATAAATAATGTCGCATTTTAAATAATGTATGTTGTTCCATATCGAACTGCGAAATTGACGATATCGATTAATTTTTCGTTAATTTGTAGTCTATCAAAAGATGTTAGTGATAAAATGTTTAGAGCTTAATTCAATTATAATAATGAACATTATTATCATTATTACTCATGCACAAGCCACCGGCTTGCGTTAGCTCCACCAACCACATAATAACCTCTTTTAGGCCTTAAATATGTTATGTAGCCTCAATTAGCCCACATGTTCGGTTGTTCATGTTGCACTGTATTTACGAGACAGACTTAATCCATTTTCCCCATAAGATTGTCTGCGCTATGCTCGAAACTCAACAATTCCAATTGATCTCGACAATCCCAGTAATAAGTTGGGAAGAATTACTGCTAATACGAGAAGAAAAATTGGACAGTTGTATAGAAACGAGAAAATATCCAACAAAGGTCTCAAGGAGGTTGACTTAAGTCCAAGTTGACCTGTCAGTGTATTCACGGTTTCTCCGAGAGAAAAAATGTCCTATCCTCTCTCGACCCGCCAACAAGCCTATTATCATAACATATAAACTATAAAACGAATGTCCCAACATGCTTTTATTATTAAAACGCTAGCCTATGTCTCAGAGTTATGAACGTAATAAAATCTATTAAAATATTATACGAATGTCTCTGCGAACTTTTTATTTAATTACATATGAAAACGTGAAATCTTCGTCAAATAATTCAGCTTTATTACATGTCACATTACAGGGTCGTGGTCGTCTGAGATATTTTTTCGTTTCTAGAGTCGTGATTGCAATTTATCCGCCAACCAGTCACAGATTAGATACGATAAATATTACGATAACGACAGAGATTTGTCCTCCTAATGCGTATTGTGATTCTAAAGCCTCGGTCAACCCACTGTATAGGCTCTGTTAAGTGGGCGCTCAATATCCTTTATCCTAGCTAATTCATGCAAACGTCTTGCCTCCGTGTGCCAGTGATAGTTTCACGATAATAAGCAACTACTATTAAGTGACAGATAACTATAAGTTTCCACTAATGTCGAAAGAATGTACTAAAGGAGTGAATTACCGTTCTATTTACATTTGTTTTCACCAAACGAGATCTCCTCTAATTTCATGAGAAGCTACTACAGTAGAACGCCCATTAACCGAATTGCCAATTATCCGAATCGGTCTCAAGTTTAATAATAAATAAAAAACCAGAATTTACAACATAATCATATTTTTTCGTACTTTTTTCGAATTGTACTTACTGCTGTACTGTAATACGTATTTTCTTTTAGGGCTACTGTATTTTTGGAAACTTTGAATAATCACAATTAGAGTACTTTTTTAAAAAATATTTTTATTTTACACAACATGTTTCGGCGAATTTGCCATTTTCAAGTGTGTGAAATAAAAATATTTTTTTAAAAGGGAACTCTGATTGTAACTATTCAAAGTTTCAAAAAATACTGTACTGTAGCTCAGTACAGTATTTGTTTTGATTTCCATAATAATTTAACATCACTACAAATTGATACTGATTAACATCAGTACTTTTCAAATGTAATAGAGTTTATCCACAGTTTAACACATTGTTTTTCTTAAATATAATACCATATCCAATCATGCGAATTGATCCCTATCCCAATTAATTCGGATAATTGTCGTTCTTCTGTAATATATTTCACTAATAAAATGTTGGGTGGTTTTTCCTGTCTCTTGTATGTGATGTAACCTACAAATAGCTTATGTAGAGCATCATCTATTCTCTCTTGATTAAAAAAAAAATTAGCTAGGTACAGCCGAATGGCAATTCTAATAAACAGCAGCTGTTAGAGCGCACAAGGATCATACAAAACTGCTCAACATTTTACGTCAGCTATGCACTCTACAGCTAATTATTTGACATCTCTAGCATTGAGCTGATCCTGGATTGAAGTTGATATCGTTCCGTACATTCTTTATGAATTCTCAGATCCTTAGAGGATATTAGGATTAATTTGTAAATATTTTCTTTGTAACTTTCGTTCAAAGATAATATTGCATTATAAAGTGATCCTCCAGCTTACTTGCAGTTGAATGTTTGTATTACTAGTAACCCTCAGACTGTTATTGGATAATGACGATTCGAGTTCGAGAAAGAGACTTTTTTTAACTAATTTCATAAGCCAACTGATTCAATGTAGGTACTCTAGAATTGAGTGAATATGTCTATGGAACTGATATCAATATACATATTTCCAAGTTATAAGTCTATCGAAGCGGAAAGGAGATAATAAGATCTACCAAATTGTATGTTCTCACGTTCTCACTAAACAAAAACACCATTTTATCTAGAGTTCCCATATGGATCCCTTGTAAGGAATCTATTAAAAAGGCAATGGTACATAAGGTGTTTAAAGAGTATAATGCAAAGCTATCACAACAACTTAATCTCGAACAGAGATTATTAACAAGCGTTAGTAGCATAAATGAGAATGTTTGGCTATTGATAATCTAGCTAATCAATTCCGGTATTCCATTGTTCGATTGCCAGTGCACTACTCGATTCTCAGGCTCGCCTTCAATATGTATTGCATACACATGCATGTGAGAATGCACACACAGGCATGGGTGTGAGCATGTATTGTCACGTATGGCAGTCAGAAGCCGGAATAAGTTGAATGTGCAGTGTGGCAGGTCATTATTTACAGCCACTGCTCGACATTCCTGGTTAGGCGAGAGATCTCTATCGACACCACTGTCTCGGGCATAATTATTGTACAAGGAGAATAAAGAAAAGATGGAGGAGGGTGTGGAGGAGGATGAAAAGTAGGAAGAATTAGAGTAGAGAAAGGGTGGGGAGTCGGAGGAGAAGGAAAGTAAGAGGAAGAGGAGGAAAATGAGGAAGAAGAGGAGGAGAAAGAGAAAAAAGAAGAGGAGAAAGAGAAATAAGAGGAGGAGAAGAGAAAGAAGAGGAGGAGAAAGAGAAAGAGAGGAGGAGAGAGAAAGGGAGGAGCAGAAGGGGAGAAGAAGGAAGAAAGAGGAGAAGGAAGACTTGGGAAAGGAAGACAAGAACTTATAGTGGAACTTAAGGAGAACTCTGATGAATAGGGTAAGGTGGAAAGAATAAGAAGGAGAAGAGCAGATCAAGGACGATTGAGAAAACAGAGCAGTTGTCAAGAAGAGAAGATTTTCAATGCACAGAAGGAGGAAAATGAGAAAGAAGAGGATTAGGAGGGTGTGGAAGAGTTGTAGAAGGAGGAAAATGAAATTATAGAAGGAGAAGTAAAGGAAGAGAAGGAGGAAGAAGAGGAGAATGAAGACTTGGGAACTGATAAGAAATAACAAGAACTGACAGTGGAACAAAAAGAGAACTCTCAGGAATAGGATAAGAAGGAAAGAATAAGAAGCAGAACAGAATGAGGAAGATTGAGAAAACAGATTTAACGTCAAGAAGAGAAGATGTTCGATGCACAGGAGGAGGATAATACGAAAGAATAGGAGTAGGAGGAGAATGAGAAAAATGAGAAAGAAGAGGAATAGGAGGAGGTGAAGGAGAAAAAGAGAACGAAAAAGAAGAAGAGTAGTTGGAGGACTTGGAGAAGGAAAAGAAGGACAAGAACCGATATTAGGACAAATGGAGAACTTTGAGGAATAGAATGAGATAGAAAGAATAAGGGAAGGATGTGAATAGAAGAGGAAGTGCAAGAAAAGTACTATAATTGTAGGAAGCAAAAGTGGAGGAGGTAAGAACTTGAAAGCAGAAGAAGAAACCAAAACATTACAACCACATCGAGATCTGAAAAGCGTCGGTAATAGAGTGAATGAGACCCTTTAAATTTGACAAGATAAAATGAAAATGATGAGAAAGAGATCAAGGGGAATTAAGGAGAAAAGCAACCAGCAAGGGAAAGGACATGGAAAAATGGGAATGAGGTTGAATAGTAATAGTGTTAGAGAAAAATAGAAGGTAAACTCAGTGACTGACTAGAATAACAAGAGAAAGCAGTTTTTAGAATTGGAAGAAGCCAAATTAGAGAAGGTGAGAAGTAAGAGAATGGAGAAGCTAAAGAGAATTAATGAAGAATCACAAAATATATGAATAAGGATAGAGAATAATACATAAATAAATTAAGAGTTAAAAATTGATAACCTTATATGAATAAAGAACTTTAAAACTTAGGGCTGTTTAAAATAATTGAAAAATAAATGAAAATCAAACACCCTTTTTTTTGAAAACTTTAAAATTATAAAACACACATACATGTTTCGGGAGCTAAGCCCATTCTCAATGAATTTGATAACCTTATATTTGAAATAACTTGTAATAGGAAGGAGAACTATTAAAACTATAATATCTGGTACCGAGCTTTGCTCTGAAGCTGCGGCCAAACTATTGAATTACATAAATATGTTATTGTAAAATTAAAAATCAAGGAACCTCCTTGTAAAAAATAAGTTTAAAATTGATATTATCCCCTCTCACAATTTTTTGACAGTCATGAACATGTGTTACAGACTTGAATGTAACTCCATTCACTCCAGCTGGAAAGCGTTGGTCAGCTAACGATAACTGCCTAACTAGAATAGCTATTTTATTCTTTTACTAGCTGGCAGGCTCGCTTCGCTCGCCTTATCCGCCTAGCCAAGGGGCTCCGCCCCCTGGACCCCCGACAGTATCAGCAGTGTCAGTGAGTCAAACAGGCTCGCTTCGCTCGCCTGCGTAACCTCTGTCAATAGTTCTGTAAGTTGAGACAAACAGGCTCGCTTCGCTCGCCTGCAAATTCCGTTCAGAAGGGATTCAAAACTTATTGAACACAGCATTTCCAGGCCTAATCTGGGCCTGTTCACCAAATTTCGACATTTTCTACCAATTTATTCTCGAAAAATCCAAGAAAAACTCTGAAAATTCCGATAAATAGAAAAACGCTAATATTGAGCGTAACCTAGGAAACTATATCGGACATAGTTTGAAACTTGATTCAATATCTTCCAAATTAGTTATCTTTAATCTCGCTGAACCATTGAATTTACAGTAAGGATTGGTCGTATCAAGGCGGAAGATATGCAACCCGTAATACATCTACAATTTTGAAAAACCTTTCTAGACCTTATCTGAACCTACCTACCAAATATCAACATTTTCTACCGATTGGTTTTCGAAAAAATTGAGAAAACGCCGAAAAACTATAGAAAAACTTAAATGTTTGGCGTATCCTTGAAAAGTTCCTAAAATCCGTTCTTAGCGCGCGTCTAAAAGTCCAACTGTACATGCCTGCCAAATTTGAACGCATTCGGTTCAGTGGATTTTTATGAATGAATGAATCAGTCAGTCAGTCAGTGCCATTTCGCTTTTATAGATATAGATTAATCCTCCCAGACATGAGACCTGGTGCAATCTTATTTTTCCATCACGGTTATATTACATTTCAAATTTCGAGGAAATCGTTAGAGCCGTTTTCTAGATCCGTGGTTCCACAAACATACATACATACAGAAATTGCTTGCTTAATATAATAGGATAAACAATATAAACAAAGTTTTCTCAAGGTTGTCTACTGGGATAGAGAAGCTATTCCAGTATAGAAAATGAGATATGCCCTCTGTAGAGAAATGATTAACTGTAGAGTTAGAGTGAAAATATTGGGAAAAGATGGATTATTTGGGTATAACCTAGACTTGCAATAAGGAACTTACGAGCTCTTTTTTATGGTCAAATAAGAAGAGATTAGAGGGTTGTTTTTTATTTACATTATTTGGCCAGTCAAAGATTGGCATGTAACTCGGCTGTTTGTGCTTTATTTATCGGTGTTGTTTTGAGTTATGCAAGCCAACTGCAAGCTACGTGTAAGCGACAGACTGGAGACAATAGGCTCCTTTCTCGTACTCTTCCTCTCTCTCCTCAACTCTCTTCTTCCCTTTCTTTCTCTTTCATTCCTCCTCTCCTTGGTCCGATATCTCTGTGCGAGAGAAGACGCAGATACAGTGCAGGAGATAAGGTGATTAATTGCGCAGATAGGATCAGCGCACTGAATGCATCTCAAGAGCTCGCACACTGTATTGAAAGTGTGTGTCTTCCTTTATTTATTTATTTAGTAGGCAGTGACAGTGGCACGAGTGCCTTCTTCTAATTCTTCCTTGTCCTTTGTTCTGTCGTGTGACAGTTGAAAGAAGTGTGAGAAGGTGAGAGAAGAAAAAGAAGAAGAAGAAGAAGAAGAAGAAGGAAATGTAGAATAGAGGAAAAGTGGTGGGAGATGGGAAGAGTCATGAATAGTAAATAAGGTACTAAAGAGGAAAGTTTTAGTAGAAATTGGTAGAATGAGTGCCAAAGATGTAAACTTTAAAGAGAAGTAGATAATAGTGAGGAACAGTAGTTGACTCACTCTGTGACAAGATCAATAAAACGATAATCTCTTCAAAGTGAGGTTTCCATTGCTACAAGTCGCGGCCACATGTCGGGCTCAAGATGCATTAGAAACACGTAATTGTATGGAGCAACACAAGTCAAAAATCAGCTGACGAGTGTGATTTGCTGTATTAAACTCCGTGTTTTTATTGCATCTTACTGCACATGAGCCCGTGTTACTTTCGTAGGAATGGAAACCAACCTTAAAGTTGATACCTTTATTCAGTATAGATAACTACCCTCACAACTACTATCACCCTCACAACAAAATGTTAAACTGAGTAAAAATTGTCGCTTATACTGTATTTTGAAAAATAACACAGGTTAGGCTATACTGGAAAATAGGAGGAATATATAATGAAATGAGGGAGGAGGAGAAATAGAAGAATAAATGAACAAAAAAGAAGAAAAGGGAAGATGAAGTAAGAGATGGATATCGTTCAGGTTAAGTTGAATACGAATGAGTAGAGGAGAAGACGTGGTGAAGAGGATGAGGGGAGGAGGAAAACAAGGATGAGAATATAAAAGATGAGGGGAGAAAGAAAATAAGAAAAGTTGAGAAGGAGCTCACACAATAGCTCTTGCCAGCATCCTGAGGATATCTCTCAATTGCGATCGAGGCCTCTGTATGTTTTATGCAAAATAAATATCAACAGCAACACGAAGTATTCAGGGGCTGACCTGTCAGCTAAGCACCAAGTATGGCTTGAATTTAGTCGCGAGACCAAGAAGTGTCTCTTCGAAATGGAACTTGTGCTTCACTGTAGAAATTTTTGAGAAGTATGTTTTCAGATGATTTTTTGGGACAAGATACGTTTTGCGGTTCAAATCAACTGTGAGACATTGTAATTGTAATCCCCAAGTAATCCAACAAGCACAGTTAATTTTTCTTTCTCTCTTGAAAAAACAAGCTTGTAAATGTTTATGGAATGAGGCGCCAATCGAGATTGGCGTAGAAGACTGTCAAGAAGAATGCACTGGCGGCTCATGCCCACGAAACAGGTGAAGTGCTGTACAATAAAATATACGGGCACTTCACTTGTTTCGTGGGCACGAGCCGCCAGTGGAAGAAAGAGATCCAAATCGGAATAATGTTATAAGATGAGCATTAGTCAAATAGAAAGACGAAAAATGAAAGTAGAAGGATGAAAAAGATCAAAGGGAATAATGAAACTAGAAAGGAGAAAAAGAAAGAGTAGGGGAAAGGCAAGGATTAGTAGAAGAAGAAAGAAGTAGAAGAAGAAAAAAAGGAGGAGGAAGAAGAAGAAGATGATGATGATTGAATTAAATTAAAATAATGAGAAGAAGAGAAAAAATTAAAAAGGGAGAAGGAAAAAAAGTGATAAGTGGAAAGACGAGAAGGGGGAAAAGAAGATGACGAAGAGGTTAATAAAGGGGGAGAGAAGATTGAAGCAAAAAGTTTTCTTTTTCAAGTGAAGGCATTATCTATCCATCTTGGTAATGTCAGTCCGTACGTTACAGCAGATTGATTTATTTGCCAATACCGTATTGAAGATGGGCAGGAAATATCTCCGAATTCTTTAATTGCATTTCTGGCTGCTCATTCAAAACGTTTATTGGCTTTCAAGATCCTGATCTATAGCTGTTCACGAAGGTGTTGCGAGTAACAGGTCTGGAAGGAAGGTGATGAGTGGGGGGAAGAGGGGGGAGACTAGAAAGTGATACGATAATAAGAGTAAAGAGGGAGATGGAGTTGAAGAGTAAACAGAGTTTGATAGAGTTAAAGAGTTCACAGAGTTTGATAGAGTTGAAGAGTATACAGGGTTTGATAGAGTTGAAGAGTATACAGATTTTGATGGAGTTCAGAAGAACACAGAGTTTGATAGACTTGAAGAGTACAAAGAGTTCGATAGAGTTGAAGAGTATACAGAGTTTGATAGAGTTAAAGAGTACACAGAGTTTGATAGAGTTCAAGAGTATACAGAGTTTGATAGAGTTTGATAGAGTTCAAGAGTATACAGAGTTTGATAGAGTTCAAGAGTATGCAGAGTTTGATAGAGTTCAAGAGTATGCAGAGTTTGATAGAGTTCAAGAGTATACAGAGTTTGATAGAGTTAAAGAGTATACAGAGTTTGATAGAGTTAAAGAGTATACAGAGTTTGATAGAGTATACAGAGTTTGATAGAGTTCAAGAGTATGCAGAGTTTGATAGAGTTCAAGAGTAAACAGAGTTTGATAGAGTATACAGAGTTTGATAGAGTTAAAGAGTATACAGAGTTTGATAGAGTTCAAGAGTATACAGAGTTTGACAGAGTTAAAGAGTATAATAGAGTTTGATAGAGAGATTCCCTAACCAAAAAATATTGTCGGCTGCCGAATGATGATTTCTTCAATAAACAGTTGAAGCTATAATGAGACAGAAGATTGATGAAGTTGGAGAAAAAGGAAGATGAAGAACAAAAAGTGTTACTCTGATCTACTCGCCACTTTATTGAGAACTCTATCAAGGTATTATAATGGATGAAAGAATAGCTCTTTTAGAGAATTATTAGTATGATAATTGGAGAAATCTATCTAGGATTGAAGAAAAAAATTTTTTTTCTTAAAAGAATAACTGTACAAAACACAAGGACTTTCAAAAATTAAATTGGGTTGGAAAATATCTGAATTAATAAAAATGAAAATTTGATCGTTTTTAACCAATGTAAAATTTAAGGGTAATATTATTATTTAATCCATTCATTAATAATTTTCAACGATCATAGAAAATTTTACTATTCCATCTGCTTGACTCACTCGCCAAATTTTCTGTTGAGAGGTCTATCAAGGTAATGAGAAGAACAAGAAAAACGCTTTTTTAGAAAATCTCCAATGCAATTTTAATGTTGAAATATGAAATTAAAGTAAAAAATGTCGCAGTCTCACAGATATTGTTCATCAACTCGTTAATACTACTGTATACTTAGTCGTTTACAATTATTACAATGTATATCTCTTTATATTGATGAGTGTTATATTTTTCTTGACTGTCTATTTTCTACTAGATAGTATTCTGGGACAGCTCTTGAATTTCGCTACATTATCTAATCTCCACTCTACTACTGTACCAGTACAATGTTTATTTCACATAAGAGATAACGGGTCTTCCCAAATATGTCTACTTTACATTACAAGTTATACAATGAAACAATGAAAATAATTTAGGCCTATAGGAAAAGATTAATATGTTATATTAATAAATATTATATTATGTTTTGTCACTATAACTTCGTGATCCCAACTTATCCCTTAAATTGCCTCCGTAGGTACTGTTGCCACCGTAGCAAGATTTCTTGCTTGAGATCTCATCTTTTACTAAGGATCCGCTTCTCAGCGGGTTCTTTAACCTGGGAAATTAAGATAGCTTCCAATCTTGCTCGCGCCCATATATCCTACACATCTGCTATGCTACATGCCTCTTATTAATTATAAATCTCTCGTGATAATATCGCATAAAACGGTCTTCAAAATTTGTTCTCCGATACTCTAGTGAGTTTTTTTGGTCTTCACTGTAATAAAGTAGGAACACTTTTTTTAAGAACGTGAAGAAGCGATTTCGGTTGTTCACACTGGTATAGTCTGTCCAAGCAAAGAAGTCCCTTTGGGAAGATGAGAAAATAACTTTTGCTCGGTCAATATTAGTTCAAAAAATATTGATTCGGTCTCAAATTGTAGATCAGAATGTTCCCGACTATTGAGACCGAATCAATAAATTTTGAACCAATATTGACCGAGCTGGTGTCATTTTTTCACCTTGCCAGAGGGTCTTCTTTGCTTTGACAGATTATATAGTTTGGTTGCTGCTCTAGAAGAGTAGAATGTTATGGAACATAACCCAACTTTAGATACTTATATTTTGTAATTGTAATTGAAGACGTTTTTGGCGAACGCCTGTTCTTTATTCTTGATAGTGTATTTGTAATGAAAAAGATAGATAAATCAACATCCGAGTCATATTTTGGGAAATTTAACTTATTTTAAAAGTAAAGTATAAGTTGAATACGCATAACAATAGTACAAAGACATAAATACAGTATTTCCAATGATCAATTTTTACTTTTGGTCTGTTGATTGAGAATTCAAACGTTTTTTTTTATTACAAGATAAAATGTGTGCTATGAACTGTAAATAGACCGCAGTTTGAAAACTTCTTCTTCTTCTTTAAAAACTATGTCCAAAAAGAACACATCTTGTTCAGATTATCAAACAACCCCCTTGTTGAGCACTAATATCAACTTCAAATATCTATTAAATAGAAGAGGAGAATTTTTATCATATTCTCAAGCTGCATGTAGTAGAAATGGGTGACTGTAGTAATGTGATGGGTGACTCGTTGGAGTGATAACGCGTTCGATTCTTGAACTGGTAATAGATTCTTAACTGGTAAAATTTTGTCCAATGAACTATCATTTAGATTCGTCCACCTCGTCTTCCAGAGAAATAGTTGCAACAATACAATGAAACGACGCTGTTTCACAGTACTCATTATTTAATAATATAGTATTGGTGCAACCGGGAACATCATCCAAATAAATCGTCATTTATTAGAAGTCAAGTAATAAAACGGTGAGAATTATTATACAGTACAGATTCGATACGTGGATGATATTCGAGAAAAAATGAATTCATGGATATAAAGCCAAGAAAAAATAAATTCATAAAATAGTCATACCAACTATCATTACAACAATATCCAGTATTCAATGGAGAATATGGGTTAAAACCTACTTCGAGCTCAAAACAATCTCACGATTTCATTTAATTGTCGGGCAAACATTGACAAATCAGATAAACTAACATCTTGCAATTACTCAGTACATCAGAAACCGTGAGAATCTCCCAAGCAGGGAATCCAATTTACTTAAAGTACCATCTCACTGGTGACAAAGCCGTAACTTCTGTCCTACTAAAAGAGATTACAGCAGTCTAATTCTTTCTTATGGTTATGGCCATGACTATGGAATAAACAACATGAGTTCCGTGGAACGCTGGAACTCTAATGGTTGTTCATCGCCAGTAAATAAGACTAATTATTCGTACATACCGAGACATCTGTGTCCAGGACACACAAATGTATGTCTCTATATGTAAATTAATGTGGATCTTGAGAAGGTTCTGGAAGACCGGTTCTTTTGATTCGATCCGATTGTCGTATGAAAATAATGCCGACAATCCGAGATGTGTACTTTAACGATTATGAGGAGGGAAATGATGTAGTTTATGACAATGGTGTCATTGAGTCTGGGATGTCTACTGGGATGGAACTCGTGAATGTGTTTGATTCATACGGATGTGCTGTATCAAATGAAAGAGCTTTTAGAGCTGATAATAACTATTGATCATTTAGAATATGTATTCTTTCATTTGTAATGTTTATCAAATTGTAGATAAATTATTTGATCTCGAGTCATAGTTTTCTGACAAAGTCTTACGATTCTTTACATATGTATTAACTCTAAGGCTAAGGCCGAACTGCCGGTGGGTAGAGCCTGGAGGATGGAGGGTAGTTGGTAAATCTATAGTAACATACACACTATCCACAGTAATACATCGTATGAATGGTATGACGTCATTTTGTTTTTTGAGGTTATGTTGTCCATATTTAAGAATTTCAAGATGGCGGCTGAACACATACCATTCATACGATGTATTACTGTGGATGGTGTGTATGTTCTATAGATTTACCAACTACCCTCCACCCTCCAGGCTCTACCCACCGGCAGTGCGGCCTCAGCCTTAGTCTTACCGGTGCTTCTCTCAAACAACTATTCTTTTATTTGTAATTCTCCATTATTTTTGTAGTTCTCTGGAAAAACTTGATTTTTCTGAGGTACCATTATCATAATTCGTCAACTTATTTGACCACTATACCCTATTCACGATCACTTGACACGGAATGGACAAATTTTTTGCGCGTGTGTGCGGGTAAAGGGAGGTATTACTTCGTACGACGGTCGGCCGCAGTCGAACAGCTGCAGTCAATAACAGTTCTTGGCTTTTCCTCAAGCTCAAACAAAAATAAATACCTGTACATGCAGAAAGTTTCTTTATTTCGTCTCGAGTGATCGTGAATAGGGTATAGAACATCTTTAAAATAATCAGTTAAGGCGCCTCCGTACATGCGGTATTCGGGAAATGTTTGGCGAACAGTTTTGCTTGCTATTTCCCAACTAACGAACACACATCTCCACACATGCGTGGTTTTCCGAGCACGTATTCGTACTGGGAATGGCGAATCGTCAACCGAATAGGTGACATTTTCAAGGTCAATAATGTCAAAATACTGTCAAAAATTTAAACTTACAAAAATCTAACACTCCGGTACTAATTTCAACTTTAATGACAATGATTGAATATTAATGTTTGTAGGAATTTTTAAAACATTTAAACAATCAAGATTATAATTCAGTAACCTGAAACGGACTGGTCATTCACTAGTTTTCAATTTAATATTTGAATTGAATTTAATTCAATTTCATAGTATCAAAATTGATTATATCACTTGAAAATCATCCACAGACTGTAATTTAATATTTATCTCGTCTAAAAAAATTATGTATTGAATTAACATGTAAGAAACTTTTCCTCAATTGACTTAACCTCAATCTACATGCAACAACAAACAACAAAATTAGCGGAACATGAAGGCGAATGTGTGGATGGGCAAAAAGTTCGCTATTTGCCGAACATTCGTCCACTTTGATGTGTCCAAAAGACCGACAATGGACGGAACACACAAACATTCGTGTTCGCTATTTCCCAAATAGCGAACACTCCGCTCCACACTAGTCGTGATTCAGCGACTAGGTGTTCGGTGTTTGCCGAATAGCGCATGTATGGAGCTGGCTTAAAGAGTAATATATTTCCAATTATTCAATAAAGAATAATTCAACTTCAATTTTGTAAGTATTTTGGCAATTGTATTGCATATGAACTTTGTCTCACTCATGGCTTTTAATTTCGTTCATGAGAAACTGTTCGACCTTTGCCTTATAACTATTATAGCTAGTGGAACAATTCAACAAAAATATTCTCAATAATTCTATAGAAACTAATTACAGTATTTAAATGCATTAATTTTGTATCTGGATTATTAAAACAGTCCCCTTACTATTTTTTAAAGCGTTTTGATGCTTCTATCTGAGGATAGATTGATTAATTGTAGTGTCTATTAGAGATATATTGTTCATTATTCTCCATATTGAGATTTGAAGGTAGTCTGACCATAATAAAATTATTTATTCATTTATTTATTCAGAGATACAAACACACAATCATAATAATTATATGATGAGGAAAGAGAAAACAGGCACAGTCCCTTTACTATCTCGGTCCCAATTTTGAGAAAAAATTCAATTCAGAAAAAGTTATGTTCATTGAAATCTTCTTAGCACAGATATTTTTGATGCAAAAAACCTATTAGAGAATTTTGAATTTAGAAGGATGACACGAGAAATATGTGAAGAGAATCCACTTATCTTAATAAAGAGAATTAGTACAGCAGAATCAATAGAATATTATTTTCAATAAATAAATAACGTATTTTTCTATTTGGAAATATTCACGGTAAATCCATTATTACAGTTCATTTGAAATAAAACTACAGTAATTCTCTGAACCCAATCAGACTCGATTAATTTATCGGATTTACAGTCCGAAACTCACTCTCCATCGACTTCTTTTTGTCAAACGGCTCTCGAGCGAAGCCAGTCAGTGTTGGTGGGACCAGATTTTCGACACTCTTTGTTACTTGGTTGCTTGCTGTCCTAAATTACCTAACTTTATTGTTAGTTTTAAGAGCATCGCCTAACCTTGTATAAATTCACTTCAAAGCAGACACGGCTGACGGTCCCTGAACTTGAATCTATCCCCATACCATGCCATGGAAATGCTGTCCTCTGACTCTTTTCAATAGCTGTTGGATCCTGGTAATAACACTCAACTATATTATGGCTTGAGGGGATTTCTTCTTCCACTCTTAATCTCTTCCTTCTTCTTCTTCTTCTTCTTCTTCTTCTTCTTCTTCTTCTTCTTCTTCTTCTTCTTCTTCTTCTTCTTTTTATTATTTTTCTTGTTCTACTTCTTCTCCTTTTTTCTTCGTCTTCTTCATCTTCTTTTTCTTCTTAATGATCATTCTTCTCTTATTTTCTCTATTCCTTCCCACGTTATAGCTCGCTCTACTCTGAATCTTTGATTCGTTCTCATTTTGCTTTCAATCCTCAGAAAAAGTAAAAATCGTTCAATAAATAAATTCGACTCTGCTGACATATTCAGAAAATGTCATCCATGCTCTTTTTTAATGTATTTCTTCTGAAGTGTAAAGTAATGTTTGCCGAAAAAGTGTTATTTGTCTCCTGAAATTATGAGAAAATGTATTGTTTGTTCAACTTCTATGCTAGGTACGCTGTTCCAAGTACTTCAATTTCTCAATAATAAAATTAATCTTCCACCCTTTCTTCAAATTGAATCTCTGTCATTAACATGGCAGTAATCAATAATCTATTAATAATTAATTGAATAAATAACCTGCTGCTTTTATTGTGTAACATTCACTAGGATTTATCACCTACATGCAATCCAATGTTTTTACAGTAAGAAAACTGATGAAAATAAACTTTCTTTAGTGTAAAGGAGTTGATTCAAACACATATTTTACTGTAATAGTATTTTTGTGAACGTGATTGTCAGTAAGTTAATTTGAACAGTTTTCTTACTGTAAAAGCATTGGACTGCATATCGGTGATCAATCATAGTGCATAATTGATGAACTCCATTGAACATTTAAATAAATTATTTTACTGATAATGAATAACATCATAGAAATTGTTGAAATATATAATATGACGTGGAATTGTTTAATTGTTTAATCCAAAATATGGAATATTTATCTTGTTTATTTTTGGAACTTGAAAGTGGACTTTTATCAAAATTCATAATTATTGTTTGTCGTAGAATATTTTTGGAAGTAAAAAATTGTAATATGAAGTTTAATGATTTATTATAACCTTGTTTTGGACTATTGTAAAGATTGGTAGAGGAGCAGTTTTGGGCATTTGCCTGTTGCATTCGCCTATATGTATATAATTCATTATTATTGAATAAATGGATTTGTGTTACAGGATAGCTCTGAAACAGCATCTTCAGATTCACATTGGCAAGACGGTTGAGTGTCATTACGCCGACTGTGTCTTCACGTGTAGATCTGAGGCCGAACTCGCCAATCACCTGCGAACTCACTTGGATCTGCGTTCCTTCAGCTGCGAGCAATGCCAATATTCGGCTAAAACAAAGGCACAGTTGATGAGGTAAGACAGAAAAAATTCCAACCTGACAGACAACACCCAAAGCAAGTGCAATAATACGTTGTAAAAAACTTTGAAAGTCTCTTTTCTTCTTGCTCTCAAGGGTTGTGAATTTTCCTGTTACAATTTAATCGTAATAATTTATTCAATCAGTTAAATAAAAAGGTGAGTACAACAGGCATAAGACCCAAAACTGTTCCTCATTCAATATTTATTCTAAAAACGAGACCATATTTCTTCATTTACATTCAAAAGTCATATTATTAATCTATGTGGTTGTTACCATTCTCATTGTCACCTCTTCAGTGTTCTTCCTATATTTCGTTTTCCCAATCTATTTCTTTAAATATTCTTATTCCTGTTGGTAATTGGATTCGGTTCTCGTTGAATTCATACGTTTGGGGTGACTAATGATAACAAGAAACCCAGAGGTATACCAGTATGAGCGTTTCAATTTTGATCACTTGAAATTTACTTTAAATTATTACTTTATTCAATTTGATGAGAACTAAATTCACGAAAGTAAATAATTTCATATCTTTTTTCCATTATTCATTTCTTCATACTCATCTCTTCCACTTCTAATGAATTTATTGCAATTTGCCTTCTGTGAGCACCTCTACCAATGTTGACTTGATTTCTTTCTTTGCATAAGCTCTTCAGTTCAGGCCATCGCTTGGAAAAATAGTTGACTAAATACAATGAAAATTGTGCACATACTTTTTCTCCTCAGAATATGAAAACTTTTAAATTTCAATTAGATTTGCAGAATTTTTCAGCCCATTTTGTTCCAGGCCTTTTCAAAAACCATATACCTCTAGTATATTCCTCTGTTCCCTTGTTTATCCTTTTTTTCTCCAGTTTGATCACCTTATCTAGACAAACAATAGTTACAATCCAAACATTATTATTCAGAGCAATTTATTCACAACAAACTCTCGTTATACCAATGTGTTCTGTTCAGTACGTGAGTATCTCCATATTATACAATAAGTTGGCATTAATTTCAAACATATTTCCGAATCTAGAATCGTGACTTTATTATTTAAGTAGCAACTGATTCGATTATGCCGTATTGTTCTAGAGTCGCTATATCTCTTCTTACAAAAGTTATTCTGCCAGATATCTATCTGCGAATAAATTTAAAGTCATGGTATTAGTTGGATCATGTTTTGAACAAAGTATAACTATAGATAGAGTGAACTTGGAAGGACATGTTGTGACATTTGTGAAATGTCGAACCATTTGTATGTATTTGGAAGAATCTATATCATAATATCTTTTTTGAGTTTTGAAAGGTTCTAAACTTGAAACTATCATAACTTTCTGGAATCTCTTTTCATCCCGGTTAGTTTTTGAAATAAATTTGAAGTGTTGGGTGAATGTACAGGCAGTTATTATGAAAAGTTTATAACCATAAGCGTGCTTTCGTATCTATTGGAGAGAAGGCAAGGCACGGCATGTTGTGAATTCACTCACATGCTGTTATGCGCAACGTTTATTGAATGTCAACATACCTTGCTTGTCATAAATATTCCACTAAACAGAATTATTGTTATTATAAACATTGGATTTCCTTTCATAGCACTTCCCTCTAAATACCTTTATTTATCGAAGAGAATTTCAATTTTAAAAGTCACTAACTATCAGGAAGATAGCTTCTACAAAACGACAACGCTTTTAGTTTATTGATGTGTTTGAGTGGTTTCTCTTGCTTTTTGTAATGTCACTCTCAACTTATTTTATGTGATTGCATACTTGAAAATACCTATTCTACCCAAAAATATCTTCCATGTAATATTTCTCCACGTTCTGATACAGTAATAAGTTTCCTGTACCACAGATTTTATTCAATCAAGTTACCCTTTCATTTTGATAAACTATTTTGACAATATTGTAGTTCTTAAAATATTTTGCAATTTATTCAATTAAGTTCATTTTCACTCATTAATTTTTCAACAATGCTGTAATTGATGATTTTTTTAGAATAATTCTTGCAACTCTGAGTTTTCCTAGAGTCTATCAAAACTTAATGGAGAGATCCAATTTCACAATAAATAGGCTACTTCTTTAAAGAACAGAATTAGGTTTTACCCCTTTTAACATTCAGAATAGTATAGAGAGACTATAAAAGATTTTCCATAGAAATAATGAAGCCTTTCGATCTAGTTACATCAGGTTTTCCTCCATGATTGATATAGTCTGTCCAAGCAAAGAAGACATTCTGGCAAGATGGGGAAATGACTCTAGATAGGTCAATATTGGTTCAAAAATTGTAAATTTGATCTTAAATTGTAGAGAAGAATGTTTCCTACAATTTTAAACTAAATTTATAATTTTTGAACCAATATTGACCTAGCTGGAGTCATTTTCCAATCTTTCCAGAATGTCTTCTATGTTTGGACAGACTATATCTTCTCTTTATTCTACTCCAGTAACCACTTTTCTTGTGGCTTTGTCAGTAAAATTCACTACGATGCAATATTTAAATTTATTTAGTGTAATCTAGAAACGTTTTGTTTATTTTTTGAGTTGATGTCCTGGTTTTTATTATTGAATAAAAAATATCACCCTGTTATACTATCTCATTACGGTAAGTCTATGTGCTTCCAAGCTCCAAGGGTGAGTCCGATATGGGAAGTAAGTTACGCATAAGTAATGTACACAACAATCTGATTGGAAATAATGAGACGAGACGGAGAGAGAAAGAAAGTGAGTGAGAGAGAAATAGTGTAGATAGTTACAAAGAATAAGAAAGAGGTAAGTGAGATGGAGAAATTGTTTAAACAAGGAGGGAATTAGTGAGAAGCAGTGGAAAGTAAGAAAGCAAAACAGTAGAAGTACTGTCCAACGTAACAAAATAAGAAAATAATGAGACAAGGTGGAGAGAAAAGGATAGAAGCTGAAATAGGAAAGTGAGGAAGCAGAATAGCAAGTAGTAAGTCTCGCAGAGTGTTTGAAGGGTAATTTATTTGGATACGTCGACCAGCTAGCAAAGTGTATGTAAAAGAAGGATCAGTACAGTAAAAGGGAATAGAATGTGTCATCCATAAGAAGAAGAAGAAGAAGAAGAAGAAGAAGAAGAAGAAAAGAAGAAGAAGGAGTAAATATAGGAGGAAAGGAGAGGAGTAGAATGAAGAAGAGGATGCGAAGGGAGAGGAAGAGAAGGAGAAGAAGATGATTATGGTGAGAATTAATCAGGAGAAGGAATAGTAGAAATGGAAGTCTGAGAAGAAGAGAGAGAAGAAGACCATAAAGCTCATGGAAGAGGAGGATATGATAAAGAAGAAGGCTGAATGACTTAATCGAAGAAAAAAGAGAAAAGTGGATAAAAAAGGAGTAACAGAAGGAAATGAAGGAAAGGACGATAAGGAAGAAGAACAATAACAAGAAGAAGGACTAGTAGAAGTAAGAGTCGGAAAAGACGAAGAATAAAATAATGGTAATAGTAAGATAAGTTGAAGAGGACAAAGAAGAACAACAAGAAGGAAACTAGGAAGACAGAGGAATAAGGAGAAGAGTAAAAAGGATTAAGGAAATAGCAATAGAAGGATAAGTTGAAGAGGACAAAGAAAAGGAGCAAGAAGGAAACAAGGAAGACAGAGAAATGAGAAGGGTAAAAAAATGAAGAAATGGGCAGAGGATAAGGATAATGAGTCGATGAAGAAAAGTGAGAAGAAGAAAAATAAGTATAATTTGATGAAGAAGAAGAATAAGTTGATGAAGAAAATTAAGAAGAAGAAGAATAAACTACGAAGGAGTGAGGAATAAGGAGTTGGTGGTTTAGATAGACGGGTTGATTCAATAGAGCGAGCCTAGTAAGTGTAAGTAGTGAAGCAAGGAGCTAGGAGTCTGCATGTCCCCTGTCATACAGATAAAGGAGCAAAATCACGAACTCTGAGTCACGAATTTTCACTCGCTCTGCTCCCAAACTGGACGCTAGGTGAGGGAGGGTATGTAATTCCAGGGGGAGGGGGATAAATGCAAAGTCCCAACAATGCATCAGCTGTAGTAGCGAACAATGCAACAGCATTTTATAGTCGGTCCAAGCAAAGAAAACATTCTTGCAAGATGGGGAAATGACTCCAGCTCGGTCAATATTGGTTCAAAAATTATTAATGTGGTCTAAAATTGTAGAGCAGAATGTTTCCTGCAATTTAGGAACAAGTTTATAATTTTTGAACCAATATTGACCGAGCTGAAGTCATTTCCCTATCTTGACAGAATGTCTTCTTTGCTTGGACAGACTGTACCTAACCTAACTGCAGAAAAAACTAACCTAACTCTTGCCGCGCACGGCAGCTATTGCTGCGTTTTTTTAGTTTTTTCTGTGTGCGTTGTGGTTTCTGTTGTGTGTGTGTTGTTGTTTTTTGTTGTTGTGTATGCACTGTTGTGCGCGCTTCTGTATGTGTCACTAGAGACAGTTGCAATGGTTTATAAGGTTAAAGTGGGAACAGTGTCTGCATACCCTACCTAGCCTTACCTTACCGAGCTCTGAGATGCATAGGTGATTACGGGCTGCGATAAGCGTCTTTGCTTTTTAATTAGATCGGTGGGCAATACCTATCCAACTTGTTGTCTCCAAGAAATTATTCGTTCAGGGATCACTTGTTGGGTTAGGTTAGGATACTAACTATAGATACTTTATTCTTTGTTGGATGTATTTGTTTTTATTTTCCATCTACGAATTATAGTTTTGTTCTAGTTATTTCTTTTTTATACTACTTTTTCTGCATGGTTTCACTTGTTTTTCTTTTCTATCTATGAATTATAGTTTAGTTCTTGCTATTAATTTCTGTTCCTTACATTTCCACGTTTTAGGCTACTCTTTTATCCTTTTGAAAGATTTTCCTCATTTTTTTCTAATGTCCTCTTCTATTTCTATTTCTCTTATTTAAATTCCCCACCTCTTCTTCCTCTATTACCATAGAGGAAGAAAATTGAGAATTATTTTTTTCACTATTCTTACTCTATGATTTTATCCTCATTTGTATCCATCCCTTCTTCCTATATTTGGTTCACTCTTTATCTCCCTCTACTTCCTTATTTTCTTCGAACCTTTTCCTTTCTCTATATTTTTCGGCTATTTTCCTTTAATACAATTTTTACTGTTTATTCTCTTGTACTCCTTCACTTCATTATTGTTAGTTTCTCCACTGTTTCTCTCTTTCCTCTCTCTTCCTCATCCTTTCATTCCGTTTCTTCTTCCCTCTCTCCTCTTTTTTCTCTGTACTTTTATTCCTACGTTACTTTGTCCTCTTCTCTTGCCTATTACTTGTCTCTCCTCCGTCTAATGGTTCTTTTTCTTTTTCTTCCTTCCTACCTCTGATATAGTACCCGTCGTACATTACCGTGTGTACTTTTTTTTGTCTCTAGTTGGCTGACTAACACAATACTGCATCCCGAAGTTGCAGTATACGGTAGCCAGCCATACTAGACATGCGGTCTCTTCTCTGCCAATAGTAGATGCAGATACTGAGCTTTAATTGTGGATAGTTGCATGCAAATGCTTGTGCTTTGTATCGTAAAGTTGGAAAAAAGAAACAAAGAAGTAGAAGGAAGAGATGTAGGCATCTGAGAAGCCAGGGTAGGCCTACAAGCAGTAACAGGAAGATAAGAATAACATAAGATTATGAAGAAGAAGAAGAAAGGAGAAGGAAGTAGTTGAAAAGAAGAAGTTGAAGGTGGAGAATTAGGAAGGAGGAAAATAAATTAGATGAAGGAAATATGAAGAAGCTTTATAGATAGATAGATAGAATGACTTTATTTTACACTTTTTAAAAATTTTACAAGAGTTTGTGGGCGAAGTTGAGGCATGCATGCCCCCTCTTCCACTTAACCCACAGGAGAAAGAATAGGAAAAATGTGGAGAGAGAGTAGAAGATGAAATTTTTCATTTTTGCTTCATTTTTCAATAATGTAGTGAGAAAACTTAAAAAATCATTTCATAAAATCAAGAAATCGCGGCTTCTCAGATTTAATTGTTGATTAAAATTGCAATATCTATGTACTGTTTCAATTTTTGTTATTTTTATCCGCTGTGATATTATACATTTTGAAATTTTCTAAATTAATTAATTGTTACAATTTCTGAGTTTCTCTTTCTAGTATACAGGATGTTTGGCATAGTTTTTTTGTTGAATTGGAAATAGTACATTACGCCACAAGCCTTGGAAGTGAACGTTTACGGTATGAGGATAGTTTCCCGGGCGAGGCTTGCCGAGCCTGGGAATAATTCCGAATACCGTAAACAAACTTCCTAGGCGAGTTTGCGTATATTTCTTTTCGCCTCACTTCAGATAAGCATTATCAATCAAATTTCATTTAATCAATACTTCACGATTAACAATTCAATCTGAATGAGGTTATAGCGATTGCTGATTCAAACTGATAACTGAATAGGTTAAAAAGGTGCACTGTCACCCGATCTAGCGGACAGCTTGATAACTACTACGTTAATCCTGTCAGCTGCTGTTGTCCACGCACGGAAAGAAAGTCCCCGCATGGAAAGGAAGTCTTACCGCTCGAGGACAACAGCTGACTGTTTGCGTATGTAAATGACGACTTTCAAGTCTACATAGGGACCGGTAAGCAGCTTCTTTCTGTGAAGTGTGGCGAAATAGTATATTACATAATGAGTGTGGGAAAGGCGTTTTTACATGCAAATAATTATGTTCTCTCATGTTCTCTAAATATGTATTGTTAATTATGTTATGTTATGGAAAATAATTATTAGTTTGTAAACCTTCCCACACGAATTATGTACATTTTTTCGTCAAACTAGTTTGAGAAGGATTTATTAAAACCTCAAACAACTAAAAACATTAACTGAAGCCAACATAACCTCAACACAACAGCTAGCACAAGCACAAATTAAAACTGTCATGGCGACTCATTTGACTCGTTAATTCATACGTTGGAATTTGGAAAAAATAGCTGGACTAGATTTTCAGTGCTGTAATTATCATCTTGATGATGATTAGTGCTGTAATAATCATCAAAATGATTATTCCCGCATTCAGAACAGCTGATCTTTGATTCTCTGTAGAAAGCAATTTTCCAAATGCAAATCTAGCTTGGAAAGTTGTGTATTACATACGAGTATGGCGAAAACTTATTTATTCATTTATCTATTTCATATCCAATAGACCGACACTCTTAGGCTGAGGCCGCACTGCCTAGTTGGTAAATCTATAGAACATACACACCATCCACAGTAATACATCGTATGAATGGTATGACATCATTCTGTTTTTTGAGGTTATGTTGTCCATATTTAAGAATTTCAAGATGGCGGCTGAACACATACCATTCACAGGATGTATTACTGTGGAAGTGTGTATGTTCTATAGATTTACCAACTACCCTCCACCCTCCAGGCTCTACCCACCGGCAGTGCGGCCTCAGCCTTAAGGCTGATTCCTTACACTAAAATAGTAAGTTCCATTGGAAATAAAATAATTTTAATATACTATATTTCATGACCATAATTGAATACTTTCAATTTCTAGGCACCAGAAGATACATGCTGGCGACCAGACTAAACAGTTCAAGTGTTTGGAATGTGATTTTGAAACGAACAGTGCTTCTCACTTGAAAAGACATTCTGGCTTGCATACTGGCATCAAACCATACAAGTGCCCTCACTGCTCATATACCTGCTCTCTTCAGGTAAATTGAAAGAAGTACATGATTGATAAAAATTAAATTAATAATTATTATAATTGATAAAAATTACAATACATATTTATATTCTCATACATTAAAATTGTTTCTTGGTGGTTAACGATTGGTGGTAACATCTAAATTTGTTAGTCCTTTTGATCCTGCTCACTGTTCTCAGAAAGCTGGCGCCGACTACTTAAGATGTTGATAACCGTCTTCAGTAAAAATCTGTTCTAGTCAACAGGGCTTGAACCGAAAAACTTTATGTTTTGGATTGTCGAGCAAAAAAGACATTCTATCAAATTGGCAGCTGCTCAATGCTGCCAGCAGTCTAAATGAAAATAGTCCCACTCTTATCATCTGTCCCATATTCCATCTCACCAGGGGTATATTGGCAAAAGTAATTTTACAATAAATTTTTAGATCTGCGTATACGTAGTCCATCACACTCTCACTTTAATCGGTCATTTTGAAGGAATGTCTTCTTTGCTCGCCAAAACTATCAGTTATTCAATGTGAATCCATAATATTGAAATCCTATGGTTTATCTTATTCATTTCTGGAACTTAAAAGTGGACTTTTTTCGAAATTCAAAATTGTTTGTGATAAAATATTTTTGGAATGAGAAATTATTTATTGAAAGTGGACATTGTGGATAGACATAATAACCTACATCTTAATACTTCATCATCACTCATTCATCCTTTGCTTAAAATACTTGGAAACCAAGTCGCAATTGTAAAGGAAGAATAAAGAATAAAGACTGGTGAAACCACTCCTGAATATTTAATCATCATTAGAATTTTTTTATTTAATAGGTGGATGAATTCCAATTGTAATTTCTAATTCTAGAATTGTAATGAAAGAACTCTGTAGGCACAAATATACTTTATTTCTAATACTAATAGTTTAATTTCTTCATACTTTAATGAAGTTAAGAAGAATACGTTAAGATGTTTCAAATTGTCAATTTTTCATAATTCTAGTTCTCCATTTCATGTATTTTTCTCATTCCAGGAAAACTTGAGGAAACATGTTCTTTCAACCAAAAAGCACGTTGGAAAATTCCTTTACGCATGCCAAGAGTCCGGTTGTAACTTCGAAGGCAATTCGGCTAAAGATTTCCGTGTGCATCTAGTGAAATTGCATGGGTCTAAGCCAATGGACGCTACTACTCATATAGCAGGTCTTCATCGGGCTGTTGATAATAGTGTGCTGCAGGATGTAGTTTCTTCTAACAGGTAATTATTGCTTGAATTTCAACAATATTTTCTTGATAAGTAATTTCAGTTTTGAGCGATCGTGTACAGTACTAGCTGAGTATTATTTCCCTCATTCTAAAGTATGGTCTGTCCAAAGTTCTCTGGAAAGATGAGAAAATGACTTTCCAGCTTGGTCAATATTCGTTCAAGTATTATAAATGTGATCTTAAATAATAGATCAAATTGTTTTCTACGTTTTGAGATCAAATTGATAATTTTCGAACCAATATTGACTGATCTTGAGTCATTTCCCCATCTTGCCAGAGGGTCTTCTTTGCTTGAACAAACGATAGTAGTATCATACTCTAGTTTGCAGTTTTACTGTGAATTTCACTCTCAGATTGAGATATATCAAGACCTCTAAAACATTCAAAGTTCAACTTATCACTTTGGAATTTCAAATCAAAAAAATTATCTGCCATACAAACAAAAACGTCTGGAAAATAATAATGAAAGGAAAAATAATGAATTATGAATACATGATTTTATAATCAATAACATGAAATACAATAATAGAGTAGCATAAAGTAAATAATTATAACAATAAAATTATGTATATCTTCCATAAGTAAATTGGCAACACCAGCAATAGGATGAAACCTTGCCGCGCTGGTGACAGATGCAATAGTCTAATTCTGATAAAAAAGACAAGAAAACTTAATAAATTGGAACTTACTACATAAACTTATTACAAGATTGTTGATTCAAATCCAATTTGATAAATTTTTACTTATTTGTTGATTCAGATCGACTTTCAAATCAAATTGGATCTACATGAAGATGTATAGTCTGTCCAAGCAAAGAAGACATTCCGGCAAGATGGGAAAATGATCCAGCTTGGTCAATATTTGTTAAAGAAATTAAATTTTCTCTCACATCTGCTCTACCATTTGATACCAAATTTGTAATTTTTGATTTGAAACAATATTGACCGAGCTGGATTCATATTCCCATCTTGCCGGAATGTTATAAATTTGCTCTCAAATTGTAGGAGACATCTGCTCTACAATTTGATACCAAATTTATAATTTTCGAACTAATAATGACCGAACTGGAGTCATTTATTCCCATATTGCCGAAATGTCTTCTTTGCTTGCAGAGACTATAGATGTACATGCTTGATGTAAATCAAATGTGAAAATTAAGATTTTAATAATGTGCTCCTTGTTTTATTTCAACAGCAACCCTGAAGACACCCTTCTATCACAATCCATTGCAACTTCCTCACACTCCGTCAACATCCTCAGTCCACTTCTGGGCTCGGCCGTCCCCCTTCCCCTCCAAGACGACCCCGCCCATGTGTCTGCCGAACCCTCGACTTCATCCGACGACATCATCTTCATACAAATCCCCCCCTCAGACACAGCCTACGATGTTCCCTTCTTTTCACCCAGCGAACATCAGCTGTTCTCGGAAACCCTGACGGCATCCTCGTCTGCGCATGCGCAGAGTGGCGCTATTTATGTCGAACAGGAGTTGGTGATCATCGATGAATCGGCAACTATCGAGTTGGTGTCGGAAAATGAATGAATATCGAGTATCGAATTGGAGTCGAAAAGTGAACGAACGTCACTGGAAATGACAATGATTTGCATGGTATCGTTTCATCAACAACTAATGTGTCTGTGTTTTAACCCTTTATTGTGATTTGTCGAATGAATGAATAAATAAATACTGTATTGGGTTGGAATTGGAAATTTTTAAGTGGAATACCAAAGAGTAGTAGATGTGAGCGCAGTAGTTGATTGACAGATTGTAACAGTAGTTGGGTATTGGTATAGTCTGTCAAAGCGAAGAAGACATTCTGGCAAGATGGGAAAATGACTCCAACTCGGTCAATATTGATTCAAAAATTAGAAATTTCGTCTCAAATTGTAGGAAACATCCTGAAGTACGATTTCAGAGCAAGTTTGGAATCAATATTGACCGAGTTGGAGACATTTTTCCATCTTGCCAGAATTTTTTCTATACTTGGACAGACATATGTGTTGTCTATAGTAACGATCTGATTATTCATCCGAAAAAACTTTGAGGGCTTCATGCCCAATATTTGATTGGACTTGAAAAAATTGTTAATTCTTATCAAAACTTGAATATGCTTTGAATCTCCTTGAATTACTTTGAAGTTTATGAATTTGGTAATAAGTTTACTGTTTTCTTACTTGCCTTAGCTTAGATCAATAGTTGATCATTTGTGTAAATATTGATAGAGTAGCACCGTAACCGAATAACCGTAAGTTATTATGTATATTCGGCAATTATATTAAGATTTCAGCATAGCTGAAAGCTAAATGTATTAGCTGTTATTAGTCTTATATTGAAAATAATCATTAACCTACTCGTTGTATAACCTATTCAGGTATGTTTCAGAAACTTATATTTATTTTGCTATAACGTAGTTTCCATTCATGTTTAGTGTGTAGCAGTAATTAGTGATATCTGTCCATTACTACAATACTTTGATTGATTAATGCTTTACGTAGATTGAATATTACTGTGATGTGATGAATTAAATAGAGAGTGGTAGTTAGCGAGCTTATTTGTGTATATACTACAGTTAGATATATTGAATTTGTAAAATTATGGTACCTGCTTGTGTGTAACGATTTGATCAGTCACGAAGGGGGTAGATTGAAGCATCTCTAGAATGTTTATTAGGCCTACATGCATCATAGATGTAATAAAAAATAGATTAAAACGTTGGAATGATTTCGAATACAAGTTTAATATTCTTATAACGTGATAGTTTCGCGAATGGTCAATATTTCGGCTGTGATAATATATATTTTCCTAAATGATGACTTAACTCATGAATTAGGCTGTGACTGAACGCTATTTCAATCAACTGACTTGGAAGTTTTCAATATTCATGGGTATGAAATATATTGCATACAATAGCCTACCATGATAAATTTTGATACGCGTTTTGTATGAAGCAATCTATTGATTTTATATTGGTAATAATTTAGTTTAGTCTATAAATTTATTTTTGTTTGATAACTGTACTAAAATAGGAGATTGAAAGAAGCCTATTGTATATTATCTTATCTTCTGAATATTCAATATTGAATAGGCAGTTTGATATCTGGCTTATACAGGTAGGCTATTTAAAGACTATAGCATCAGAGAGACAGAAAAATGTACAGAAATGTACAGAAACTATGTTATGTTTAGTTCAATGTAAATTCTCAAAATTCTACAAACATTTATGATTTTTGCTTTAAATTTTTATCTACATTGATATAAAAGTTGATCTCACCCAAGTCTCTACATTCTCAACGCTTGAGGTATGACATTTCTTTTTTTTTTAATTATAGGATTATTAATACAGTATAAAGCTATCTTTAATATTAAAGGGAGATATGGAATTATCGATATCAGACTGATTATACAATCTCTATAGAATTATTCATACTGGATTGAATGCTCAGATAATTTTGTAGAAAAATCATATTCTCATCATAGAATAGTGAGATCCAGGCCTGAATACTTTGGTATTTGAAATTTTTAGAATATTCCGAGCATTCCCTATCAAGAAAAATAATCTCATGAGAAATGAGATCCAGGCTTGAATAGTATCATATCCAAGTTCCTATAAAGTCACTAGACTCAGCTATCTCAAGACGTCTAGACATCTAGCTCAATCCTCCCATTAAAGTTTTAGCATGTCTGTGATTTATTTAAAATTGTTATTACCAGCTTGAAGCAAACCGGTCAATAAGAATAGACAGGGCTTCACATCAACTGGAACGTCTCCAAGAAGGTCATTATGATCAATAACACGTTCAAGCGTTGTTGACTGAACGCTTCAATTCTATGCCGTAGATATTACAATAATTATTGAAATGAATTTAGAGTCAACAATGATAGTTTTGAGTTCTTATGGAAAATTGATTTATCACATTAGTTGTGAATTATGGATTTCAATTCAATCCAACCAAATGGAAAATAATCTTTGAAATGGGACACTGCGTCTGTCAAAAATATGGTCTATGCATGGTAATTAATATAATATTATACTATACAGTACTGCTGTATCACTAGATAAATTATATCCAGGTCCAATCTCCTGTTTGAAAACCAGTATTGTTCTTTATTTATTCAGCCTCCTCATCTAACATAGAAAACCAATAAATCAAATTTGTATCTAAGATTTGAAGATTTGAATAGTAACAGTAAATAACTTGAAAACTGGAGGGAATATGAGAAAGAAACATAATTTCTAAACGTATTTAACATGACAATACGGTAATGAGAATGATCACAATGAGAAATCTCCAGCATTTTTTTACTAGTATATTTTTATAGTATTTCCAGTAAAATAAAGCTTTATTACTATCATTACATATAAAAATCAGACTGTTGTCCTTAATGGAAAAAGCGTAAATATGTAGATTAATGTGGGGAAAGGTATTCCAATAAAGATAAATAAAAAACATTAATTGGCTGGAAGGGAAGACTTTTACACAAATTTTCTGATTTTTCTTGGTTCAAGGATGAGAATAAGAAAATGAAGAGAATTAAGGACGGATTGGTAGAAGAAGAGAGAAATGAGAAAGAGAGATGGAACACCTAACAATTCTAAAGTTTTTTAAAAAGGGTTGATTTTTTATTTAATTTATCAACACTTGAATAGTATGAAGGAGAAAATAAGAAAGGATATATCAGTGAGAGGGTAATAAGTATAAATGTATTGAGTAGAAGAGGAATACAAATAGATAAATGGTAATGTTGACCTCTTCAGCTAATCTCTTCTGATGGTGACTTGTCCAAGTCCATTGCGACTAAAATCCTCATATGGTGTTGTTCACTCAGTCACTTCAGTACAGCGATCATTTTTCAAAACTCTTTATTGATATTTGTTTCGCTCGGCTGGCTGTAACCGTGATTACAACTTATGGCTGTTGTATTATCGTTTGAAAAAGTTTTAATGGAATAATATTTGTGAATTATTGTTTTTAAGTCTTGGATGTCACGTCGAGCTCAATACTAGATAGGGAGGTAACTATATGACATTACATACTTAAGTGCAAACGAATCTTGTTATTTATTTTAAATGCCATTCCTCATAACTATTTGAGGCTCTGCTACAATTAGCATAAATAATGATTGGTTGATAAATATTTCTGAGGCTTGGATACAATTAGTAAAATCTAGTGAAATGTTCTTCTCCAATTCATTTTTCTTCAAATCACTGTAGTCTGTCCAAGCAAAGAAGACATTCTGGCAAGGTGGGAAAATTACTCCAACTTGGTCAACATTGATTAAAAATTATAAATTTAATTTCAAATTATAGATCAGAATGTTTCCTACAATTTGAGCCCAAATGCATAATATTTGAACCGATATTGACCGAGCTTGAGTCATTTTCCCATCTTGCTAGAATGCCTTCTTTGCTTGAACAGACTATACTTCCTTCATTGTATCAAATAACTACGAAATTTATTTTTATTATAAAAGTTTGTTCTTATATAAAGAACCCTACAAAATAATTCAAATATCTTAAATAATAAATATTCTTGTAGTAATGTACTGTTTGTGTACGAGAAATAATAAAAAATTCTATTCTATATTTTTGTAAACTCCATGAAAATGCAGTTTCCTGCTCTATTTTCTATAGTTTTGGAATTTAGAAAAGATTTAATTCATGTCAAATTCATGTGAATAACTAAGAATAATATGATTCTCGAGAATTTGAACACTAAAACAGTCGTATGCAGTCGTTCTATTGGATCTGTGATAGTAATAAATTATTTTCATAATTTTTTATGGATCAATGAGATCATTATTTCTTCATTAACCTAATATACTTTTTTTCTATATTCTATGCATGATTGGAGTTATATTACTATCATATTCAACTACTATTCTCGTTAGTTTTTATGGATCAATTGAATTATTATTTCTCAACTAACCAAATCGACTCTTTCGAAATCTTAACCAAATCTTGACATTCGATGCATGATGGGAGTTCTAACTGAGAAACCCATGTCACATCGGATAATCTCATTCTAGGAAAGAATCCTGATCTCCAGCAAAAGGAATAGCATGAAAATAGAAGATAAAAGTGATGTGCGGTGGTCAGAGGAAGAGAGAAATCAACGGATAAGAGCAGTAGAAAATAGAGAAAAAATAAGAAAGATGGGACAGGTTTATCTGAGACCCCTGAAGCAATCAGACGGTAGTTTTATGTTTGAATGGAAATATGGGACTCTTGATTTACCGTATTACTCAATGGTGGGGATATCTGTACTTTACTAGGCGGATGGTCATTTAGATTTCTTTTTTACAGTCTGTCCAAGCAAAGAAGACATTCTGGTGAGATGGGGAAATGACTCCAGCTCGTTTAATATCGGTTTAACAATTGTATATTTGGTCTCAAATTGTAGGAAACATTCTGATCTACAAATGTAGAACAAATTCTGAGAACAAATGTATAATTCTTGTACCAATATTGACCGATCTGGAGTTATTTTCCCATTTGCCAGAATGTCTTCTTTGCTTGGACAGACTATACCGTACTCTCATGAAACATAACAGCTTAACAACCTCAACTCCCATCCCATAGCATCACATTCTGCTACACATAACTATCATGTTGTAGTGTGAGTGGAAATTTACATAAGTTGTATAATAAACAGAAGCAGTACATGGTATGTAGATAATCATAAGAATATTATTTTCTTCGTTTTGTACTCCTCATTATCTACGTCTTATCTATGGCCAATTTTGTCATTACTCTTCTTGTCTATCTTTTATTGGATATATACCTTACACAAATCATATTGAAAAAGAAAAAGGAATAGTTTCTGTTTCTCTCTCAAACGTTTTCTTTGAAGAGAAATCTGAGGAAATAACCTGAGTTACCAGTCATTCATATAGGTCTAAACGATTCCTTAGATTTTAAAAGAAATCTTTTTTAAGATTTCTCAGAAACTTTCTGAGTAAGTTTCTCAGAAAGAAGAGGTTTCTCTTCTAAGTTTCTCTGAGAAGAATTCTCAGAAACTTTCCAAAGGTACCAGTAGCTAATAATAATTATTATTGGAATGGTTGTAGAATAAATCAATAAATTGATTCAGAATAATCATTTCTGTTTACTTATATTAGAGAAGTATTCTCGGATATTTCCTCGTAGATGGATTATTTTCTTCAGTTTTCTTTCATTTGTGGAGTAGACTAGATTCAGAATTTTTCTTGGAATTGATAATCATTATTGGAATAAGTGTTCAATAAGGAAGTATTGTGCTCCAGAATGTAATAATTATAATAATAAATTTCCTCCTGAAATGTTAGAATTTGATAATAAACTTGAAAATTCCAATTAACCACCGATTAAAATTTACCGATAACACAACAGAAAAAACTTCTTTATACCTTGTTACCAATACATCATAATATCAGGGGCGAACCCAGAAAAAAATTTCGGGGGGGGTGTTGAAATCAGGGTCGAACCCAGGGTACCCTCTTCTCCGTGAGGGGGGGGGGGTGTTTGTTGCTTGCATGGAATATCTATAATGTATTTGCCTTTCCTCAACAAACATCTTCTTACCGTGTAGAAAAATTCATTCACCAATTGTCGTGGATTAATTGATTAATTTCATCTCTTATAGTCGTTTTATAATTGTATTGGACAATATTATTGTTGAGTTGAACGTTGAAGTTCTCTATGCTGTGCTAAAAGATTTTTCCAGCCATTTTCAATCTAAACTGAAGAATATGTATGTTATGCTCTGGATACTGAGTATCGCGATGTAATATACAGGGTGTTTCAGGAGGAATGTGCAATACTTCTCAGGCTGATTCCTTACACCAAGTGAACAAAAAAGTTCCATGGGACCAACCCCCATAAACGCTTTATTACTGCGATAACAATGACGCAAAATTAAGAATTTTCAAAATATATTAATTTTTAAAATTTTTTAGAGGCTTTAGTGAGGCTCTAAAATAATCAATTCCTATGTAAAATTAGCTGAGGAATTCAATGAAAACCAGTTCCAAGTTTGTAACTTCAACGGTTATTGAGATAATTGGGAAAATATGCTAAAAACGCAATTTTTCAACAATAAGGGTTATAACTGGATAAGGAATCACAAAATTGTATTTTTTATTAATTTTGAAGAAGTTGAAGAGAGTCGTATTCTGAAGAAAAAGTTAAGTGGCGGCGATTGTGTAAATCGTACCCAAATCTCAGAAATAGCGATCAAAAATCGCAAAATCGCTACTAAACACAAATTCATCACTTGTGCTAAGTTTTGTCAATTTTGATGTTTTTGATCGCTATTTCTGAGATTTGTTTAAGATGTACACAATCGCCGCCGTTTAACTTTTTCTTCAGAATCCGACTCTCTTCAACTTCCATTAATAAAAAATATGATTTTATGATTCCATATTCAGTTATAACCATTATTGTTGAAAAATGGCGTTTTCAGCATATTTTTCCAATTATCTCAATAACCGTTGAAGTTGCAAACTTGGAACTGGTTTCATTGAATTCCTCAGCTAATTTTACATAGGAATTGATTATTTTAGAATCTCACTAAAGCCTCTAAAAAATTAGAAAAATCTCAATTTTCCGCCATTGTTATCTCGGTAACAAAGCGGTTTTGGCGGTTGATCCCATGGAACTTTTCTGTCTACTTGGTGTAAGGAATCATCCTGAGAAGTATTGCACATTCCTCCTGAAACATCCTGTATGTGCTGTATATTGTATGATTATTTATTAATTCCAAATGTTTATTGATAATTGTGTTGGAAACAAGAGGGTTTGGACCTGATGAGCCTTCATTACATGAAATTATATTTATTTAAGGTATTCTCTTCTCTTGTATAAATAAAATGGAATTAATTAAATTATATCGAATAACATAGATAATCCTATGACAAAATAAAATGGAGATGCAGAGATTTATTTTGAGACACTTTACTCAATATATGCCCAAGGTTAACGGAAAAATCTCTGTGAATAAATAATAGGACTGAATCATTCAAATGATTCCGACCTGTAGCACTTCTCATGTAAGACATAACTCTCTGAAAGGTTGAAAAGAAACTGCTGTTGTAACACAAATCGTTGCACAAATATTCAATATTTTATGGAACATATAATAATGAGGGAAAATATTCTCCTTGCATTCATTTAAGAAAGAAATGAAATATTCGATGCTTTCGATGCTTAGTTTCAGATTTACTTCTCCAGATTTCCCCCGCGAGGGGAAATTTTAAAAGAAAAGTACCCTAAAACTTTATTTTCAGAAGTTCTAAGCCTTATTAGTAAAGAATTTGGCAACTCCAACAAAGTGCATTCTATCTAGAGTAAGATGAGCCCCAATTTCGGGGGGGGATATATCGCCTCAATCCCCCTCTGGGTTCGCCCCTGCATAATATATACCACGTCAACTTTTTCGAAAATAACATTCAACCTAGTATCTAACAATCAAGAGTTATTTATCTAGAGTTTCGACCAGTTCTTCGAATTTCATCGTCAACAATGTTGCTCAATTTAATACTGTGGCCATTAAAAACTAACCAAATACATTTAAGCTGTATCGTTTTATGGTTAACGACCAATTTTATTCCCCGACTTTACGTGTGTGCTAGAGGAGACAATCGTGTTCCAAATGCACCTCATTCCTTTTGGAAAAGCCGCGCCGAATTTTGGTGAATTGTTGGGGGGGATGGGGTGAAACCCATAAAACAAGTCGTTTGGCCTCTTCATAAAAGAATGGGGCGCAACACCACTGAACACAGAGTTATATAGTCTGTTCAAGTAAAGAAAACATTCTGGAAAGATAGGAAAATATCTCTAGCTCGGTCAATATTGGTTCAAGAATTATAAATTTGGTCTCAAATTGTAGAAAAGTATTTAATTTACAATTTGAGGTGAAATTGATAATTTTTGAACCAATATCGACCGATCTGGAGTTATTTTACGATCTTGCCAGAATGTCTTCTTTGCTTGGAAGGACTATAGAATGTCAGAAGAGCGAAGAGTTATTTGCCTTCAACGAAATCACTCAGTTACAAGACAGGCTTTTGTGTGCTTAGAAAAATATGAGCCAGAGAATATGATGAGAGAGTGAGAGGAAGAATAGTAGAGAGCATTATATTATGGGAGACGCGCCCCTTGAATGTAGTAAATCATTTGCCCGGGCCATCATTATTTCACATCTAAAGTAATATTTTATAATTAAAAACTTATATAACGCGGGCCGGAACGCGATTTGGTCCGTTTTTCAAAGATTAACTGCTCATTGCTGGGTGCCATAAATGACAGTATCATGTTTTGACGAATATTTATGACTACGGTTGATGTCCCTTTACTTCAACGCGCCGTATATTATATCACTCTGGCACATCACTGTTGTGTTGTAGTTGTTCTTCCACTTTATTGTTGTCTGCCGTAAGTTCAAATCGTGATGCATGTGAGAGTTGAGGGAGGGAGTGTGAAAAGTGATGCTCCGACAATTGGAAATTGATTTGACGAGTGGGTAACGGGCTGCAATTAAGGATGGAGCTTTCAACCATACAGGAACTAGAAACTTTTTATAGTTTCTAGAAACATAGAGCGATAGAGGAACTAGAACTTTCTAGTCTCTAGGAAGAACTTCCTGGTTTCTAGAAACATAGAGTAATTAGAATTAGAACTAGAACTTTCTAGTTTCTAGAAATATAGAGGAGTTGAAACTGAAACTTTCTAGTTCCTCTGTGTTTCATCAATGGCAAATTGATACGGGGTTGAATTTGTAATTATTGTTTAAAACTTGATGAAAATACTCAAAATTGCACCTGAATTGCATCTGGAAGTACTCGTATATAGGATGAGATACAAGATTATTGAGGAATCATAGATGGTGCAGTATGTTATTTTTAGAAGTCGTAAAAATGTAATTTGATGTTTGAATCTCTCTTCTCTCTCTCTGAAAATGAAATATATTAAAAATTTGATATTTCATGTTTAATAGTCTTTTGAAATACAGTTTCATGTCTCCTTTTGAACTCATCAATTTGTTCATAAATTTCTAAACAATTTATTAAAACTTATGTTTTCATAATTGTTTTAGTTTGTTTTTCTACGAATTGTTTGTTATAATTTATCGAAGAATGATAACTTCGAAGATAGAGTATCTGCATTGATAATTATTGATCAGATATGGATTGAAAATGGATAAAAAAATAGAAGTTGAAATGCCGTGAATGTGGTACCTATCACACAGTATGTAATTATCGTGAATGACACACTGGCACGAACCAGTGCAACAAGCAACATTTGCATCAAGAAACAAGAATGAAGAGGAAGAAGAGAAAAGGGCAAGGGTGAAGAAGGAAATAAGGCAAGGAGAAGGAGTAAGAGAAAGAGGAGGAGAGGGAGAAGAATGAGTAAGAGAAAGAGGAGGTGAGGAAGAAGAAGGCAATAGAAAAGGCTGTCATTCTTGAGAGGATCGCTTCGGTTGTCCACACCCTATGCCTCGAGCTATCTTCTTCGATTTCATATTCTTTGAAGAGCTTGAGAAGAAGAACAAGGAGACTGAGGAGAATAAGAAGAATATGATGACGAATTTTGAGAAAAATTTATTCGGAAAAAACGAGAAATTATGGTGATTTGAAATTTGTAATTTGAAGAAGTGATGGTCTGAGAACACTGTGGAAGTGGATGAAACCTGGAAAGAAGATTGGGAGTGTTAAGTGAGGATAATGAGAAAGCAAGGAAAGATAAAATAAGTATGATCAATATTGATTGAAAATTAATTTGGAAGGAGAAATTGATAGATAAAAATGACTAAAAATAGATGAAGGTGAATTAGTGAAGGAGAATAGAAATAAAGAAAACCTGGTTAATGTTTGACGATGATAGAAGATTTTAAGGAGTTGATCAGAGAAGAGAAAGAGAGAAAATTGAGAGGATGAAGAAGGAAAAAAGATTTATCGACAAATCAGTGAACAAAATTTCACCAATATGAGAACAAGAGTTATCTCCATACACAGAAGCACCACTTGAAAGTAAAATTCCAAAGTTCTCACTTTTTAACTAATATGTTCTAATATGTTCTCACTTTGATAACTAATAATGGCGTCACAAGCAAAACAAAATGAAATTATTCTTTATTCAGGCGAAGTTGGGAGACAAACCTCTCTTACGCTTGAACTTGGATGCTAGCAAAATGAGAGTAATAGAGAGCAAAGAGAAATGAGAAACGCAATGAGGAAGGAACATGGTGGTCAAGGAAGAAATGAATTTGAGAACTTGGAGACGGATATGAGATTGAAACCTATGAAGAGGAAGACGAAGGAGAAGCACAAGAAGAATAAGAAAAAGAATAAGAGTGAAGAGAGAAGAAGAAGACGAAAATGGAGAACTGAATAAAAAGAATAAGTAGAAGAATGAGAAGAGTAGGTGGTACCGAAGACGTCCTCTTGAGTTGAAGTCGATTCGACAGGCCGCATGGATGGGCGTACCATGCTATGGAGGAAGATGGACACACGTATACCTTTCACATGTAGGGAGGGCAGTGCAACCTTTCAGGCCCCAGGGCTCCGATCGTTTGAAGACACCCAAAGAACAACACAATAATCAAATCAGAAGAGAGAAAGAAACGACTGCTGGGTGGTGAGGGGGGCAGGTCGACCTCAATACTTCTTCGATTCCCCCCCTCCCCCCACGAGATCCACCACCCACCAATATACTGACTGCACAGTGACAGACGGCATGGGCAATAAATCGAACAACGATGGACCTTGTAATCATTGCCACATAAATTTGAATCAAAATGCCCCAACCCCGAAAACTGAAGCCGAACAGTTAGTATAGTTTGTCCAAGCAAAAAGACATTCTGGCAAGATAGAAAAACTACTCCAGCTCGGTCAATAACGGTTTAAAAATTATGCATTCGGTATCAAATTGTAGAGCAGAACGTTCCCTACAATTTGAAACCAAACTTATAATTTTAAAAGGAATATTTACTTAGCTGTAGTCATTTTCCCATCTTGATAGAATGTCTTCTTTGCTGGACAGACTATATATAATCGGGCTGCCCTTTTCAATATGCCCTTTGTTTTTATCCATCCTCCTTTTCTACCTATCATATTAAATCACTCGACCTTCATTCTAATTTCAAGCAATAAGTGTCCGGACTCACAAAGAAGCAATCGCTTACTTACAAATTTGTTTTGACTCACAAACAAGACGCAATCACTTACGAATGCGGCCCTCCAATCAACCTGTCCTATTTCCTACGATTACTCTGATTCCTCCAATCGTGCTCTCTTTGATTTCCAATCTATGATAAATTTCCATTCCTTAGAATTTCCATTCTGAAATTGATTCATTCTTTTCTTTGAAGCTGTCTCATTTCTTACGTTAACTCCAATTCTTACAATCCTATTCCCTTTGATTTCCATCTTTCAATGCTTTTTGAATCCGATTCTTTATTATAGTTTCACTACAAAATAGGTAATTTATACTAACTAGCCTGTGTTTTGATTATTTCCTTAGTCCGGTTTGATTCACGCTGTCTAGTTCTTTGATTCGTTCTCTTTACTTAACTACTTCCTACAATCTTTTTTATTTACATTATCTGATTCTTTGATTCTGTTCCCTTTTTGTTTCCCTGGCTTTTGATTTACAATGTTGTACTTTGTCTATATTAATTTTTTCACTCCTTCGATTCTTTTATTGTTTCCTTCCCTTGTTTATTTTTCCTCTCGTTTTGTGACCATTTGAATGAGTAGATAACTACGTTTCAAACCGTTCATTATTTGCTTCCTGAATCGATTTGTGTGTGGTTTAACATATTATAATATAATTCAATAATAATCAAATAATTACCAAAAACAAAATTTAGTGCCACCACTTCGACAACTTGTTCATCTTATGAAGAAACTTGTGATGCAGCATCACTTTTTAATATTCTTTTGTAAAATCGTGGGCCCATAGTATACTTCTAATTAAATTTATTTCCTTCAAAAATAAACAAAATAGTAAGCAAATACAATGAGTATAATTCACATTTAAATTCAGGTATAAAGAATAACTTTTTTTCTAATTAACCTACTCGACTTTGGGACGCCCATGTGCTAGAGTAGGTGTTAAATTTTGGGTGGGGGTGCGAATATGTTGGGTAAGTGAGCTCACATACTGTTTGAAATCATATTGCTATGTGATGTCTTCCAGTTGTTATAATCCAGTTTTTATAACGGCGGTTTCGAATTATCTTGGGTTTTCTATTAACTTCATGTGTGCAGGAAGTAAATTATTGTGGAGTTTTGGTGCTTGGTGGTTGTAGTTGCGTTGATACATTGCCTTCCCAGCAACGTTTGTGATAAGAGGGTTTCTATCTCTCGTGTTAAGACTGTGGATTCTATGTTGAAAATTTTCCGGATTTTTTGTAGATTAGTGAATGATTTCCAGGGAGTAGAGCTGTCTTGCATCCTTCTCTCCGAATCCATTGTATTCGATTCTATCCATTGTAACCCATTCTATCAGTTGATCTGATAGATATCAGTTTTTGCACTTTTAAAAGAGGGTCAAGATGCACGAAGTTTGTCCCTCCCATCCTACAATTCCGTAGGTAAGCAACGAAGGAATTTAATACTAGTACAGGTTTCAATCCCAATAGCTCCCTGAATGACCTCCTCAGTGGCCGGCCATTAATTGCGGCACCCAGGAACCAGAAATAATAATTATTGTTGGTTTGGTATCAGAGCAATACAACACAAGAAGCGAAATCCATTTTGGTCGGCTCCGGCTGCATTGGGCCAAAGACGCGAGTAATCAAATGGAAGAACACAATCTGAATGCTTTATCTATGGATGCTGTGCTGGCTCTACACTCTACAATGGTGGGGAGTTAGCACCAACGGTAGTTATAGATCAAAACACTACTGTGTATAATTTAACTCTGTTTTATGGAGCCAGGTTGGAGGTTTTTGTCACGAATTTCCATCTATAGTCTGCCCAAGCAAAGAAGACTTTCTGGCAAGATGGGAAAATGATTCCAGCATGGTTAATATTGGTGCAAAAATTATCAATTTGGTATCAAATTGTAGATCAGAATGTTTCCTACAAATTCAGATCAAATTTATCATTTTTGAACCAATATTGACCGAGCTGGAGTCATTTTGCCATCTTGCCAGAATGTCTTCTTTGCTTGGACAAGCTATATCCCTTGTTTTTATCGTTCTCTCTTACTCTATTTAGTTTCTTTTTTATCCTGCTCACTCTTTCGTTCTCTCTCTCTCTCTCTCTCTCTCTCTCTCTCTCTCAAAGTGTAAAATAAAGCAATATTATCCATCTATCTATCTCTCCATATATTGACTCGTTCATATTTATCCCAGTTTTCTTACATTCTTGCATTGTTCCGCATCTTCATCCTCAATCTTCTTCATCACCTACCTTTTATTTTCGCATATAACTGTAGCCAAAAAGTTGGGCGGTCACCTAGCTCATGTCATAGATTACCTACTAACAGCTGATGATCTATTGTCTCTTTTGAATTTGAAAACATCATCTAGACATTCTAGACCAATCGAAATGAAAACTCCAATTGACAACATCAGCTGTTGTAGCGCACAAGGAGCAGGCGAAGCCTCCTAACGTTATGACGTCAGCTATACTTCATCCCCTTTGTTTTCTTACTCTATTGAATCTATTCTGTTATCCTTCTGCTCTCGCTGTATCTACATCTTCGATATCCTCGATTTATTATCCAATGTACATTTTCTATTCTTCCCTATTATCTGGAATTTTTCGAAAATTGTTCTTCTTAATTCTTCCGTTCCAGTTCTATTTAATTTTGCGTTGTCACTTACTCCCAATCCTTTACGTGCTTTTATTCCTTTTCTCCATAATTATGTTCTTTAACTCCTCATCGGTTCTCATACAGCATATTTTGCTGAAAACTCTATTTCTCCCTTTTTCAATTATTCCATAGATCATATTCAAAAATTCTACTTAACATTTTCTCCTCCTTTTTTGACTTTAATATCCTTTATTCTCAATCACTCTAATATTTTTCTCACTAACACTCTTCCTCTTTTTTTCTCTTAATCTATCATTCCTACTCTCTATCTCACCTCTTCTTTTTCTCTCCTCTCTTCGGATCCTTCTCATTCTCCCTCTACCAAAATAATCGGTCTTTCGCTTTTTTTATTTGCAGACCATTTCAAGATTACTGTATCCACTACACTACACCGGTGTACGAAGATAGATAAGTGAACAATAAATATGACCGGAAATAAATAAATGGGGCAACTGATAATCATCCCGTCCATAAATAAATGGAAAATTGCATCTCTTGGGCAATTGTAGAAGAAGTGCTACTATTGTAGTTAAAGTCAAGCCACGTATTAGCCTATATTAGAATATAACTGGGCAATTACAAACGACGTACGCAAAAATCTGAGAATAACTTTGATCCATCAAATTAATTGCTGAAGTGTTTAATTTTTCGGATTTATAGGCGATTTCGATCAACTGACTATAAAATTTAAAACGATTCATCAAATTTATCTCTCAAACGTTTGTTTCGAACCATTAATTGTCTAGAAATTTCGAACTATTGTCTAGAGACGAATATTTTGTTTTTGTGTGATACTTTGTAATTGTGTGTACTTATGACAATTAAGTACCTATGACCATAACCATCTATCAATTCTCAGACCTTAATGTACAAAACAAGATGGCGGCAATATGGGCCTAGCCAAGCGTAATAGCAATAGTTAAAGTTGCTATTCTTTAGAAGTAATAAGACAGAAATAGCATATTTTTTATTTTTAAACATTATGATATTACAATATAATAAATATCCAATACAAAATAAAAAATCATTACAATATGATCAATTTCAAACTAGAATCTGACTTATTATTCTATCTGAAAAATAGAAATTCAAGACACTCAAATTCCAATCAGTTTTCCCTTACATGTTTGCACCACATGCTGCTCATTTTAACTATCTTCTGTCTCTGAAAATTCCCCCTAATATTTCCAGTTGCTTTTTTGATTTGGTTTTTTCTTCCGGTTAGCAAGTTTGAGAAATCTTATTGTCTTCTTTACACTCCAGTATCCATCCAAAAAATGAATTTTTCACTCAAGACGTTTTTTAGAGTGTTCTTTAAGCTTTGAGTTGTGTATTTTTACCATTACACTTCACATATCTTCGATAAAAAACTGAAATTATTCACTCTACCTCACCCTTTCAGAGGTGAGATTTGTACGGCCTAGGCCTACCGTTTTGTACAGTCACAAACTAGTCCCTGTTTGTAACCTTATCATTAATATTTTGGAGCTAACTGTTACACAAGGGAGATCACTGAGGTCACTTTTACTTTGTCTTCAACTTTTATAAGAAGGAAATTGTCCATTTCAACAATATAAATAGAAACAAATCCGAATTCCTCATGGCAATGCTGTTTGAAAATCAGAGATAGTGACATTGTTGCACTAATTTATAGAATTATCCTTATCTCTTTGTGAACACATTTTTAACAGAACATGCACAGATTGGGGGTCCTTCCTTTCTTTGGTATTTCGGCTGGTTGGGAAAAATTAAGGGAAATGCATCACTTCCTAATTTTGTTTTTTTTCTTGTCACTCCAATTAGTTCATGGTCTATGACAAGAAAAACGTCTTCCTCAATAATAAAACGGTCTTCAAAATTATTAATACAAACTATAGAACTGTCTTTCACTTCAAAGTTTCGATGAAAACCTTTCTAACCAATATGTCCAATTGTTCATTGAGAGTTTGTTATCAGGTAATACGTGAAAATAGAAATATGATTTTAACTATCATAGTTGGATATTCACAATCACGAACACAACACAGATGACCCATTTATAATAAATTATTACATTTTCAAGAAATTATGCCACATTATTTTAACATAAAACAAGACGAAACGCGAGTGTAATCCATTGTCAACTTCGAAAACATTCAGTAGGCCTACCTATCAAATGTACCAAAAATTATTTTTGTAATAAAACATATGATTTTTCTTGTCAACATTACCATAACGCAATGAAATCATGAATTTGGAATAGGGCAATTACTTCCGCCATTTTTCATACAATCGATAGTTACATTAAGGTCTGAGAATTGATAGATGGTTATGCTATGACTTGCCTATTGCTCATGTAGCCTGACGGCCAATTAAACGAATCTTGAATCTTAAATCTCAAATTCATAGGTAATTCAAGATTCAACCCTTAACTAACATGGTCTGTTGGTTCAAAAATGTTATGGCTGAATAATTGTTAAGTTCTTTGTCTTCTTTGCTTGGACGGGTTGTATAGTGGAGTGAATATGAAACTGGCAAACAGCTGGTAGGCGTAGACCCTTCATAGGGCTGTTGCGCCATTGACAAACAAACAAACAATTGTTAAGTTCATTCACAGTCTTCAAAACTATAATTTTTTCAAACTTCAAATGCTATAGGATTTCAATCTGTGAGCACTATGTCTGAGCTATTTCCTATACTTTAGAGCTATGAATTTCTAGTTTAGAGCTGTGTATATTGCTAGTGTAGAGCTACGTATTAAGCCATGTTTCCTCGGTTGAATACCCTTTGATGAAGACACATCTAATTGATATTATAATAAGATACATATAATACAATGCGATCACAATAACAAAATAATATGGAGGTCATCATATAGAATGAATTGTATCTTTTAAATCGTATCATGTATCACGGTACCGTATTGAAATGTGCTAAATTTTCATATAATCTTTAAAAATGATAAAACCGTGAACGCACAGCTATAACAAAATATTGGGCTTAGAAATGTATTATATATTTATTCTATATAGAAAAACATAAAATAAACAAGAAACGTTCCTATTTTTATTGTGAGAATGCATGGATGCACCATGCCTACCAACTTGATGTTGAAGAGCGATTTTTCCGCTACCTGACATAGTTCGAGAGTGCCTTTTATGACGTCATAAAACGGCCTAAATGCCTGCTAAATGCGCAGTCTGCTGCTCTTTTAACGGCTTGCTTATTCCGGCCTTATACAAGCGCCTTTCTGTAAACAATATGCCGCGACAAGTGCATGAAACTTTCACTGAAAATGAGGAAACTTATAACTTGTTTATTGGGCTTAATTTACGATACAAAAAATGTGAATTATAATAGGATTGATGAATTTCCAATGTAAGTCAATAATGTGCAGAGGTGGTTTTTTATGTTTCATTTATTTATAGAAATGGTATATACCGTACTAATTTAACCAATTTCAATAGTTTGTAGGACATAGTATATTATACCGGTAAATTTTAGGATATATTACATTCAGGATGACCAGAACCAAATCATGGAAGTACAAACTTTTTCGGAGTGATAATGTGAGAATCAGTCAAAAAATGCTTAGATTATCAAGCTACAGTTTTGTGAATCTTGCTATTCCAATATAAAATTTGCTTTTTTACTGCTTATTCGCTTTGGTTTAATAAGAGCAAGATATTTTAAAGTGTATTCATTCGACAATCATTGTTATGTAATGTATTGCGTTGATTCCAATGAAGCGTTTATTCCAATAAAGATAAGTTTAAGAAGGTTTCCTTGTGTTGAAAATTCCAATTCAATGATAAATTTTCAATTCAATCAAATATACTCAGCTCGACATGATCCCAGCAAACATAATAATAATGACAGGTTGTACGTATAGTAGCATACTGCTAATACTTATTTTCTCCGAGGGCTACTGTATTCTTTAACACTTTAAATAATTAAGATCAAAGTACCCTTTTTTTAAAGCAGCATACTGCTACTACTGTATATTGACGGAGTTCAAAATTGATTACCGTAAGTTCGTTCAATTAGCTACCTCATGGATTGAGAAGTCTTGTCTGGAGTTCAGCTGTATTTGCCTCTGAAATATTACCACAAATAACAACCGGAGATAGTTATAGACTGTCCAAGCAAAGAAGACATTCTGACAAGATAGGAAAATGATTCCAGCTCGGTCAATATTCGTTCAAAAATTATAAATTTCCTCTCAAACTATAGGAAACGTCCTGATGTACGATTTCAGTTCAAATTTATAATTTTGGAATCAATGTTAACTGAGCTGAAGTCTTTTCCCCATCTTGCCAGAATGTCTTCTTTGCTTGGACAGACTATAGCTGAATCGATTAGGCCACCACCGACAAAAAGTACACCGGTACACGACTCCTTGATGAAGATACGATGCTAAATGACCGGGTCTTACTGACTTTAACTATGGTAACGGTAATTACACAAAGAAAATCGAGTCCATATAGTCGTCAAATCTTTTTTATTGCCGTAATAAATGTATGTTTGAAATCATATTTTACTGAGCAATAAGTGAAATATGCATCAGAGAATGTTTTTGAACCAGGGTAGGGCGTACATTATTTTGTATGCTTTATTGCAAGATGAACCAGCTTTTCTGTAGGTTGATTGCGGTTGGATAACATATTAACCAATCAGAAAGTTTGTCCTGAAATAGATAACAGGGTTGAGATTCTTATGCTAATAGATTAATTTGATTTTGAACTTAAACAACAGGTTGGTTAGTTCCTTAGACAGCATTAGTGAGAGGAACTATTTGGAAATTCTATTAGATATGATTCCGTTGCAAAATGATGATTTTATATTTTTTGATACTGTGGAATACGAGAAGCTGGAATGCCGACCAATATTTGGAATGGAAAATCGCAATAAGTCAAAAAAGAAGATTAGATGTACAACAATATCTTATTCTTGTCCCCTTGTTGGCACCCCTGTTCAAAGAACATAACTTATGAAGTTTCAATAAAATATTTATATTCATATAATTTATACTACTTCTATACTACTAATAATTTGTACTACTTTACTGAGAGATGAAATTTCGAGATTGATGATTGAGACAGAATCGATGCAGGATATAGTTTCTTTCAAATCTCGTAATTTATAAAGTTATGATAAATGTATCAGTCAGTTTTCTTTATTGAGAGATGAAATTTCGCGATGAATAAGTGAGCGACTACAGTGTTCACACCAAGCGTGACGAAACCTGATAAAATTCAGTGTGAAATACAGGTCGATTTGAGCTCGATTCTCGAAAAATGTAACAAGAAATCGCCAATAAACTGATTTGCTATTCGAGGTTGAGCGTGTTTCACGCATGATATGCTTCATGTTGACCTTATCTGTACATGGAATCAGTCAGACGTCAAAGGGGGGATGCACCAAGTTCAATGTTGAAATAAATAAATGAAATTCTCAAAGAGATACGAGTCATGAAACTCATGAAGTATGTAGTCTGTCCAAGCAGAGAAGACATTCTGGCAAGATGGGAAGATCACTACAGCTCGGTCAATATTAGTTCAAAAATTATAAATTTGATCTCAAATTGTAGGAAACATTCTGCTCTACAATTTGAAACAAAATCTGAAATTTTTGAACCAATATTAAATGAGCTGGAGTGAGTTTCCCATCTTGCCAGAATGTCTTCTTTGCTTGGACGGACTACATCTATTCGCAGTTCGACATTGTCTAGTGCTAGTTTTGTTCTCCAGTGTTGTTTGCCAGACGTAGACATGGCTTGTATTTTACATGTTCGTTCGCGAGCCTTTCAAACTGTTCACACTTCTTCATTAAAACCACTTATCTTATGACCTGTTCCCATCCCGAGGCGCGACGTGTTCCTTGTTGAATAACTTGTGAATATTCAGTTCAATACCGCTTATCTAAATGTTCGGGAAGAGAAGAGCCTGTGCTGAAAGCGTGCGAGAATCGAAATCGGAAAGGAATGTTGGAATAGTGTGATGTGTGTAAAATCAGGGAGAATAGAACTAAACTATCCTATATTCTATAATACTTTCTGTGTAAAACAGATAATGGTATGATGAGTTTAAAATCAGAGAGAATAGAACTAAATTATCCTTCTATATACTCTCTGTGTAAAACAGCTAATGGTATGATGGGTCAGATAGAATACAACTAAATTATCTTATTCTTTACTCTCTGTGTAAAATAGATGAATAATTTAAAAAGGTTAAAAGAGTGCTCGGAATAATTTGTTTGAGTTGGTGTAGTGGACATTATGGCTTGAAAATTACGAAATTTGGTTTGCTCTTTTACGTATGAGATGAAAATTGGAGAGGGATTAGAGTGCTCAAATAGATGGCAATCCGAATATAGCTGAATAAGGTGCTGATAAATGTAGAAAATTGAGAAATTTGGTTTTATCATATGTATAAATAGCTGAGATTATAAGAATGTCTCTATGAGTGTTCCAAATTATTTTAAAATAAACAAGTTTCATGAGTATGATGACTCGGAAAAAAAAGATTTGATGAATTTTATAAGATTAGACATCTAATTTTGATTTGTTTCTTATTCAGTCTCCCCAACCAAGGAACTGAAATATTTTATTGACCGAACGTAAGTGAGGTCTAAGATTCGAGTCGACGATTTTGCATTTGTTTGTATGTATGTTTGTACGTATTTTTGTCTTGAAAAATAAATGAAAATCAAACACCCTTTTAAAAAACTTTAAAATTAATAAAACACAGACATGTTTCGGTACATTAGGCCATTATCAATGTGGATTATTATTTTATCCACATTGATAATGGCCTAATGTGCCGAAACATGTCTGTGTTTTAATAATTTTAAAGTTTTTTAAAAGGGTGTTTGATTTTCATTTATTTTTCAATTATTTTAAACAGCCCTAAGTTTTAAAGTTCAGTATGTTTGTATGTATGTATGTTCCGCATTTACGACTGAACGCGGCAATACATTCCAATGAAATTTGACAGGGATGTTCCTCTTGAAATTGCGCGTCGATGTATATGTAAAGTTTTTCAACAATTTTCATATTAAGGACGAAAAAAGGAAAAAAGGATTCAACTATTCTCTGATGTAGGTATACTCCGTACATTATTATTGATAGTATATTTAATAATTTCTGTTGATATTACTAAAACATGTGATATTATGGCGTTTCGAAAAATTCTACTTCAGATGATATTTTTTCACTGAAGTCGGCTGAGATACTTCAGATGAATATCAAGGTAAGTTTTCCTTTATGGGAAACGGTCCGACGGTCGACCACAGACTAACAACAAGAGCTAAGATTGGCCACAGCTGTTCGACTGCAGCCAACCATCGGACCGCTTCGCATGATGGAAAACATTACAGATACTGATGAGATACTTACAGAGATACATTACAGATACTTAAGAGACTGATGCCCAGTTTTCCAAGCACTCTCAAATTTTGACGAATCGTCAACAGGACAGCTGACATTTTCTTTAAGGTTATTTCGTTCACATCTACTCGTCGGTACGTTGTGAGGGTATGCATTTATCCAATGAGCAAATAAATGAAGTATCGTATTATTTAAATATCTTATTTGATCATTAAATAAAGTATCTTCATTTATTTTATAAGGGAAAATTGAAATAAACATATAAAAAAAATATTCAATGGATGATCCATCCAATTGATGGATTATCTGGAGAATATAGGCCCTTTTCTTTCAAAGTTACTCCATCCGTTCTTTTATTTTCTATTATAAGACATTTCAGCGATCAATCTCAACAGCAATTGTTTCTCCTCTAAATTGAAATTGATAATAGGCCTATGATTTATTTTGTCCTCAGTCATTTCAAAAAATACAAAATCGCATGCAAACACTCAAAGTAATCTACTGAATTATAGCAGGACCTCCTAAATACCTCCTGGTACTTAGAAGGTCCTGATTATAGGTTCTCGCTTTGAACTGATGATAATATCATTATTTTGTTTGAGTACCGTATCTAACTAATGAGAATTCAGATACGCTCCAGAAAATGAATTCCAATACTAGCCTACAACAATCGTAGAAATTAAAAAAAATCCTAGTGTTCTATTGACGATTCGTCCAAGTTTCAGGGTCCCTCAAGTCTGAGGGTGCTTGGAAAAACCGGGCATACAATCTCTATACCTATAATGTGGCAGAAATTGGGGAAAAATTAGGAGGAAATATGTGGGTTGAGGTGATTTATTTTGAACTTGGATACAGCTGAGGTTTTCAAGTTGAGATAAAGGATTAATGTGGCATGCAATATTTATTTGCATGTATTCAATTTTGATGTAATTGTCTGTGTGTAGCACTAGCTGTGGCCATAGTGACGGACTGATGCCGACAAAAACTAAAGCGTGACTGTGGCCACTGCATTGCTGACTTCCTCGTGCCGACTTTCGGAATCGACGCACAATTAGAACGTACCGCAAAGACAGACAGTGCTTTTATGATGTAGGGAACATGGGTGACTTCGTGAGGTCTACCGTTCACAGAACTACTAGTACTAACTATTTTGGTTATCATTCAAAATCTGGAAAACAAACGTTTTGGACTCAATTGTCTGTGTTTTTATCCAATAAGTACATTGTATTTTTTTCAAATAAATAAATATCTTGTTTTTCTGATGTCCTTAGAATATCTTATGATACAATAAAATAGTTGTTGTACAATATACAATATCTCATCAATAATTCCCTGCATAATATCAACATTCTGAATTAATGAATTTTGTTATAAATTTTTGTCAGAAATCTTGATGAATGAATAAAGTAATGGACCAGATTTTTTTTGGAACTTCAACTCAATAACTCTGGACTCAAATCAATATCTGGCCAAACAAACTTTCTCACCATCATATAGTATAACTTATAATAAGCATTGTTTCTAAAATCCTGTATTTTCTATTTTAAGTTTTCCAGGTCAAAATTAACATTCTTTATCTGCTCTATTAGACATGTTTGTGTCTCTGAGCTTTTTTCAGAGGTGACATAATTATTCAATTGCAAAAATTCAACTTTCAAAAAGCATAATAAAGATACTGTATAAATGTTTTCTTGCTCTGATTTCTGATTAAATAAAGTTTTGTCTAGGATGACAATATTCTTGTGCTAATATTGAGAACCATACACATAAATTAATAAATGTTCTTGAAAATTATTAAGACAAAGCACTTACCAATATGGAAAGGCATAGCATACTTTCAGGGGCATAACATACTTTCAGGTCTAGAGATTCATTTATTTATTGTATGCCATTAAACTAACAATATTCAGACCTTTTGCTCCATATTGCCGGAACAACTTCAGAATCAGATGATCGGATAACAAGGAAAATCTCAATGTGTCTCACCTACACTATTTATTATTTTATTTATATTATCTACAATAGTTTGAGATAGAGGTGGCAGTGATAGTTCAAGGGATCGATGAGGAGGACGAGGAGGAGGAGAAAGGGTAGATTGCATGTCTTGTTCGATTCAACTCTTTATAAGAAAGGGACACAAAGAAGGCGCCTAACACATAATAAAGATGTGTGAAATACTAGCTCAAGCATGGTGCTTGTCTCACATGACTTCTTGTGACTCAGAGAGACATAGCTTTCTCCTCTCTCTCACACTCATTCTTTTTCACTCTCTCTTTATCTCTTGTTTTTCTCATTTTATCACATCTTCAATCCATAACATCACAGTTCTTTACTTCCCTCAAATCAAGCTTAACTTCAATACAAGTCTCTCCTGATCTAATTCAATCTAGTGTTTTTCAATAATGTCTAGTTATTTTTTTAAAGGTAAGCTTATATTTTCAAAATAATAATTTGTTTAATTGGAAAACAGTTGATAAAAACTAATAGTGCATGATAATTAATCCATTTATTGATATCACAATGTAAAGAATAATTATGCTCTTCCACTATAATATTGGTCCTCATGTACGGTAGTACCGTAGATTTGAAAAAAATATATATACCGTATATTATAATAGTTCTGTTTCCACAATTGTGTCAACAAAGACTGTAATTGCTATCAATAAACATTATTTATTAATTAATTTATCAATAATACTTGTCATGGGTAGCACAGAAAGCCACTTTATCAACAATAATGTATCATTGTGTTACAGTAATGAAATGAATGCACAAAATAAAATAAAGGTAGTCTTCAAAAATATATAAGTTACATGTAAGGCTTATGCAAGTGAATAGATATACAGTAAGTTTATACAGTGGGTATCGTTTAGAAAATATAGGTGCGAGTACAATACAATAATAGATAATTGTTATCTTAAAACAGTTATCACAGTAAGGAGGACAGAAACAATATTGACTCCAATATGAATCTCTATTTTAAATTTTTAGCTAAGAATTTAGACAAATTTATGAATATATTGAAGGATGTTAACTCAACACAATAGTTGAGATTCTCATACAATTTCAAATTCCAGGTTAGAATATTTCAAATTAAAATATAATAGCCTAAGTCTGGAAATTAGTTTTTGTGATATTAAATTATATTATTCAAATTTCATGTTATTGGAATTTCAATATTACAAATCCACATTACAAATTGTGTGTGATTGAAGCGAAATTGTAAATACAGCTAGAATACCAAACGATTTATGAAAAAGAACAAATTTGAATAGTTTGTTACTATTATTGAACTCTAAATGAACTTAGAAATAATAATCTACCAAGTGAAATTACTCAGGACATTTTAAAAATATATTTTAGAGGAGTTCAAATTCATTAGAAGAGAAATTGAGAATAAACGGAGTGCAAAAAATTGTGCGATGGCCGGGAATCGAACCCGGATCAACTGCTTGGAAGGCAACTATGCTGACCATTACACCACCATCGCACTTGAGAATGACAGACAAACTGCTAGTATTTAAAGCAGACAAGAAAATTCCGCAACCCGATAGTTCTGTAGCTATTAGCGGTTAATTCAAATTTGTAAAGATGAGGGAATTCATATTTTCTGGAACTTAAAAGTGGACTTTTATCGAAATTCAAAATTGTTTGTGATAAAATATTTTTGGAAGTGAGAAATTATTAAGTGAAAGTGGAAATGTGGATAGACATAATAACCTACATCTTAAACCTTCATCATCACTCATTCATCCTTTGCTCAAAATACTTGGAAACCAAGTCGCAATTGTAAAGGATGAATAAAGAAAAGAAAGAATATTTACGTTTTGATCATTTATTTCATTCATTCTTTAAATTTTTAACTACCTGTATTAGGCTATCTTGCAAATAATAAGTAATAATCCACCCTCAAGTAAACAATAATATTATCAAGTTAATATTATTAAATATAATATTATTAAGGAGCACAACAATATTATTCATTTTAATGATCCACTTCTTTATTCTTTTACAATCCGCGTTCCTACTACATCAAGGTAACCACTGTCCTTCACTAAATCCAGGTTTATGCCTCTATTAGAGGTTTAGAGATTTTTGATAAAATACAGACTTTTTCAATTAATCCGGAAGTTTAAATCCGTTCCTATTTTATTATTGTAATCAGTACATTCTACAAAATCCATCAGTTGATCAGTTCAATATTATCAATCCAAATTGGATTATAAGTTTTGGTCAAACGCCTGTTTTTTCCATTCCTTTTATTGTATTATACAATAATGTAATGGAATAAATAAGTGGATCTGGTGATTTTTCAAAAAATTCAGGCAATTGAATATTTTTTGGAGGTTCTATGGATAACCCGTTATGTGATTCGATTAGGAAGTCCACCAAATGTAACTTATTCAGGCCACTGACACTCTACTTAGCTGAGCACCACAGACATCATTTCCAGCCTCACCTTATGATAAACGATGAACTAAAATTACGACTAGAAAATATTCGGCATTGGTCATCACCACCACCAAATCCGTTTGCATTCGTTTATATTAATAATTCATTGAGATCTTGGTTTCTTATGAGTAACCTGTGGTGATTCATTATAATGAGCCTCAAGACTTGTTTTTTAATGCACTCCCTTCTCATATTTTCATTCCATCTGCTTGTCAGAATCCATAATTTTTCACGTTCAACTCACATAAACATGAGGAGTTGAGAAAAAGTACCTATTAATTATTGGGATGCTATTATTAGATGGCAAAGCATGCCAAAGTTATGTATCCTTAAATTTCTTTAATCATTGCATTGGAGCTGGTGATAATTATCTGAAAAGAGAATCATGATCTGGGTGATACTTCATAAATATCTTATTGATTTTCTGATATAATTATATGACGTTGATAGTTGAATAAATTCTTCTATAGGGCTATTATTGCATCTTATATCCACGGTTCAATAATCAGGGAGCGAATTTTATATATTTATTATCAAGTTACAACATATCCTTAATGAAAGGTTCAACAGGATTACTCCCAAAAGTGCCCCTTCACCAATTTTTCATAATAAGTCCAAATATTTAGGTTATGCCACTTTGGTTCATTTCGTTGTTTGGTAAATTTCTTTTTTCTCCTTCTTCTTTGTCTCTCCCCATTAGGTATATTATGCCTTTACAGCGTTGGAGTTTGGTAAAAAATTGAAAATAATTTTATTCTGCAATCTGAATTTTAACAGGTATGTCGTTCGTTATATTGTACTTTGTCTTGAAAGGCCACCCTGGAAAAATAATTCATTTCAAAAATAAACTTTACCGAGTTTAACTTACTCGAAAAATATGATTCCAACGACAAGTAACACCCATCAAACCTGAATCCTGAATTTTTCGGGAAACGAGAAGAAAGTTGAAGGGGGGGGAGGAACGTGTAACAAATGTCCTTGTAGGTTGCTTTGGGTGATGGGGGGGGGGGTTGAACGACAGCCCCTACTTCGGTGATGGGGGAAAGGTACTCGGTCCAGCCCAGTGGAGTGATGTACGGTGGACCCTCAGCGACGTCTGGAAAAGGGGAGGGGGAGGGAAGGGGGTACTACGATTACCTGGTCTCGATTTAATTAAAGGAGGCCCCCCTTTGTTGTTTTACGCTTTTAATTTTCACACGCGCGGCGACCTCGCCTCGCGCGGCCATATATTATAATCAGAAGGCACCGGCCGCGTCATACTGTCATCGCACAGGCTATTGAGGAGAAGGAACGGTCTCTCTCCCCCCTCTCACTCTCTCTCCCTCTCTTTCCCTCCTAATTCTCCTTGTCTTTCGTTGGACCCGGGCGTCGTCGTCGCCGTGGAAAGGTTGACGAGAAACGGCGCAAATGAAAGGGGAATTTATGACTTTGCTGTTATAGTCTGTCCAAGCAAAGAAGACTTTCTGGCAAGATGGGAAAATGACCCCAGCCGGGTCAATATTGGTTCCAAAATTATAAATTTGGTCTCAAATTGTAGATTAAAATGTTTCCTACTATTTGAAAACAAATTTATAATTTTTGAACCAATATTGACCGAGCTGGAGTAATTTTCCCATTTTGTCAGAATGTCTTCTTTCCTTGGACAGACTTTACCTTTGTTACCCTTTTTCTTCACTTTTCCCTTTACACTCAAACCCCCCTCACCCCTCTCTACCCCTTTATAGTTTTCTCTCTTGTTCCCCAGAGCCATTTTGAACCACCCCCAACACCCCTCCCCCTCCGCGAGCTATCTTTGACGAGCTGCTGGCCTAGAGCGCTCGCTCACACACGCGTACGTACAAACGTGTCCAAAGCTGAAATTTCATCCGGGATCAGGCTTCTGTTGTATAATTTTCGTGTGTAGTGGTGAGGTTACGACTGATGAAGATTGAGATGAGAGGTGAATTTGTGTATTGAGATTGAAGAATTGTGTTATGGGGGGTTATTGAGGACGAAGAAGAGAAGGTAAGAATAGAGTAGTGGTTGGAATATGGAATAGTATGACTCGTTTATTTTTAATATGTGGCAAAGTTTTTGGACAGTAATGTTACGTAACCACAAGGAAGAACAATTAATGGAGCCGGGGGTTTTTGGAGAAGATGTGGAAAAGAAAGGTATAGAAGAGGGTAATAGAAAGGAGGAGGAAAAGTACAAAGTAGAGAAGGAATGTGAAGTGATGACGAAGAAGAATAGGTAGCAAGAAAAATAAATGATGTGACAGGGGATGATGAGGAATTTGTAATCCAGGGGAATTAAACATATGTAACGAGGGATTGTTAGTTACTGCTAGTTCAGTAGTTTGAGGTGAAGGATAAGTTTGATGATAAAATAATTAGTGAAGTGGTTGACTTTGGTTCCATTTTTTTGATTGGTTGAACATAAATATTAATGCCCGGTTTTTCCAAGCACACTCAAATTTGAGGGATCCTCAAGTTCACTACACTCTACTACATTTCCTATACTTATCATGGAAAATGTCAGCTGTTCATCAAAATTTGAGGGTCCCTCAACTTTGAGTGTGGTTGGAAAAACCGGGCATTAATCATTCACTGAATAGAATTTTATTCATTTCAATTTTCTTTACTGAATTGACATCAGTCTGTATAATTTGAAGACAAATTTTATGATCAGAAAGTACAAAACCTATAAATTTGTACTGTTTTCCAAGCTATTCAATTAAAAAGAGTAAAATATTATAACAATTATAGCAGAGATAAGTTATATTTTCAAATTCAAGACGACTTATGAATTAATGACAGCAAAAACCGTTGAAGACAATTATCACCCCTTAACTTCTAATTTATGCATAGTAAATGGTTCAGAAACGTCCTACTCATGCCATTAATATCAGCCGAAAATTAAAAGACCGAGAAGCTATCGATGATATTTTTTGCCCACATCCATCGATGATTTGAATTATAGAACCGTAGATCAGAATCAGATTATTTCAAATAGCTAGAAAACAATTTAAACTCAATATCCAACTAATAATGCGTTTTCAATGATTAATCATAAAACTATAACCATTATATAGAATGTTCTGTGTGAGCGAAGGTGAATTTGAATTTCATCCTGTGTTGCTCCGTTAAATTTTGAATATTTTCCATGATGTCAATTTTCTAAAAGAATTCCATCTCAGAAGTGTTCAAATTAAATAAAAAACTCAATACTGAAAAGAAAGAATTACTTAGAATTTCTACTCTTATTTCATGAAAATGTTTATGTTTTCTGATAATACTTCAAATTGTAAATAATCAAATAGTAATAATAAAACTTCAGTAATTAAATACTTCAAAAAATCAATAATTCAAATAATCAAAAAATTCAGTTTGGATTTGGTGTAAAACTAGACTGATGATAGCAACACTGATATAGGTATTAAGGGATAGCTTTAAAACAGTCAAAGTCAATTATGAGGAATGATAAATGCGATAAATGCGATGATTAAATTGCGATACAAAATTTTTCATCACCTTCTCCTAACAAAATGGAGTCTTACACCATTCGTGAACAAACAAATTTCCATCGCAAACTAGTCATGAATTTCATCAATCTGTTATAATTATTTTTTTCATTACTTATTATGGCATCTAGTCAGAGACTAATAAATTAATCTATTTCAACTTGAAGTGATTATAGTGTTATAATTATGTCTTGTATTATGAATTTGTTGAATTGGCATAGATCCAATTCAGTACCACTCTTCACAAGGTGAATGAGCATCAACTTTCCCACTACAGTACTTATTAATGTTAATGTAATACTAGCAGTGGTAATTTGAAATATTGTAGAGTAGTACCAAACTCTTAAATATCTGATGCTTCATATATTATAACTTTCTCACTGCTATTAATATTAATGTTCAAGTAATAGATTCAAGGTAGTAATGTATGTATAGATGAATAGGTAGGTATGTATATGAATAGATGTAAAGGAGTAATGATAATGTATATTTGTACTAAAATCTGCTGTCAGTGGTACTAGAGTATCTGAAATGATCCTTCGGAACTCTTCAATATCTGATGTTTTATGTGTTAGAACTTTCTCACTACTAATAATGCTCGAGTAATAAATGTTGATGGTGTATATGTATATTAACGTTAAATTCTGCAGTTGGGAAGCATCTGGTTGATTACCTTTCTCCTCAGCTCGCAAATCAGCCCAAAGATTGGTTTGTCCATAAGTTGCAGTGCGAGGTTTCTCGTTTTGAGTTTTGACATTTATGTTGTCTAAACGGTTTCGCTGAGGCGCTAATAGATTCGCAGCTCCGTTAATCCGTTAATAGCGGGCGCGCTCTTATCCGTACCGAACAGCGCCAGATGAAAATGAGCTGCTGAAGGACAGAAAATCGCACCGGCATCAATTAGCCGGCTCGTAAACGTAAATTAGTTGAGATAATAATCTGGACAACGGTTTTCTGAGCTGCTGTGCAGAGGGTCCCCGGCGCAGATTGTCTTCACTTTTCAGTCTTGGCCCTGCTAGAGATGAGTTTGTTGTAGAAGAGGGGAGGCAAAGAAAGAAATAATAGGAGAAGGGGGAGGAGGAGGAGGAGGAGGAGGAGGAGGAGAAATGATAAAGAGAGATAAGAGAGAAAGCAAAGTACTTGAAGATATGATATGATTGAGAACGTGAAGGCATATTAGTAGTTAAAAAATGCATAATCGAAGACGACGTCGAAGATGTGAAGATAATCAAAGTGTGATGGAGAAAAGAAGGCATTGACTATAGGAAGGAAAATCATAATTCAGATTATTATTCAATAAATATGAACAGTACAAAAAAGAGATGAGAAAATGGATGAACAGTTGGCATAGTTGAGAGAAAAGGTGATGTAGGAAGTGAATGCATACAAATTGAATTGAATAGAAGTTAATGTATGAAAAATTCATAATAATTTAGATTATTACTCATGGAATTAATCGAACAGGAGATGAAAGCCAAGACATCGCTTTTGAAGGGATATGAAAAGAATAGAGCGGGAAAATAGGATAAATTAGTGAATTGAAGGTGTAAAGCAGAAAAAATGATAAAACATGAAGATGGAGATAAAAAGTCGAGAATTAGAAAGTTGAAATAGAACAAAGAGAAAATCCCAATGAGGGTAGTGCCGAAGAAAGGTGTGGAAAATATGGAGGAATAAAAATATTGAAGGAAGACGTGTTGTAGAGGATAGAAATTAGGAAAAGCCTTGAAAAAAAAGAGACAAAAATATGAGTTAGGGTTAGAGATCTGAATTGAACCGAGTAGGGAAAGCAACAACAACAAAGATGAGAATGAGAGGGTAAACTCAGAAAAAGACAAGAGAAGTCGAGAAAAAGAGAATAAATGAGGAGGGAAGGATAACACAGTGTATTATATCAGAAGAAAATAGTGCAAAAAGAAAGACTTGAAAAGGGGTGAATGGAATGATATGACATTCAAAAAAGGATGTGGACAGGGACCAGTGCCAAAGAGGAAATGAGAAGCAGTTGAAGAGGGAGAAAGGCAAGTATGGGTTTAAAAAACCTTGAAATGCATCAAGATTAGCAGAAAGTTTAGATGGAATTGTTCTTGGGTATGGTATTGAAAATTTATTGTTGCTAGATTGAGGTCAGTAGATGGCTCATACCTTATAAAAAATGAATTAAGCTTGTTCAGATTATGAAGCCAACATTGTATAATCAAAATATAATACAAAGGTAATTGAAGAGTATGAAATGAATAAAAATGAGAAATTTTTTGTCATTTTAGAAATAGGAGTGTACTATAGTAAGGAATGTGATAGACGAGTTGTGTGATAACAGAGGGCAGTTAACATTGAAAATTGACAGCCACGAATAGAATTGAAGTGAGTGTTTTATTAGAAATCCTGATCGTTCATTGAAATGCATTATAGCTCATCTGACTTATCTTTCATCAATTACCTCATGTTTTTTGACCCCATATTTAGCTGTAAAAACTGATTAAACAATAAACATATTGAAATTTCGGCAAGTAATAGTTTTTCTGTTATTATTATTAGCGTATGGCTTTATTTGGTGGGGAGACCAAAAGATAATTCCACCTCGCCAACATAACCATGTTTCGCCAATATAGGAAACATTGAAAGTTCTTGATTATTTTCACTGTAATTTGGATTCCGAGAAGTCTTTTACAATTTAGAAAGTCTGAGAGCACTAAAACACAGGTCAAAACACTAATCCAAGACTGGTGACAATCCAAGTAAATGGTGACTACTGTAAAATAAATAATAAAGTTCCCTCGTATAAATATTACATTCTGTTTATGATTTAAAATTGGTAAGAAAATGAGTTTTTATCTAGTTCCCAATTTTCAATTTCAAATGAAGGACTTTTGGTTGTATATTTTTCTCTGCATTCTACAAGTGACATATCATTAATATCAACCCTGATTATCATTAATGATATGAGAATTACATTTTGTATCAAACCATCAATACTTTTCAGTTTTTGTGACAATTAATGACTACTGTGAAATAAATAATAATGTTCTCTTGAATAAATATTACATTCTTTCAATGTGTCGAAACATTTTAATCCTGTAATACAGTTTTATAATGTACATCTAACAATATTTGTGCCTTAATACTCGTACAACGCCATGAATGTATTTGTGAGACATTCTGTATCAAACCATCGATAACTCTTTAGTGAGTATTTATCGTTGAGCTAAACGAAGTAAGGTGAAGTCAGCCAGCTCTTGCTTTGCTTTGAATTTAGTTATTATTCTGCCCCATCTATTCAGTTCTGCATTCGACCGACTATATATGGGCAACAACTTACAAACAATAGTATGCAGGGGGATAGATAGTTGAGAATCGACACCCTGTGCTATGTGGGGGAAAAAGGATGGAAATATTTGAGATAGAGGATAGAAAAGGAGGATGCACATCACATACCTAGTATATTACGGTATAAGGTACCAAGATATAATCTAAGCAATAGATCTTTGGCTAACTTTACTGAGTTTCAGTTTGACCTGGGGGAAGCCGGAGCGAATTCTTCTTCTACTTTTTCTTCTCTTTCTTCTTCTTCTTCATCTTCTTTTCATTCTTCTTCCTCCTTCTCCTCCTCTTCCTTCTCCTCCTCTTCCTTCTCATCTTCTTTCTTCACCTCTTCTTCCTCCTTTCTCTCCTGCTTCTAATTTCTGGAAATTGTTTCTAATTCATCTCTTCTGTTTCATCTTCTTCTACTTATTGAATGATTATTCTTCCTACTTTTGAGGTTTCGGTGCACTAACATTGCCACTGCAAGTCTACATTTTTCTCTTGTATCTGTAACCCTATCAACAACTAAGATTGGTGCCAAACCTATTATTTCATTTCGTTACATGAAAATAGAGGCAGGAGTTTTTATTCATTAGCTTTGTTTCGCTTCAAGTTTAGATGAGAAACTCTAATCTTCAAACGTTGATGCCCGCGGCATCTAGTAGCGAATTCATGCACTAACACGCCGTCACCATCCGTTTTCGGTTTACTTTTCGAGCGATGGCCTTTCATTCTCTCTCATAACATAATGTCATGTCGTTAAAATTTAGGAGCTGTTGAGGCACTTTCCAAGTGCTATTTTCCGAGGAAGAGACGCATTTTGTCTGTCCGCCTTCACTTTTTATATTACCCTTTTATTTTGGTATATTGCTGACAACATTTTAGAGAAGACGACTCAATATTCTTAAAAATGTCATCGCTGGAAAGCTTTAAAAATTAATGTAATATACTGTAGTAATACTATGAAACATCAGTAAATGAATATTTTTATTGGACATTGAATAAAATGAGCATTAGAAACAATAATAATTACTACTGTATTATGATATTTGTTCTGATTTATTTGAGCAGCTCCTCATTTTTATCATTCAAATTATTCACTTCTACATTATAATAGAAAATTCTCAATGAATCTTCTCCAGTAAATACTGAATAAGAAAAAGTCATACATTCTCCTATCGCAGTTTTATAAGTTTTTCATCCAAGTATTATTCAGTTCCGGCGTTCACTACACTTGAATCAGGAGGAATAACTAAGCAAAGCCTCTACTATTTCCCTCCAAATAAACTTTGATAGTCAATGTTGTCAGAGATTGGTTTGAACAATAATCATTATTGAATGGTATATTGAATAGTTATTCTATCATAAATATTCGTAATTGACGGTAGATATTCGTTATAGACTTTACATATGAATCTAAAATGCTTCCTATTTTTTAACGCCAAAGAATTAGTAAATTTAAATTATATATAATTGCAGTGACTGAGAAGTCGGTAGGCCTTTACAAATTATAATGAAAATTCAGAAAAATTTAAATTTGATCATTGTATGTATTCGTATGCCTTATTCGGTGGGGAGTTCCAAAAGGAAGTTCCACCGGCACCATAACCTTAATTTACGTCGATGGGAAATCATGGTATTTCTGGATAGGACCCACTGCGATTTGAAATTACAAAAAATTTGATCATTAAGAATTCACTATCGATTAGATTTGAATGAAAAATATCAAGCTTTCATCCCATTTAGCTCATTATTTAATCTCATATAGCTTACGAGCTTAATTTCAAATAGCTCGTATTATTTCTCAACATTATTTTCTCAATGTTAACGTGATAGATGTAATCTATCAATGATAACTTGAATGTAACATTAATCTGTAGGAGCACGCATGACATGAGCATGCATGATGTCAATCGGTGATCAAGCATCACATGTGGACACATGTATGTGACATGGTGAGTAAACAGGTGCTCCGACTACTTGATACTTGCTCTTCAAGTTTCAGAGGGGAGGGAGGTTGATCAATTTGTGGGAGGGGTGAATCTTGACATGTTATAAGGATGGGTGGACAGTTCAAGTTGACTGTGTGTTTAAAAGCTCGAATGCTATTGGTCAGTTATCCACAGTCTTACTTTCAATGCGAGTCCAAGTTGTTACAATGAGCACTTGGTGTATGGTAGAAAAAAGTTCAAGTCATTCAATTCAAATGAGTGATGGAGATTCAGGATGAGGAAGGGAAGGGCGTGTGAAGAGGGAAGGTGAATCGGGAGAATAAATAGAAGAACGATAGAATAAGGAAGAATTAAAGAGATAAAACGGAGGAGAATAGGAAGAAGAAGAAGCTTGGAAGAAGAGGATCTGCATGGGTAGAGAGCAAAACATTTGAAGAGAATGAAAAGAAATTAAAGAATAGAATGAAGCAAGAGAATTTGAAGAGAATCGAATAAAGTGAAGATTAAAAGGAAGAAGTCGGAAGAAGGAAGTCGTAGAAGAGGTACCCTGAGGAAATAATTGAAGAAAGAAGAAGAGGAAGAAGAAGAAGAAGAAGAGGAGGAGGAGGAAGAAGAAGAGGAGGAGGAAGAAGAAGAAGAGGAGGAGGAAGAAGAAAAAGAAGAAGAAGAGGAAGAAGAAGGACAGTTGAAAGTTGAAAAGAGGCAAAAGAGGGAAAATTAATATTGAACATTCAAAGTGATTTAGATGAGAAATAAGATTCAGAATAAGAACGAAACGGAGGTGAAAAAGATCGAAGATAGAATCAGTAGAACATTGAATGATTGTTGATAGACACGGGTAAAAACGATACGGAAGGAAATAAAAAGTTGAGGAAAAGAAGGACAGAAGAAGGTGGAGAGTGGAGAAGGTAAATGAAGAAAAAAGAGAGAAATGATGGAGTACGGAAAAACAAAGAAGAAATATATTTCATTGAGAAGAATACAGTGATGGAGAAAAGTCAGTCGAGAATTATAAAAATGAAATAGAGATTGAGTAGAAATACGAAGTAAGAAGAGTTCAAGAGGACTAGTCGAGAAAAAACTAATATGAGAGTAAGAAAAATGCTTATAGAAAATACAATAGAAGATAAGAAAGTAGGAAATGAGGAAGAAGAAGAGGATGGATCCAAAGGAGGAACAAAAAGAAGAAACCAAGAAAGGAGTGAGAGAATGGGAATGGGGGAAGATTGGAGACATCTTGTCTTTTTATCAAGAGAACTTGCATACATAACACTCACTCTCTTCTTTCCATTTCCATTTTACAATCTTGGACGTTCAGTCTTAGCTTGAGGACGACCGACCCCTTTCTTTATGCAGTCCATAAGTTGCATTCTTCCCTTATATGGCGCGGGAATTCACTATGTGACTCGTTCTCTTATCGATGTATGAAAAACTATGAATTGCGTATATAAAAAATAGAATTGCGTATAAAATTAATCTGTTTCTATTGGATACTAATTTACAGTAGATAAGTTGGTTGTTTGTGAAACGTACTTTCAAAAGCGTAACAAATGAAACAATATGGAAACAAGCATAATTTTAATCACTTCTGATTTGATTGTTCCATTTATTGTATCTCCTTGAATGTTTTTATTGATCAGTTTTTGATTGATTGACACAGCTGTAGAACTTTGAGGTTTTTTTAAAGAGTTCTTGACAAATTCCAAAATTGTAATGCTTCTGGTAAAAAAATTACATACTTAAATAAATATTAATGAAAACACTAATTTTTCCTTGTAAATGTTTAATTTTTCCCTGTAACACTAATTTTTCCTATTGTGCAATGTTTTTTGTCTCCATTCGATCGCGATTTCTGAGATTTGAGTACAATTTAGAAAAACTTTTACTGGAGTAGATAGTCTTTGGATTTATAAAATCATGACCATATAACGTTTCCTCAAGAATTATTGAATTCTCTACAACTTCTACTAATAAAAAATACTAGTGTATAATCGAGTTACTTTTGTCTAACAATTTCAACATCACGTTTTTCAACATATTTTGCCAATTATCTCAATGACCATTCAAGTTACAATTTTTCTGTATCAATCCAATTTTTGATCTCATGTGATTACCTAATTTTACATAGGACGTTATTATTCTGACACATTCATGAAACCTCTAAAAATTTTATATTTTATGGAAAATGTCAAACTTCCGCCATTGTTATCTCGGTAACAAATCTTTCACTTGTTTATGAAGTTGTGAAAGTGATAGTGGTAGTTATCCATATTGAATGAAAAGCCAAGATATTGTAAAACCACAGTTTTCTGTCGAAAAATCTGTGGTTTGACAATATTCTGTCTTTTTATTTAACAAAGCTATTCTGGGGGTATGTCCTATCGAACGTTCATCACTGCTTGATGTGCGGAATCAGCGAGAGGAGTTTGTCACTTTTTTCCTGAAACATCCAACTGAAAGAAAAATAGAAGTGATAAGTTTTAAAGGGGCTTCTGCACATCTGTGTAGACTCCAAGATGAGACCAAGATTGTTGCAGCATAGTGATTTTTGGTACTGGATGTAAACCATCCAAGCAAAGAAGACACTTGGAAAGATAAGAAAATTACCCCAGAGCGGTCAATATTGGTTCAATAATTATTAATATCATCTCAAATTGTAAGAAACATTAAAATCTACAATTTGAGACCGAATTTTCAATTTTTTAATTAATATTGACCAAGCTCTAGTCATTTCCCATCTTGGCAGAATGTCTTCTTTGCTCATACTGTATACCCACCACCTGTATGAGATTGGTTGCACATACAAATTGCCTAATTCAAAACGACAATGCTTTGGTTTGTGGGGGCAGAGTGATGAGGGGGGATGAGTACAAGATGGGTGCCTGACAAATTTATGACTGCTCACGTGACATCCCAAATCCCTCTCTTTGCCCCCCCCCTGTCTCTCCCCCCCATCCGTTCATCAGCGGTCATGCTTTGTGATTCCGACAAAGAAGACGTCTATGCTTTGCGACTAGAAGCCAAGTTGCTCACAAAAAACCGTCTTATTTATTATTTCCCTGGTGAGAGGGTATGTGATGTGATGCAGTAGAGCAGTGCTCCCCTATTTATAGCGTTACACCGAGGAGCAATGGGGAGTATAATTTTCCAAACAGTATTATCAGAGTCGAAGTTGTTGATGCAATAATTACCATAGTAAGGAAGAAGATATATATATTAATATATTTATACAATAGCACATTGAAAACAAATAAATAAATAAATGAATTGGATAAGTGATATGGGTGAAGTTAAGGCACAAGAGCCCCCTCTTTCACTTGAAGCCAAAAGTTTAGAGATTTCCACTTTAGAACAATTCAGGATTCTTATGTCAGTTCACTTCAAAGTTTCAATAATACACCAAATGAACAATTCAAAAGATTTCAATATTTTGAAGTCACTTTCAAATTTTCGAGCTAAATAAAAGCAAACTCACTAGTAGCCATTGCAGCTGAATTTGTCAATAAGACAAAAGCATGTTTCTGGAGAGATTACAATTTAAATTAAATTATTAATTTTAAATTACTCTTCTATATTCTCTGCATGTCGCATGTTCCATCCTTGATTGAGAAGTTCATTTCTTATTAAATTGTAATGTACAGTAGTATCATTCGTTCACGTTCATGATCTTTATTTTAGTTGAAGCTCAGCAGATTTCACGCTGCGCCCATAAACTGTGCAGAAAGAGGCCACGGAGTGATCCCGGTTTGTTGACCAGACTGGGCCATGAATTTTCCGATGAAGTCCGGGAAATTGAGAGAGGGAGGCTTTTGTCAACCATCGCTTTTCTTCTCCCCCCAACCCGCCAGAGAGACGATCTGACAATCGGAAAACTATATTTTCCGTCTCCTCCCCGAGCCTTCAAAATGAAACTGAGGAGCCTTCATTCTTTCTCCCTCTCCCCCCGTCTCATTGGTTTCATAAAGGGAAACTTATAAGACTCCGGCGAGAAGCGATTTCATAAAATTTCAAAATGCAATAAATTCTTCGACTTTCTGTCGCTTTTTCGTCCCTCTTCTATTCATCCGCTCTTCATTTCAGTCAGAGTTCTACTTCTACATTTTCTTTTATTGTTGTTTTGGGAGAGAGGATGTTAATAGAGGGTAAGGGGTGGAGTGGAAGAGGAAGAGGGAGGAGGAGGAGGATGAGGAGGGGGATGAAGAGGAAGAGGAGGAGAAGGAGGAGGAAGAGGAGGAGAGGAGAGGAGGAGGAGGAGGAGGAAGAGGAGGAGGAGGAAGAGGAGGAGGAGGAGGTTGAAAACAATCGTTGCAGTCTCCTAAATGTTTTACATCGTGCGCTGCAATAATTTCCAAAAGTATCATTTCCACCGAAAAATCTGCATAACATGCCCGTTTAACACAAGTAGAACAAGAAAGGCTAGAACGGGATGAGAATATTATAAAACGGGAGAGGGTTGATGGTGAAGAGTGAGGGAGTAACAAAATAAGCCTTCTTGTTAAATTTGTTTGCCTCTACAAGTTGTAAGTTTTAGCCGCTGTAACTTTTCTTCTGAATTACTCTTATTCCCTATCCCTTCCCTTCCATCTACTTTCTTCTTCTCGTCTTCATCATCACCCTGTCATACGTTTCTCTCTTTCTCCTCTTTGTGCATCCTTGCCATGTTTTCTTGTTCCAGATAATTTTCATCATGTTTTCTCAATCTGTTTATATTTTATTGCTTATTGATTATTGTGCTGACTTTGATTCTTAGCGCATATGTGGACATATGAGAGTAAAAGACCTGTTACCACAGTAAAATCCAGTATTATAATTTTTCTGATATTAGTGCTAGCCTCCATCATATAGCCTCATGATGCAAACATCAACATGATAATAATATTATTTGAGAATTAATAATCCGACAATCAGCAGTTCAAATTCAATGATTCCTTTTAGATTTTTCACTCGAAAATACAATAAAGTATTAGGCTAATAGAAATGATTCAAGCAAACTTTTGTAATGTGTAACGTATAGCGACATTGTTTTCTATAATATGCTGTTAAACTATTTTGTCTGTTTTAACTATTCTAGTAATTCGCTCATCCCTTCTTCTTTCTCTCTATTTTCCATCTCCTCTTCCTTCATCCACTTCATCTTCTCTTTCCTTTACTTCCCATAACCATCCTTCCCCCTTATTCACCAATTTTCTATCCCTTTCCTGCTTCCTTGTTTTTCTTTCCACACTCATAATTCTCTTTGTTTCTCCTCTCGTTCTAATCCATCCCAACGAAACGCGTAGGCATTTAAGGGCTGGAAGGGCGTCTGCAGAACTGTAGCAGCGTGTAATACTCACAAAAGAGATGTAAGAATTATCATAAATTGAGTGGAATAGACTCTTGAGGCGAGACAGAGAGAGAAAGAAGTACGAAAGAGGGACTGGGTGATAAACCAGACGAGAGAGTGAAAGAGACAGAGTGGGGTGGAAGAGAGAGTGAGGGGAAGAAAAGTGGTTCTGAGACCCTGAAGGGCACAAGCAAGGTCCCCCGTTGGGAGCCCAGCGCGGCTTTTCTCTCATTTCACCCCCAAAAACATTGCGAAAGATATGATTGAAGAAGAAATAAAAACAGGGAAAGGAGCAAGTGGAGGAAACAACAACCCAAAACACAACGCCCCGCCCCTGCCTGCTGCTGATTCCATCAAAACGTTGCATTCAAAAAAGCGAATAACCGTATCTCTTATCAATAGGCAATATCCTAGCCGGGAAAATAATACTGGGCTATAATATTATAGTCGTGCTCGACACTAGCGCTGTTTTCGGCCCCAGCGGGAATAAGCTGAAGCTTCGGCGTTGCAGAACTGTAATAATGAATGCTACTTAATTTTAAAGAGATCGCACCGGGAAACCACTCACAATGAGTGCTTTCATGAGAAATGAGGAATATCGCTGAGAAAGGAAATGCACACATTATTCTCGGTATTTATGAAACTATTGCTCATGCTGGTATGGATATGAATTATTGTCATTTTGTATATTGCGTAATATTTGGAAAGTGTAGGAAAATATAAGCTTAGTCATATTGTAATCTTTTTAGGAATCTATCACTATAATTTGTACCTGTTCTTATTTATTAGGTATTATTATTTATTACCTAGGTGATTTTGTACCACATGCAATTTCTATGAGAATCAAAACTTATTATTTTCATTGACCACGGAATTCACAACTTTATTGATGGATTTAATTTTTTAATAAGAATGTCCATTCTTATTTGAAAACAAGATAGGTTATATCAATAAGATATTATATAGTCACTGACCACTTGAGAATATTTTATAAAATATACGGTGTCTCACAAAGAGGCTTGAACGTTAAATTTTGAATATCATTTTTCAATAAGCCGCCGTTCGTTTTCTAAGAAGGTTATAGTATTGAAATTTCCCCAGTATATTTTTAGAACCAACTTTCCAAACTTTGTAAATTTCAAGAAAGTTCGGTGCATAAATCGGCACGTAATATAAAACTAAACGTTTAAACTTCGTCGTGGAACACCATGTATATAATATTATTACGAAGAGATGAATGAAAGCCCAACTATTGTACACGAATTTGTATTTCGTATTTGAAGAGTAGAGTTCCAATACATCCTTCATACTTCGTTTTCCATACAGACAACTGGGAATCCAGAAAGATTAAATTTTGAACTCAGGCAAAGTGTTTGTTCGTGCTCAGCTGTTGTAAGAGCGGCAGCACTCATCTACGGACAACGACTACCAGAGCAGCTGTTTCGTGTCTAAAGATGCGTTTTTCCTATCGCGGCACCCTATTATTTTTGCCAAATTGATAGCAAGGAACGCAAGGGAGAGAGGTGTGAAAATAACTCATCATCGGCTTCCAATCTCTGTGGAATGTCGAGGAGCAATGGACAGCGAGGTAGAGTAAAGCACGGTGAAGTATAGTCTGTCCAAGCGAATAAGACATTCTGGAAAGATGGGAAAATGACTCCAGCTCGGTCAATATTTGTTCAAAAATTATACATTTTGTCTCAAATTGTAGAAAACATTCTGTTCTATAATTTGAGACCAAATTAATAATTTTTTAAATCAATATTGGCGGAACTGTAGTCATTTTCCCATCTTGCCAAAATGTCTTCTTTGCTTGGACTGACTGTACTTAGGTTAGGTGGGAAAGGCAGTTAGGTTGGGTAGTGGTGAGGCAGCCAATCGAAGACCAATCTTGTCCGACAATAATTCACAATGCTGTAGATGTGGACGGTCCCGAGTGAGATCCCGTCCTTAAATCAGGATCATTCCTTATGAAATGCCTGCTGCCTTCGTCTACATCATCTCTTCTTCCATCGGGTCAATCCCATTACCCCCCCCCCCTACCGTTCAAAAATTATTTATCGTATGCAATGTTCTGCGCGGACAACCGTACTGCGGTAAATTGCAAGGAAAAATAAGTGAGGTGGCTACTATACAGTGTATATCAGATATTATACTAGTTTATACTAGTAAACAGATATATCTAGTTTGTTGTATAGCCTACCTAACTTAGAAACAAAAAAAAACTGTTACCTAACCTCTTCTGTGCTTTTCATCTTAATAACTCTTGCCCGGGATCGATGCGCGCAATCTGAGGACGATTTAATCTTATTGCAATGACGTCATAAAAGTTTACAGCCCAATAAAGATGCGACGTGCCACAGAGCGGTAGTGGCGGACGTCCATCTTGGGGAGTGCGCGTAGTTCAAAATTGGCTCACAATAAGGCACACAATTTCAAGTCAATCTTGTCGGCTATTCTACTGTACGCTGCGCTCTGAATTATTATTGGGCCGCAATACAGTGTTGTTTATGTGAAGACTGGGACTGATCGCTTCAGGTTCATGGTCATCGGTGAAGGTCATAACACAACGTTGAATATCATCCTTGAAAAGGGTAAATTGGTTATTTTTTGAGTCATCATAGAATTGCATTATTTGAAATGCACTCTTTCCGACCACCAGCTGCCGGAGCGAATTTTTTGTCATGGGTTTTTCGAAAACGGCGCCTTTGAATTCATACCCTGAATAGCTCATTATAAGTCATATGATTATTTGAGAATTGCATTTGAAATGCACTCTTTCCGACCGCCAGCTGCCGGAGCGAATTTTTTTAAATTCAAAAGTCACTGTCACTATTTTATTTATTTATCGTATGCTTTTAATGGTGGGGAAACCCAAAGTATTGTTCCACCTCGCAATATTATATGCCTAATCTCATTTTCCACAAATGAAAACGTGAAGAACCATGTGGGTTATAGTTCTTTTAAAATAGTCATTTTAAAACAAAATTTCTGATTCCTATTGATATTGTAGAACTGTCACTATTGATATTGTAGAACAGATCCATAACAGTCGAAAACACAGATTTTGTCAATTCTACACTTCATTTATGGTTTAAGTTGAAGTACCATGGTTTCTTCTTGGCCACGCAGGTCACATTGACAGTTTGATTAAAAAGTAATATAGCAACCTTGGTCAATTAACCTTCAATCACATAGTCAATCAATGAAGCAGTATTAAAGTAAACAATTCAAATTACTTATTAGCTGGTTGAGTTGATCGCTTTACACTTAACGTAATGAATCATCAATTGGAAAAGTACAAATTTGGAATAAGTAAGGGCTGAAAGGACAACAATTATAGAGTATAATGAACTAGTCTGAAAGGATAATATCATTCAAATATAGTACATTTATGGAAGATTCTAGGTTTCAATCAATTTCTAGACTCGAGCAACAAAGTCTTGAACTCTGTACGTTAAACTTTACTCTTTCGGTATATCTTTTTATATAGGCCTACTTTTAGTATAGTTGTACATTGGATTGTAAGTTGACACAAACCTTTTGTATGTGTGGCTCACGAGTGCAAGATAACATAGTACGGGGTGACACTTGGAGATAAGTGGAGAGACGAAAGAGTAAAAGTAAATAGGGAAGAATGACTGAGAGCAAGAGCAACAGTGAGAGAAAGACTGTAGAAGGTAGATTGGCTCAAAGGAAAGAAAGAGAGTGTGTGTGAGAGATATCAGACTCCGAGAGACAGAGACAGAGTGATTCGATTAGATTTCTTTATTCGTGATTGAGAGAGAAAAACAGAGAAAGAAAAGGAGATGGAGTCACTGTCAGAGAGGGAATGTGAAATAAAAAGAGAGTGAGAGAGAGATAGTATGTCACAGAGTGGCCATAGATGGTGTATTGTCTATAAGATGCCGATAAGGTACGATATGGTACGGACTTGTCCACGTTATCAGTTGATGACAGTTGAGGTTACAAGGATAAAACTAGTGAAAATGAGAATTGTTGAAGAATAAATGCGGAGCAAGAAAGAGGTAGAAAGGATAATGAAGTAGGGAGGATGTGACGGGAGGAAAAGGAAATAAGAGAGAGATAGAATGAGAGAGGGGGAGAATCGAGCAGCGGCAGTATCGATGAGAATTTATCAGCTGATCAGGATACTAAATAAATCGAGAAGATTCTAGTTGAGAAAGAAGATGAGTCCACAAAATAATGTAGAGGATAAGATTGAGATGTGTAAAGAAACGCAAGAATATGGACAAGAAGTGTATAGTTGACACTAAAAAGCTAGGACATTTCATCTGCTCCTTTTGCGCTAACAGCTGATGTTGTCAATTGGAGTTGTCATTTGGCTATGCCTAGATGATGTTTTTGAAATATAAAAAAACAATAGATGTTCTGCATCAGCTGTTAGCAGGTTACATCACGTGCAAGAGACAGACGAAACCGCTTAACTTTTTGATATTCAGATATGATAAATAATAATGATTATTGATCTGCATGCTGAACAACACATGCAAAGGAGTTTATTAAAGAATGGAAAATTACATAATGATTTTTATAATACTTTTGAATAAAAACTTTCCACAATGCAAGTTATCTTGAACATTATGAAAGTAAAGGGGAGGAGAAGCTAGCTAGAGGTTGAAAAACTGAAGAAAGTGGAACTTTGGAGTACAGGTACTGCAGGAGAATAGAAGAATAGTTGTGAAATGTTGAGGAGATAAGCGAAAAACTTTGGGGAGGAAGGAGAAGAAGAACAAAAACCCTTCAAGTGTAAGCAGAGTAAGATCAAGAAAAAATAAGGGAAGATTGATTGATTGATTTTGATTGATAATAGCTATTATTTTTTTATTAAAAATAGCTATTATTATCAGTAAGAAATTCTATTGAGAATTTCACTGTATTTCATTTATGATTAGCAAGATAGGTTAGAAAAATTTGCTCATTAGTCTCAAGACTAGATTGCAATAGTATTTACAGAAAAAAATAAAAATAAATAAATGATAGATATAGAAAGTAGAATAATGATTAAAATAAAGATATAGGAGGAGTATTAAGTTGAAAAGAAAAGAGAACAGAAAGAGAAAATTTAGGAAGAAGAAAGCATGTAATTAAAAAAATAACAAAAGACTAATAAGGGTATAAATGTGTAAAATAAAATGTAATATATAGGAAACCGTTAGAAAAACAGAATTAAAACAACAGTAATATGTAAAAAACAGAGAATCGAGAAGAAGATAATTGTAAAGAACAGAAAGAAACAATGATAACATAAAGGATTAACAAGAGAGTTTAAAGAAAATTAAGTAGGAGTGATAATAGTAAAGGAGAGATTGATTTTATTCATTAATTAATTTATTACATGCGAAGTATTGAATAACCTATTGCATTTGTCAACACTACAATGTAATGCACAATTACTAAATTATAAGATGAAAATAAATACATATTCTAATTATACTAAATAAATACTAAGAAGCTGAACTAAATAACAAACAAATGAGGAATTAGGAAGTGGGGATAGAAATTGTAATCGAAATCAAGGTAAGGTGAAAGTGAAGATTATACTGTATAGTAAAAATTTAGTAAAACCGAATCTTCGAATTGACTGTTTAATGAGATGCAATGAATGAAGAAGAATAAAGAAAATGGGGGAAGAGATGTGTCAGCTGAAGAAGGACAGCAAAAAATAAATAAAGAAGTCGAAACAAGAGAAAGAAGAAAAAGAAGAGTATGAGCGATAGTGAAGACGGTATCCACTTAGAGACATCGAAGGTACACCATCGCATAGTGGCATGGCATGGTGTTAGATTAGAGTTATCACATAAACCTGCCAACGCTCGAAAGGCAAGGACGGCTCAGCTCGAGAAAGAGGGCATGTTGTGTACAACTTGAGAAAGAGTAGAAGAATTGATAGGAAGGAAGGAAGCGAGGAAGGGAGTTAAGGGTGTGAAGGACGAGGAGAATGAGGAACGGAAGATGATAAATGGAATAAAGAAGTGAAAAAGAGGAGGTTGAACTAATGAAAAAGATGAAGGAGAGGAAAAGAAAATTATGAGAAATTAGAAGGTGAAAGGGAAAGGAGAGGAAGATGAGTAATGGAATAAAGAGGTAGAAAAGGAGGAGGCAGAGCTGATCTAAAATAAGAAAGAGGGGGAGAGCAAATAATGGAAAGTTAGAAGGTGAAGGGGAAAGGCGAAAAGGAGGAGGATAATTTAACGTTAATGAATTAAAGACTCAGCAACAAACAATAACAGAAGAAGCAGAATATGAACTACAAGACTAAATGAAAGTGTAAGAAAGTAACTAGAAAATAAAAACGGGGAAGAGGTAAAAAAGAAGAAGAAAGGAAAAATTATGAAAAATTAATAATTGAAGGGGAAGGAAGAAAAGGAGGAGAAGAGTTTGAAATAAAGACAAAAGAACGAATGATAATAGAAAGGGAATAACTTACGATTTGCAACGGAAAGGATTGTTGAAAGTGTAAAGGGAAGAATAAGGTAAGAGGACATAGATAATATACTAAAATAATAAGAAAATAGGAAGTTGATGAACTGGAGAGAGAAATAATTAGAAATGAGGATTTGAAAGGATAAAAAATAAAGGAGTACGGTATGAGGAAAACAAGAGAACATAGATGATGTTTGAGATTACAGAAATCAGAGACTGATTATACAGTCTCTATATTTGGGAAGAATTGGGTGATGAAGTAAAAGGTTTTCGTTTTAGAAGAGAATATATTGAAGACGGAGAGTTAAGATAAGCGAGGAATGAGAGGCTAAAACGATATTGATGAAAATCAAGACAAAAATTTGTTAGAAAAATGATGAATGATATTAAAGGAAAAAGGATTATGGTTGCAAGACAAACAATGAAGAGAAACCAAATTAAAGTAGGAGAATAATCGTGGAGAAAAGTTGAAAAGAGAAAAAGTAAGAAGAAGATGTATTGAGAAGAAAAAAGGAAAAAGGAGAAATGCCAGTCGCACCATAACTTACTAATCACCATGCGGCTATCGTCGATTTCATTCTCTATCCTTCTCTTCTCCTTCTCCTCCTCTTCACCTTCATCTTCCTCCTCCTCCTCCTCCTCCACCTCTCATTCGATTCGCCCGCTCTTCGTCTGACATTTTGACTTCTTTATTTACATAAGTAATTGTATCAACCATTTTATTGCCTCATAAACATATCGGTTCCTTTTCCAAACCCCCCTCCCAGTCACCCCTTACAAACCATGTATAGTCTGTCCAAGCAAAGAAGACATTCTGGCAAGATGGGAAAATGACTTAGGCTCAGTATATTTCAGTCCAAAAATTATAAATTTGATCTCAAATCGTAGAAAACATTCTGGTGTAGTATTTGAGATGAAATTAATCATTTTTGAACCAATATCGACCGAGCTGGAATAATTATCCCATCTTGATAGAATGTCTTCTTTGCTTGGACAGACTATACCCGAGTGGTATGTCTCATCTTCTATGGCTGAAAATATAAGTTACTCTGCTTCACACGATATTCGTTCAGCATCCTCTTCAAGTTGTTGAAGATCCCAGGCTGGGGTCTGGTTCTGAGATTTTTTATTATTTGTAGACTTGAAGTTCAAGTGTAGCTTGATATTTGGGGGAGTATATGAGGCTCTCTGGTACTGATTAGGTACAAACTGGTACTGGATTGATGACTCCTAGGCCTGTTTCAAAAGCAATTTATTGAAGAATGTTGTTATGATGAGTTGAGGTTGATCCATTTCAGTATTGAAATGTATTAGTACATCATTCAACGGTTTTTAAATATGGTACAACTCATGTGAAGTTGCGTATAACCCACAAAAAAGTTGAAAATAGGTTATATAAGAATATAAGACACGCGAGTATAAAAATTGGTGCACAATTATTAAAAAGAGTAAGTGGAGCTATGACATTATTATAACGACAATAAATTGTAAAGTTTTCTTCATCCAACCTGTTTTTTGGTAATCTATAAAGATCAATCAATGAGGAATGTGATCAGCATTATATTATCAATATATCGACAACGACAACTAATATTAGTTGTATGATATAATATTATATCAAAATATATCATTCGTTCTGTATAATTTTTCAATCAATAATATTCTTTGTGTAACATGGTTTTGAATCTTTCTGTAAACTCTCTTTTCATCCCTTTGAGAATATTTTCTTCTTGTTCACCAGCTTAAAATTATACCCTATAAGGAAATTGTGCTAACTTGATAGACCCTGTGACAATACAAAGATTAATATTGATAATTATGTGTCTCAAATTAAAATGAAATATATGTAATTTCTAGACGAAATTCTACAAAATTGAAATCAATTCTCAATAAACAATAAATCAAGAGGATTTCAAAGATAAGTAGAAATATCGCTTGGGAAAAACAATACAGTAAGCCTAGGCCTATAAAAATATTGGCATTTGGCTACATTGCTATAATATTGTATAGATCTGCAAAGCAACTGTCAAAAGTTATAACAAATATACCTAAAACTTTGAAGTATGGACCAGTAGCCTAATGCTTGTTGTTGTGTGTGGTTGGAATGAAATAAGTTATTCAGGCTACAATATTTGGGGTTTTAAGAGAATGAAACCTGTAGGAGAAAGGGTGATGTATAAATATAGTCTACGAAAAATCATCATACTTATATTCGAAATAATATAGGAGAAACGACCAAGTTGACCATTTTTCAAAGACTTGAATCACATGAGTAACTACAGTGATATATGATTCGATATCATGAGTCTAAGTTTAGGCCTACTGGCCGATTTCTCAGTATTGTTATGACGTTTTTTTAATCAAAACAATTATTTGTAATTGCATTTAGTGGGGGATACACAATTAAAATATATTAACATACTTTGACTTATTTATTTCGTCGATGACTACCGGTAACTTATATAATTAATATCAATACTGTAATATTTTTTAAATCGATATTTAAAGATTATTCCTTTCAAGCTAGTAGAAATTTAAAATTTGTCTACATTATAGACTGTTCAACATTAATTTAATGATATAAACGTATAAAAAACTGATAAATTCTATAATACATTTATTTGATTTATTGAGAATCCTCCAGACGGTACGGTACTTTGCCATGAAGTAATTTAAATAAACCGCCAATAGAAATACTCATGTAAATATTGAAGAATCTAATAAATACCTATTCCTCTATTTATTCATTATTAAGAAGAGTGCTGAAGCACATTTTGGAAACAGTAGCCTACAGTGCATATTTTAAAACATATGAAACTTGGCAGCTAGGGAAATTGTCATACTCCTTACTAATAATATTATTTTGATTGAATATGAACTTGTGACATTATTATTCCATGTATTATAGTAATACATTAAAATTAAAAATTCTATGTACTGCTCGATACTGTATTTTCATAATTTACTGATATTTATAAATCAAAACAGTAATAATCTATTTAATTTCAATAGTACGATACGGTATTTATTTAGTGTAAGAAAATTTTTCTATTGAACAAAATTAAGTTAGATGAAACCATGCAATGACATTATTCAGAATTGAGAGGAATTTTTGAAATTATTATAATGTTTAAAGGCATATTGTAATTTATATAATTACAATTTTTCAAATCTATATTCAATTTGTAATTTGAAAATATACAAATCACATTTATATCAAATTAATAAAAGCAAAGCATTGAAAACTATTCAGTTAGAAGCTTATAACTAAATGCTTATAAGATTCAAATCTCCCGCGGCTGCCATGTACTACATTACTTCATTTCAAGGGTAATTATCTATATTTGTTGGAATAAAGTACATTCATTACAACTGGATAGTCTTTTAGCATATTTCAAGCCAATTACTGAATGAAAATTTACTGTTTTATCGTTTATTACTTTCTAATTAGATGGAAATTGCAGACCAAAAATGGAAGGATAGAAATTGATGGCTGGATTGTGCTGTCACCTACCTGTAAACTCTCAAACTACCAGGACTATCTCCGTCCTCCGAGTTCAGATCCACTGTATCAGCAGTGATTTGGATTCTGAGTTTACTTTTCCAAAATAATTCGCGTTTATTATTACAATAGTTTTGAGTGTTTAATTATTCTGGTAGTGTGATCTCCTATTTCTTCTTATTTTTTCATTGCAAAACAATTATTTACTGGTTGATGAGGGAGTGAGTCATTGATTTTCTCGAGAACTACTTCTCGTGCGGATTCTTTCTCGGTAAACATTTTGATTCATTCTGTAGTAGTGGGTGTCGGCCATTATCGAACAAGTGGACAGTGTCTTGTGTGAAGGTGTTATTGTTCTATTTTCTAGTGCTGTCACTTGTTTATTACCCGCAGTGGTGAGTTATTTTGAACAAATATTATATTTTGTCAATAAGGATAGTTATAATAGTTGATAACACTCCAATTCACTTTGAAATCAGTGTTTATGTAGGGTGTGGTGTGGAGGTTTGTACCAGCAGTCACACCAAAAGATAATTTTGGTAACTTACGTTTATTTTTGTACTGTATCTCATAAAATGAATATCTTCACAATTTGCTTTTCAAAGCAGAGTTATATCCCATGTTTACATTTGCTTATTTTCAATGGTCCAAAATTTTGACGGTAGGCCTAGAGATTTGCATAAGTTACTTCAATAGCTTTCTCAGGACATTCCAGTCTCCAGTGACTCACTATCCAAGAGCTCGTCTTTTCACCATTATTATTTTGGATTTTTATGGATTTAGATTCGCATACTTAGTACAAATAAACCTAAGATATTTTATATTTGTGACTAAAACGATAAGGCTAATGTACAATTATCATTCGTCTGGTTCAAATCTTAGATATCGGCTCTATTCATATTGATAGTACTCCTATCAATAGGTAGGTCTTCCTAACTTACCTAACTTATTCAATAACATAACAAACAATACATTCAATTTCTATAATAAATTATAGAAACTTGGTGAGGAAAAATTTGTGGCTACCCTACCGTATCTTTTAAATGAATTTGATAAGGACTCAATACACCAAGATTCTTCATTTCATGGAATATCTTACTAAATTAACCTAATCAGACAACTGAATGGGTCTAAAAACGTAGATCCATATGATATCGAACTGAGGGCTGAGTCAATCTACATTGTGTCATTGAAAAATGGTTAATTTCCTATCTACTTCAACTCAGTGCAAAGTTGACGCTAGATCGGGCCACGGATGTAAATAGAAAGATTATCTTATGAGTTCACCCTGAAACTTTTCTTTATTATCAGTCAGTTGAACTTAAATTTTATAGAGCACCATCAAGTTACCTAGCTTTGTCTATAGGCCTATGCACTATGCAGCATGCAGGGCGATGGAATGATGGCTTTCTGGTAAGACTGATTAGGCCTACTTCTTATTTCAGTTAGGTATAGTGATTCATATTAATTTAGGGATGAAAATAATCCATTTCTACTGTAGTTCGTGCGAGATGAGAAGACATGCCGTTATAATTTATTATACCGGCATGTTTTCTCAGCTTGTGCGAACTATAGGCTACTAAATAAATTAGTTTATGCTGTGACACTTTCTCTATCTTTGCCACTTTAAGCTTGCAATGAACCGGCCCACAGTATTTATTGCGGGGTTTGTTTGTAGTAACCTACATGAATAGATTATTTGACATGATTTGAAATCGGCCTCATCATTATTATTTGAAGGATTTACTTTCCTTCTATTGTAACTTTTCATACCTCAATTTTTAAGTCACCAAATTGAAATCCAATTCACTGAGAAAATCTTGGTTCTCGCTTGTATTATGTTTGCAGAAAGGTCAATTGAAATTGACATTAAGGGTTTCTGTTTGTGGAAAATAAATTACCTACAGTGTTATGTTGGACTATAAGTTGAATGTGGAGAGCAGAGGGCTCCTATCAGTTCATACTGGGTCCTCCTTGAAACAGGGAAATTTTTATAACTTTTGCAATACATTTTATACATTTTGATCTTTTTGAGTTGGTCGCTATTGTGAATCGGTTTCTTTTCTCGCTTGCGCATCTCTGTTTATATCGGTCTCATTTCCGTCAACAGTTCCTTTGAAGTTATCTTGATGAAAAAATTTTGAGCTTTCTCCTGGGGTTTCTTAGTTTTTAAAATCCCAAGTTATCCATTCTGTTTCTATCTGTCACAATAATTCTTAGACAGTTGGATTCCCGATGAGTACTTTTTAGAAATATTTACTTTTCTCTCTAATTTAAATGACTCATCACACTCCCAGTACTCAACAAGGAAGATAAGAATGCAGCTGACTCAGTGGATACTCTTGAGTTAAATCGATGAGTAATTATTAACAGTTTTTGTTTTTCATTCAACAATTTCAAAATATTTTCTCGTGGTTCAGTCTGTTCATAGAAAGTAGCTCTCGCCCATTGTTGTGATTTTTTTTCAGTTGCGAATTGAAATTAAATTGCTGTTACTCATAAAAGAATGCTAATAATAATGAACTCTCATTTTCGCTGAAGTAAATAAATTGGTCAATTTTTGTTGTTTTCTATTTACATTAGTATTCATTTGAACTGGTTGTCAATACTGTAATTTATTGTTATAATGCATCTGATAGATGTGGAATTCCTGTTGTAATAAATTATGTAGATCTAGGTAACATCCATTCCCTTTGTAATAAATTATCTAGATCTAGGAAACTATCATATAGTACTGTATCCTCCTCTTATTCATATAATGTTCTTCCATTCAAATTCATGCTTTCATGTTTTGATGGTAGCTTGTAAAATCTATCTAATGCTACAAGCAAGGTGTTCAACTTGGATGAGGTCCCGCTACATAGCAGCTTTTATTGAATGGTTATGATTAGTTTTAATGAGAAATCACGTGTTGTGAAAGGGGTAGAATAAGTGAAATAATAATTCTATGACTTGATAAGTGATATGTGTAGGGATGAAATACTTTTTTGTCAGCTTTTGTTGGTCATCGACTTTTGAGCAAAGAGTGGAATTGTTTTTGATCGTAGAATCAAAAACGATTTTGGCCTGACTAACCTAGTCTTATGAATGCCGTAGTGAATAATACATAACTTATTTTAATGGAGTTAATTAGAAGAAAACGATTACCTGCATAAGCAATCCGCATTAATTATCCTAGAGAAATTAAGAACAAAAATTACCAACGCTATTATCAAGATCTAGACTTTGTGCAACTTGAAAGAATACCTATTCATGAACATTGATAAAACAAATCTATAAAAGTAAGAGAAAGATAAATTTTATTTTCTATACATAATGCAATTATTGTTAGGCTATATTAAAAGAATGGACCATATTTATTTGATATAGTAAAACAATTGACGAGGCCTCTTCCAAACTAAACACCATGTATTTTCACATACATAACTATCTTGAGTTTTTTTGTAGATTTCTCATGAAGATCTCAGAATTTGGATCTCTTTGAAAATATTGTCTACAAAAGCAGTATCAATGCATGGAAAATATGATAAAAATCTCTTCTCATGTTATAATATTTTATTTAAATTGAATCTAGCCTCTGATGAACCTCATTTGAATAATTACTATTACTATTCTCGATATCGCATACAGGTAGTAGTTAGTCAGTAATGAACTTGAACTCGAGGGAAAGAAATAGGGGATTTTACCCAAATTTTTCTCATCTCCAATTCATAAAAATAGTGCAAATGCAATCTAAATTATCAATAGTTGATATTTGAACCTAGGCCTGGTGGAACATTGAAAGATTCAGGTGAAGTTGAAATTGCTGAAATCCAAGTTTCAAACGGAAGGAATTGTACAGCCCTAGGAAACCCCTCACCTACCCCCCACCAGGTCACCACAAGAAAGCCAGAAGACAAAGAATTGAAAAAGAAGTAGGCACCAAAATATTCCAACCGGGTAATCTGAGTATTCTTCTCTAGAAAAGAAGCTCCCTAGGCCATTGTTCATTGTGTTACAGAGAATGGTGCGTTCTGAATGGTTTGAGCACATTATAGCAAACAGGTTGAATCTTGTAGAAATCTCACCTGCACTCAGGTATGGTTTTCACTAGATTGACCACCTGAGGTAATCCACTGCCACAAGGTTGCTGAATTCTTCAACGATGATCCTGAGATTTCCAATCTTATATAATCAATTTTATATCTATATAATCAATCTTATTCCAATCTTATAGGATCAACTTCACCTGAATCTTTCAACGTTCCACCAGGCCTAGGTTCAAATATCAACTATTGATAATTTAGATTGCATTTGCACTATTTTTATGAATTGGAGACGAGAAAAATTTGGGTAATAGGGCAAAAATGGCACAGCGTGCGGTATATAAATGAATAGCTTGTACAAAATTACATGGAGACCGTGTTATTTATGAGCTGCTTTTATTACTTAACTATCTTGTTGAGAATTGAAGTCGTCAATATTTACATTCAATAATTAAAAAATAATTGGGGAGTTGAACTCGAATATTTCAAATCAAACAAGTCATACTATTCAATAAATTTATTGAGTAATTATATTATATTTTTAATTGAGTAAAGTATAAAGTACAAACTATTTACACTTTTTATTATAGGCTAAGTTTTAAATTACTGTATTGATTATTTTTAGTTGATTGAATGTGATTTTCAAGTGTTTTCTATTTTTATTTTCAATAAATTGAGTAAGTTAATATAAATGAATATGTTTCTTTCACAGCGTTGGTGTACATCTAGCCTAGTGCAAGATGAGTTACCAAATGCAGTCTGCACAAGCCAGAAACAGTAAGTTATTTTTCATAATTATTGATATTATTTCATAATCATTGACATTACATACTTGTCTTACATTTTTTGAGTAAGTTATATTTCTTAGTCATTGTCTTGGGATTGCAATATTTTTCTCACTAATTGAATTAACTGAAGAGTTACATACAGGGTGTCTAGCAGTCGGGAAAGTCGGGAATTAGTCTTGAAATGAAATAAGGTCGGGAAAAGTCGGGAATTATCCTGGAATTTGAAGTTAAGTCGGGAAAATTCATAGATTATAGTTGCTCATTTTTTTCTTATTAGTCGAGTTATTTTCATATTGGGCTGGCCTAAATTAGTGTTTTGTATCGAATATCGAGATTTTAAAATTTGCTTGTTCAATATGCTATTGAACAATATGTTATTGTTAAAGAAATTTCAATAGAATTCGGAAAATGAGTGAATTTATCAGAAAAAGGATGATAGAAACTGTTTATGTACCTTCTTATGTCAAAGGTCTCGCAATTCTTAAAGTAACCATCTGAAAGAGGAAGATTTTTTTCTACATTTCTTGATGAGTTTTAGATTTTTTCTAACACAACTTCACAACTTCAGGATTGGGAGCATTGAAATGTGAAAAATTGGAATTTTCATTGTGCAGGTATTTTCTTATTCAAGAGTAGCATTCAAATCTAAATTTTGGAGTTTTTCACTGAATTTTAATTATTATATGAATTTTTTACCGTCTTAATAAGTAGAAAATTATGAGCTATTGAACGATAGAATTCGACCTAACGTTCAAAAGTTATGAGGGAATATGAATTATTAAAAATAGAGGGATGCTTATGACCAACCCCCATGAATATGATATTATTGGTCGTGCGAACAATATTTGTGACACTCTAGGGTTTCAAGAGAAGAAATCTAGAAGTATGAGCCAAGCCTAATATTTTAAGTGTGTTTTTCGTATTAAAAAATGCAATTTTAGGGGTATTTGGGGGTGTAAGGGTTATCTAAAATTGCTGTAGCACATGAACCACTGAACATAGAAGTGTGAATTTGGTCTCAAATTGAAGAGAAATGAATTTCGCCCAGAGGTATTTTGAAATATGGATGCAAGTGTTCCCAATTCAAAGTTACAAACTTTTAAGGAAACTGAATAACTCCTGTGAAGAAATATGGAGTTTAAAAATGATAATTTGGAAACGGTTGATGATACATAGTTGTAATTGGTCTCAATCTCTTCCAAATTTTATTCTCTAGAAAAAACATTCATAAATTTTTCCCGTCCGACGCTTGGTTCGGTATCAATTAACGAAAAAGTGAAATTTTGCACCTTCCAGCCCCCCTCCCCACAAAACCCGAAAAGGTGTGTAACTTTTTGTTTCTACCAAACACTAAAGGGGTTGTATAGAACAAGTTGGCGTAGGAATCGTCCCTCTTTGGATGTTGAGGCTCGAGTCTTGATTGCACCGTACTATATGTAAACATAAAATCAAAATCAAATTTATTTCTCATTTACAAAATAATTCATACATTTTATTCAATATCTTTTAACTATACAATATACAGGAAAAAACCTGCAGAGGCATAAGCCTGAGCGCAGGAAAGCTAACAAAACATTTTGAAAAAGAAAATGAAAGAGAAAAAGATGAAATGAAAGAAATTCAAATGAATATGTTCTGCAATGAACAAAAATAAGAAATAAACTGTTTCTACAATCGTAATAATATATCGTAATACAATAATCATTATGATTACTGCGGGCAAACTAAAAATGTCATTTGAGAGGTAACGGGATGTTTAGTAATAATGAGATCGTGAACTCTAATCCAGCATCGGTTCCACAACTAGCACAACTAGAAAATATTTAATATTGTGAAGTCTGAAATTATCCATTCATCAATTTCTTTAATCAAGAAATATGTCAATAGTATGTTTTTATGTATATATATTAAAATTAAATTGAAATATACCATATTTTAAAACATGGGTGGTATTTTTTAGACATAAAATCATATCACAAGTTGCAACGTTTAATAAAAACGCATAGAGAAACTCCAACTTTATCTTGAAAAAAGTCGGGAAAAAGTCTTGAATTTCATTCTTGCAAATTGCTAGACACCCTAACATATCTTTTCAGTTGGTTTTCTAATTTATATGAATCACAGTGCCTTTTGAAATAAATTTTATTTTTGCATTTTAAATAGAAAACTTTGATTAGTAGCCATAAAAAAGGGGAATACTATTCAAGTTTTGTATAATTCATAATGATGATAGTATACATTGATTTTGAGAAACGATTTTCCTTTTTTTATTTGATTACAATGATACAATAAAGAATAAAAAACAGGCTTTCACTCAAAACCTCTTGTATATTATCACTTTCTACTCTATTCCAAGTTGAATAGTTAATGCACTTGTATTGATAATAAATTGACCTAATCTAGCACTAATTGAAATTCAAGAATGCGTTTCATAAAATATCAGCAAATTGGAGAAAAGGTTGGAGTGTTCAGTGTGTGTCAGCCTTTCTCCTGTTTTACAGGACTTTTGAATTTTTAGAAACATACTTCATTTTTCTGATCGTGATTTTTTTCTCAAGAACGTTCCACTTTTGTTGACGATTTCCAAGCTGAAGCATGTGTACAACTTGTTCCTACCCTCTCCTCTGTATTCTTCAAGAAAAATACTTCTTCTTCATCTCCTTATTATTGATCTTAATTATTTTATTTCTCCCATTTCTCTCATTTGTTGCATCCAAAAATTCGTACAAAGTTTTCTACGCAAGCATGAATACAATTAATTCTATTTCTTATTTTCCAATCTGTTTCCCATCATCTCATTCTTCTTCATTATTTTTTCTTCCTATCTATTAATACTTTATTCCTCTTCTCGTATTTTTCAAGTTAGTGCGTCTTACCCTTTTCCATCATCTTATTTCTATCGGCTCTTGTTCTTTTCGTATACCGGTACGTTGACAGCTTCATGAAAGAGAGGTACATTTGCTTAACGAGAGGAGCAAAATGCTGTGCTATAGCATTGATGTGGAAAATCAATACGTCAGGAGTGTGGGTTGTAAGGATGGAAGGAGGGGTTAGGGTGCCCAGGATATCAAGTAAAGGGAGTCTTGCTTCGCCGTACTTCTTATTACTGATGTACAATCAACAAAAGATATCATCAGAGAAATTCCACACAGGCGGAGTATTATTATGTCTGAAACTTGGGATGTTGGGGTGAAAAAAGAACGAGAAACTTCAAAGCGATGATGTCTCTTTGCGTCTACTGCTCACTGATTATAATCATCTAACGGAAGTTGGGATTTGCAGGCACATGGAAATGTGTTTCGAGCGAAGAATGTTTTCGTTGGGGATTTGTATCTCGTTTTCTCGCTAGTTGTGAGATGATGTTATGATATTTTCAATCTCAGTAAATTTAGTGACGTGTTTTTCACGAGTTACTAATGACGAAAGAGTAAAACTTATCGCAAGTGTTGTCGAGATCTTTGAATGTGTTTTTCGGTCGTTTCAACAGCGGGTAGCCCAATATTATTGTAATAATTATATATTTATTATTACGATTTCACAATGTTGATTTGCATTTCAAACTTTTGGAACCCGTAAACAAGCAGATCATGCTATCAATAGGCTAATTTCACTTCTTTTTCAACTAAGAATCTTATCTCTTTATAATTCTGAATATTATGTAAGCTTACTTCAAATCAATTCAAATTTCCTTTTTAAGTTTCTAACCTGAGTCGTTCTTCGAAATACGTAGCAGAAGTTGAAATATAAAAAAAAAATATCTTGATCATGAAACTTTAGGGAAAGGAAAAACAGGCCATACATAAAAACCCTCCCTCACTATCTCAATCCTAATGTTGACGGAAAGTTCAGGTTTCTTGAGTATTTTCAAATACATATAAACTTATTGACAAAATAATTAACTTACCAGAAAATTTTGAATGTTGATATAAGAAAAGAATTGAAGAAAATTCACACAAATTATTTGTAGAGAACTTGAAATTTTTTTATAAACTTGAAAAACTTTGAGCCACAATAGAAATTGTATTTTAATCTGTGGTTATAAAAGCAGCATCTTCTATTACCATCTTATGAGAGTTTCAATCATTGAAATATTTCAATTAATATGTTATCCGTTTATCTAGCAATCAAATTGTTTATTAGTTTATTTTAAATGGCAGCAGTTGATAAAACCCAAATAAATTCATGCTTGGACTGCGAGCAGAAATGAGTTGCATTACCATCACACTTTACCTATACTTATTCCCATGAAAAACTGCTTCTAATAACTGAATAATAATTATTATTCTATTTCTCCATCTATCTATATATTATTATGCTTTTGGTTATTTTTGCTACTCAGTAATATTGTAGAGGAGACACTTTCTTGAGGGGTAAACATGTTTTCTCCATAAATAAATAAATTAACCTAGGTACTAAATGAACACTATTGCTTACTGTATAAATGATTAGATATTGCAGTATACCAACTGTTGATATATTATTATAATAACATAATGAGTAATTAGAATATCCAATAAAAGCTTTATAAATAGAACTCAGGGCTTCCGCTAATGGACATATTAACCAAACAACTTTTATTTGAATTGCAGTGAACTACCAGGGCGGTCCGAACGAGCTTCCAATGAGCTCGGCCAAGGACCAAACCCTGATGTGGCAGCAAGGCAACTACCTGGGTGACTCCGGTATCCATTCGGGCGCCACCACCCAGGCACCCTCGCTCACCGGCAAGGAGGATGACATGGACGGCGATCAGCTCATTTTCGACCTCGACCAGGGCTTTGCGCAGGGATTTACACAGGATCAGGTCGATGGTGAGTAATAATGAAAAATGTCTTGCTTATCCAGATTTTTACTAAGTATGTTGTGATGGAAATGCCAAAAGGCTATTGAGCCCAAATTAAACTTTCAACAATTTATAAATAAATAAAAATCAGGAGTCATATTATTCATTTATTCACAATAATTGACATACACACATAATCATTCAATTGTTGAGTAATTGCGAAGATAATATTGTGATAGTTGTAGACATTTCATTGTGACAATATTTTGTCTTCTCATTTAATAATGATCGTTCAATGATCTAGGAGAGAAAGAATAGGCTTAAGCCCTTTCTATTTTATTTCTTCCCCAATTTTGAATAATGGCATAGACCAAAATAATAGGTCAAGTTTCCTAGGAACTTGAACACTTTTATACTTCTGCTTCCAAAGACAATCACTAAACTTTGAAAAATCTTACATCATGCGTGGAAAATGTCCCTAAAAATGAGTCCCTATTTACTTACTGTCAGTTCGGATTGTGACGTTCAAGTACTGTGAGTGAATGGGGCAACTGGCAGTCCAAAACAGAACCGGTAGGCCAATCTTTGAACGATCAGCTGTGAGCTATCGAAATTTCAGTCCAAGCAGTCAATGGATGGGGATCCTTACAGTTTTTTTACTCTCACAGTCATAACTGTCTGAGAATGGGGATCCTAAGCCTACCTTGTATTTTCTCACTCAACAGGGCCCTGATAGTAAATTCAGTTTTTGTTTACTTCAATTCAATTTAGTGTATTTATTTAATTTCTCTGTACTATACTATTTTCGGAATGAAGATTATTTGATTTGAATTTTAAAAGTGAAGTTCTCCAAACATATCCGTAATTCGTTGTGTTTTGTTTTATGGCAGAAATGAACCAGCAGCTTTCGCAGACGCGTTCGCAGCGCGTGCGAGCCGCCATGTTCCCCGAAACGCTGGAGGAGGGCATCGAGATCCCATCGACGCAGTTCGATCAGGGCCAGCCAACCGCCGTGCAACGCCTGTCCGAGCCCAGCCAGATGCTCAAGCACGCCGTCGTCAATCTCATCAATTATCAGGCAAGTTCAATTACTAATTTCTTATGGAAAACGTAGGATCATGCAGGCTGCAACCCCTATATCACCCATCATAATTGATTGATATTCAAAGCATACAGTGACATCCTATTGACATACAAATAATTTTTCAAAACAGAAATATACCTGAACAAAACATTCAGCTAAAATACAGGAAATCAACCACCTGCAAGGAAATCCCTATGCCCAGATGAGAGTTGCTAACATGATTCAATAAAAGCCATTAAAAAAGATGAAAAGTGGAAGAAAGGTGAAAGGGAAGGAGAAAGAAAGATAGATGGCAAATATACTATTGAAAGAGAATAGAATAGACATTTGTTTTTCTATTCCTTTTATTTTATTATTTTAATGAAATTAATAAATAACTGTAACTAGGCTCTGGCGTAAGGTAACATTAAGTCAACAGAATTTGAAAGATATAATAAGTTGAGCAATATAATGTTGTTTCTCAAAATGTTAGCGATCTTTGTCTATTTAAATTCATAATTGAAGATTAACTATTCATAAATCAAAGATTATAATAAATTATTTTTTGTAGTACATCTAGACTGCTTCATACTAAAAAAAAAAACACCTGGAAAACCAAGTAGATGATAAACTAATTATATGTATGAAAATAAGAGTTACTAAGAAGTTTGTGCTTTGAACTCTCTCAAATTGGAGAAACTTTTAAACATTTAAATCTTTGTGGATAATTTCATGAAATACCACAATTTCCCATCGAAGATAATTTGGGGTTATTTTGCCGGTGGAACTTCTTTTTGGGACTCCCCACCAATTATGGCATAGGCTACGATAATAATAATAATACAGTAACTAAAAAGTTTATTCTCTATTAACTCTAATCTGACTATTTTATAAGAATCGATTCAACTAAATGTTCCAAACCAGTTGATATGTAGAAATAATAATTAGTTTTTGAAACTAACGATAGTGCGTGTTGCATTGCAGGACGATGCGGATCTAGCGACGCGTGCCATTCCCGAGCTGATCAAACTGTTGAACGACGAGGACCAGGTGGTGGTCTCACAGGCGGCTATGATGGTGCACCAGCTGTCCAAGAAGGAGGCATCTCGCCATGCCATCATGAATAGTCCACAGGTAACGTTTTTCAATTCAATTTATTAAAACAAATAGAAAGACAAAAATAAATAACACATACTATAATTTCAACTGAAATATTTTCATATTATTTAAACAATGCACAATAAACAATGGCATATTAAACAAAAACATAGGTTTCATGGTTGGGTGTACTGGAAAGAAAAGATAGAAGAAAAAATACCTAACCAACGATGGCTTCCCATTTATAGTCTGGTCGAGCAACGAAGACTCTCCGGCAAGATGGAAAAATGACTCCGTTTCGGTCGATATTGATTAAAAAATGATGAATTTGGTCTCAAATTGTAGAAAACATTCTGCCCTACGAATCAATATTGACCGATTTGGAGTCATTTTCCCATCTTTTCCATGTCTCCTTTGCTTGTCCAGACTATAATAGGGTGAGAGAGAAGAAAAACTAGTATAGAGAGTAGTGATAAACTAGGAAAATTGGGAGGAAGGATACATCTAAAATACAATACTATCGCTATTATGAGAAACTTCTTGTTGTTATCAATTACCATCAGGTAATTGATTTGGTGACCAGTTTTACAGGTATAATATGATGAATTAGTTGAAGCTTCCACAAAATTGCATAAGTATACTGATACTTGAAAATTGTCCAAAACGGTTGTAATGAGAGATGAACTTTGCAAAATATTGTATGTAGGCCTATTGATTCAGATTCTTTACATTAAATTGTGAAATGATGATTCCATTTTCTAATCCCTAATGAATTCTATTGAGCTGCATTTCTTTGGAAGTTTTCTCAACAAAGAAATTTGGATTTTTCTGAGTTTAGCAGGTAAGGTTTCGATGATGATAGATATTCTCTATTTATTACATATATATATATATATATATATATATATGAAATATATTGCAGTCAATTTTATATTTATATTTCTGCATCACATGAATTGAAATTGATTGGAGAAAAGATTAATGAAAAAGCCGATAACAACTTGAAAACCGATAAATCTTCAGTTTAGAAGTGAACAATTTTCAACATCAACAAATATATATTCAGTACTTGAAATTCCATAGGCTACTCAAGAACATTTAGTCAAATCTATCCAGTTGAATGAATGAATACTTCCTAACTTTTCAAGGCTTTATAAAATTAAATATTAGAAACAAAAAAAATATTAAAATACTGACAAATACTAGCCAGTTTGACTATTTCATTATTTTGAATGAAAATTATTTCCAGTTTTAAGAAGAATGCAAACTGAAATCTGTGATGTGAGAACTGAATAGAAAATGTTTATTTAAAATATTATTGAGAAATTTGCTAATCCTTGAAACCGTTTTTTGAGCTGCTTTTCAAAAATTGGATCGAGGATGAAATGTCTGAAGATTTGCTTTTTCCCGAGTATAGCAGGTGAGAAAGACAAAGTTTGTGTAGTGACTGGACTGTGTAGTATTTTTCGGTTTTATATTTTCCAGAACTATTATGAATTATTCTTTTCGTGAATTTCTTTGTTAGAAATTTTTTATAGTTCTCCTTACAGTTTTGTTGCTGCGTTTGATTCTAACTATTATCTTTTAGTTGATCGAGTTTAGTAGGATCTCTATTCTGTATTATTTTCTGACAGTAGACAATATTTTTTATCATTTTCCATACAGTAGTTTGTTCTTTCCCCGGTACTGTTACTTATGAACCTCTTATTATGGTTTGGTTAAAGTTTTTTTTGAAGTTTTGAGTATCTTTTGTAGCTTTTCTCTCTTTCCTGGTGAAATATTCATTTTATGCCTCTTCAGTATTTACAATAATTATTTGAAAGTGAATTATTAGAGAAACATTCGTTCTATGTTTTAATTTTTCTGGTTTGTATGCTTCCAGTTGATCGGTTTCTATAGGATCTCTATTCTGTAGTCTTGTCCAACACAGGTCGACTTCACAAGTCGATTTGACTCTATCTTGTCTATGCGTAGATGCATTTGACTGTCCATACGTTGATAAGTTGAATTACTATCACCTATCACTATTCAAGTCGACTTAACTTTTGAATCAAATGAGATTTCCAGTAGACGATGCATCTACATGGGTCCCTAATTCCAATAAGCAGGCGTTGAATTAATCGATAATCTCTGGTAGACAATTTCTCGGTACCTACTTCTACAAGCCTAGAGCTCAAGGGTGTGTTCGGAAAAATGAATCAAATTGAAATGAAATTTTATTCTAAATCTGTTTATCGTGAAATTATTTTCTGTCAGACGCTGCTTATTATAATATTTTTTGATGAACCTACAAGCCTAGAGCTCAAGGGGGTATCCTTGAAAATCAATCAAATTGAAATTAAATTTCATTCTAAATCTGTTTGTAGTGAAATTATTTCGCAGCTTATTATAATATTTTGTTATTTTTGTAGATGGTAGCTGCCTTGGTACGAGCGATTTCGAACAGTAACGATTTGGAAACGACTAAAGGCGCAGTGGGAACCCTGCACAACTTGTCACATCATCGTCAGGGTCTGCTGGCCATTTTCAAGAGTGGTGGAATACCGGCTCTTGTCAAGCTATTGAGGTGAGATTCACCTTTAATTTCATTTTTATTTGAAGTATTTTATTGGGTCATAGTAAATTATTCATGAAATTGACCATTCACTTTGCTTTATGTTGATGAAGATTTGATAGTTCTGAATACAAGAATCAATAAAATATTTCAATGGTGTAGAAAATGAAGAACTATCACAATTTTTCATCATGGAAAATTGTGGTTATGTCGGCTGTGGAACGTATTCGGAACTTCCCACTAAAAAGCTATATGATAATAATAATGATGTGTTGTTGTAGTATCCCAAATTATTAGTCATGAAAATAAATTTTTATCCAAGTTCATAACTGTCCAATTTTTAGTTTCCTATTCCTATTTTGTTTCCTGCCGTCTCAACCGTTATGTTCCTTGTTTCCTTGATCGAAATCATTTTTCTCAGTTCTCCGGTGGAGTCAGTGCTGTTCTACGCGATAACCACACTGCACAACCTGCTGCTGCATCAGGAAGGCAGCAAGATGGCCGTGCGCCTGGCCGGTGGACTGCAGAAGATGGTGGCGCTGCTGCAGCGCAACAACGTCAAGTTCCTGGCCATTGTCACCGACTGCCTGCAGATTCTGGCCTATGGCAATCAGGAGAGCAAGCTGATCATACTGGCGTCTCAGGGCCCTGTTGAGCTGGTGCGAATCATGCGAAGCTACGACTATGAGAAGCTGTTGTGGACTACGTCGCGAGTACTGAAAGGTGGGTAGTATGGTTTTAGCAAAAAAAAGATTGTTTTAAATTTGTCAGTCGGTCAATGCCACTCGGATAAATTTTCGTTTATTTAACGGTAATGTCACACCAGATTAGACAAAGAAAAAAACTAACTAAGGGCTAACTAAATGCCACTATTTTATACCTGATACCTTCTTGCTGTGTTTCATTTTCCATGGTTATTCAAATAATCATTTACCATCATCATTATCATTCATTATCAAGTTACAACATATACTTAATGGAATAAACAGGATTTCTCCTAAAACTGTCCCTCTACCAATTTTTCATAATAAGTCCAAATATTTAGTTTATGCCACTCTAGTTATAATTTTAGTTAGGATTTTATGAAGGATTATGATAATTTCGAAACAAGAATAATCAATAATTCAAATACCTTGAACATTTTAAACTTTGAAAATTTTGAAACTGAAAATTCTTGCAACTTTACTAGAAGCTACTAAGTTACAGCTGAAAACACTAATGGTATTATTAATAATAAACACTTTATGCAAAACCAATTCAATGTTATAATTACTTATTGAACGAATTTCTTCCTTAGTAGTACCTCGTACTATTCAGAATACTTTCGCTACTGTAAGTATTGGCTAAATGAAGGAAGGAAATGAATTGGAAGGAAATTCGTTTGAACGCAGACACTACTCAAAAACATATTGCCCAGGAGATAACCCCCTCGAACAAGCACCTCTTAATTCTCGGCCAAGCGCCCTTGCCGATTAGACCACCAAACTCAAGATTATCCATCAAGATAATAATCTAATCCATTTTTTTATTCTATTCTGGTTTTAAGATTTTTCTTGTCAGTTTTTCTAATGAGTTCTGCTTTGTTGTTTTAGTTTTGTCGGTGTGCTCAAGCAACAAGCCAGCCATAGTTGAGGCGGGAGGCATGCAGGCATTGGCCATGCACCTGGGTCATCCCAGCCAGCGTCTAGTGCAGAACTGTCTCTGGACTCTCAGGAATCTGTCTGATGCCGGAACCAAGGTACGCTATCATCATCCTGCTATAGTATTGTCAAGCAAAGAAAACATTCCTTCAAAGTGGCCAATTGAAACGAGAGTGTAACTACGCATGCGCAGTAAAGTGTAATATAATTTCTGCCAACATTCCGCTGGTGAGATTTTATGAGAGATGTATGTTAGGAGTAGGACAAATTCTTATTTCAACTGATGCAGCATTGAACAGCTGCCATTTTGAAGGAATGTATTCTTTGCTCGTTTTAATACTTTAATTTGGTGATTTTTTGCTACTATAATGCGTAGTAGTCGTGTTGAATAAAACGAAAGAATGAATATGTTCGCACTATAACTTTATTATTTTTCATAATGATATTGCTTTGGAACATGAAATCTGAAATGGTTTGTTTAAGAGTCGAATATGATATGAATATGATAATAAAATTACACAACCCTGTTTCAGAGAATGAAAAAATGTATGGTATAGTTCAAGCTGAGAAGACCCACTGTTTTAATGTAAATTGTTAAATGTTGATTGTAAAATGTAGAATATGAATTGTAAATAGTCAATTTAATTCACCTATATGTGTTGTCTAACTGCTTGTTATCTGTTTGGTTGTCAGGTGGACGGTCTGGAAGGTCTGCTGCAGTCGTTGGTGCGGCTACTGGCTTCCACTGATGTGAATGTGGTGACGTGTGCGGCGGGAATCCTGTCCAACCTGACTTGCAACAACCAGCGCAACAAGGTGACCGTGTGCCAGGTGGGAGGAGTGGACGCCCTTGTCCACACCATTGTCAACGCCGGAGATCGCGAGGAGATCACCGAGCCTGCTGTATGTATTCTATCCATATCAATCAATATCAATCTAATTGAATTCAATTTTTTGCCTCGAAACTTATGGGGTATTTCAGGAGGAAGGTTCAATACTTCTCAGGCTGATTCCTTAGTGTCCTCATCCACTGTCAGTTCGTACTTACAGTTCGGATTGTGACATTGAAAAACTATTAGTTTTTTTTCTTTGGGATTTTATTTGCTTTTATCATATTGTTCATTAATGTTTGATTTTGTGAAATCATTATTGTTCTCAATGAGGTTTGTTTTGCGTTAGAGCTGTAAACCTCTCATTGTTGTAGCACGTTTGTAATAAATAAATAAATAAATAAATAAATTATTTTAAATTGTTTCTATAGAATGAGTAGGTGTTGATAAGTTGAACGAATTTGCCGTTGTGTTTGGTAGGTTTGCGCGCTGCGCCACCTGACGTCGCGTCACGTGGACTGCGAGATGGCGCAGAACGCGGTGCGCATGCAGCTGTACGGCATGCAGGTGATTGTGAAGCTGCTGCATCCGCCGTCGCGCTGGCCGCTCATCAAGGCCGTCATCGGCCTCATCCGCAACCTTGCGCTCTGCCAGGCCAACCACGCCCCGCTGCGCGAACATGGCGCCATTCATCATCTGGTGCGACTGCTCATGCGGGCTTTCCAGGACTCGCAGCGGGTAAGTTGCATTCCTGCGATATTGGAAAAAGTGTTTCTTTATAAATTCTTGTGGTTTTATATTTATTTTGTGGTTTTATAGGAGAGTGTTCATCCATTATTGAAATATGATAGGAAATCATTGAAAAATGAAACGGCAGATTATAGGAAAACTAAGGAGAATTAGCGATTTGCCTATGATATATTATTTCTGTCTTAGCTCGAAGAGCACTTGGTGATAATCGAATCAGTTCTTCTCGGAATTAGAAATGTAATTTAGATAGTACAACACCCTTTTAGTATCTTGAAATATTCATTCTAAATACATTATTAGTAACTTATCCCTAAAAAATATAGTGAACTGTTACATCATGTATTGGAAATGATATAGTTTTAGTTCACCAGTTGATAATTTGTTATGTAGCAGACTACAAATGCAGCGTTCGACTATCATATTGTAATGGACTGTCATTCTTCTTAAATAATTCATACATTTCTAGTTTTTAATAGTCCTTTACGTTTGTCTCTTTTTCATGTAACAGCATTCATGACCTTTATGAATTAAAGTATTGGTACCTCTGAATAACCTCACCTAAGCCTCTGGTTTCTTTCAGGGAATACTCCTACTCAATTGTAATCAATTCTATTATAGTTATTATAACAAATTCTATGAAAATTCAAAGAGTGCTACATGAATAGCTATATATTGATAATGTCTTTTCGAATTCGATGTTGAGGTTTGCTTGTTTGTTTAATGAAGCAGCGTTCAAGCGTGGCAAGCAGCGGCGGGGGCGGCAGTGGAGGTGGCACGACGGGTGGCACGTCCGTGTACGCGGATGGCGTGCGGATGGAGGAGATCGTTGAAGGTATGCATAAATCAGTCCATTCATTCTGTATTTTGAGATATTTTAACTTGTGTAGGCTATCCAGTGCATTTCTTGTATTTTATTCATTATGGCAAATAAATTTGATTTGATTTCTTGTATTTTGTAGATTACTTGTTGAGTCGTTGTGAAGGTGATATTATAAATAAATGAATTTTATTTCTCAGTAAACAAAAGTATCAACAAAAACATAAAACGTCTGCGAAATTTACACAACTATGTAGCCTACTTTAAAACTATATTTTAGATATAATTTATAAATTTTAAAAATTTACCAAGAAAAGACATTCCCGAGGAAATTCTATGTGGGAGATGCCATCAAAGTTCAATGTCTTGAATTATTTTTGCAAGAAATAAGTATGATGAATAAAATGAAAAACTAAGCTATAGATAGCAAACGAACTTAGGGTAATTTTGAAACTAATTAAAAAGAAAAACAATTATTTGCAATTAGATTTGAATACAAAAGTTCAAGAAAAACGTACAAAAAATTTATTACAATATATTGTGGGTGGAAAAAATACCAGTTATCAGTTTACCAGAGATTGATAATGGTGTAGCAACCGAAACCGGTATCTCGATTTTCTAATAAATTTGTAGTTGACAATATCTTTTCTTTTCATTTTATTATTAAGATGTTTTTTTGTGGTTTGAGAAGGCTTAATGGAATATGAGAAAATTACATTAAAATTATGAATTGAATAAATTTTAAAACTGAGTATTTTTTTAGGTCAAACCATTTATTCATGATACTTTAACCATATACTTATGAAGTATTCGAATTAGTTTCCCTAGTGCATTTTTTGTATTGTTTGTGAAAATAAATCAAATCAACTATAATCTGTCCAAGCGAAGAAGACATCTGGTAAGATGGAAAAATGACTCCAGCTCGGTCAATTCTTGTTCATGACTTTGGTCTCAAATTGTAGATCAGAATGTTTGTTCATGACTTTGGTCTCAAATTGTAGATCAGAATGTTTCTTGCAATTTTATTATACATTTTTAATTTTTGACCCAATATTGACCGAGCTGGAGTCAATTTTCCATCTTGCCTGAATGTTTTCTTTACTTGGACAGACTATACAAATTTTACTACTAATGTGATGTATTATATTTTTTGTTTTATTTATTGTATTATTAGGCACGGTGGGCGCCTTACATATCCTGGCGCACGAGTCGCACAACCGCAGCATCATCCGCAGCCAGCACGTGATTCCGATATTTGTGCAGCTGCTGTTCAATGAGATTGAGAACATCCAGCGGGTGGCAGCCGGCGTGCTGTGCGAACTGGCCACTGACAAGGAGGGCGCTGAAATGATCGAGCAAGAGGGCGCCACTGCACCGCTCACCGAGCTGTTGCATTCAAGGAATGAGGGTGTTGGTGAGTGCATTCACTCATTTATTTCAGAAATCATTTATACAGTAATGGCGTTCTCATTAAATGATTTAAGATACGATTCCCAAGCGACAGCTCGAGCCGCGCGGCTCCAGCTGTGATTATCTAGCCATCACAATTCTATTCACATAACTATATTATAAATGTTCACTATGTTATTAGGGCTACTAATGTATAATATATTGATAAATGAAGAAATTCACTTGAAAATGGCTTGTTGTTGTAGCAACTCAGGTTCCTGCAGTATCACTCTTCCTCCGTCTCGAGGCCCAGGAAGCGGGCCACCCCGCAAGGGTTGTTCCAGAGGCTGGCGGTTGTTAAATCAGTCGGCTTTGAGGGGCAGCTAAAAAGATGGTCTGTGGTGTGGGGTCCATCACCGCAGTTGGGACAGACATTGGTCACATCCTCTGCGATTCTGGACATGTAACTGTTCAGAATCACAGAGTAACCCGATCTCAGTTGCGCAAGGATGGTGCGGGTTCTCCTTGAAGGGCTCTTCTCCTCAGCATTAATTTGGGGTGGGTACCCCCCAAAAACTGGGCTCGGCCTTAGTCCGCCGACGCTGTCTTCGGCTGTCCTCCTATGAATGGACTTGATCCCCTCTTTGTATTTTGTGCTGTCAATAGATGGTTTTGGTTCCAGCCACCCAATTTCGCCAATCAGATCATTTACTGACCTTCTTATGTGCCTTGGGGCACTTGAAAATGGCTTCGGCTCGGTCGGTGTTGGTTCTGGGACTATGAGCTCTGTTTGAGAATTTATGGCTCTTGGACCGGTATTGGCCGAACTGGAGTCGTTTTCCCGTCTTGCCGTGGTGTCTTCCTTGCTTGGACGGACGGATATGGAACTGGCAACCAGCTGGTAGGCCTAGGCCCCTCTTGGGCTGTTGAGCCATTGACAAACTCTTGAAAAGGGTGAATTTCACAATTATTATTGATTTATTATACATTAGTAGCCCTAATAACATAGTGAACATTTATAATATAGTTATGTGAAAGGAGTAGTAATGACTAAAGCAGCTCCAGCAGCGTAGCTAAAGCCGTAGTAAGGTAAAAAGGTATGGGATTATAGAACAGGTGATATAAAAACTACTCGATTCCCATTTCCTTGTTTTCATCGTTAAAGTCTCACTCTCTACTAATTGGTTGATCAAATCAATGATCTCGACATAATTAAAAATAATATCCTAATATATCGCGGTTTAATTTTATAATACTTACTTGATACAATAGTATTTAATCCCTCCTTTACTTAGTGATGTAAAATACCCGGGTATTTAAAACTCGGGGCAGATACCCAAAATTCATAAATACCCGGGTATATTGGGTATTTATTGAATCATTGATGTTTGTACCCCTGAATATGTTATTATTGGCATTGATGATATATTGGCATAGTAATAGTCAAGTTATAATATTATAAAAACTCATTTGCTATTTTCAATGGCTTTATATAGTTCTTTTAAGTATTACTTGAAGTTTCGAATGAATAGGATTCTTCATGAAAAAACTGGGTAAAACTGGTAAATAAGATTAGACAAACTCTGCAGGAGTTTTATGTATACAGGGTGTTTCAGGAGGAATGTGCAATACTTCTCAGGCTGATTCCTTACATCAAGTAGACAAAAAAGTTCCATTGGACCAACCCCCAAAAACGCTTTGTTACCGAGATAACAATGGCGAAAAATTGAGATTTTTTCAAAATATATTAATTTTTCTAATTTTTTAGAGGCTTTAGTGAGGTTCTAAAATGATCAATTTCTATGTAAAATTAGCTGAGAAATTCAATGAAACCAGTTCCAAGTTTGTAACTTCAACGGTCATTGAGATAATACGAAAAATATGCTAGAAAACGCCATTTTTCAACAATAAGGATTATAACTGGATAAGGAATCATGAAATTGTATTTTTTATTAATGGAAGTTGAAGAGAGTCGGATTCTAAAGAAAAAGTTAAATGGCGGCGATTGTGTAAATCTTACCCAAATCTCGGAAATGGCGTTCGAAAATCGCAAAATTGACAAAACATAGCACAAGTGATGAATTTGTGTTTAGTAGCGATTCCATTAGTAACTTGCATTAATAAAAAATACAATTTTATGATTCCTTATCCAGTTATAACCCTTATTGTTGAAAAATGGCGTTTTCTAGCATATTTTCCTAATTATCTCAATAACTGTTGAAGTTACAAACTTGGAACTGGTTTAATTGAATTCCTCAGCTAATTTTACATAGGAATTGATTATTTTAAAACCTCAGTAGAGCCTCTAAAAAAAATAGAAAAATTAATATATTTTGAAAAATCTCAATTTTCCGCCATTGTTATCTCAACAAATAAACTATCAAACTAAATTTTTGCTTACTTACAATCATTTGATATAATAATAATAATAATCATAATAGTGTAGTATAATATAAGGTTCTTATATTAAAGTTATTTGCCTTTTATAAATAAAGTATATCTAATTTGTGGAATACTCTGCTTTTGAGACGTTTATAGTCTGTGTTGAAGCAGCGATACACTTTTTTAATTAAAAATAAAGGAAGAAAAACAAAACAGTGCTGTGGCGGGTACAGAGAAGCTCTAATATTATTCAATTTTGATATAACGGATCTATTTTTGTTTTAATTTTTACCCAGATCTCAATATAACAGCTAGAATTTGAGACACTCGAACACAATATTCTACTGTAACATGTTCTCTACCTCTACTCGATTTAAAGATTGAAGCCATTTCTTAAAATTTATTAAAAATTTATAAACTCCTACACAATCGAGGCAAGAGGGTGGTAACAAGTTGAATAGCATTGGTGCTAAATAAGGAAAAGATCTCCGAAAAGATTCATTAAAAGGTCTTGGTACTCTAATTCGATTTGTTGTTCTTAGAGATTGACTATATATATTGGTTTCACCTATTACATTGCCGCTCATAATGTAAAAAACTCTGAGCACTTTGAAAATATATAGGTGTCTCAAGGGTAAAATTTTCAGAGTTGTAAAGAGAGATTGGGATGGAAATCTCATTACTCTAATTAACTAATCTAATTAGAGAATTACTTTAATTAGTTTTTCTGTGAAATTATTAGAGGCTTGACTGTTGTTATGTAAGTACCTCCCCAGCATGACAATCCGTATTGGAGTCTAGATTCCACTACCGAAAATTAAAGCATTCTAAGTACTCCAAGTGGACACATATAGCGCAAAAAATAAAATTTTCTTAAAATTGACACCATTTCACATCTAACTTTTTTAATATGATTTTTCCACGTCAGATTTCTATCAATAATCACTCCTAGATATTTTATTGAGTCACACTTTTCAACTTGCATACACTCATCACAAGACACATTTTCGGCTGACTTAATGCAATCATCACACTTATAATATACATCAGCAATAGCATTACCTTCTCCTCTAAGATTAAATTGAATAATTTTTGTTTTGCTGCTGATATTCATTTCATTAATTCTAAACCAAAACTTCAACCTGTCTAAATCCTCCTGAATAAGCCGGTTAACATTGATATTTTTAGGAAAATTGTATGTTAAAGCAGTATCATCTGCAAATGCAGTTACATTTCCATGAAAAATCCCATTGCACAAATCATTGATATAGACCAAAAAAAGGATGGAGCCTAATATCCCGTGTTTCAACTTGATAATAATTACTGTAGAACGCCGATTATCCGAGGGACCGGGATCAATTCGAATAAAAAAAATCGGATAATTGGACATTGAATTGTATTAAAGAAAAACAATGTGTTACACTTGGAATAAACTTCTTCACATTTGAAAAGTAGAGTGTAGTGATGTTGAATTAATATGGAAAGCAAAACAAATACTGTACTAACTACAGTACAGTAAGTACAATTAAAAAAAAGTAAAAAAAGCTACGATCACGTCATAAACGCTGGTTTTTATTTTATTACTACGCTTAAGACCGATTCGGTTAATCGGCGTTCTACTGTACTTGATTCAATAGTATTCTATTTCTCCTTCACTTGATTATAATCACTTGGTATTATTTATATTCGCTTTTTGTTTTTTCTATTACGTAATTCCAATAAAATGTTGTTTTTATTTCAGCTACTTATGCAGCCGCCGTTCTTTTCCGCATGTCGGAGGACAAACCGCAGGACTACAAGAAGCGTCTGTCAATGGAGCTGACCAACTCGCTGTTCAGAGAAGACCAGAACCCGTGGACCGGCGGAGATCTAGGCATGGGTCCCGATCTACAGGTAAACTATTCCCAAAAAGTCCAATTCAACTTTTTAAAATTTGGTTTCTGATGTACAGCTTCACACAAGTGCACATTGATTCGAGTGAAGATATTGAAGCTTGGAAATGCCCACTTGCTCTTAAGCACATTTTCCAATAGTTCAAACTTATCTAATTTTCACTTGAAGATTTTTGTCACGTGAATATCACACCGCTTAGCTTTGCTTTATACTTCGATATTACCCAAAACTTACAAAACAAATCATAAATAATTAGATTTATAGTTACAATATCAACTTTACTTTTTAATTTCAATATCCCAGTTTCAAAGAACTTATTCTATTATTTTGCATCTTATTACAAAAATTAGATTCGCATATTTTTGGATGTCAGTTTGTACTATGCATGATTTTTTAAGATAGATATTTATGAACCATGTAAGTGATTTTATAATTTTGTTTTTCTTTATGCTTGTTCGAAAAGTACGTAATATATTAGATGAGTTAGATAGATTCCATGCATCGGCTGTATAATATCAATGCATTTTCTATTATTGAAGTTGCAGCTTGAAGCTTTGATCAGAATTCTTTATTCATTTTTGTTCACATTATGAAATTTTAGCTCTGTTATAGATACGTTTCTATCTTAGAAGATTATGTACATAATCCTGATGCATGTCTTATTTCTTATTAGTTCAGTTATTCAAGAAGAAGGATAATTCACTCTCTTGATATTTCTTCTGTTTATTCAACAAGAATTGAATAAACAATATTGAAAGAATATTGTTTGGAAAACTTATATGCTGGGCACATTTTTAAAGTCAATAAGTATAAATTTTTTTAAACGGAGAGCTGCTGTTAGAAAATCAATTGTGTGAGCAAAGATTTTGTTTGCAATCTACTTTCCTTAACTACTCTTTGATTTTGTAGATTGATTGAATTGAATTATTTTCTCTCGTTTTATTAGAAACGTTTTGTATTACTGCTATGAAAACCTTGATTTTGTAGAAAATTGAGCTTCTTCCACGATATCATATTTTTATTTCAGTAAATTTTCTCTTATTGAATGTTTTGTCATTTTTTTACATATTATATTGAGCGTTGCCTTGCTTTGAAACTATGCAAGAATTTACCAACAATTTTATTTTTAAATTTTTATTTTTCGAATTATTGATTTTTACTTGATGAGCAAATATCAAACCTGAACCTAGTTGATACTAGTGTTGAATTCCCGTCCTACCATCAAGAATAATAATTTAAAATTTTCGAAGATTTCAGTTATGGGATAATATTGGATGAATTTGGCTGGTTATGGGTGATGCATGATTCACTTCACCACTAAATTATTACAAGCTTGAATATTATGAATAATTTTGTAAAAATAATCTCGAACAAGCTTCTCTTCTCAGTGGTGATTAGGGCTATTCTATCCAATGTATCATATTAATTTTTAATTGTGAGACTGATATTTGTTGAATAATTACATGATTCGGGAATTGCATTTTCACATCTCATATTCATGGGAGTGAAAACTCAGAAGATTCGTGATTCATTTGAATAATTTTAAAAATTAATGTTTCTAATGTTTAAAATTAATGTTGACATTGATGTTTCTTGAGTTCTAGCATTTCAAATAACGGCTAATTGAATTTTAAAATGGATGCAAGTTTCTCTACTACAGTATAACTCTCATACCATAAGTTAGAATGCAAGTACTTTTTCCTATCAATGAGAAATTAAAAAGTTTGAAAATTTACCGTATGATAGAGATAACTTACATCAAGTCTTCTGCTTTTCCAAAGTCAATGTGGTTGCAAAAATTGTAATTTTCATATTTAGTCGCAAATTAGTCTCTGTCTCCATTTAAGGGATCAAAATAATCCTCAGACTTTGAAAGCAATCATCCCATATTGCAAAAAACACTTAATTGTGGTATTAGTAAAATAGATGAATAATTATAAAACACAATCATCAATAATATTATTGATAATGAGTCTATGTAGACGCCGAAGAACAGAATATATCTATTTCCTTGTACCTATAAATAGAATTTCCTTGTTGATGATAAAATTCATTAATAATAAGTTTTTTAAATATATAATCAAATTTACTTTTGCAAACGAGATATTGCATTCAATTTCAAATATCTCTTTGAATATACCGTTACTATCGATGTTACATTTGAATATACCATATCCAACAAATTTGTTAGAATAGGATACATCCTATCCATATCAAGGTTATTTATTTGATAACTACCATCAACTATTAAAACTCATGCACTGATTACTAAAATAAACAATAAAACTAAACAAATTGCACATAAATAAGATGTTCAGCTGCAATAATACTCTTTTTCCACCGGGCACTTCAAATGCAACTAGTTCAAGTTTGGTATTTGCACTTTTCGATTTTCTTTTGTTGATTTATAATTTTGGTAAAGGCGTTAGTAGTGTAGATATAGTGTATATGTTTGTAATATGATTATGTAGGACATGCTTGGCCCTGAACAAGGCTATGATGCAATGTATACGCAAGGCCCGCCCAGTGTACATAGTAGCCATGGAGGCAGGCAGTATCAGCAAGGTATGTATCGAGTCAGACATTTTGTTTTGTTCTATTTTTTAGGTTATATTATTTAACATAGTCAACGTGAAAATTTATTCAATTTTTTCATTATTGAAATATTTTAAATATTTATTCATCCAGTAATACGGCTTTGTACCCGATTTGTTTCATTATTTTATTTTCAACTTTGTAACGTTCAGTTCCGGTTCACACACCAAGATTTTTGGACATCCGATTTCTTGTTTAGGTTGTGAATTCCACTAGACTTGATATATATGATGTGTTCAGAGACTCATCATGTGTTTGCTAAGTTGTGTTTAATTTAGTAAGATTTATAAAGTGAACAAAAACCCGGTCGTCCAAGAATGGTGTCTGAAACTGGCCTTAAATGTTTTTTAGGTTGGGCATATCTTTTTGGGAATCTAAATGTTGTGTAATTTCTAGTCTTATCAAATTTTTTCATCTGGTAATACAGTATTTGCATTGTTTAGATGGGTGGAATTTGTTCCATGTATTTTTAGCGTACTCATCAATTGAAAAAATGGTAGGTTGGGCATGTATTTATTGGGAATCTAAATTTGTTTGAGCTTCTATTTATTTTCAGTCGAATCGAATATCGAAATTATCAATTCGGTGAAACTTTATACCAAACTTTGAAAGTTGGTATATTAGAATTAGTTGTAGGTTATCTTATTATCTAATTTCCACTCGATTCAACGAATTAACCACTTTCTTCTCTTGGAAAAACAGTTCTCAAAGTTCAGTTGAAATAACTATGGCGGAATTCGATGATCATGTTATAGTTCGCTAGATGTGTACTGTGTAGGCCTACAAATAACAAAAAAAAATATTTGAGAGCACAAGTATCATTATTGAGCTTCTATTTGATATTTAATTAGGAGTTGACTACAGTAATTCTATGGGTTTTTAACTGTATTTTTTACTCATATTTATCTGCATTTTCCAAATTGATTTTTATATTATTATTGTTTATGCTTCTCATATTCGTTGTATTTGATAAGGAATTCCTTTGGGTCACTTTGAGGTAAGATTCCCAAGCTGTCACGGCTCTAGCTAACACAACTCCATTCATATATAAATCTATTGCAAATGTTCACTTTGTTTAGGGCTACCAATGTATAATAAATCAATAAATAGTGAAATTCACTTGAAAATTTTGAATCTTCACTATTTATTGATTTATTAAACATTAGGAGCCCTAATAACATAGTGAACATTTATAATAATATAGCTAGCCTATGTGAATAGAGTTGTGATGGCTAGAGCAGCGCAGCTAGAGCTGGGCAGCTGCAGCAGCGTAGCTAGAGCTGTGACGCTTGAGAATCCTACCTTAAGAGTTGGTAATTATTTTATATGTAATTCATTCAAATCTCTTGAAGAATACACGTAAAATTATTGATAAGAATTGTCGAGTTAATTTTTATTGAGTTGAACTAGGGTTTATTATTTATTGTTGCCATATTCAGAACAATACCTCGTAGTTATTCTCCATTATTGTATCCTATTGAATTATTCGTTGACTATTACGATTTTATCCTAACTAGTTTTTGTTTTGAAGGCGATTTCTGATATTTAAAAAATGAAGAACAGACAAAACATCAGGTAAAATACAAGTTGAACACCAATTTACTTGAATGTGTCATCTTGTTTTTTGCATGACACATTATTTGATGTTTTTGTGCATGTGTGACATGTTATTTTTGTGTTGTGGCAAAATTTTCATCACATTTGTTAGCTTCTTCATCTCTCTCAGACTCGATTAAAGTAATTGAATTTGAAAATGTAGTTGTCATTCATAAGAAGTAGGAAAAATCAAATTACGTTGTGTTGGATTCCTTTTTTTAAGCGATCTTTATTATTTTACTGTCCGTTTTGAAACTTTAAAACGTAAATTTTGGGACTGTAATTGCATCAATCTCCAATATTTTCAATTAGATATAGGCTTCAGTTATATTTTGTATTTTGCTTAGCTTTTCGCTGCTTTTTGGAATCAATCTGATTGACGATTTTATTCATTGCTTTTGCCGAAATTATGTTAGATCTGATTTTATTGAGTTGCTTTAAAACTTGTAAAATTAAGAGACAATGGTTGTCTTCCCATAAAAGATTGACAGGTTGTTTCTTGGTCCCAACCATATTATAATTATTGTTTTTGTACTTGTGCTGCAATGAATTGATGTGAAGAATGTTGCTAGAATTTATTGAATTAGTATTGATTTTATCTAGTTTGTATTGCAATTTAAGGATTTTAATTGAATTTATTCAGTTCGAAATTATAACTTTTGTCTTCTTGTGGTCAAATATTATTCTTAGCTACTGCTCTACATTATTTACCAAACACGAATTTAAATTCTTGACAGTTCAAAAGATCCTCTAAAAGTCTTGTTTCATAAGATTTTGCACATTCAGTAGAACAGAAAAGAGGGGGTGGGGACACACTAGACATTAATAGTGTCACGCTTGGCAAGAAACGTGTAATGTTTAGTTTGTTTCAGACTTCTCTTTATATTAATGGCCTTCTAATATCACGTTATGAAAAACATATTCGGAGAAGTATATTGTTGAAAGTTTGAAATGAGACCCATATCACATTTTCATTTAATAGAGCTAAGACTAGAGCTTCATATCTTCTTCAATTCCTCGACAAAATTGAAATCCATTTGAATAGTATGAAATCTTGTCAAATTATATTCCAAGACAAGCCTTGTAAGACTTGAAACAACTATTTAATAAAGGATAAATTACTTTCTAGTTGTTAGTTATTCAATGACTAGATAATTGGTCCAATATTAATAATTGAAATAGAGTCTGAAAACTTGAAATTTTTAGTCTTGTCAGGTATTAAACACGATTTAAAGATTTTGTTAAGTTTGCTAAGCCTTGGCCGTGCTTAGCTAATCATACCTTCTTGGTGGATTGGAAATGATTCAACATTCAGCGAGTTCATAATTTAATTGCAAGAAAATACATGTGCAGTACACAACTAAACAGTCCAATTATAGAACGTCTTGTACTAATAACGATGTAAGACCGTCTAATTAGATTGTCTCATTTTAAATAAGGATTATCTTGGAAGGAAATTAAGCCATTTACACACATAATGCATAGTCTGACCAAGCAAAGAAGACATTCTGGCAAAATGACTCCAACTCGGTCAGTATTGGTTCAAAAATTATGAATTTGGTCTCAAATTGCAAAGAAGAATGTTTCCTAAAATTTGAGACCAAATTTATAATTAATTTATGAACCAATATTGACCGAGCCGGAGTCATTTTGCCATCTGGCTAGAATGCCTTCTCTGCTTGGGCAGACTATACTAAGAGGAAAATAAAATCATCTATTTATCTTGGTATTGTGCGTACCTTGAATTGAAAACCTTGCCTGGTAAAATAGTGATTTAATGCAGAAAATTGAGAATGTTGTATGTTTATTGTGGGCAAATGTGTAGGAAAGAGGCAAACTTGATGTGTTGATGATTGTTTAGGTTATGACCAGATACCAGTAGACTCGATGCAGGGTCTAGATCTGGGCTCGCAGCACGACTCCAACTACAGCCCAATGGAGGTGGGCGCCGACCTGGATTTCGATCATTTGGACGAACTGCCGCAGCCGCCTCAAGACAATAATCAGGTGGCCGCCTGGTATGACACTGATCTGTAAACCTGGTGGCGAATACTAATACTAGCATCGCGCCAGACTAGAAACAGTACAGTGAGAGCGCCTGGTAGAAACAATTGCCCCTGTACACTATTCCTCTATAAAATAATACTCTCATGAAACTACTGATATTTTAAGTAAGTTCACGTTGCTTATTCATCACATTTGACTAAAAATAGACGGCGCCAGATTAGAAACAGTACAGTGACAGCGTAAAACTAGAAACAGTACAGTGACCGCGCCTGGTAGACAACGTCCCTAGTAAACTATTCCTCTCTTAAATCATACTCTCATAAAACTACTGCTTATTCAGTCTTCTTGTTGTTACAAGATGGATGTTGAATTTAAATTCACACTTTCTAGTGTTTTTTATAGACGAGGTGAAGAATATTAATTTCTTTCATAGGTCTACTTCCCTAAAAACTATAATTGATGTAATCTTGTCTTAAATTGTTTCTAATGTCTTCCCTTATCTGCTTTATGATAAGAGGAATGAATATGCTCCTAAATATTAAAATATATACACCGTATTTATCATCATGTTTAAGCTGGATTATCGAATATCAAGTGCACAAGGCATTTCAGGGTACTAAATAAATTATTATAATGAATTTTGGTGCACTATTCGTATAACCTGCTAAGGATGATCATTTCAAGAGTGTAACTGTGAAGTAATTATCTCGGTGAAAACATGTAATGTAAATTTAGGAGAATGAGGGTGTTTTCATCCTCTACAATTCCTAGTACACTCTACTCACAAAAAAGTATTCAATACAAAGGTATCAACTTTTTGAAATAGTTTTTAAATATAAGGTTAGTGAAGTTCTGACAGAAAAATCCTGGTTATTGTCTTGTAACGGTTCTGAATGGCATTTAATACTAATAGAGTTGTGTCTAATATAAAAGTATTGTATACTCACATTCCCTTTTGGTAAAATGTTTTGACTGCAAGTTTACAAATCAGTTAATTGATAATCGCCAACTTTCTTTCAAGTTTTGGATAATCGAATTGTCCATCATTTATCGCCCACTTGACTATCTAATATTTTTTTATGTTATGATTTTTTATTCTAGAAATTTTTACTTTCGTTTATCATCGTATATTTGATGATTGAAATTGCATGCGTAACTAAAATTAGTTCAACTAACATACTTTTTAGTTGAAGGGATCTCCTTAGTTAGTTTTTAATCTGTTGGAAAAACTTAATATTTGAAAATTTCTCTCCTAACATTTTATACGTTCATATGTGTGTGTAACTGTAAATAGCTGAAGTCCGTGGTTAAAAAGAGGTGCAAATTCTTGAAACTTAGACCTTGCAAAAGGTTTTTTATTCACTTAATGTTAATTACTTCTATTGATCTATGATAGTGGATAGTCTGAAAAATAATTATTATCATGTATTAGGTGTAATTGTTAATGTGATAGTTCATTTTCTCATTCATATTATAATTCAATAATTACGATGTACACTCTATCCTATATGGAGTGTGAACTCTTTTATTATTATGTAAGATAAATTATTATTATTATATTAGTGCAGCAAGAATGTCATGTAACTTTTTCTAATAAAATATTGGAAATTCATTCATCTTGACATATTTCTCATTTTCCTTGATATTCTTTGATTTCAGAGTATGCATGCTTTAGATTTATTGTGGATGAACTAAACCTTCATAAGCTAGTAGCTTGTTCGTTGGTTTCATAATGAAAAATGAAGTTTGGGGCAAATTTGAAGATTCTATCCAAATCAATAAATGAAAGAAGAAAGTTCATCAATAAATGATCAATGAAAACTTGAAAATTCTGAGAACGAAAATGACCTCCTGGAATTTTTAGTTATTTGGAGTGAGGTGAGCATTAAAAAATCATTTTTACTTGATAAAGTAGATTTTTGTTCATTTGAAAAGTTTGTAGAGTAATTTGTAGATGAAATTGGTAAAGTAATTCATTTCGGTTACCTCAATTAGTCTGGTAAAGGTAAAGCTCGAGATGCTCCACGCTAAATTTTCCCAGCTCTAGCTGCCATGCTTTAGCCATCACAAATCTATTCACTGAACTATATCATAGATGTTTACTCTGTTATTAGGGCTACTAATGTATAATAGTGAAATTCACTAGAAAATGACTTGAAAATGGTGAATTTTATTTATTTATTTAGTATACATTAGTAGCTCTAATAACAGAGTGAACATCTATAATATAGTTACGTTAATAAAGTTAGAAAATAGAGTTTCACTAGAAAATGTGAATTTCACTATTTATTGATTTAGTTTACATTAGTAGCCCTTATAACAGAGTAAACATCTGTAATATAGTTACGTGAATAGAGTATGATGGTTAGAGTTGGGCAGCTCTAGCAGTGAATTTAGAGCCGCACGGATCGAGCCGCCGCTTGGTAATCGTTCCTTAAGGATACTCATAATTCTTTGAGGTAGTAGATGGTTTCTATGATGTTTCAAAAGCTTTGATAAATCCAAAATAATTATTTTTTGAGTAGTTTGTGCACTGTTCAATTCCCTTTAAGAAGAAGATACACGAGATGGTCAATGCATCAAATGAAACAATCTAATTAAAATGTATTGTTTCATTATTAAGACTTGTTTTTCGATTGTTCCATAAGTTAGGCCTACATGCATAATGCATAAATGGTTACATCATGTGATGATTACATGCAGGGCTCTTTTTCTAGAAAATAAGGTTCCGGAACACCTGAATCTGTTTCAGTTCTTAAATCTGGATGGATATTCATAGAATAAATGTATATGCCTCTCAGGAGAGATAGCGGAACGCAGTTAAATTTTTACATGCCTAGCAAATAGGTACCAAAAAAGCCCTGGTTATAGTCTGTTCAAGCAAAGAAGACCCTCTAGCAAGATTAGAAAATGACTCCAGATCACTGGCGGTTCGTGCCCACAGAACAGGTGAAGTGCTGTACAGTAAAAGATACGGGCACTTCACCTGTTTCGTAGGTACGAGCCGCCAGTGCTCTAGATCGGTCAATATTGGTTCAAAAAATATTGATTGCAAATTCTATCTCAAATAGAATTTGAGATTCAAATAGAATTTTCACTCAAATAGAGTGACACTCATTCTGTCTCAAATTGCAGATCAGAAAGTTTCCTACGAATGATACCGGATCAAAATTTTTCTAACAATATTGACCGAGCTGGAGTCATTTTCTCGTCTTGCTAGAGGGTCTTCTTGGCTTGGATAGACTATACATGTATCATCTTGTTCACTTTTGAAATTAATTGAACCGTTAATACACATTTTATTAAGATTATATACCGTATTTTCTCAGGCAATTCATTTATCTGATTTAGAAAACTAGTATGTGTAAACAGTTATAATTTGGTAGCTTCAATTTTAAAGGAATTATAATCAAAAAGCCAGCCGAAAGAATGATTAGGTACAATTTATTATTAGATTCGAATAGAATTTTTGAAAGATTAGTACGGTAACAGTTTAACTGGAGCAACTGAGTTTGAGTTGTTTGGACCAGTTGGGTGGAGGCTTTGCGTATCCCCTCTCTTCAGCCTCAGCTTGCTCTTCAAACGGATTTGATAACACTCTCAACAACCGGTTAACCTGTTGAAGTTATAAAAATTATAAAACTCATACATAGAAATTGTCAACTCTCAAATTATAGAAAATCTAGAACTTTCATTGTAATGGTCGGCTATTTGTTTTGAGAAAATTGAGCTAAAAGTTGTAATGTAAGAAAATCTAAAACCATCATTAGAATGGTATTTGTTTTGAGAAAATTCAGCTGGAAGTTATAAAAAATATATATATTATTATTTTAATTTATAAAAATAGAGCTGGACTAATGAAATAATATTTTGGGTCTATGTACAATACTTAAGTCAGTCAGTAGACCTACTAGTTTATTGTACAAAATAATTTAAATTCTAATGTAAATTGCGTCATTTGAAGGAACCATAGCTATGATCTCCCTATAAATCTTCGTTATATGACCCCATTCCAAGGTGTTATGATTTTATTTTCTATTGAGTAAGAGTAATACATAATTTCTCTCTGAGGGAAATGTCCTCATGAGCTCTATCTAGGTTTGAGATTAATGAGAGGAGTGATGATGAGAGACTACTTTTGATAAGGGTGATGATGACTAGAGACAGAAAACAACTTGGGTAGACGGGACAACGGTTTCTCCGAAAGACGGGGGTGGCATAGCGGATTGTGGTCAACTGAGATTGAAAAAAGGAACAATCGACTATAGTCTGTCCAAGCAGAGGAGACATTCTGGCAGGATGAGAAAATGCCCTCACCTTGGTCAATATTTATTAAAAAATCTTAAATTTAGTCTCAATATGGAAACAATCTGATTACAATTTGAGACTGAATTTATAATTTTTGAACCAATATTGACTGAGGTTGGAGTCATTTTCTCATCTTCTTTACTTGGACAGACTAAATCACTATAAGAACGTCCGAGTTACTGCCGCTCCACAAAAATAATAGTATTATATAATTCTCAAATAATGTCTACAAATCATCAATAATAATAATTGAAATGCAATATGGGAAAACGTAATTTCCAAACAAGAATTGAACTCTGATTAAGGAAACTACAAACAATATTAACTGAAGATGAAGAGTAGGTGTAAGTGACAGGGTATCAAATTATTCAGAACTCTATATTCACAGTTTGGAGAATATAAATACTTTACTAATAATCTAACCTCCGTAAAATCTTCATTTTCATCAGCAATTTCAATGGCTTCTTGTGCCATCCAGTTCCTAAGAACGTATCGCGGATTCCGTTTTTTCATCTCCTTCATGCGTTCTTCGTCGGTAACTCCTGAAAATTTAAACATTTTGTTCAATTTATTGAGTTCTACTTGTACACTTGAAAGTAAATATCTCTCATGCCGGGTTTATACGATGCCAATTAGCGAGACAACTGTCTTGGGAAAATTGTCTTCTGAAACTGACAGCTGTTACGTTGCTGTAACAGCTCTGACGTTGTTAGAGTTTCAATTTAGCCTTGCCTAGATGATGATTTTAAAATCAAAAGATATGATAGATACTTAACATCAGCTGTACATTTTAGAAGACAATTGTCTCGCCAATTGGCATCGTATAATCCCGGCATTACTCTGAAAAGCGCCTGATTCATTTCCATGTCACTCACAGCACATTGAACTCATCTCCACCAAAACTTTCATGATTGTAAGTTTTCTTGAAATATAATTTCCATAATATTATAGTGCCTTACTAACCATGCACCTAGAATAAAACTAATTTATAAGCTTATTTTTACATATCAACAAAACACTATCAATTTACTCAATTTTTCCATAATTTCAATTTCAATTTTTGAACTGGAATAACTCTATTAATAATATAATTATCTATTTATTCAGGAACTACATCTATAAGAATTAATTATAAAAAACATTGCAAAACAAACTCGTATACAATGCAACTGCAGCATAGTAGATTTCAATATGTCAAGAGTAAAATTATACATGTAAGAGTTCCCACTGATCAATTATGTGATCGCGTCGATCATACAATCATGTTATCCACGTAATTTTTGTTCCAGTATTCAACTCACGCGTTCAAGCTTGCCAGTGTACACTGACACCACTAATTATTATAGTCTCTCCAAGCATAGAAGACATTCTGGGAGAATGACTCCAGCTCGGTCAAAATTGGTTAGAAAATTATGAATTTGGTCTCAAATTGTAGGAAACATTCTGATCTACAATTTGAGACCAAATTCATAAACTTTTGATTCAATATTGACCGAGCTGGAATGATTTTCCTATCTTGCCAGAATGTCTTTTTTTGGACAGACTGTATAAACATTTTTTATACTGTCTTGTCACTTATAATCTCATTTATAGCAGTTCCATCCCTTGAATGTCAGAGAATGAACATTATTTGAACTATCCCAACTGGAATATTCCACTTGAAACGTGCCAATGCGACCAGGATATGGGTTTTTTTAGTTATGAAAATTAATACATACCATCATGTTCTAGGTTTTCCTTATACTGAGTGTAGAACTTTTGGTAATTGGAATGCGTAGCCAACTTATGAACAGCCCAATTACACGTCTTGGGTTGCTTGAGTTGCTCCAGGGGCGTTTCACTCATCTGTCTGAATAGCATTGTGAAATCTGTTTTTGTTTCTTCCATCATTTCGAATAGGAGCTTGATTAATTCGTCATGTCGATTTTTTAAACCCAGTTTGTGCGAGAATGATTCGTTCAGTTTCGGGTACAGGTTTTTCGCTTCCGTTTCGAGAATTTTGAAAGCTTGTGAACTCTGTGTCTCGGTTAGCAACGGAGCGAGGGCTTGAAGAAGTTTCATCAGATTCCACATGACTATCTGGAAAATCGAAGATGAATTCGATTAAAGGATACACTTGGATACAGGATAAAGCGTTAAAGGATACACTTGATAAACGGATGAAATATTATAAAGGGTTATGCGATTTTCAATCATCTTAGAAATGTGTTACAAATTGTGTTGAATATTTGACAAGAAAAAGAAAGTAGAATATTTAAAGGTGTTGAAAGGAATAGAGGAAAGATTTTTTAATATTTGAATGTATAGAAAGGAAATTGACCATGCCAGAACTTGAGGATTGAGGTGCAGAAGGAATTTGTAGGTATAAAAATGAGGGTATAAATGAAGGTATAATTATTTGAAGGTGTTGAATGGAATTCGACAAAACATTCAATGCTTTATGAAATATTGTTCAAGAAGTCTTGGATATTCAAAGGTCTTTCTAATGATGAATGAAGAGTTTTATAATGTATTGTTGGGCTACCTGGTTAAGGAATGAGTAGGCAGTATTTAACGTCTCTAATTTGAACGAATTCAATTCGCGTTAATGTAGGAATGAATGAGAAACAATTTTTTTATTGTATTCGATAGATTCGAATACGAAGGTTAGTGAACATGATAATTTTATAGAAAGACTGTGACAGACGTTTCTGGTTGCTTTTCATATTTTTTATATGCATTCAAGTTCAAACTACATGTGAATGTATGTCAATTATGATTCCTGACAATTGCGTTTTAAGAATAATTATCTTCTACTTTATAATAGATACTACGATTCGATTCTAATACTACGATTTTAATTCTTCTTCTTCTTCTTCTTCTTCTTCTTCTTCTTGTGTATTACAGAATTTATTCAGTAAACACAAGGTAGTTGAAAAGTAATTTTGACAAGGTTTAGAATTTGAACATCTTACCTCCACTTGTTTGGTGTAACAATATCTCCTGTCATGATCGGACTCATTGGATTTGTACAATGGATCGAATTCCTCCATGAAACCGAACGGGCCGTAATCAATGGTAATTCCCAATACACTCATGTTGTCCGTGTTCAATACGCCATGTACGAATCCAATGGTCTGCCAGTGTATTAGTAGATCAATTGTTAGTCGGGTGATCTGACTGAATAGTTCAACTACTTTGTCCTCGTTGTCAGGGTTTATGTCGGGATAATGCTCCTGAAACACGGAATTAGCCAATTATAGTCAGTAAATTATGTGTCTAAAGAAATGCGAAACTAAATAAAGTGAATAAAATACTGGATTTATGAAACGGTAGGCTACAGGAAACTAAGATCAACTAGAATACTAGATCATTAACGGTATTGATTTTAAATAAAAACAGAAGTTTATTAACTATCGTGATAATTATGATATCAATTAGGCTAGTATCAATGATTTACAAAGTTTTCTTCACTCTTATGGATTGTTATAGGAAAGTGGGATCTTGATGAGGCTTAAAATTAGCTGATAGGACTAGGAGAAAATCGAGTAGAAAATTGATAAAAATGGGCTCCATTTATCAAGGACTTTGAGAAATGAACATTAAGTACAAGTTATCTAGGAATTCAATCTAGACTATGTGATATACTATATGATTTACATCCTCTGCGCCAAAAGTAAAGTCGGTTTCGTCTGTTTCTATAGTAACAAAATTGACTATCTACTCTTACTCTGACTATCAACATAAGCTTAATACTTATTCTAACATTGACTATCTACTCTGACTAAGTAGGTGCTTTCATTTATTGTCTTTGGTAAGTAGCTGACTAGAGTATATTCGTAGCTGTATTTAAGTTAGCTACGTTGTATTTAAGTTAGCTAAGTTAGTTAATTTCTAGTTAGCTGTAGTTAAGCAGACTATTTGCCGACAGCATCAGCTGTTGGAACTCACAAGAGACAGACGAAACCGGCTTAATTTTTCGCACCAGCTCTATATCTCGCTAGACTATGGTAATTTGAACAAGTTCTATGACACAACACAATAAGCTTGATCTCTCAAGGGGTTTCAGAGCGTTAGAGCCCACCTTTATAATGAAATTAACAAGGTCCCGTAGAATGTTTGTCTCATTAGTTTTGGCTAGAATTTCGAAAGATCCAAATCGGAACCATGACTGAGCGATCCTTAGTACGACTGAAGTTTTCTCCATAATTGGATGTCCATCATAGAGAAGATCTCTCATTACAAGATCATCAGACACGATTATAGCACCTGCCCTAGAGGTTGGTACACCTGGAAGATTGATAGAAAGTATTAGAATATGAAAATAGAATCAATATGCGCATATGCCAAATCAATTTTGACCATTAAAATGATCCATCGTTTTTGTTGTTGAGATTATATTTATGTGGAAAATCCTCAAAAATAAATTGGACCCGAATATTGTAAATGCCAAGAGAATATAAAATCATGAGATTAGTTATGAATAGTGATTGTTCTTATAGAAATAGAAATTCATTTATTGACGTGAAACATTTTCAACAATGCATGGTCAACGTCATTATTCAAATTTACAATTAAAAAAGAATACAGTCAAATATTTACAAACAGGTTTTCACAGTTCATCGTCTTAATTCTAACTCATTAGCCTATATAATTTTGGTACCTAGTTGATGTCATAAAAATCAGCAACTCTATAGATACATTCTTCTAGTAACATGTTTTTAACAGTATTTTTAAAAACAATTAAAGAAAGGTTTTTTAATGTTATTGGGAGAGAATTATATAATTTTGTGCCATTGTAGAACCAACTTTTCTGAGACCTGGCAAATTGAAGATAGACAGTTCGAAGGTCATACCTATGCCTATACCCTATTCACGACCACTTGAGACGAAATGAACAAATTTTTTGCGCGTTTGTGCGGATAAAGGAAGGTATTACTACATACGACGGTTGGCCGCAGTCGAACAGCTGTAGTCAATCACAGTTCTTGGCTTTTCCTCAAGCTCAAACAAAAATAGCTACCTGTACATGCAAAAAGTTTCTTTATTTCGTCTCAAGTGATCGTGAATAGGGTATAGTGTTATAATTATGCACCTCATTATTTGTTACTAAATCTCCTTTATTTTCATGAACATGAACCACCAAGCTTAGAACATATATATATATATATATAGAAGGCAATGTCTATGTCAACAATCTAAAAAATTTGCATAAATAATGAGCTCTTTGTGGCCTGTTCATGATAATTGTAACTGCTTTTTACTGAAGTCTAAAAAGTTTCAATAGATCTTGAGCAACATCCCCATACAGAAATACCATAGGATAACAATGAAAATATATGTGCATAGCACACATGTAACAAAACATCAACATTTACTGCTCTTCATAATCTTCTTAATAAATAAAGGCCTTTAAATAGTTTTTTTATTTAAATATTCTATATGTGAGTTCCAATTGAGTTTGGTGTCAATAAATATTCCTAAAAACTTGAGTGACTTAGAACTTGTTAGTACTTGTATACCATTGGTAAAACCCATGTAAAACAAGTTGGAAGTGTATCAGAGTAAAACGATACGGTACAAAACAATGGAGTAAGTTATCCAAAAAACTTAATAGTAGAACAAAAACTCAAAGCCAGATTATCTATATTGAATAGATAACCTACTAGTCAATATTTTATGGATAACTAACCAATCGAGCCACGACAGAAATTGCTTACTTTCAATATCGACCCGCTGTGACCTAAATAGCAATGAAGTAACCATATTTTGCATAAGTTACTCTGTTGAAGTACAAAATCATTTTTTGGTGGTACAAAGTTCTTTAAATCGAATGGTGCCCTTTTGGGTCAAATCGGAGTAGGTCTTCAGCCTGCTCTAATGAAGATACAGTATTATATCTGAAAAAAGATTTGCCGTTCTTTGTAACTTGTATCTTGAATGCAGATATACCCATTGAAGATTTTGAGCAGGCCCAATTGAGTTCCTTACTCATATAATTCCAATACCCAGAGAAACCCAGAAAAAGGGGTTTCTTCAGAAATCTATTGAATACTTGCTTATTGAACATAAACGTAAAACATGACAAATGCAAAAATGCATTACAGTACCCAGATAAAACATGGCTTCTGATGCCAAATATTCCCGAATTGATGAGCGCAGAACTGCCCTCCCATCTCCATCCCTGGAATAAGGAGTTCTTCCAGCACCTTTCAATTGCAACTCCCATCTTTCTCCAGCGCTGGAATTCAATAATAAAAATTCTATATTACAATAATTTGAAAAAAAAACTCATCATAAAATTCAATATTCATCATACAAGTAGAACCAATTCTCTGAACAGTAAAAATAAATGAACCAATGTTACTTTCAATAATAATGAATAGCTTCCCACAAATTAAAAATACATTTCCTTTTTTGGATCTCTATTGAAGGTTACTGTGAAACAGTTTACTGTTATAAGTTTTAAAACTTCGCTATTCTAAGAGAAGAAAAGTGACGACTCTCTGGACATCCAGATTGTTATGAGTTGTGAGGACCAAAGAAGTTGAGTAAAATTTTTTAAGGTGTGAGAAGCTGCCGACAGCAATTTTGATTATTTAAAAAAGTATGTGTTTAATTCTTTTAATAGTAGAATAATAGATTCAAACTGACAACTTGAAATAACTTACATGAGAGATTTAAAATATTGGCGTTAGGATTGGACATTTAAACATGATAGCCTATTGGACATTTAAACAAGTTGTTCAAACTTTACAAACCTGTTTATGTATTCGCCCAATAGAATAGCTCTGCCATCTCCAAGCTGCATAGCCCAGTAACCAAATTGATGTCCTCCATATCGATGGGCGATTGGAACTGAGTTTTTCAAAACCTTATTCCCAGCAATGAACTCAACAAACTCCTTGGTTTTTGTAATATCTACATGCATATTCATAATGCTTGTGATTGCATTTTCCGAAAAAGATATCAATCGAGGATTATTTAACGGGGTTGGATCGACCCGAGAAAAGACAGCATTCTTTACATTCCTCCGAACAAAGTTTTGTTCAATAGGATCTAAAGGGAAACTTAGTAATTTTGATGGTGAAAATTCCCATTCCTTCAAGTCTTTTATCAATCTACATGAATTGGAAGCGGTACTCATTCTGTTTATACACTCGTTTAAGAATAACTTTGTTATATTGTTTTGTATACAATTATGACAAACAACTGATAAACTTTTTTCTCCAAATTTTGATATGATACCGGAAATTAAGACAAATGTGAATGAGTACATCAAACAAACACTAACCTAGATTCTTAATAAAGAAGATCAATTACTATTCAATGTATTATTAAAGAAATGGAAGTTTATTATATTCATATAGTTTTATAATATTATTTTAAAAAACCACTAGAACATTAACCTAGTTTCTTATTGTTTTCATCATTTTGACTTTGACATTCGACTATTCGAGTAGAGACGTTTCGATACTTCCGATACTATTGTCTTGATATCGATACTTTTCTTCTGATACCAAGTACTTTGGTATCGATACCTGGCTTTCGATACCGATACCGTTATTCGTGGTATCGATACTTAAAATTAGGTATCGAATGAAATTTTTTTCATTTTTTTATCAAATACTGAATTTTTTAGATTTTATTCATTATAGGCCTGCTGTAATTTGGTATTGAAATAACATCTATTCGTTTCTCTTCATTACACACCCCTCTCTTTCATTCTCCTTCATTCATTTCGCGCTTCACTCCTCAATCTTCAGTGGAAATGCTGACTCTCTTTTTCTTTCCCTCTCCGTTCAAGGCCAAGTGTTAATGGAAAGAATATCCTTATTATCCTTTCCCAAGAATGGACATATATATATGTCTAAACTTCGCCTTTTCACTTAGATAACTTACACTCCTTATTCATTTTGCAGAACCTTGAATTAAAATGTTGTATAAATTTTGCATTCATTACTTCACCGTTTTATTGTATTTTTACTAGAAGTTTCTATTTTGTGAAATTTATAGGATGATTTTGTCTTACTCATATATTATATTACAATGTAGAATCTAAGCCGAATTTTGTTATCTATTTGAATAAATTAATCTAATCTAATCCTAATCTCTTTTTCTCACTCTCTCTGTTTCTCCCTCGGAATCGTTTTTCAAGAACGGACATCATTATGTTAAAACTCCGCCTATTAATTGAAATAATTTAATCGTAACATAAAAAGATTGCTAGTTTACTTACTTATATAAAGTTTCTATAATTTCTATGTATTATCAATTATCATTCATGTACAATTATTCTATTAAATCTATTTTTTTGTGTCATACATTTGTTAATTAACTTCTGAAATTTTTCAGAAATTATCGAAATTTTTGTAATATGGTATCAAAAATGACTTGGTTTACTCAATTAATTTTTAGTACATAAGTAGAGATACTTTGAAGAAATTGATGAGACTAAGAAATATTGAGTACAATTCAATTATAAAAAACAACTAAGCTTACTGCTGGTATAATTTTGTAAATCATTATTTTTATAATTCATGTGAATGAAAAATCTTGCTTCAAAAATTTATCATTATTATGGTGGCAAATTTATTGTAATGCATTATGTAAGTGGATCAATAATCAACCTATCATTGATAATGAATTTATTTGTGGACATGGGTTGTGATTCTATTTTACATTATATTCCTGGACAATTACTTTGTAAGTAATTATAATTAACTCGGATGAGCTTGAAAATTAGTAAATTTTTCCAATAAATCAGTTTTAAAGTACTCATATGGTATGATGTGAGTAGGTACGGTAACTTATTTTCCAATTTGGTATGTTATGGATAAATATAATAGATTAATCTGTATCGGAAGATATTCACATCATATAAAAAATTTTTCAATACCAAAGTAATACCAAAAGTAATACCAAAGTAGTAGTTTGGGAAGCGGCTTGTCCTAGTGGTAGAGAGCGTCTAATCGGTGAGATTAGATAAGCGACGTGCCTCTATCACCACTGTTGTAACGGTGACCGGCTCCTCTGAATTCAATTCATGAGCCTCAAAAATCGCTTCCCGGTGGTTCGGAACCCACCTAAAGCAGTAGGTCCATTCATCTCTCATCATCATCCTTCCCATTACCCACGCACAGGCCCAAGAGCCCATGTGGGCATCACCCTCAAAAAAAAAAAAAAAAAAAAAAAAGCCCAGGCAAATTAGACTTCTAGCACCTAAAAAATGATGGATGGCTGGAAATGATCTTAAACCACTGTGGGCATACCAAATAAGTTCAATATGAGTTAGCGACGCTTTCTGAGTGGCGCATAATACAGGTTGCCCAAAAAACCACGGAAAATTTGTTCATTTTCTAGTTTTTTGCAACTCACGTCAAAACCAAGCGTCGGACAGAAAAATTTGTAATTACAATGTTTTAGTAAATGAAATTTTTGAGCGATTGATATCAAATTTAACCCTCTGTGATAATTAGCGACAACCGAGTTATGAATTTTTTTAAATGCTGTATTTTTTGAGAGAAATTGAAATTTGACAATTTTCAATTTTTGATTGTTTATACCTTCTGTACGTTCCATTAGAAATGTAAAATTCAAAATCCCTCTGGGGATAATTTTATTCTGTACAATTCAAGGCCAAGTAGAACTTTCTATCTTGTATATTTTTTGTGCTAGATCTCACAACATACCGTATTTACTTGTACAACAAAAAATACAATATTTTCAACAATAATAACCAAAATAAATCTCTATATCCTTGTACTAGCCGGCAGGCTCGCTTCGCTCGCCTTCTCCGCCTAGCCTAGCCTGGACCCCCGGCAGTATAGGCAGTGTGAGTGAGACTTCGCTTCGCTTTGCTCGCCTGCAAAACCTCTGTCAGTGTCAGCTAAGACAAACAGGCTCGCTTTGCTCGCCTGCAAACTCCGTTCAGAAGGGATTCGAAATTTATTGAGCACAGCATTTCTACACCTAATATGGACCTGTTTACCTAATTTCAACATTTTATGCCAATTTGTTCTAGAAAAATCGAAGAAAAACTCAGATAATTCCAAAAAATAGTACAACGCTAATATTAAGCATAACCTTGGGAAGTATATTGGACATAGTTTGAAACTTGATTCAATATTTCCAAATTAGTTCATCTATAATCTCGTTGAACCATTGAATTTACAGTAAGGATTGGTCTTATCAAGGCGGAAGACATGCAACCCGCAACACATCTACAATTTTGAAAACCTGATTACTGGCCTAATCTTGAACGGATTGCAAAAATATTTCAACACAACATTTCTAGTCCTTATCTGACCCTGCCCACCAAAAATCAACATTTTCTACCGATTGGTTCTCGAAAAAATGCGGAAAAAAACCGTTACATTCGTAAAATTCGATGGATCTTAACAAACTATAGCTCATTGTTTTCACCTCACCAAGGCGGTTCAAATGCATATATCATTTGTTAAATTCCATCAAAATTGAAGAATTTTACGACCTTGAGTACTTTGAGTTCATTCACATATACCGGGAAAAAGGCTACTATTTGTGTTAAAATGTGTCTATCTTAGAAGCCATTAATAGTAAAAATTTGTATTTGGGCTTAAATTGTAGACCATAAGCTCTACTATCATTTGATATGTAGAAATCATGAATTCAAGCTGATAAGGTTAGATTTATTCACAATTGAAAAACATTAAAAATCACTTTTTCAATTTTCCCCACTATCACTATATTCAAAATTTTATTCTAAATGAAGTTTTATTATAGTTATCAATGCGTTTTTTATATCGAATAATAGATAATTCAATTCTGCACAATTTGAGAACAAAAATGTAATAATAACCTCGCAAAGTCCCACTTTAGAATCAAATTTTGAATATAGTGATAGTGGGGAAAATTGAAAAAGTGATTTTTTATTTGTAGTAAAAGTAGTTTGTTAAGTGGTTTTTCAATTGTAAATAAATCTAACCTTATCAGCTTGAATTCATGAATTCTACATATCAAATGATAGAAGAGCTTATGGTCTACAATTTAAGCCCAAATACAAATTTTTACTATTAATGGCTTCAAAGATAGACACATTTTAACACAAATAGCAGCCTTTTTCCCGGTATATGTGAATGAACTCAAAGTCGTAAAATTCTTCAATTTTGATCGAATTTACCAAATGATATAATGCATTTGAACCACCTTGATGAGGTGATAACAATGAGCTATAGTTTGTTAAGATCCATCAAATTTTACAAATGTTACGGGTGTCCTTAGCACAAAAAATATACAAGATAGAAAGTTCTACTTGGTTTTGAATTGTACAGAAAAAAATTATCCCCAGAGGGATTTTGAATTTTACATTTTGAATGGAACGTACAGAAGATATAAAAAATCCAAAATTGAAAATTGTCATATTTCAATTTCTCTCAAAAAATACAGCATTTTAAAAAAATGCATAACTTGGTTGTCGCTTATCACAGAGGGTTGAATTTCATATCAATTGCTCAAGAATTTCATTTACTAAAAAATTGTAATTACAAATTTTTCTGTCTGACGCCACAGAGGAGAAATTTCTTCTCTGTGCCGATGCTTGGTTTTGACGTGAGTTGCAAATAAACTAGAAAATGATCAAATTTTTCGTGGTTTTTTGGGCACCCTGTATTTTGCGCCACTCAGAAAGCATTGCAAACTCATATTAAACTTATTTGGGATGCCCCCAGTGGTTTAAGATCATTTCCAGCCATCCATAATTTTTTAGGTGCTAGGCCCTCTTTTTAGTCTAATTTGCCTGGGCTATAAGTACTTTTTGAAATCAAATCAATACTGATTTGAGTAGTTTCCAACTCTACCCAATACCAATGTGAATTTTTCCCCGTTAACAAGTAGGCTAATACTCGATACTAAAGTGAGTGCTTTTTTTGATACCAAGTACTTTTTTCAATACCAAGTACTCTTTCAATACCAAGTACTTTTTCAATACCGAGTACTTTTTTTGATACCGAGTACTTTTTCAATACCAAGTACTTTTTTGATACTGAGTACTTTTTTTGATACCAAGTACTTTTTCGATTCTGAGTACTTTCTGATAGCAAATTGATACCAATGCCGGCCTTGGTGGCACAGTGGGCTAGGGTGTCACAACCTTCAGTCCGCTAGCACTGCCGCAGGTCTGGGTTCAAATCCCAGTGGCATGGCTTTTTTTTGCCTCATCAATCACCTTCGCATTCAACATCCATTACCCACGCACAAGCTAAAATGCTTATGTGGGCATCATCCGCAATAGAAAAAAAATGCAAGTACTTTATCCAATACTGAATCAATTCCAAAGTAATCACTTGGAATCAGTACTTTCTCTGGAATAGCAGATAACAAAAGTGGCAGTTAGTTGATATATTTGATATTAATGCTCAGATTTGTGAGGACAGTGTGGAAGCAGTTTACAAGAACAAAATGATTTAACTGAGGCCATTCACTGGTCATCTACAATTTGATAAGCTCCATCAGACCACTTTCCAACTATCCTGACAGAGCTAAGAATTAATAATAGTTATTGGTCAACAGCCAGTTTGTTAGCATCTGCTATACTCTTCAACTGTTATTTTTTCAATAGAAGATTGATATTTAAGTACAGTAGTAGAATATTTTTCTCATTTTCTACACAATTCCATGGCTTATTGGAATATCAAAAGATACCGTAGTGATCTATATTTTCAATAATTGTCACCAGTGTAAGATCCAGGATTTACTTCCGTTTGGGTGGGGGGCAAACCCGGGTGTGTGAACTTATTATAGGGATATTATTGTACATGGTTGCACCTTCCTCCAACAAGCAATTTTAGTTTTACACACAGAGAAGAAATTTTTCATTTTTTGTCCTTCTCTGTGTTTGGCACCAGCACACCATAGATCAGATCAAACCCCCTCCCCATGAATAGTTCAAGCAGTAAGATTGATATTGAATGGAAGGAAGGGGGGTTTTTGGAACCAAAATACACCTGGCGCTATCTGCTGAGCCAATATGGTAATAGGGACCCAATACATGGTATCGATACTTTTTTCTGAGTATCAAAACGGTATCGATACCTCTGTTCCGATACCGTATCGATACTAAAGGAGTATCGAATCATCCCTACATTCGAGACGTTGACTGGATTACTATCGATAAGTAATAAGTCGACCATTAAATTTGAAATCGTAAAGTGGGGTGACTTTTGTCTGCTCTCTATAAAAGTGAATATAAAGAGATATTAAATAGAAGATAGAGAGATATAAAATTCAAATAACTTACTGAATTCACTGATTCTATGTCTCATCCTGTATTTATTCATTGTAGCTTGGTGGTAAAATCTGGTCGAGCAAAGAACATACTCTGGCAAGGTCAGGAAAATGACTTCAGCTCAGTCAATGTTGATAAAAAAAATCTTAGCCTAGAGAAGAATGTTTTCTACAATTTAAGATTACGTTTAAAATTTTTGATCGTGTAGGAGTCATATTCCCATCTTACCAGAATGTCTTCTTTGCTCAACCAGACTTCAAGTACGTACGGTACGGTAATAAAATTGTACGGTATCAAGAATTGAGAAATAAAAATTTGAAATGTATAGTCTGTCCAAGCAAAGAAGACGATCAGGCAAGATGGTAAAATGATTCCAGCTCTGTCAATTCTTCTTCTTCCTCGGCTTATTCCCGTTTCTATACGGGGTCGCTGTTTCTGGTCCAAGTGTCTCTGTCCTCATATTCACCACCATCCAGCAGTCCAGCTCCATTCCCCTGCTTCTCAAATCCCTCTCCACACAACCACTCCAGCGTCTCTTCGGCCTTCCTCTCCCTCTTTTACCCTCTACTATCATATAAGAATTTCTATTTCCTAGATATTGTTGATCTCTTCTTTTAACATAACCATACCATTGGAACCTCCTCTTCTGGACCTTTCTTGGGCACTTCTACCACCTTAGTTGCCCCTCTGGTAATTTCATTTCTAGTCCTATCCAGTCTAGTAACTTCATACATCACCAAAGCATCTTCATTTCTGCCACATCTAGTTTCCTTTTCTGTGCCTTTTCAATAGGCCATGTCTCCGCACCATAGATCATTGCCGAACATACAACTGTTTTATGGACCTAGGCCTTCACTCTTACACTGGTTTTCCTGTCACATAGCACTCCAGCTCGGTCAATATTGGTCAAAATTATAAATTTGTATATAACATTCTGCTCTACAATATTGAAAACCAAATTTTTACTTTTGAATAATTATTGACCGACCTGAAAATGATTTCAATTGGCCGATTGAAAATAGCCAAGGTGGTCCCTCTTTTTAAAAAAGGTAATGTTCTGGATATCAATAATTATCGACCTATTTCTGTTTTAAATTCACTGTCAAAGGTTTGCGAGAGGCTCATCCATGATAGAATTATGAGCTATCAGTTGAAATACAATTTGCTGTTTAATTGTCAAAATGGTTTTAAGAAGGGAAAGTCAACAATCACAGCAGCGGTAAAGTTTTTTGAAGCCATTGTGAGAGGGATTGATGCTGGTGATTATGTAACTGCACTCCTATTGGACCTGACAAGAGCCTTTATAATAGTGTTAATATTGATATCCTTTTGTGCAAGTTATCAGAGCTCGGTATTAGAGGAGTGGCAAATAGATTAATAGCGTCATACATGAGCAACAGGTTCCAGTACACATGTATCTCTACTCCTAATGGTTTAGTAAACTCGACCAATTTACCACTGACTCGAGGCGTACCCCAAGGTCCATTTTGGGTCCATTACTCTTTATATTGTATATTAACGATATTCAATTCGTGTTCCTCCAACTGGTAAAATTACTTTATATGCCGTTGATTGTAGCTTGCTATACCATAGAACAGATCTCATAGACTTGGAAATCGAAGCTAATAGCATGGCCAACGAGGTAGTACAGTTTTTCAATGATTCAGACCTCTCTATAAATCCAAACAAAAGTCAGGTTATCAGTTTTGATTATAAGTGTCGCCCCTTTCACCCCACCATAACACTTGATGAAACGGACATCGAAAGTTGTACTGTTGTGAACATGTTGGGCTTGTCAATAGATTCCAAGCTTAATTGGGGAGAGCATGTGGAAAAAATATCATTAAAACTGAGTAGGTCACTCTTTGCCTTGAGAAATATTGTAAAACGAGTGCCAAAGCCAACCGCTAAAAGTACTTCGAAGCAAAACATGCAAAAAATCTTCGTTTTTCAAAAGTCTGCAATTAGATACTTGGAGGGGCTCAAATTTCCGTAGACATGTCGAGAATCTTTCGTTAACTTAAATATTTTAACCGTACCATCATTGTATATTTATAAAGTTATATTACATGTGAAGGATAAATTGAATTCATTCCAAGTCAATTCAGATGTTCATGGCTACAACACTCGGGAAAGAAATAACATTTCAATTCAGAGACATCGACAAAGGGTTTTTGAGAAAACACCTACTTACAGGGGACAGAGGTTTTTTGCTAAACTTCCAGCTGACTTGAAAAGTATTGTTGAGAAAAAACAATTCAAGTCCAATTTATTCTCATTTCTAAGTAAGAAGGCTTATTATGATACAGATGAATTTATGTTAGAGTAAGAAGAACAAAAATGTAAGTTTTTTCAAGTTTATGAATTTCAAAATATTTATATTATATTATTTATTGACTGACTTCTTATGTTATTGCATTGTTATTTGGTCTGTGACGTTTTTCAACTGTATACATTGTTGTGCTATACTTTTGTTGGAAATGAAGAATTAATTTATTATTACCTGAAGTCATTTTACCAACTTGGCAGAATGTCTTCTTTGCTTGGACAGACTTCAAGTTTAATGAGAAAATAATAAATTGATAATTCATTGAAAAGAGAGTTGCAAAATCAGTTTTTCTGATACAAACAAAGTTGAAGATGAAAGAAACTTGAGACGTCGAAATTCCTCTTTAAAAAATAGAAATTCAAATATTCTTCATTCAATGAATAAATAAACATTGCTACAATAGTTTACTGGAATACCCCTACAAGACTATTCGTCTGTGTGTAGGGGTGAGAAAGATTGGGTTTACAAAGACGAAACGAAACATTCACCAAAATGTCAGTACAATAAAATTTATTATTCTAGTTGATTGTCTCTCAATAAAAATGCCATGACGGTGATAATATTTTGCTATTGTAGCAAAGGATCATTTGACATTAATTGAGAAAGCTTCCTTTTTTTAATTGCCTTTACTTTGAAACATTAGAAACTTTCAAATTCATATATACAGAGTTCTTGATTGTTGTGGGAAGAAAATTACAGAGAAATTATTTTAAAAATTGTATTCTTACAAAGCTTTTGAAGCAAATTAGTGCTTTCATATTTAAAGAACCTATTAATAAAGTAACTCATAGCACAGAGTATGTAAAGCACAGGTCTCCCTCTTCTGTGCTTATATGTAGTAGGCTATATAATTTATTTAAAAAATCGAATATGTATGCAGTCGCATACTAACAAATTAATTATAATACAAAATAAAAATATAATAATTATACTATTATTCAATAATTAGAAAGATTTATCACAATAGTTTACGGTACTTAATTGCTGTGAAGATTGATCTAAAAATGTCTTTCCAGGGTATGGCATCATTTGTTTTCTGTAAACAATCAAGATGAACAATGATTAGAAAAATGTGAAATAATAATAGAAAGACAACTGATATTATTTGATTAACGGAATATTCTAGCAAAATTATTTTTAACATGCTGATATAGACGCCATGTTGAAAAATTCGATTTTCACTTTCACTTCGATTTTTCACTTCAAATGATTATTTGGCCGCTGATTCTGAATCTGGAGACATCACGAAGTTCCCGCCATTGCGTTCAGAGATATTTAGCAAAGAAAATCAAAATATTTACAACTTTACAAATGAACTCATTTCTCACACACAGACTTCAGGGAGTATTCACGATTTAAATACTGTAGTTTTTCTGTATCAATTTGTATGATTATTGTGAATTAAACTTTCCGATTGAAATGAACTGCTTGTCGTAATACCAATTTAGTGATTAATCAATTCTTTATTTTCAACTGATTTTAATTATTTCAACTCAAAATTAATTAATTTATTTGAAACAACTTACATTTTTCACAACTTCTCATGTCTTTGAAGGCAACGGGAATGCCTCTAGCAATAAAAGCTGCCGCATTCATGAATCTCTCTATTGCAGACTTGGCAGGTCGCAATGCACGCAAAAGTTCCGGCTCTTGTTTAGTGTATTCATCTATTACTTCCTGTCCAATAACCTCTGAAACCAAACAAATATATTTTGTTTGAATAAAATATCAAAGAAATCCTTGGATTGTTGGAAATTGATTGTGAAGCACTACTCAATTGTGATCCTCTACAACGATATTCAACTATTCACTTGAATAAAATATTACAGAATAACAAGAAAAAACTTTTAAATTCAGTTTTAAAGTGTTGAGCAATTAAATAACCAGTTTTACAATATATTCAAAATAAAGTTCTTATTCAGTTTTTAATGAAATAGGCCTACACATATTGGCATAATATCAGCCTAATATGTTCCTTTTTCAGTAGATAAACTATTTAACCTACTTTACATATTATCCAGTTATGGGTGGGCTTTCTTATGTAACTAGATGTGAAAGTATTTCATAGAAACTAGAAAAGTTTTTGTTTACCATAATAGAGAACCATGTATAAAATAATGTTATGAATGTGGGATTTGTGTTTCCTTAACACTCTTGCAATTATTCTTTAAAGTGTAGATATTGGAGGATATTTAATCACAGACCCTCTATTTTGAAATTTCTCATAAAGCTATTTCACTGATTTTGTTACTAAAATTGTAACGATTGTCACAAAATTATGCAATAAACTGAAATTGGGAGGAAAATTATAAGCTGAGTCTATTCCTTACCATTAACAATATCATTTTACAATAGAATATTGAATGAATTGGACCTATTACTGTAGGCCTATTATAATTTTCACAAAGCCTAGGAACATACAATAACTAGAATAATATCTGGATAGCCATGTTAAATATTCATAAACTAAAAATATAACTTATGTTCATCAATTACCGTACATCATCTTAGATTCAACCAATATTAACAAAACTTAGTTTAAACTTGATCCAAACTAGATTAGAAGATTACATCAAAATAAGTTACTGCAAGTTTCAATTCTCTTTTTGTTAAACGTTGTTCAATCAAACAAGGGTGGTGCTTCAACTTGTCGAAAAATATATAGTAAATAGCCTACTTCTATTAATATAATTGAAAGGTGAAGTCTCTCCAAACAAAGAAGACATTGTGTGCAAGATGAGAAAGTTACTCCAACTCGGTCAATATTGGTTCAAAAATTATAAATTTAGTCTCAAATTGTAAAAACCATTCTCATCTACAATTTGAGGCTAAATTTATAATTTTTGAACCAATATTGACCGAGCCGAAACCATATTCCCATCATGCCAGAATGTCTTCTTTGCTTGGACAGACTACAATATACTGACCATTGACATTGATAGGAGTCCCAGGTAGACACATATTTAGAAAAGCGAGGGTGAGTACATTGGTTGGCGTATTGAATACAGACCACAACATTCCGAAAAAGCACGGACTTCCAGCAAGCAGGTATTGGTCAGAAACTCCCCACAATTCAGGCAAGCCACCTTCGCCTATCCTTTTCTTCGATGCACTACTGCATCCAAAAAGCATAGGAATCACAGTAAGATGTGTTTTTTCCAGATCATCGAAATTCAATATATGGCACCCGTTACCATGTCCACAGTATAGAAACACTTTATTCTCGTGTAAACTGCGTATCACTTCTTTATGAGTAGGCTTCTTTCCTGCCACACCCATCCATTCCAGTTTTCGTTTCTTGATGAAATCCGACACACTTTTCTCAGTGCTGACTAGATCTTTATCAGGATTTATGATGTAGAACCCGCTTTCAGTCTCATCAACCATCATCACACCGTTTTTTATTTTCGCCTGATGTTTATCGAACAGTGCACACACAAAATGTAGAGACGGCACTCGTGATACAGGGTGTTTCAAAAGTACGGAAGTCATTTCCCAGGGGATACACTCTAGACGATCATCGAGTATTAATAGAACGGGATGTCTTGACGCGCGCATTAGTTTTGTGGTGTGGGTTTTTTTGAAGTTTAAAATTGATTCAATGATTGTTCTGGAGAGAGACTTGTCTCGTACACAATATTCCACCGCTGAACTGATGTAGGATTCTGAGGAATGTGCGCAACAATCTACTACTTGGTATAGAATGTTTCTAACTTTTTCAACATCCATAACATTTACATCGGATTTGTTGTAGTTTTCCATTAGTCCATCTACGAGATCGACGATAGACTGTTCTAGCTTTGTGTCCATCAATCGACCAATGAGAAGACAGCTCCACTCTTGCAGCCAGCTGGTGATGACTTCTCCAACTATCTGTTTCATGCGTTGATCGGCGTTGGCTCGTTTGTTGCGTTTCTCGTGGACGGACGCACCGGCCGTGTGGTTGTCTCTTATGAACTGGTGCACTTGGTCCAGTATCGAAGTGCATCCGACTGCCTTATTCGTGTTTTGCGTGCCAGCCACGGTCACTGTTACTGGTGTTCGATTTCTGTCAACAAGTTACAATAGAATAGTAAATCAATAATAATTAATCAAGTACTGCACCCTTAAAATGAGTTTATTTTTACTCAAAACTAGTTTCGAATTATCAAAGTAATTTCAAGTGGAATTGAACGAAATAACAAATAAAGCTACTTTGATTTATTATATATTAGCAGCCCTAAGAAAATAGTGGAAATAACAATAGAATAGTTATTATTTTTGTGTAAGTTATGATTGAAATCTGTGGTTTGACAATATCGAATCTTTATAATTATTCAATGATAATATTAAAATAATTTTTTTCACTTTTTGAGTGGGTTTGAAGGTGATATTGTAGTATTCATCCACGTTAAATGAAAATACTAGATGTTGTCAAACCAATGATTTATTTTAAAAAATCGAGATACCGTTTTTGGTTGTTACACCATTGTCAATCTCTGGCAAACTCCAGAGATAACAGATATCATCAGTATCTCGATTTATTAATAAATCAGTGGTTTGACAACATCTTGTATTTTCATTTGATAATAAAATATAATTACTACATTAGTATTCAACCCTGATTTAAATTAGTTCAGGATTCGAGTAACTAGATTTAAATTCTGAAGCAGTTTAAATCAGGGTATAATCAAACTGTATAATTATCACTCATTCCTTTATCTTTAAATTGTATCTCTGAATTAATTAGGGAAAGAAGACGATTTGGACATGTGTCCAAATAATTGTGATATCTCTGATAAATGAATTAATGAAGTTGTGAATACGAGCTTGGGCAACCCCAGGGGGGGGGGGGGCGCAATGTAATAGTGACTGTATGCATGCTAAACTCTGTACAAAGATATAGTCTATCCAAGCAGAGAAGACCTTCTGACAAGATGAGAAAATGACTCCAGCTTTGTCAATATTGGTACAAAAATTTTTGATTTGGTCTCAAATTGTAGTTCAGAATGTTTCCTACGATTGAGACAAATCAATAATTTTTGAACCAGTATTGACCGAGCTGGAGTCATTTTCTCATTCTGACAGAGGGTCTTCTTTGCTTGGACAGACTATAGTAAGTTATAATAATTATTCCCTTTCCCCTGAAAATCATTGTGGAATACGAGTGCTGTATTGGAGTTGGAACTGATTTTTTTCACGATATAAATTATTCTGATATGATAAACCTTCTTAGCTAGTATAAAGCTTAGTGGAAAAATAATCGAACTTGGCTAACATTGATGTACAGTACTTACTTTGATATCATTTTACCACAAGGAAGTCTAGTAGCATGTAAAGGTAGCATCTTCGTATCTGAAGTGTTGATACAAGTTTCCGTTTCATCATATTCGAATGTTAGCTGCACCAAAGTCCATTCTGTAACAATGCATCAGGTTATATATTTAATAACGTGTTTTTAAATCTGGTAGTGAGGTGAATGAAAGTTAATCAAGTCTCTATTTAATCAATAAAACATTCTAAACATTCTGGACTGGTCTTGGAAGTTGGAAGGGTGTCAAAATTTGATGAAATACATATTGGCCAAGTGGAACCTACCCACCTATATCTCAATTCTGGTTCACTAAACTTGGAGGCAAGTTAAGGAGGTAGTTTGGAGTTTCGACCTATTGTCTCCAAAGATTGTTAAATAAATATATAGATTTACCCCCATCAATAAAAGCCATGTTTCAAAAAGTAAATCACATACATCAATATGAAGGGGAAGCGGTTTGTCCCAGTGGTAGAGAGCGTCTAATCGGTGAGATTAGATAAACGACGTGCCTCTGCCAGCACCATTGTACTGGTGACTGGTTCCTCTGAATTCAATTTATGAGCCTCAAAAATCGCTTCCCGGTGGTTCGGAACCCACCTAAAGCATAGGTCCATTCATATCTCATCATCATCCTTCCCATTACCCACGCACAGGCCCAAGAGCCCATGTGGGCATCACCTTAAAAAAAAACCTATATAAATACTTGTATTAGTGGATTCAGTGATTATCCAATTAATTTGAGCATTTAGTTTCAATGAAAATGATGAAAATGACATGAGGAAACTCAATCTATTATCAATGATGATATCGGAAGTGGATTGCTGCGATGTGAAAAAATAAACTTTTCTATTTGAAAACGTTCTCAGATTGAAGTTGTTGTTCTCACCAGGAGGTAGAATTTTCAGCCGATCTTGTAATTCTGTTGGTCCATTTTTGAATTTTGAACAGCAAAATGATAAATAATCATTGCTCAAAAAACTGCGAGGTAGGGCGTTTGAGGTATTCTGTTCATCTTTGTTAGCTTGGTTGAGTTTCAAGGCTGAATTGCGGAGTGTTACTGCATGTGATTCAGTCAAGTGGTAGATGGCTTCATGATCTTTGCCAAGCTGCAGATAGAGATATGCCAGCATTCTATTATAACCTGGAACGAAAATTCCAATTATTAACTATCACAGAACACCTTTCCATGATTGATTGCAATGAAAACAGAAGAAGTCACATGTAAAACATCAACATAAACATACACATCATTTGTATGTAAAAAGCTATCTAGAGTTGCCTACCTCCTGAGAAAGTTGAGACACTTTTTTGACCAGCAGTGCCAGTTGATGACAAACCATGCACTATTTTTAAGCCACATTATGTATGGTGTGCTGCTGAAGTGTCGCGGGCAGTGGCGGTTCCAGGGGTGGGCTGGGAGGTCAGCTGCCCCCCCAGTTTTCATGGGAATTTTTCCAATTGTTTTTCTAGTCAGACGTACATAATATAATTATTTCTAAAATAATTAATTTAGTGTAGACTAAAATCATAAAAAATTATTTAATGGTTCATAGAATAGATAATATCTGTTATTAGAAGTTCATATGGACTTTCTAAGCCTAATTGAAAATCCTCACTCATGTTATAGTTTGGTACTCCAGCCAAAGAAGCTTGCCGATATCTTCCATGAATTAAGGTTATTGATTCCTCCAATCTACAATGAAGTGGATTATGATGATTGCATCACCGGTAATCAGTCTAATTTAATTTGATGATTTTTTTGAAGTTGAAAATCTTAATGCCTTGAAAACCTGGCCTTATTTTATTTAAAAATGTAGTCTTGAGGTTCAAAAGTGGATAGTTTGGCAATAAGTTTTACCAACTATTGAATTAATTCCAAATTTTTCATACTACACAGATGTGTTCCAGAAGGAATGTGCAATACTCTTCAAGCTGTTTCTTTACACCAAGTAGAGGAAAAAGTTCCGTGCGACACATCACCAAAAACGCTTTGTTACCGCTTAGATAACTATGGCAAAAAATTTGAATTTCTCAAAAAATATTCATTTTTTATATTTTTTTACTGGCCTTATTCGGATTCTAAAATTATTAATTCCCATGTAAAATTATCTGAGGAATTCAATGACTGTTTCATGAGAAGTTTTTAACTTGAATGGTTATTGAGATAATAGAGCAAATATGCTACCATAATATTTATTTTCAATATTGATAGAAGTTGAAGAGAATCAGAAGATATTCTGAAGAGAACGTTGAATAGCTGTGATTGTGTAAATTTTACCTAAATATTAGAAATCGCGATCAAAAGGAGACAAAACATTGAACAAGTGAAAAATTACTGTAAAGTCACAATTTTAAGATTTGATTGAATTTATCACGTCGTAATTTGACATGTGAATAAATAACGTTATAACTTGAATAAACCCATTAAAAATCAATACTTTCTGAAAAATTCCAATTTCTCTCCATTGTTATCTCGGTAACAAAGCATTTTTGAGGGTACCTATGTTCCATGCCCCATGGTACTTTTTTCTTTACTTGATATAAGGAAACAGCCTGAGAAGTATTGCGCATCCTTCTGAAACACTCTGTGTGCCGTAGTATGAAACTATTGGAATTAATTCAATAGTAGTTAGTAGAAATTATTTCCAAATTATCTACTCTTGAACTTCAAGACGAATTTTTTAAAAATAAAATAAGGGCAAGTTTTCAAGGCATCAAGATCTTCAACCTAGCTCGAAAAATAATCAAATTGAGTTAGACTAATTATTTACTTTGTCATGATATATTTAATTTTTCCCAAGGAAAAAAGACGCCTGGGAACCCTACTATCTGGGGTAGGGGTATAAGGGCACCCACATACCCTTTTATAAAATCCAGCCCCGCTACCCCTAGAAAATCACTTGTGAATTTGAGTCCTTGCCCCCCCCCCCAGTTTTTCGGGTCTGGAACCGCTACTGGTCGCGGGTCAAGCGGTACATCGTACATGACATCCTACTTCTGCAAAAGAGCTCTCAGATTAATGATTTTTACAGGCAACAGGGATTTCTGTCGTCCCCTGTTCAGGAGTCTTTGTAATGCTCTTTGAAACATTCAGTATCTCAGAAATAAAATTTGTGAAATAGAAACTTTATGTCAGGTAGATGAGTACAATATTCCATGTTTCTCGGAACACTGGCTGAGAAAAGAAGATTTGAATATGGTTAGAATAAATGGATTTCACCTTGCAGCAGACTTCTCTCGAGATGTACTCAAAAATGGTGGTGTAGCAATTTTTATTGATGAGGAAATTAATGCTGATTATGTGAATGTGGAGCGTTTCTGCATGGAGGGAGTGTATGAATTTGCATGTGTTGCATTACAGCATGAATGACTTTATATTATATTATTGTGGTGTATAGGCCCCCATCTGGTGGCCCTGGCTGCTTTTATGATGCGCTGGTTGATTTATTTGCTTTCCTAGAAAACTTGAACTCTGGATTTGATTATGTTCTGGGAGGTGACCTTAATATTGATATTCTTGTGAGAGACACTAGGACACTAGAATTTGAAAATGTTTTAAGGTCACTAAACTTGTATCTCACAATTCATTCTCCTACAAGGTTAGAAGCATGCTTGGACAATGTTGCCTCTAGTCTGAAACTTGGTGAAGGTGTTTTTTCTGAGGTAAAGCATTATGCACTTAGTGATCATGAGGCTATCAGTTGCAGAGTGTTTACCCCAACCAGATTATGTGAAATTCCAGGCAGTCGGTCAGCCTCCAGCTTAACAATGACACGGCATATCTCAGATAACAACTTTCAGAGATTCTGCTCTAGGATAGGTTTTGTGGACTGGTCTTTGCTCCTTCAGCACCAGAATGCATCATCAAACTTTTCTACTTTCTTTTATCTTCTCCTCAACGAGTTCAATGAGTGCTTCCCACTTAGAAAGGTTTCACCCAAGAAAAGATGTGCATCGCCCTGTATAAACCAGTATCTGCTGAACGTCAGGGATTTAGTTCTCATCGCCTATGAAAGATTTCGTTTGGATGGCTCCACACTCTCCAGGTCAACCTACATGAACCTGAGAGACCAATATCGTAGGGAGGCAGTTAGGGCTAAGCTATCTTACAATGCTGGCCTTATAAGTGAAGCACCAAACAGGTGTTTGGCGGCGTGGAAGATCATTCGCGCTGAGATGGCGTCTTCAGCTCCAAGAAGTGTTCCACTGACTTTGGATGCTCTCAACAACCACTGGATTGACTTAATCCAGCAGATTGGAGACAGAATTGCATCGCAATCTTCAACATCACCAGTGCAGCTTCTGTTGGAGTCCAGGCAGCCACCACAAGCAACTTTGACCTGGCACTATGTGACAGGTGGCAACATCCTGCGGATTACATCTGGAATCAAGACTTCTACCAGCAAGGACATTTACTTTATGTCTAGTAGGTTCTTGAAAAATATTATTAAGATTATCGTAGTTCCCTTGACTAATTGTGTAATTTGTAATTATAGGCCCATCTCTTTGCTGCCGGTATTGTCAAAGGTACTTGAGAGTGTGATAGCTGGCCAGTTGTATGATTTCTGTGAGCAGAACGGCCTGTTTGCGGCCACCCAGTTTGGTTTCAGGGCGGGGAAGTCGCTTGATGGGGCAGTAGAACTAATTGTAAGGAAAATTTTTGAATGCTTTGAGAGGGGTGACCTTGCTGGGCCGACCTTATGTGACCTCAGCAAGGCCATCGATACCCTTAACCATGACATTCTACTGTCTAAGCTTTCTTTGTATGGTGTTGTAGGTAGTCCCCTGCAGCTTCTCCGCTCATACCTGGAGGGTCGCAGACAGGCTGTTTTGGCAAATGGGGCCCTATCACAGGTCAGGGTTGTGAGGAGTGGGGTGCCACAAGGCTCAATTTTGGGTCCACTACTGTTCCTCCTGATGATAAATGATGTAGCTCTTTCCAGGGACAGAATGGTGGTGTGTTATGCTGATGACACCTCCCTCCTGGATGTCAGCAGAGATTTGGATGGTGTGAGCACACTGATGCAGGCATCCATGGAGATGGCAGCAAGTTGGTTCTCTGCAAATGGGTTTCTTCTGAATGCAGATAAAACTCAAAAAATTGTTTTCAGCCTCAGGAACGGTGAGCAACATGATTTTCCTCCAGCTAAGCTTTTAGGTTTCACTTTGGACAGGAGACTTTCCTGGGAGGAGCATGTCCAGAGCGTCTGCTGCAGGCTGAGTAGGATCCTGTTCCTGCTTCAGGGTCTGAAGAGGTGTGTTCCAGCTGCATATATTCGTATGTGCTACTTTGCATTCTTACAGAGTGTGATGGCTTATGGCATCACACTCTGGGGTGGTGTCACCCATGTGAGAAGAGTGCTGCTTCTTCAGAAGAGGGCAGTGAGAGTCATGTGTGGTGCTGACCGACTGGCCCATTGCCGACCATTGTTTATAAGTGAGGGTCTTTTAACTGTATTCAATTTATATATTTACAGAACTGCTGTGAAAACCTTTTGTGACCTGGATGACCAGCCTGTGAGGGGTGACTCCCATGAGTACAATACCAGGAACAGACTAAGGCTTGATCTTCCATACTGCAGGTTGGGGAGGACACAGTATAGTGTGGTTTATCTCCCAGGTAAAATCATAAATAAGCTGCCCACATCAGTGAGGAATCTGCCTGTGTCAGCCTGAAAGCGAGGCTGAACCGTTTCCTGCTGGAGAATCCATTCTACTCTCTGACTGAATTTTTTGAGTGTGACAGCGCATTGGTGAGTAGATATTTTGATTAATCATTGTTGCTGCGATGTCTGCTGTTTATGCCTGCTTTTATATGGTCTTTGTTCTTTGACTTGTCTCTTTGAGAGCATGCCCTGCATGGTCTCTTTATGGACAAAACATTAATAATAATAATAATAATGCTGTTATAATTGACAGTCAAAATATACTGTGCTCACTTCTGTATTTCAAGAACAATCGAGACATACAAATTACAGAATAGGTACTAACTACCAACTACAGACATGTCAAACTTCTAGTGGTGTGACATACACAGCCACAACACTCGACATGCTGCCTAAATGGAGCTGCCTCATTGCAGACTAGCAGGAATCTACAACAGCATTTTAAACTCAGGCCATAGGGTGGCTCATTGGAGGAGTGATAAAACGCCGGTCTGATAACCAGGTGGACCCAGGGTCAAGTTCCAATCGAGGAAAAATTATTGATCGCAGCACAATCACATAAATACGGCCACCCCGTCTTTCGGAGGAGACAATAAGCCGTCTGTCCCGACTACCTAAAAAGGAGTCGGCATCTATAATTCATTTCATTACTCACGCACAACCCTATGAGCTTATGTGGGCTTCACCCTCATAAACAAAAAAATCGACCTTACAACACACTGCTAAGGGAGGTGGAAGACAAGCGATGGATGGAGATTTGTACTTCAGTTAGAAAAAGGCTGCTGAAAGCTAAAAATACCTCTGTATTAGCTGCAGCAGTGTGACGAGGAGGTGCATCCTTTTGGGATGGCTGCTCCTCTACAAGAAGAATAACCAAGTTCTGGTTATAAATTATCGATTGACACAGCTGATCTTGAAAGCCCAGTCCTCAGAACCGACTTCAAGTAATATGAAGAAAGTAGTATCAAGCATACATTTTTCCAAAGCAATATTTGAGATGAAATAATTAGTATTAGTTATTAAATTACTCACTATTGCATTAAAAAATAGTTCAACCCTAAACTGAACTTACGTGAATATACAGGTCCATTTACTAAAGTTTGAGAAGAAATCATACTGAGTACAATCTCTTTACAAGATTCAATGTCTTCTTCATACTCGTCCAGCTTGGGATCACACATTGTCTGGGATATGACATAGAATAATCAAATTCATGAATCAAACTTGATTGAAATTCATAATATAACCTATGAAGTTGACCTGACTGACCATAATAACAAAGTTCAAAGTGAAATCCCGCCAACAACAGTAACTGTCGTTTACCAACTAAAATGCTCAGTGATGCAATTATTTTCAATAATAAATTATAATTCTGTCAGTTTTCATAGCAAACACAAAAGATCGAACAAAGAAATATTAAATATTTTCCGATTAGTCTGGATCGACTATAGAGATTTAGATTTTAGAAGAATGGTTTACATTATTAAATTCAAGAGAAGTTCAAAATTATTGTAGGTTAACTTTTAACCTAATTTTACCAAAATACAACTACTGTCATCGGAAAGTAAAGTCCGAACGCTTTTGGTTAATGACTGCAATGCATTAGATGATAATTATTATTATTTTATTAATCAATGATTTAATTAATTACAAAAGATTGAACTAAATTCAACTTCCGCATAAACGAGTAACGACCTCGACTACTTTTGTTTGTCTAGGATCACGTGACCTTCATTGGGTGAATGATTGATAAGTCGACGGTTTCCAAAAGTAATTATCCAGTAATTCAGGTTTGATCATTTCTATGTTATTAACTTATTCATTGAACAATACCACATATCTTGTTGTGAAAGTTATCATACAATTTTTTAAAATGAAATTAACCTAATTTATGCTGTTGGAGGGAAAGATGAGACTGTCTTTTGTCTTGGTTATCAAACTGACCGAAAGATGACGTTGTTGATCGTTGATTATTTCTATTGATTATTTGAATTATATTTTTATTTTTTGATACAAAACTCAAAAAATAATAGCAAAATTGTTAATATTCGATGATGCAATTGTTTTCTTACACGAATTTCTTCATATTCATGCGGTATTACTTGAAAACGGTATGTTTTATATAATGAATTACATTTCAAATTAATCAAGATAGACCTAAAATACAATAAGACTGATACAAAAATATTTTCAATGATTTTTATAATGGAAAAATGTTGTGAATTCCATTAAAAATTGAGATTTACTGAATTGCAAATTTGAGGTGGATGATTGTTGATTTCTCAAAGCACACAGAAATTCAGAGATTTGCTATTGAACGCACTCAAAGCTTCTTGTGTTGAGTTGATGAAAAACATCGAGTACGATTCTTGAACAAATTTGGTTATGTCTATTTACTTCTAGGAAAATGCGGAATCAACTGGGATAGTGTTATTTCCACAAGTGTTTTCAACAGGTAATTATAAATTTTAATTTGAATTCTATTTGTGCTTTTCTACTTTAGCCATCTCCATTACTATATGATGCAATGCGTCACTTGGGGTAATGATAAAGGAGAACGTATAATGAGGTTATGCCTAGGCCTATATCGTACATTTCAACTGAAATTATAACGTTTCTCTTACGTTTTGCTAGAATTATCTAGTGTCTTTTCTGTCCATATAAATATTTGCATGTTATTATTTTTGTATTGTTGTACTGTTTGTTAAGGAAGATGAATGTTTACTTGGCTTCGTCACTGACAGCAGGTAGGCCCGATTTTCGTAAGCCGTGTCCAATATTTCCATCTTCCATGTTACATTTACAACCTTGAATAAGAAAACTGTAAAAGAAAAAATTATTATTTTTCGACTACTATATGCTGTTATTTAGTTTTAATTCCCATTGCTTTCATTTTTCGATTAACGATCTTTTGAAGGTTAGGCTCGTAATAATATACAAGAGCCGATTCACATAGAATGGCCATTGTTGTTAACTACCTCACAAAAATATCATATCACTGTTAGTTCTTTACATTGTAACTTACTTTACGCACTAACTTGAATATATTGAAAATAAATTAATTAAAAAAGATATATAAAAAAAAATTGTTGAATTTATTTTTATATATTTGGTCATTTTTTTCTTACGATCTAAATTGGTATTTTATTTTTGAATTTTGTTCAATTTCATTTTATTTTTCATCTTGTACGCCTAATCAATCCTGTTTTCTTTGTTGCAATAATTAGTATCGAAATTAATATAATTAGGCTAGGCTTTATTATATTATTATTAATATTGATCCAAGCTTTGTAAGACAATTCTTACTATTCAGTTCAATAACTATTTCATTTGTAGCATAGCAAGTCAAATTTGATTCAATCTTGTTATACAGCTCAAATTTTTAACACTTTTTAACTAGTAGTAACTTAAGTTGAAAAATGGATAAGTTACTCAAATAATATCGAACTATAATAATTTATAGTTTATAATAATTAGACTACATTGATTGTGTCTCAATTCATAAAATTTAATGACGAATGGTTCTAGTTTCAATCCAAATTTTGGCTACTCTTGAATTATACTCGTATAATCCTTTAAAAATAATGTGTGATTTATCCTACAATACGAAATTGTTAGCAAACCTCACACTTTTTACTATGTAAGGTACTCAGTTTTCCTACTAGGCTATGTTCTACTACTGTACTTCTGAAGCAAATGGTAAGAAATATATAAATTCAATTTTCAAAAAAATTCTTATCAACTTTGTTTTTCAGGTTCTTTGGGAAACGGTTTCATGATGTAACCAGATTTGGAATCCGTATCGTACTCATGATGTTTATCTAGAATTTTCAATGTCTCTACCATCCATATTCCTATCCAACCGGTTTTTGGTAATTATAGAAAATATTGTCTTGTTAGATATCACTTTTTAAGAATAATTAACTTGAGTATTTGAACAAGTTCTAATCAAATTTATTTTATAAGAGTAGGTACCCTATTAATAGTTATAGCTCTGTTCCAGCCATGAAAAGATAAATACAAATGGATTGATATTTATTATTGATCCAGTCTTAAGTTAATTGATATTTGCGTTAAATTGAACATTTTTACATCTTGGAACTTCAGTCAAATTGTATTGAGTTGAAAATTGCATGCAAAAGCATGTTGTATGTCATTAGGTAGGCTACCTAACTTGAAGTCTAATATTTATGTCGAATTATTGTAGTTCAGTGTTCAGCTTTTGTTTGAATCAACAGCTTAAGTGTGAACTAATAATACTAATATATTTCATTTTTACGTATTCTCTGTGTACAATCGTACTTCATACAATGATAGCTCAGACAATCTCTCAAAACTAATTCATTTCAATGGATCATCAATCTAGAAGTTATTCGGAAGATCTGTTCTAAGATATTGTTGAGAATGTAGTTCAAAGTAGTATTGCTGGCTGGACCATAAAATAGTTGAATCTATTTTAATATTGAAATTCATTCATATCTTCCTTAATTATATTGCTACAGCGTTACATATCATGATATTCTAAGATATAGTGAACTTCATTTTGATCAATACGCTTATAAATATTATGTGCATGGTATTTTTGAACCATAAGCTCAATTTATGTATGTTGTAATAATAATACTGTATAATAATCGTGAAGTACATTATGAATTTGTTTTATATGAATTCTATATGATGAAAATGATGGTGACTACCAGATTTTACTTGAATGAATTTTTCTCTCTCAATCTTGATGGGATTTTTCATTTAAAAAACGATAGTAATAGAACTGAAAATCAATACCTGAGAGAGTTCGAGGTCTATTGTTTTCAAAATCCTTACACGGCAGACGCAAACTTGTAGAACATGAAACTCTCATTTCATGTTGAACTTGGAATGAAAGAAATATCATGAACTATAATTTAATTTGAGAAATAATTATAGCAAAAACTTATCATTTTTTCAAGTGAAGTAAATTGTTTAATGTTTATGCCTTTTGGAAGACTCACCATTCTCTATAACTATTAACATTGAATATTGCTCATTTTTTAAATCTAAGCTTATTTTATGTAGTTTTTGGTTGAAATTTTTGGCACCGTATAGAAATTGATTTTTTTATCCAATTTATAATATTTATTATATTTTATGTACTCTGTGCATTCTAATATAAAATTTTATGCATTCATGAACATTTCAAATTATTACTATAGTAGTAAAGTAACAGCTTCGAAATTAGGCGGCTGATACATTGTGAGCTGTTGCAGTGTCTTGCCAGCTTTATGTGGAGGAGAGAACCAAAGGTGGTCCTCCTCGCTGACATAACCATGTTTCGCCGATAGGAATCATGGCAAAAGTTCTTGATTATTTCCACAGTGACTGATATTCGGAAAAGTTATTTTCAATTCGGAAAGTCTAAAAACAACAAAACCAGTCAAAGACACTAATCCAGGACTGGAAAATTTCGAATTTGAAACTACTCAAATCATCCAGAGAAAGCGACTCCGGCTCTTTTAGAACTGTCATATTTTTATAGCGAAAATTTTTCGACTTTTCTTCGTTTTATCTTGAACAGCGCAAAAAATCCCAGCCGCCTTATTTCTCAGCAGCTACTACTAGATTATAATGAAAACTCTAATACGTACTTTCTCTTTCAGGAATCTTAAAAAGCAGATTTTGAATATCAGATCAGTGTCAGTATACCAGATTAATATAAATCTGTTGATTGCCTTGATAAGTTATATGCCTTGATAATATTATGCTTGCACTAGGTGATAGTTTTTTTCATTTTGTTTGCTGCACCTCCATTACTATACAATTAAACTTCAGCATTACTTTCAGCAAATGCATAGCTTGAAAGATGGTGCTGGCCTAACTTTTTTCTAATTCAGAGTTGACCTTTTTTATGTTTGACCTATATTGGTTTGCCATAAAATTTTAGAATTTATTAGAACATTTTTGCATTCAAGTATGTTGCTACTTGAACATATTGAAGCCTACATTTTTCTAGATCTGCAATCTATCAGTATTTAGTCCAGTCAAATTAAGCGAAAAAAGTAAAAGTCGGAGGACCCAGCTGAAAATTTGCAGATATGATCAGATAAGGACGCTGAATAACATGGTAAAAGTCCCCAAGAGTCCCCTGTGAGTTTCGGCTGAAAAACCCGTAAAATTTACCTACTAGGAATTGTTTTTTCGTGAATTGTGGCCGAACCAAGCGTCGGACGAGAAAATTTTATAGGACCTTTTTTCTAACAAAATAAAATTTGCAAAAGAATAAGACCAATAGCAACTCTGTATCATCGACCGTTTTTGAGATACAATTTTTTCATAGGAGCGAGAATTTGAAATTTTTCTTACTTTAAAAGTTTGTAACTATAAATTGAGCACCCGTACATTCGTATTTCAAAATCCCTCTCGGCGAAATTCATTTCTATTTCATTTAGACCAATTCCACACTCTTATGTTTGATACTTTTTGTGCTACATCGATTTTAGAAAATCCTTACACTCCCAAAAACCCCAAAAATTGCATATTTTAAAACAAAAAACTTACTAACAAAAATTGGGATTCGCTTATACTTCTTGAATACTGTTCCTGAGACCCTAGGCTGTCATTAGCAATGTTCATGCGACCAAAAGTATCGTAGTATTCTTGGGGGGTGGGTCAAAAGCATCCCCTATATTTTAAATTATATATATGTATTCATAAATTTTGAACGGTACGTCGGATTTCATCGTGTAATAGCTCATCGTTTTCAGCTCATTGTGGCGGTATGAATTCATATATTATATGTCTAATTTGATTAAAAGTTTCAAATTTTAGATTATAATGGTACTGTGTGTAATAAAACCTCCTCGTTGAAAACAAACTATTTGAGTGACTCCCAATCGGGAACCTGTGGGCGCAAAAATCTGCAACTTACGATGAAATGTAGAGGAATTTTTCTTCTTCTAGATGGTTGGTATTGGAATTCTGGTACTCATCACTTGAGACTGGTATAAAGGAGGAAAAGCTATTGAACGTGTCGCCTCAGTGAGCTGAAGGAGACGACAATTGATTTCAAAAATGGATGTAACTTGTTCAATATTTGCTTAAAAATCAATTTGGTATCAAATTGTAGAGAAAAATATGCTCTTTAATATTATATATGACATATTATATTCCTTCGATGAATAGTTAATTTTAACACTGCCCAAAAATCTGCTTTTCCAATTGCTTGAAAATGTTAAATAATTAATTAAGTTATAACTCGATTACCAATAAATGTAGAGCTATTTTTTTGGACTTGAAATGTAGAGAAATTCATCCTCTATTGAATAGTATAATGAAATTTGCTTGCTCGAGGCTTATTCTTACCGCAATTTCGATAATATTGGAAAAAGGTGCGAATTTATCTGAAAATCAATGATAAAACTGGCTATTTACAATCCCAAGAAGTCCCGGAATTCTGATACCAACCATCTGAAAAAGGAAAATTTCCTCTACATTTCTTCATAAGTTGCAGATTTTTGCGTCCACAGGTTCCCGATTGGGAGTTACTTAAATGTAAAAATGGTGTGTTTTCAACAAGGAGGTATTATTACACACAGTACCATTATAAACTAAAATTTAAAACTTTTGATCAAATTTGACGTTCAATATATGAATTTATACCTCCACAATGAGCTGAAAACGATGAGCTATCACACGATGAAATCCGACCTATCGATCAAAAGTTATGAATAACAAAGCGTTTTTGGGGGTTCGTCCCATGGAACTTTTTTGTCTACTTAGTGTAAGGAATCAGCCTGAGAAGTATTGCACATTCCTCCTGAACCACCCTGTATAAATAATTTAGAATATAGGGGATGATTTGGCTCACCCCCAAGAATCCTACGACACTTTTGGTCGGATGAACATTGCTAATGACAGCCTAGGGTCTCAGAAACAGTATTCAAGAAGTACAAGCAAATCCCAACTTTTTTCGTAAGATTTTTGGGTTAAAATATGCAGTTTTGGGGGTTTTTGGGGGTGTAAGGATTTTCTAAAATCGCTGTTAGCACAAAAAATATTGAACATAGAAGTGTGGAATTGGTCTCAAATGAAAGAGAAATGAATTTCGCCGAGAGGGATTTTGAAATACGAATGTGCGGGAGCTCAATTTATGGTTACAAACTTCTTAAGTAAGAAAAATTTCAAATTCTCGATCCTATGGAAAAATTGCCAAATTAAAAAAAAAATTGTATCTTGAAAACGGTTGATGATACAGAGTTGCAATTGGTCTTATTCTTTTCCAAATTTTATTGTGTTAGAAAAAAAGGTCCTATAAAATTTTCTCGTCCAACGCTTGGTTCCGCCACAATTCACGAAAAAACAATTCCTAGTAGGTAAATTTTACGTTTTTTTCAAGATGACGGCTGAAGCTCACAGGGGACTCTCGGGGACTTTTACTATGTTATTAAGCGCCCTTTTCTGATCATATCTGCAAATTTTCAGCTGGGTCCTCCGACTTTTACTTTTTTTGCTTAATTTGACTGGACTAATTAGCATTTATATCCTATCGAAATGGAACTCATTTCATTTCAAACAAGAACAAACAATCCATGAAACACACGAACATTATCAGTCTTATTATTAATCCTCGTATTCTCTTCAGCAATATTATTTCTAAAATACTTTTTCTCCAATACTTTCTTTTCCATAAAATAATTCTTTAACTGCGGTTTCACTATATTGACTGTATATTTTCGTAGTTAGTAATTTTAATTCTATTGCTTTTGTGTTGATTTTTGTTATTTTATATTCTTATATTAATGTGTTGAGAAGTAGAAAGTATAATGTCGATTGATGATTACAAATAGAATAGTTTATCGAATGTTGCTTGAATTTTCAACATATGGAACTAAACCTTAATACAATATTTTTAATGAAATTAATTACTATTTCAAAGTATCTTATTCAGGTGAGGATTCTAACTAAAAAATAAAAATAAATATGCTGTCTCTTTACTCATTGATGGTTGAAACCCACTCTTCATTGTTAACCTTCTTGTATTTTTTCCTTCTTCTTTTGATTGATGTACGGTTAATGATGGGATATGAAAATTATCTTTTGTATGATGAACTTCATGATATTTGCATGCATTTTCGTTCACCCTGCGAGTTTTAATATTGGTGTCTGGTTACTATTTTTGTCTATGTATATTTTCTTATTATAATAAGAAATGATATTGTGATAAATATTTATTATGAAACAAAGTAATATTGAATTGAAAACTTTAAAATGGTATATTTTCTAAAATATATATTTTTTGTATTTTCAAACTTTAAATGCATCTTTCTTTTGTAATTTTTATTAGTGGAATTTGAATAGTGCATGATTTATTGTTCAATAACTGATTCATCAGAATCTGCTGCATTCTAGTATTGGTACTGGCTCAGTTATATTTGGACTTGAACGGTTTCAATTTATTTGTCTTGCCTGGTGTATTTTTAAAGTGACTTGCTATTAGATGCGCCTGAGAATATTAAATGTTCTTGCTTATACAACTATTAATAGAATTTATCATAAATCTTCCCATTAGACAGAGGCAATGTTGTCAAATACTCACTTGGATCAATTTACTTATTCGATTAAACCTGTAATTTATTGGTTGCAATATAGTTGTAATTTCCTCAAAAACAAATTATAACTATCTCAATCAGTACAGTATTCACGTACATTTTAATATATTTTTTGTATAATTAATTGATTAATAGAGGCTGGTCCTTTGCAATGTGGTATAGGTTGCAAATACATTGGTTTGCATTTATCTATTTTGTTTGTATGAGTAAATATTTTTAGATATCCACCATAGGCTTTAACGTATTTTGGACATTTTGTAGATGAAGTTTCCAAAAAAGAAACTTGTCCAACTTTTTGGCGTCAGCTTTACTAGTCATTCAATTTTAAGAATATCTCTCAAGTAATCGCTTTTGTTTATTATTGAGAATTATTTACAAATGTAAAACAATTGATCTTTTGGTTACTGGCTGGTCGATTTATCTCTGAAAACTTTGTAAATTTTCTGAATTGATTAATATCAACTATGATGCAATGCTATAATTTCCAACATCATTCATGGAAATTAATGTTTCTATTAATTGAATTAAATAAGCATTAACCTATACCTATCATCTATGAAGTACCCTGCAATTAAACACAGTTCGACTATAAATTTTAATGATGGAAGTCTGTTGTAATCCGTCATCCAGACTTTCTAAATCGTAAGCAATAATTAATAATGTATGATGAAATATAGTAGTTCTTACACTGGTGCGTTCATAGTGAGTAGAAAAATGAATATGAAACCGAAGATGTTGAACCCTCCTTAAATTTTCTTGAAATTTTTAAATCGTGCTTGACTGAATTAGTTGAACAAAAAAACATTTTTATAACTCGAATTAAATGTCATTAGAGAAAATTTTATAGGACCTTTTTTCTAACAATAAAATTTGCTGAGCCAGACATACATACATACATACTCACTGTAATATTTACCAGTAAGTTATGAGCTAAAATCAGTATAAACTACTTTTTGAGACCTTGAAATATTCCGGGTAACTGATAAGTGTAAAACGCCCTTTCATACTTTGAATAATCATATTTACTAGAATTCAGCGCAAATTAGACTTTTTAAACACTATTTAATGTGACTGGAAGGGATTTAGAATCTTCTAGTTCACAATTAATCGAACTCATGGTTTTATTTTCATTGAAATGATAGCCTATATAACTTAATAGTGCTATGAATAACATACTTTCATGTAACATACTGTATATTATTCTTTCTGGAAAAATTTTGTCGCTTCATATCACTTGAGACAAAATATCTCATCAGTTCCAGCAGGTAGGCTTTTGATTGATGCAACCCGCGAGTGATTAGGCTATCTATAGCATAAGATAGAAGCTAAGCATAGAAGCTAACTGCTTCTATGTTAAAATTATGCAAGGTTACAATCATATTGCTTATGATTCTCAGGACTTTATCATGCTTTTATGCAAAATTATTTAGTCGTCGGCTGTCACCTGCATTGAATAACAGAATCCTACTTTATGAATTAAGTGCAAGGTTCAAAACTGAACCAGCCAACAATGAGACTGAATTGAACTGAAGCTGTAATTTAATGATAGTATTAAATTAGAATGTCGCATTTACTATGAATTCTATATCATGCCTTCAACCACTTTCATTATACTGTATATTAACTTACATATATGGTAGTTAAAGTAGTCAGATCAAGTAAATGTGATCTGAGTTCATTTCATTTTAGCCTAAGGTATTTTCAAAATCTCAGTAATTATGGTGCCAGAGTCTTCTTCAAAGTTGTATGTATTAAAGTATTAAGTTACTTTCACATTAAAAAAAATCATAATAAAATGTATTGCGCCACTGAATTCTGATAGCCTAAATTGAGTCAACTACTGTATGAAATGAACCAAATTCAAGATCAACAAATGACAATCATCTTACCGTATTCAAACAATTCAAGCCCAGGTTTTATAACCAACAATAATGAACGGTATTCATAACATAAATCCCTAATCTCATAATTATTATAAAAGCTCTGAGAATAAACAGAACTTTTATCCCGTAACTTACTCACGGTATTGATATAAACAATAAAATAACCTAAAAAATTTAGACGGACGGTCTCGCTCGGTCTGACCGGGGTACTACATTTGGTCGCAATTCCAACTTGCCGCTACCAGCTGATCGACTCCCGTTTGGTCGTGAGCCAGGGCTGCCGCCTTAATTTTGAATTCTAAATACGGAACATCCATTTGATACACTTACTATTTCGTGTTGTTAGGTTGCAAATCTGGAGTGCGTAAAAATTTTTAGGCACGCTAATTTTTACTTTACGCACGCTAATTATTACTAGTTCAAGAATGGACCGTTTTACACACGATTTTCAGTGCGAAAACTGCAATTTTACGGATATCTGTAGGAAAAATGAATTAAATGTATTTCTGCATTTACTGATAATCTTCTTCTTCTTTGTCTCTCCCCATTATGCTTTTACAGCTTTGGGGTAGCCTCGACCCAGTTCTTCCATACCGGTATGTCCCTCGCCATCCTTCTCATCTCCAGAACAGTCTTTCCTCTTCTCCTTCCAATCTCCTCAATTTTGTCCTCATATGAGTACCTTGGTCGTCCTACAGTTCTCCTTCCCTGCACTCTCACGTTCACATATTGTTTCGCTTTTCTACTGTCATCCATCTGCTGAACATGTCCATTCCATTCAAGCTGCCTCATTTCAATCCTCTCACATCTCTTATGCCAACTCTCTCTCTGATTCTGGTGTTTCTTACATATCTTCTTGACTTTCCCGCTGTTTTTGTATGAAATTCCATTTCTAACTCTTATTTTATTTTCATGACATGATCTCATGGGCCAGCTTTCACTCCTGTACAGAAATATTGGTTCAATTATTGATCCGTATACTTGGTTCTTTATCCTCTTACTGATCTCTTTTTTACCTAATATACAATCCTTGACCGCATTAAGCCAGTGAACCTTTCCTCACCCTGTTCAGCACCTCCAGATCTATCTTTCTATCTTCAATGAACCACACACCCAAATATTTCGACACCTGTTCAAGCACCTCTCCTTCAACCCCAATCTCCACATTTTCTCTTCCTACCTTTGAGACCACCATCACTTCGCTCTCCCTTACATTAAGGACCATTCCTTTTACTTTTAGTTCCTCTGACCATTCCGTCACAGCTTGCTGGAGTTTTACTGAAGACTCAGATATCAGGACTATATCATCAGCATATAGAAGGGCTCTTGCACCAATAATTGTTCTCATACTCCATTATCCCACTTCCATGTTCTGTGTCCTCCTCTTGCATATTTTATGTATCTCATCCTGCCATCACTAAGATGAACAGAAGAGGGCTGAGACTGTCTCCCTGTTTCACACCCGTCTCTATTGGATATTGTCCTGACACATCTCCAATTCGTACTTTGGCTGACATTCCCTCATTCACACTTTTGATGACTTTCATGAGTTTAGGAGGTACTCTTTTATTACTCAATGCTTTCCATATCCACTTCCTTGAAATTGTGTCAAACGCGGCCTTCAGATCCAGAAAAGCCAAACACACTTTCTTCCCTCTCTCAATGAATTTTGAGCATATATTTTGGAGAGAGTAAATATGCTCCTTGGTCTGTCTACCTGGTCTGAAAGCTGCTTGTTCCTCTTCCACCACCCTGCGTAATCGTTTCCCAGAATGACTGTGTACTTCATGCCCAGTCGGGATAAACATACAGCCCTATTGATAGTTCTCACAGTCTGAAGTGCAGCCCTTTTTGTGAAGAGGAATGATAATGTTTTCCTTCCATTGTGAAGGGACTCTCTCTTAGGCTGAGGCCGCACTGTCGGTGGGTAGAGCCTGGAGGGTGGAGGGTAGTTGGTAAATCTATAGAACATACACACCATCCACAGTAATACATCGTATGAATGGTATGACGTCATACTGTTTTTTGAGGTTATGTTGTCCATATTTAAGAATTTCAAGATGGCGGCTGAACACATAGATTTATTCAATTCATTTTCTAGATGCTACAAGAAGATACGTAAGATGGTACCTGTATCAAATGAAATAACCAACCTAACAGTCTTTTTATCATTACTGAAACTCTCTAATTATTGAAACGTCTTGTATCAATAATGATAGACGTTCTTTCAAGATGTTACATCTTTCCAATGAGCATTTGAAGTCGTGTATCATTACTAATCCAAAACGCTTCAATAATGATGAAAAAGACTATTGATTGTTTTATTTGATACAGTCATCAACTTATGTAATACAGTATATTTTTGAATACAACATTTTAAAAGTGAATTGTACACACTGTTTTTCCAGAGAACTTTTCATGAACTATGGTACGGCCTTATTTTTCTGCTAATCAATAAGTTATGTGTTGAGTAGTTGAAGGTGGTATTGTGATAGTTATCCATATTAAATGGAAAACAAGATGTCAAACCACAGGTTTATTAGAAAATCGAGATACCAGTTTCGGTTGCTACACCATCATCAATCTCTGGTTACATGAGTATACAACACCGGTCAAGAAACTCATTCAGAATACAACAACATAGGAAGGCGTTTTATGAAAAAATCCAAGCAATATCAGTAAGGTGATACTCACATCCCTGGTTCAACACCTAAAACATACTGACAATACAGTGAATCTGAAAAGTAAATTAAAAGAATGGTTGATTGAAATGTGTTTCGATAATTAAAATGAACTAATAGCATGAGTGACAATGTATATAATTTATTATGTAATTGCCGATTGCCATACAATTTTATTGTACATGCATTGATGGAAATAAATTCAAATTCAGTGATGCCAGTAAACTCTGAGAGTTAACCAGAAATTGATAATGGCGTAGCAACCGAAACCGGTATCTCAATTTTTCAATAGAACTGTGGTTTGACGTTACCTTTCTTTTCATGGGATCAATGAGTAATTTAATTCAGTGAAATCTATAGTCTGTTCAAGCAAAGGAGACAATCTGGCAAGGTGTAAAACTGATTCTACTAGCTCGGACAATATTACTTCAAAAATTATAAATTTGTTCTCAAATTGTAGGAAACATTCTGATCTACAGTTTGATAGCAAATTTGTAATAGTTTCTGAACCAGTATTGACCGAGCTGGAGTCAGATCTTGCCAGAATGTCTTCTTTGCTTGGACTGACTATACTTTGTGTTTTATTTATCTGCTAATTGATGAGTGGTTTAGTTAATGAAGTTTGTTATGTGTTTAGTGCCCAGACAGTGCGGAAATGGCCGAAGTGACGGCAGGCACGTCGGGCAATATCAGCCTGGAGTGGGTGCCGGCGGGGGGCGACGTGGGCCCCCCTGTGGATGACGTTGCACAGCGTGAGGTATAAATAAATTGTCTTCTTTCTGGAAATTGAAATTAATTGAGAAAACTAAATAAAGTATCGTATTAATTAATAAAGATTGGGCTGTATTTGTCGGCCATTTGCCGAACAGCAGGATCATGCCCAATAAGGACATTGTAATTTTTATCAATCTCTTGAGTTCATTTGAATAATTATTGTATTATTAATTAACTAAATATTGAACTCTAATTATTGGATGACTTGAAATCAAAAAAGTAGAAAGGCCAGCCCCTGGAGAATTTATTTTATTTATTTATTCCTTGATGCAGCATTACAATAATTCACAATGTAGAAATATAACAGCAAAATGATCAATAACAAATGCAAATAAACATAAGGAACTACTTCCCCAAAAGAGCAAGCTCGAGCTTGGGGAAGGAGCAGCCGTACTTTGACTACTTACAAAGTTCTGACTAATTGACTAATTGAATTCTCTTTCCAATGATATAAAGAACGTGAAATTGTGTCCATAAATAACTACGCTATCTGCTCCAAGAGATTGATAAAAATTAAATTGTTCCTATGTGTAATGGAGCTTGATTCTGTTGTTCGGCAGTTGGCCGTCCACTACTATTCAGCTTTAATCAATTAATTAATGGGTTTTCTCGGAGATAAGCTTTTATGACATTCATGGAAAAATATTGAAAATATTCATATTTGAGGGCAACAGGAGTCAATTACATTATTACCTTCTTAATTGAAACATTAAAAAGTAGCAAATAAAAATTAAAAGTGAGGATTTGTTATTTAGGAAAGATTAACATAATCCTTAATCTTATATCAAAAGATAAAAATTATTAATGATTAACAAATAAATTAAATAAAAGAAGAAATAGAGAGGAATTCAAATTACAAAAATAATTAATATTACTTGCGATATTAAAATAGTTGTAAGAAAGAGTAGTCAGAGAAAACAACCGATAAGTAAGAAGATAAACAACTGGTAAAGAAATTGGATAGTAGACAACTATTTATTTATTTCATATTTTTTCAACATAGCCTATTTTAAAGCACAGATTTTTAACCAAAGAAACAAGCAATGTGATAAGTTTTTTTAATAGAATTATCTGATTGCAACTGTCACCAGGGCAGACTTCATTTTTTGCTGCTGATGCCAAATTGCTTGAAAGCCTGTATACCGGTATACGTTTATGGTTTATCATCAATTCACTCTTTATTTATGTCTCATATTATTGATTAATTATTAGCTATCTATTCATTAATGTAATATCTTTTTTATAATCAATTATTCTTTTTACTTATTTATTATAAAGCTATTTACTCAATTCTATTCTCATTTTTTTCAAAGATGTATTATTTTTGGACGTTTTGTAAATAAAATGTAAATGTAAACCATCTTACGTTTTTTGTTCTATATTTCTATGTGACTCCTGACTTGTACTGAAGTTGTATTTATTGCAATGCAGAGCATTAATAAATGAATCGAATGTAAGATCTCACGCTCAGACTTCAAGGTCTTTGTGACATCTCAGTCCTCCGTACATTCCATGTGTACAATATCAAATATTTCTGTATTGTATCTGATTGAATTGGAGCAAAAAAGACATCCTGGCAAGATGGGAAAATGACTGCAGCCTGGTCAATAATGGTTCAATAATTATAAATTTGATCTCAAATTGTAGGAAACATTCTGATTTACAATTTGAAAATTGATTTATAATTTTTGAACCAATATTGACTGAGCTGGAGTCATTTTTCCATCTTGCTAGAATGCTTTTTTTCTTAGACAGAGTATATCATTGCTTTGTTTTTATAATTTATTATATGTTGTGTAATTTTTTTAAATTAATTTTGGAACTGAATGATTCAAGGTGATTTGCGGTGACAGCGACTGGATCGCGATGACAGAGGAGGGAAACATAAAGGAGGCGGAGGAGGGGCTCAGATCAGTGTGGTTGAGGAGGTGATCACCGATGACGGCCATGGGTGTGGTGCAGGACTTTGTCGAAATACAGGTCACTGAGGAGGAGGTGGTGGCTGACGGCATGTGGGATGGTGTGCAGTCGGCGTAAGTCAACTAATACATAATTTATCCAATCAAAAGTTGAAGTGGAAGTTCATGTAGCTCAAATCAGATTATTATATCGCATCACTTTTCAAACAAATAATTTACTGTCTAGGAAACATGTACATAATGAATGAAATAAATAAATATTGATTTTTTCAATTAAGAGGTTTAATGAGAGAAATAGAATATATCGATACACTAGAGAGAACAATAAATAAAAAAAATTAATAATATGTTTCAAAAACAAAGAAAATGGGAGAAAGAGAAGAATGAGAGATGTTGAACATACTATTGAAAGAGAAAGATAAGATTTACTCAAAAAGATTATCCTCTATTCTACTGGTTACATTGGTGGGGAGTATATTCCCACCTCGCCATCTAGCCTAACCTAATTTTCTTTAGTTGGGAATATGAAGTACAATGTAGGTTACAGTACAGCTCTACTTTTGAAGATTTTCTCTCAACTTATTAAATGAATGAATCATTTGTTATTTATCTGTTGATTATTCACCGCTGAATGGTTTTTGTGCAGCGTGGTGGTGGGCGAGACAAAGAGACGCGAAAGAGGAGGACGACGTGGAGATTCCGCTGCCACAGAACCAGGACCTGTACTCGCAAATGCATCCGTATCCGTGCGACTTTTGCAGCCGTCGCTTTGCAAAAAAGTCGACGCTGATGAATCACATGATCTCGCACCAGTCTGAGCGGCCGCACGGCTGCAACCTGTGCGGTGCGCGCTATCGACGCAAATGTGACCTCGTTAATCACATGAAGATACATGCCTAGCTCCCATACGCAGCACCGTAGATGAAGACGACGAACAAGACATTCCGCGCATTAGTCAGGTTGGTCTGCTTTTATAATAATTCCAGTAAATCAATATTAGTAAATTTTATTAAAGAGTTCATTTATTCACAAATTATAATGATAAAAATAATAGTGAAAAGTACTAATTATTTTAATACTTTGGCAAATATCTCCATAACCATTGCCAAACTTCTAACCACTATTATTGAATTTCTCAACCAAATTTCCTGTAGAATAAGTACATTGTATGCCCTAAATCACTCGACTTCTTCTATCGACGATTTAATGGCTGTTGGGTAAGTAGGAATAATTAAAAAATCTATTCATCTCGAAAATGAAGTTCAATAGAAAAAGTTACTTGACATTTTTTGGTGAAAATTGTATTATTGGTGTACACACACCTGTCCCAACCTTCGTGAGACACCCTGTATCAATGTAGAAATGAAACAACAAAATGAATCAATAACAAACCAGTAAAGTTGAACCAGAAAAATTTTAAACCAGAAATGTTGTTACACAAGCGAAAATTTTCAAATTGTGAGTTTTTTTGCAGGTGTCAGTAGAAGGCATAAAGGGGCGTCGCAAGCGTGCCCAGTCGCTAGTGCCGAAAAAGATGAACAGCGCCAGTTTCAGTGAGGACGACATGGGCGCCGCCGAAAAGGGGCACAGGCACCGCACAAAATGATGAAGAAGGGGCGCCGGGGGCGGCAAGAAAATGGCCGACGACATGAAACTGCTGACGGAGATGTCGCAGATGATGCGGCAGTCGGCAAGAACTGTTGGCCCATCACCGACTCCAGTCGGCCCTACGTGTGCCAGCACTGCGGTGGGGGAGTTCGCTCGTGAAAAGGTGAGACCGAGAACCAGACATTTTTATTATCAATAGAATTAATCTGTCACATGGGTTTGCAAAACCTGGCGTAACACCGAGTTCTCAGCATTAGAAAATAATATCGTCCTTATTTTTCGAGATATCACAATGCTGGCCTGATTGGCGCAATGGTCTAGTGCGTCACAACCTTCAGTCCGCTAGCACTGGGTCTGGGTTCAAATCCCAGTGGCATGGCTGTTTCAATCATCAATATCCATTATCCACCACAAGTAAAAATGCTTCGGGGGCATCATCCGCATTAAAGAAAAAAAGACACTTATAGGTGAAAACACAGACACATGATCTTCCTTACGCTGTATAACTACTTAGAAATACCTTAATTGCTGAAGGACAGTAACTTATAATATCATTATAAATACACTTCATTAGAGCCCCTGATGAATAATAATGGGACTTGGAAACAAAAGTGAAATATTCAAAGTATAATAACCACAGGTGAAGAATACAGAAATGTAGCCTATTGAGTTGAGTTTGAGTTGGCAGTACATCAGATGTCTATTTATCTATTAATCAATCAAACTTCTGTATTTTCTGATTTATATTAGTCTTGTATAATCTTCCAAAGAGTCTATTAATGATGATACTTATCCGACCTATCCCCCTATCAGGTTGACTTGACTCGAAATAGAAATTATGCAATAACCAGCCGTAATGCAATAATCATAATTATCAATAGAAATATTGAAACGTTTTGAAATATTAATTTAGTCTCGGCCTCTACGCACAGGTTCTTTAACTTGCAGGGATCTTCCTTGATTTATATTGTATGATTTGATTTAGAGATATTTTATTTATTGCTAACTTATTACGATTATGATATAATTTATCTATTTCTAAGTTTGTTACTTGAGCCATCAAAGGATAAATAAATGAATTTTTAAATTAAAGTTTTTGGGAAACTTAGAAGTGAACTTATTAAAAATTTATAATTGTTTAAAGTGAAAATGTTTTTTGAACTGAAAAATTTTGAAGTTGATCTTCATGATATGATCTTTGATCCTGTTTTGGACTGTGGTATAAATTGGTAGAGGAGTAATTTCGGGCATTAGCATGTTGCACTCACTTATTTACATGATTCGATGAATGATTAAATTATAATAATACTGATGATGCATTGAAACTAATGGAATACCGTTTGTGTGTGAAGGCACTGGGCTCCGTATGCACGCATGCACGCGGGCGACTCTCCGCTGGAGTGCGGGTGTGTGGAGAAATGATCTGGACCCCGGGCCCAAATGATGCGCAGCACCGGCGCCCAAGCACCCTCACCTGGCGGAGGGGAAGCAGCGGCGCCACCACCTCGGTCCGGATGGCGGCAGTGCCGAGGGTAACTTCTTTGCGACACCTGTCCAGTCCTCCAAACACCACGATATGCTCAAGCGGAAAGACGGTTAGTAATCAACACACAGCTCTAAATAACGTTAAAAAGATTGAAACTTTAAGAAAGACTCTTTATTGATCCGAAAACTAAGTACAGGATCCTGATTTCACAAATAATGAACAAACTGGGCACATCTGTAAAGCTGGGGCTTATTGTCTGCCGGTGGTTGACAATACATGTATCAAAAAATAACAATTGAATTTAAAGGTCCTATATTAAATATTGATACAAGAAGTTTGGAATGACGATATAACTGATGCCAAAATGTTGGGTGGTTTCGGCTGTCTCTTGTACATGATATAACTACTAACAGTTGATGTAAAACACTATTGTCTCATTTGATTTAGAAAACACCATTTACGCATAGCTAAATGACTAATAGCTAATTGACATCAGCTGTTGGAGCGCACAAGTAATCATTTTTGGCGTCAGCTATTGCAGATCTATCATCTCGATTTTTTCACATGCGAAAAATGTATAATTTTCAACTTATTGAACCGTGGATACATCGCTTCGATTTCATTTATTACTTTTTAGCATCCTCAGACCGCCTTTTCCAGAAGGTTGGTTTATGGATCTGTCAGAAATATCAAGTTATGTGCTTTTCTACAATCCACAACTTAATTCCTCATTAGAAAAAATTTAAAAACAACTTTTTTCCTCACTTTAATTTTCTAAATTGTGTGCCGGAGCCCTTTATTTTTTGGGCAATCAGTTTAATCAATCTTTTCATCTCTTTTTTTAAATAAACTATTCTGATCTAGAAGGGTAGATATCGTAATCTAAAAAAAGAAAAACGGGGGCAGCCTGTCAAAATTTCTTTTTTAAAATTTAAATTTTAGTAATGTTTCCCAAAAAGTTATATTGTATGTGTCACGCCCCTTCAGATTTCTTTTAAATTTTAGACGGTTCCCAGCACCCCTCATTTAAATTTAATATTTTTTTTTTTTCTCTTGTCTGTTGAGAACAACTCCCTGTGTTAAATCTATTTTTATTTTCGGGACCAAAACATTAGAAAATATTAGACTCGGGAGTGGGAGAATCTTTGAATAATAGCCTAATAATGATTATATCATTTTGTGTGGTGAGGGCCAAAGTGAAATCCAATTGGGCTCGGGGAAAAAACCAGGCTGATGATTCGGTGAAAGTGTGGTGGGCGGAGGAGGGGGGGCGGGGACTAATTTTTGCGGGGTGGGCGGAAATTCTTTGGGGACTGGTGTGGAGGTGCGCGCGCCCTCAGCTGTGTCATCCGGTTTAGGGGGAAATCCCCTTGCCCTTTAACCCAACGCGAAATCCCGTGCGGCCCACCCACAGGTAACGCTCAATTTTTAAAATTTTTAACTGGGGGTTCTGTGAACATAGAAACCCCACGGGAATCATCCATGAATGAATGGGGCCGGGATTTATGAAGAAAACTCGTTATTTGAAATTTTATCAATTGCATGCTCATTGCTCGACAAAGGGGGGGGGCATGAATAATTTTATGGTAATTCTCCCGGGTTCACCAATTAAATGTTATAGGTAAATTTTAGTATGGGGTTATTGTTTTCATATTTCCGAAATATTTTTATTTAAAAAAAAACTTATCATCAAATTTGAAGGGAAAACCCGTCAAATTTCTGAATGTATTGTCGCGTTTCGTCGTAAACCGGAACAAACATACAAAAAAAAAAAAGGGGAAAAATTTTTGTCTTGAATCTAGGCCTCACCCACGTTCGGTAATAAGTTTCATTGTTTTTCAAAATTGGTCGGGGAAAACATTTATAAGTTGAAATGACTTTTTTTTCATGTTTGTAAATCTTTTCATGAATAATAATGAATTTCTTTTCCCTAAGAAAAACAAAAAAAACATAGTTTATATTTGAAATGAACTAGGAATTTTAAAAGGTCTTTTCCCAAATATTTAAAAGTGTGCCCAAATTTTAATAAACATTTTTTAAAAAAAAAAAACAAAAAGGAGTCTAAATTTTGGGCTAACCCTGACAAAGTAGGAATACTGATTTGGCAATAAATTTTATTTATTTTTAAAGGGTGTTTCAGATGCATGTCGTGGGCCCTACGGCTCGGTGGACGATTTGGCCAGCACGTTGGGCCCGGGTGCGGCGACAGTCCGCAGGGCACAACGTGTCACCAATTTCGGGAAAGGGGTGCAAGGGCCGGCGCCCCGCTGCTCAAGCACTCGTGGGTGCATCGGAGAAACCTCCTTTCCCTTCAGGTTCAACAAGCGGGTTTTTCCCGGGGGGCTTAGGCGGGCGTTGCTAACTAATTCAAATTAAATTTTTGTTTTTTAATGGTCTACTCAACCAAAAGGGTTTAAAAAAAGTTAAGGAAAAACATTTAAATTTTAATTTCCCTCATCGAATCTTAAAATTCCATAGTCTATTATTTTATATCGGACATCACACTGTTTTTATTTAATTAATCAGATAAATGGAGACAAAATAAAACCATCACAATTTGAAAAATCGGTGTTAGGTCCCACTTTGATATTTTCATTGCGATTTCAAACTAGGGCAGGTTTAAAAATCAACCCCCTTTACTTCTTTTTTTAAAAATCGGGTTTTTTACAGCTTATTTAATTGAAAATACGGGACAAGTTTATGATTTCTTTTCCCTTATATAACCCCCTTTTTGTTGAAAAATGAGATTTCTAAATATTTTCTTGATTTCTTTCTGTTCAAATTACAAACTCCCAACTAAAATTGGTCATTTTGGACCTTATGGAACCTCCAAAAATTATAAAAATTTAATATTTTGAAAAATTTAAAATTTTCCCTTTTTATTGTTTTTTTATAAAAAGCATTTTTTTGGGGTATGTCAAATAGAAAATTTTTCTCTATTTTAAAATTAGGAATCAGTCAAAGTATTCATTTTTCCTGGGCCTTCTGATGTATTTTTTATTTTTTTTTTTTTTTTAATTTTTTCAACTTTCCATATTTATATTGTTTGTATTTTTGTTGGTGACTTTTTTGAATTGAGTAGGGGTCCCCTGGCGTCAAATGCCCAAACATAAGATAGTAGAACTCCCAAAAACAAATTCTGGGGAAATATCAAGACTTTCCTTAGTCCCCCCATTTTTAACCCCATCTTTTGTGGGAAACCAAAAAAATAATAATAATAATAATAAAAAATTCGTTTTTTTTCCGCCCTTTTTACCCATTAAAGTTAAAATTTCTTTTTAATTTTAATAATTGAACATAAAATAATAATAGAAACTACATTAAAAGAAAAAAAACCCCAGTTTCATCCCCCTTTAAATTTTAACCTGTGGTGAGGGGTGGCTCTTCTCCCAAAAAAAGGGCACTTAATATAATAATACAATAAAAAAATTTTAAAGGGATCAAACAAAAAAATTTCATTTTATACAATAATGGTGCGCTTTTCAAAAATAAAAATCTGAATATTTACTTTTTAAAAAAGAAATTTTTTTGAAAAAAAAAATTTAATGAAAAAAAGTGTAATTTTGAATATTTGCTGGAATAAACTTTTTAAATTTCCGTTTTTTTTTACGTTGCGTCATATATCGCCCTTTTCAAAACGGGGGCGTGCTGACTGCGGCGAGGGGTTTTCCCCACGGCGCCTTTCCCCAGTCACCGGGACAGCCCCTTTTCCCCCAATTCCCCCGCTCATTTTTCCCCATCCCACTGCCCCGGGAAAAAAATTCGGATCGCGGTTCCCCAAAAAGGGGAAAAACAACAATGTTATTTTGGTTTAAACCCATCAGTTTTATTTTTTAAATTTTTTTTTGAGCCTCCCTATTAAAATTTTTCCAATTCTTTGTATTTCAGGCATTTTTTTTCAATTTATTTTAATAGTACAACATTAAAAATAGTAATTTTTAATGGAAATATTTTTTTATTGATTTTTTCTTTTAAATGTTGGGGGTTTTAAAAGGGTTAATAATATAGGTTAAAATAAATAAAAGAAACTGAACATAATATTAAAATTTTTATCTAAAGGGGGTTGACAAAAATATGGCATATTAGAAAATTTTTTTTTCGGTTTGGGGTTTTCTAAGGTTTAAAACAATTATATATTGGGAGGTAAATCTATCTACAAATAACATTTTTATTTTTTTTCCTGTTTTGATAAATTTTTGTGTCTATCAGCTTCCCATAATCAGTTGCCTATAATTAGCTCCTCTAATTCCCGGGGAACTCAGATTAATGGGTAAAATTTTAAAAATAACTTTATGAATTGAAATCCTCGGGAGTTGGGCTGGAAAATAAGACGAAATTTTTTGTAAAACTGGGGCCCTTTTGTCCCCTTTTTCTTTTTTTATGTCAATTACAATTATTATTATCATCACTTTAATATTTCTCATTTTTGGGTTTTACTCACTTTTGTGAAAAAATTTGAATGAAATTGGTTTGGTTAAAATATGATTTTTGGGGAAATTTTTTTTTGAAACCCAATCATTTTCTCTTATTTAAATCATCAAATGATTTTCTTGTAAAAGTTTTTAAGCTGACGTCAAAATTTAAAACGGTTTTGTTTTTACTCTTGTACGTGGTGACTCACCAACAACCTAATTTTTTTGTATTATGCTTCTTTTGATTTCCTCTTTTACCCAAAAGGCCCAACAAATGATAAAGTAATTGACAACATCAGTTGTTGAAGGAGCACAAGGACAGAAAGGGTTAATTTTTTTGGGGTCAGCTATAATTCCCCATTAATTTTCCTACCGAAACAAAATTAAATTTATTTTTTCAAAAATTTAAAATTTTTGTATTATTTTGTTCCTTTATTAAAGTAAATGATATACAGTGGGTTTTCCCATTTGTGCAGGTTTTTTTCATTGACGATTAATTTGTTTCGTTACCCGATCCATGTGCGTATTCCCCGGGGAGCGGGTTTTTTGGCTGCCGATTCTGTGGGGCGTTCGCCGATGAGGGCACAAAAATGGAACGCATTCATCGGCAAAACCCTTTTTTGCCCTGTCTGTCCCAAGACTTTCAAACCCCGGGTAAAATAAACTAAAACATTTTTTCTTATATTTTTTTTTATTGATGTTTTTTGATCGTATTAATAAGGTTATCCCGAGGGTTGGGTGAACCAAACCCTCTATAATTTCTCATTAAAAATTTTTAAATATCAAATTTTATGAAAATGGCGGGAAAATAATTGCCCCATTCCAAATTCATGATTTCATTGCGTTTTTGGGTTTTGCTGACAAAAAAATCATTGTTTTTAATTATAAAAATAATTTTTGGTACATTTTATGGAAACCTACTGAATGTTTACGGAAATTGACAATGGATTACAATCGCGGTCCGTCTTGTTTTTTTTGAAATAATGTAAAAATTTTTTGAAAATGTAATATTTTTTTATAAAAATTCGTCTGTTTTGTTTCGTGATTGTTAATATCCCAAATACGATAATTAAAATCCCTATTTCTATTTTAAATTTGTAACAAACTCTTAATGGACATATTGGTTGAAAGGTTTTTCATCAAAATTTTAAGTAAAAAACGGTTTTGATAGTTTATATTTAAAAATTTTTTAAGGCCAAAATTTAAGGAAAACTTTTCTTGTCATAGACGATGAACTAATTGGGGTAAAGAAAAAACCCAAAATTTGGAAGTGATCATTTTAATTTTAAAGGAAATACCAAAAAACCCCCAAACTTTTGTTCTGGTAAAATGTGTTCTAAAAGGGGTAAAATAATTTAAAAATTAGTGAAAAATTTTTACTATTTCTGATTTTCAAAAAACATTCCTAAAATTCCCGGGTTTGTTTCTATTTATATTGTTGAAATTTGACAATTTCTTTTTATAAAAGTTAAAATGGGTCAGTGATCTCCCGGAAACCCTTGGGTCCCAAAAAATTAAAGATAAAGTTTCAAACAAATTCAAAGGGGCTAATTTGGAACTTCAAAGGTAGGCCACCCTTTTCCAATACCCCTGGGGGTGAGGTGGAGTGAATAATTTCGGGTTTTTTCCCAAAATTTAAGGGGGTAATTTGGGAAAAATACACAATTCAAAGCTTAAAAAACCTAAAAAAACCCTCTTGAAAAAAAATTTTTCATTTTTTGGATGGATACTGGAGTGTAAAGAAGACAATAAGATTTCTCAAACTTGCCAACCGGAGGGGGAAAAAAACAAGGAAATAATTTGGGGAAAATTTCCCGGAAGAAGATAATTGAAATGGCAAAGTGAAGTGCCCAAAAATGTTTTGGGGAAAAATGGTTTGGGGTTTGGTTCTTTTTTCTATTTTTTACATAATTTAAAATCGAAATTTTATATTGAAATTGATCATATTGTAATGATTTTTTTTAAATTTTTTATTAATTTTTTCATATTGTAACATCATAATTTTAACAATAAAAAAATCTTTTCTATTTTTTTCTTATAAAGGGAAAAGGGAAGTTGAACTATTCTTTCCCCGCTGAAACCCCTATTGCCGCCATCTTGTTTTGTAAATTTAAATTCTGAGAAATGATAGATGGTTATGGATGAACGTCGTTCATTTTAAAAATTTATTTTCATTTTTTTCAAACGTTAAAATTTTTATTTGTATTTGAATAATCAACTTTCTAACATCAATGATAATATGATTGAAGAACAAAAAATCTTTACAAATAAATGTGATATATTTTTTCGTAGTGTGTTTTTTATTTCAATGATAGTGCTCATCATCTTTTTTTAAAACCTTATTCAACCCGGTTGAAATAATGGTTGTTATCTGTTTTAATCATTATGTGTCTAAAAATTAACATACATGTTTTTTTATAATAATTTTTAAAGTAGTTTTGTCAATTTTTTTTTAATTTCGTTTCAATAAGACGTTTTTATTATAATTGTATTTTTTTTTCGTCGTATCATGTTAAAAATTTTATTGACTTTCACACCCCCGAACTCGCCTTTTTTGCTCGGCAGAGGGGTTTGGGACCCCCACCCCCGTTGGAAAGTCCGTGGGTTTAAAGTTGGGGTTCTTTTCTGATTAGCGGTTTTGGGGGTTTCAACGAATGAATATTTCCCAAGGGGGTCGGTTGGGACCCAAAATGATCATTTCCATGTAAAATTAGCTGACAAATTCAATGAAACCAGTTGTTGTTCCCAAATTTGGGTTTTGGGGGATAATGATGGGAAAAATGGGTTTAAAAATTCTATTTCTCAACTTTCAGGGTATCTCATGGCTTTTGCCGGGTTGAGTTCTATTTTTTATAGGTTTTTGATCTTGGTATGGATGTTTTCCGAAATTTAAATTTAGGTAGTAAAAAAGTTCAATTAAGTTTTTTAAAATGAAATGGCGTTTAATGAAGCTCAATAGTGTTCAATTAAGGGTTTGATTAAATTTTAAAGTTTAAATTTAATTTAATTCTTAATGACATTTGGGAAAGGGAAATTTTAAAAGGAGTTCAATGCAATTTAATAAAATTTAATAATTTCAAAACAGTTTTATGAGTTTTTTTGGGCTTCATTTTTGTCTTTTATTTCTTAAAAATTTAAAATTTAAAGAATTTACCCAAAGATGGAATCAATATAGTCAATTTAAACAATACATTTTTTTTAGTTTAAAGTATTTTTAAAGGCATCTAATGAAAATTGGTGGGTTCGTGAATGAGATTGATTAAAAAGAATTTTTAAAGAAGTTTGGGGGGAAATTAGTGATGTTCAAGGGATCAAATGGAGTTGGAAAAACTTCACTCCCAAATTTAATGAGATCTAGTTATATCAACTAGGTTTAAATTTTATTTTTTAATGGAATAATGTGGCTTAATCTTTACTGCAGTAATTAATGGGTGAAAATTTTTTTAAAGGCGTTCAAAGGGGTTTTTGGAGATCAATCGGTTTTATTGGGGTTTTTTAAAAGTCCAATAAAAATCTGGGGTTTGATTTTTTTTTACCCCAAATTTTTAAAATTTCTCCCAAAAACTTTTTCCCCAAAAAATTGACTTATTGAATAATTTTAAAAAATTTAAATTTAAATTTTAAAGGATTTAAGGAGGTTTTTTGAGTTTGAAAGAAGTTTAATAAAGTTTTAGGTGGAATTAAGTTTTTGAAGTTTGTAAGGGAAATAAAAAAAAAAATGGCGTTCAATGGGGCTGATTAAAAATCTTTGGTGGTTTGATTGATTTTAAAGAAGTTTAATAAAAAATTTGAGTTGGCTTAAAAAATTGTGTTTTTTTTTTTGTGAAAAATGTGTTAATTCAGTTTTGGCGTTCTTTGACCCAAATCAATTTCCCGTTTTGGCGTTCAATGACTTGATCTCACAGGTATTCCCCCCTCAAACGGAAAAAGTTCCCCGATAGCTCCTATTCTTGCTCAAAAGGGGGGCTGCGCCCCCTAAGCTTGTCTTTGGGGGTGGGATTGACCCGGCATGCTTTTTCGCTCCTCATCAATTGATTTTCTCATGGTTTAAATTTTTTATTGATTTTTTATTTTCTTGTGTTTTTAAAATTTTTTGCCTCATTAGTGTCTTGGGGTTGATTTTGGAAGGATGGGCTGTTTTGGGGTTTTTTGTTGAGTTTTTTTTTTTCTCTACAAGTTTATGGAAATATTTATTTGAAAATTTATTTTTTACCCTAAAAAAAATTTTTTTTAATTTTTAATTATCTAAAAACCCTTATAACTTGAGGTTTGGGTTTGAAAAAAAGTTCAAATACAAAAAAAATTTTAACTTTTTCCTTTCTTTTTAAGTTTATAAATTTAATTTTTCCCCAAAAATTGGGAAAATTTTGATTTTAAAAATTTTTTAACCCCCTTAAAAAAATTTCCCATGTTGGATGGTTTTTTTGGGTGTCTTTAAACCCCCTTTTTTAAAAAATCAATTCCCAAACATGTAAACCGGTTTTTCATTTAAACCCAAAAAATTAAATTTTAGGGGTGGTATTTAATAGTTATTTTGCATCTAGGGACCCAAAAACCTTTTTTTCCCCGAAAAAAATGTTTTTTTCCCCAGGGGGTAGCCGAGGGGGGACAATTTTTCCCCGAGGGAAAAAGTTAAAATTTAATCCCGTGATCTTTTTAAAATTTTTCCCCCACCTACTTAATTAACTTTGTTAAAAAAAAATATAATTGGAAAAATTTAAAATGCCAAACTCTGAGAAACCCTTCTATGGCTCAAAAAAAAAGAAAAAAAACCCAAATTTAAACTTCTTTAAAAAAGCGATTTTGCTCACCAGATATCCCCTTTTTCATTTTTCCGAAATAATTTTCATCTTCAAATTCTTTTTAAATCTTTATTAAACTCAACAAATATATTCATAAAAAGTCATTTAAAAAAAAATCCTTGGTTCAATCTGAAATCTCAAAAATAAAGTACGGGGGTAGCTGCTACTTCCCAATTTATAATTTTTTAACTAAAATAAAAAAACTGGTGAAATAAAAAATATGACAAATGGAATGACTAAGTTAATTATATAGTAACAATAAAGGAAGCAAAAAGTTGATAACTTATTTTTTTTATTTAAAGATACTGATAATAAAAAAATTTAAAACTGAAATTAGCAATTTAAAATTCTATTTCAATTTTTTTAAGGGTAATATGTGAACTAAAGCCTAATAAAAAAAAGGTTTAAACAATCAATAATCTTTTAAATTTTCTATAAAAGAAATTCATTTTTAAAAATTTCGTTTTGAAAATTATGAAAAATTTAAAACAATCTTTTAAAAATTTAAACATAAACTAAAAAATAAAAAAAAACAAAAGCATCAATAAAAATTTTTTTTTTCTAAAAGATATCAGGCTTTTACTTAAATATACCCTATATTACAAATTTTAAATTTAAAATTTAACCCGGGGACGGGACAATTTTGAAAACCCAATTTTGTCCAATTTACAAAGTTTCCATCGTGAAAACCCGTTTTATTAGGACAATTAAAATCCCAAAAAACATAATAACATTGTTGATAAAAACATTTAAAAAAATAAAGGCTATCTAATGGAGGATATTCGTTTAAATTTTTTTTTGAAAAATCCGGTTTTTAATTGAAAAACTTTTTAAAGATTTACTAAAATTTTCTAACTTTCGATTTTACGGCCTCAAAAATGCCATATAAATTTTAGGTTAACTATCCCCCCCAAACCTCAAAACCAAAGTCTAATTCAACAAAAAATTCTTTTATCTTGTTCCGGGATAATTGACAGTGGACTATTGATAATTGGGCAAATTAAAACGATAAACCACTATTATAATAATAAACTTAAATTATAACCACAGATCCAAAAATAAGATAAACCATTGAGGGAAAGAATCAATGGGATTCAAAATTTTAATCAATTCGATCGTGGGTATTCGATAGTGATCAGGAATTCCAAACTCTTGAATCATGGGTTGTTTTTTCTTTTGGGACTATACTTCCCTATTATACATTTTTTCATTTTTATAAATTTATAATAAATACAAGTTTTAACTTTTTTTCCATCATGATCCATTTTTTTTTAAATATTCCTTCAAAATATCAAACGCCAATTTTTTTTCCAAACTGTTTTACTCTTTCTGTTTCTGTTCTACAGTTCCGCCTAAGTTCCAAATTTGCCCAAAAAATTTTATAGGATGCTTTATTTTTTTAAAAGGGCACTTTTTCCCCAAGGGGAATTTTTAATCTTCTTTTTTTCCCGAGGGAAAAATGGGCCCTTTTAAAATTTGATTCCGGGGGGGTGAAATGCGACTTTGAAAAGGGAGGTGGAGGAAAAAAAACATTTTTTCATAATGGTTTAGTGGGGATGATCCCGAAAAACTTCTTTTTCGTCTTCATAGCTCTTTCGATTGGCCCAAATAAATTTCACATAAATCCTAAAAAAAAAAATTTAAGGGGTTTTTTTTCCTCCCTTTTAAAGGGAAAAATTTTTTATCGACGAGACTCACAAAAATTTTTTGATTTCAACAGAAAAAAAAACAAAAATTTTCCCTCAAACAAAAATTTTGGGGGTTTAAAAAAAAATTTTTTAAAAAAACACTAAAAAAAAAGTTTTTAGCCAAAATTTTTGCAAAATTTCAAATTCCGTTCCCAAACCTTTTCCCCGCCAATTTTTTAGCTCTATCTGATAAGAGAAAAAGTTTTCAAAAAACTCAAAAATTTTATTTTCCCTTTTTTTACCCACCCCGGAATCCGCCATTTCAAAAAAGGGAAACTTAATTTAATCAGGATCCCATCAAAAAAAATTTTCTACTTTAACCTAAATTTTTTCAAAAAAGGCTCAATCCCCGGGAAAAAAATTTTTTTCCAAGTTTTTGAAAAAAAACGGCATTTTTCCCAAAACGGGGTCTTCAACGTTAAAAAAAACCCTTTTTTATAGTTCCGTTTCCCCAAAAGTTATACGATGGAAAAAAATTCTTTAAAAAAATTTAAAAATGAAAAAGTCATTAATTTTTACCCCTTTTCCCTTTGCCAAAATTTCCCCCCCTACAATTTGAAAAGGGGAAAACAAAATCCCCTCAAAAATTTCCCGCTACCAATTTTTTAATAAAAAAAAACCAAAAATTTTTGAAAACAACAATTTTAATAATTGGCCCTATTTCTGGCGTCCCTGTATCTATCAAAAATGACCAATTTTAAAAAACAAAACATTTTCTCAAAAAATGGCGGGAAAATTTTTTAAAAAAACTCCCCAAAAAAAATTTTTTCTTTAACCCCCAAATTTACCTCTAAAAAGGCCCCCCGGGAAAAAAAATAAATTTATCAAACTTGCAACTCAAGATCCCCCTCAAAACAAAAAACATGAAGAAAAATTGAAAAATTCACCCAAAAAATACCTAAATTTTCGGGTTTTATAAAAAAAAAAAGGGGTGACTTTTCAATTTGGATTTTTCCCGGGGGGTTTGGGGATATCAAAAAACCAAAAACCCCCCCACCTCAAAACCCAAAACCCCCTCATAAATCTTTTTTATCTCCCCTAAAGTATCCTTTTGGTTTATAGTTATATGTAAATTGTTTAAAGGGAAAATTGAACTGTGGACACCAGTTCATTAGTTTTTTTTCCCTCCTCTTGAGCAGTATTTACAGTTCAATTGAATACATTTAATATGATATACTGTTATCTACAACTTATATCGTTTATCTTCTAATTTATCTTATCATCAATTAATGGCTATATCTTATGACCCCAATCAACCTTATATCAATTTATCTTATAATTAATAATCAATGACTTCGTTATTGTTTTGATCTAGTGTTTATTTATTTTTTTTTTAATCAGTTCAAAATCCATCTTAATACTTGATTGTTTCTCGGAATAAGGTTTTATTTTGATTGTCTTTAATTTCAGAAGGCTCAGGGTTCCATGCAAATTACTACTATAATAAAGCTGCAAGCATCATTTAAATTGAAATTTTGGTACAGGCTGTAGTAGTTGTCTAAATCAATTCCATATCTGATAATTAGAATAATTTATCTATTTTTTATTTATTCAGAGTCGTTATAATCAGTATATACGCAATATGGTTGTGTGGTGAGGGGGCCTAGAGTCCTAACTCCCCCCTAATAAAGGAAATTATTCAATTCATTTATAAGTTGTTCTTTTGATGATGATTGTGTATAGATGTTGATGATAATGTTTGATGTTGTGTAGGTTGTTCTGCGCGAGCACATTCGCGCCCACCACTCTGGCTCCGACATGAAGGTGAACTCGTGCTACGAGTGCAAGGTGTGCGGCTTCTGTTCGGCTCATCGAGCGAGCTCTGTCTGCACCTGGTCCATCACAGCGACGAGAACACAGCCAAGCACCGGCTGCCCAACCCTCGCCCACGAAAGTACAAGCGCCGGCGCAAGCCCGGCTTCCCGACACCCACAAACCTCATGATGAACGACGACCATGATGAGCTCAACGTAGCCGAACACGACTACTTCTCAGACACCAGCGACTGCAGATCGAAAAGAAAAAGTACGCTCGTCGTAAGCCCAAATACGAATCTTCCATGTCCCTCGCCCCCCCCCGCCACGAGGATTTCGACGTTATGAAGCTTTTCGAATCCGCATTGGAGAATATCAACTCCATGGTTAATGAGGTCGAACAAAAGAAGCGTTGGAAAAGGTTGCCAAAAGAATAAGTTGAAAGCTGCCAATTTGAAACAGGCCCCAACGAGAAACGAGCTAAAGCTGCCAAATTGATGAACAGCACAAGCTATGCATCCAAATACGTTGTATCACGTCCCGATGAAGAGAAATCCCGAATGGAGATCGTGCCCGCATGAAATCAGTCTACCTCCCCTCAAGTTCCAATGAAGTAGAGGTTGAAACCGAGATAGCTGTTGATGCAATTCTGAATGGAGGCGATCCGCGAGGGGCCAATCGTCCGCGAACAAAGAACGTCACATTTAGAAACACGAGACGGGCATGAAGGTGGAGCCGGTGGTCCCGCCCAAAAATCCCGACCAAACCGCGAAAACCGCGCGCTAAGAAGACGAGCATGGTGAAGGAGCCGGTCCCGCGTCGAAGATTGAGGAGAGCCCGGTGCAGGAGAACATACTGGCACTGCCAGCATGGGCGGAAGAACATACCGCTGAATATCAACTGTCAAGAGGAGCGAGTCGAGTGTACAGTTGTACCCAATCTTGGTTTGAATGTGAAACTAGAGCCCGGGCGCTGACTGCATGGTCAAAACCGAAATCATTACCGCCGATCTACTCGCCTGTGAAATGTCAGTGAGGTGTTCTCTGACCGCACCGACCTATTGAACCATATACGGATCCACATCTAGTGTCAGTGTCCCCTCCCCCTCATCTGGTTTTCCCTAATCAAGGTTCTATCTAATCACCTTGACCATACTCATGTACTAGCTGTTTAAAAAAACAATAATAATTGTTGTTTAGTATATATTTGTACTAAATGAATCTTCTACTAATTATCATTTTTATAACTTTGATAATATATATAAATTACCAAAAACAATTAATTTATGAATATGAGTTGGTAAATAATAAATGATGAAATGATTTGCGTAAATAGTTTAGCTGTACAAACCAATGCAATAATATGCATCTTTGGATCACTTGTTACAATATTAAGCTGTGGCTCAATTTCGATCTGTTTGGTGTATTCGTGGAGCATATTAGTTTGATAACTAAGAATGTGGACTTTCTTTTTCATTTATATCATTTAGTTTACTTTGCGATTTTGTTTTTCTTTTTTACTTTTGTGTATAAAATTGATGTTAAAAATGTTTTTGGTATTTGCTTGCTTCACATTATTTTTCAACTTGCATTGTAAATAGTTGTAGTTTATTTTTTCTTGCTAAAATCTTGATATACCCAATTTGAGAAACGGCAATGCTTTCAATGTAGTCAAGTTTTATTGAGATGATCATAAATAAGATTTAAGAGTGATAGAATTCACCAGTATTTCTTGACAAATTGTGTGATAATCTGTCATTGAATGACAGGTAGTATTAAGATTGAAAACAGCACTCCTGAATACGAAAGTTATTCTCGTTCATTTAACGGGACTAGTATGAAGTCAATTAGGAGTATTGATTTTTTATCTCTACAACGTTTGATATCGTGCGCTCAAATTTCTCACCTGAAAGTATAGAAGTTTATTATTCTGAATTAATTCTAGTTAACATTAACTTGAGAATTTATTCATTGTTGGTTTCTTTTCTTTACATTTCTGAATAGACTATTAAATTAAAGAGTCGAGAAACACCAGTCTTATTTTTCTATGTTTTTGGCAAGGGATTTTTTATGGTTTGGTTCGAAAACTTGAACGTTTTTCTGAGAGTGTTGCCCACTTGAGCAGTAGGAATGTGAGGTTTGATGATAAGAGATCACTTTTTAGGCAGCCAGAACAAGTGCTTCACGTCTGCTCTGAAAGTTCAGTAAAAGTATACTAATATGTTAAAAACGAATCAAGAAAACACGCAATGGAATATGAATAATTAACATTTTCTTACTTATTTCCTGATTGGAGAATTATAATTATATTAAAAATATTTGCAAGTTCAATAGAGATATTTTGAGAAAAGAAGTTAAAATTTTTGGTAATAATGTAGATCTATTATGCCACTCAATAATCTGTTTTTTTTTTCAATAAAAATTTATCTGACCAAAGGTGAAATAAATGTACTGTAACTATAATTATTATTATCAACATTAATTGAAAATGATATAATCTATTTAAAACTGGTAAAGATTTGATTGAACCACAAAAATTAATTTAAGAAAAAACTATTATTCAATTCCAATTGCATTAATTCCATCAATGTTCTTTAACATCACAAACTAATTTATTTACATCGTTATTTATAGAACTGATGAGATATTAATGTATTATACTTATTTTATTTATTAATTCATTAGTAGTATATTTGCATTTATAACAAAGCGGTCGCTGCTACATTCAAAATGTCTCTCCACTTAAATATCATTAATTTTTTGAGATGTTTGATCTTCTCAATTGATAGTCCAACGTACCGTAGTATTCAAGTAGTCTAAGTAGTATCTATAATATTTGAATTGCTGTAAAATTTACTGTCATCAGTTAACTTTTTAGTTATCTTTTCCAAAGAAATCAATTAATTGGAACATTTAAATTAAAACTAATTTCAAAACCTTACCTCACTGAATAGACATTATAAATCATTTAGTATTTAAAAACTATTGGATTTAAAAAATGACACACATACGTTTCAAAAACAAATAGAAAATTTAAGGTTTTTGTTCTTCAATTTTAAATTTTACATTTTCATCCAACTGAATCAGCGTTGATTATTTGTAATTTCAATCATGAGCAAAAATGAATTCACGCCATACCATGAATAAAGAAACATTCCCTTTAAATTGACATTTTTCAATCCCCTACTTCCTAATCACATGATTAGAATGTGTCATATCACAACATTTAATCATTGTTATATTTTCAGAACCAATTTTTTATACCGTTGCTGTTGACAAACATATCAGTTTTCTTGTAATTGATACAAAATGCACTAACTGAACATTAAAACCTTGGAAACTTACCCCATTTTAGATTCTGCAGCAACCTATTAATATCAAAAAGTGCCCAGCAACTTTGTACAATGTTAGAAAATAATGAAAGATTATAATAATCAATATATTATTAATAACATATGAGTTTATAAAGCATTAATAATTTAGATAATGAACCAATGTTGTTAGTGTATAGATTGAATGAAGATCATGATTATTTAAAATTCTTTAATGTATTTGGACTATTTCAAATTGAATGAATGATATTTTTACATTGAAATTTTTGTTTCTCACAAAATGTTGATGTTTTATCTCTAGCTTTATAAATAGATATTATAACGGGAGATATAATTAGTATTATATCATAATATAAATATATCTTTATAATCATTATTAATATAGATCTTCTTTGATTAATAATTATATTTGTGTATTTACTGTATGTTATGATGAAGTTAGTTTCCTGATATAAATAATATTATTCGATTATCCGACCGAGGGCTTAGAAATTTTAAGAGAGACTATTTTATCAACACTGTGTGTTTGGTATAATTATAAAAATTGTATAAAATCTAAGCATTTCTAATTGTAATCGTATATAATTCATTTCATGGAATAATATTTTATTGAAATTATGTACTCTAAAGTAGAAATTTCTCATTTAGTCTACTATTTAGTTTGCTGATTTTTAATAATTCTGAAAATTAATTCGTAGAGTTTTATCAATTTCTAACTTTCATCTTTTGAGTATTCACTTGATTCTTGCTTGTAGTAAATGTTGATGAACCAAATTTCAGTTTGATGTTATCAAAAGATATTATTCTCTAAAATCCTTGAATTACAGTAATTGAGAAACCTCTTAAATACTATTTAAAGCTTATAGAGTCTAAAAAGAGAGCTCACTCAGTCTTATAGATCTCTTCGTAGGTAGATAATATATTTTGATTATGTGAGGGTTTTAATGTATCAAAAATTGTGTGGCGTTGAACTATACGCATGGAAATTCAAGTTTGATAATGATTGACTTTTTGACGCTGATTTCCATTGTAGGTAATCTCAATACCAGGCATTCACTGTTAACTGCGATATGTTCAAATCCTTATATGTGTCATAATGAAATGGATTTCTATTTTTTCTTTCAATAAAGTGTTTGAAATTTTACTTGTGTAGTTTTCTTATGAACTCGTAAAGGGGATTACAAAGTTGTGGTAAAGCAATGAATAGATATTAGATATTTTTATTACTTGATATTTTCTCACTGTAGTCCAGCAGTGGTTCTTCAAAGCCAAGCCGAAGAGTAGACGAAACTACTGTACGCGATTGTGAAAATTCCTTACACTCAGCCAATCTCTGCAAATCCCTCTAGGACGGCCGAAGGATTGATAAATGAATGAGAAGTAATTGATCAATACGACCGTACCCTACTGGGGAGGCTTTGTCAAGCATGTTCTTTCCCGTCTTTTCACGACGCAATATCTTCAGACTTCATTTCGTTTAAATCAATTTTGAAAAAAGCTAATGTTTAATAGTGAATTCAGTGATATAGAATTGTGATAGGCTTCATTAGACCCTGTTTTATTAGAATTTCAGTTCTCAATAATGTTGTTAATTCTAATTCGGTTTTATTTTTTTATAGTACCTAAATATATTGAGGGTTCTTACGTGTGCAAGCACCTGCTGCAGATCACAGTTAATTTGTTGCCGGTATCATTAAAACAGTTTTGTTGATAGTATTATCTCTCTAGATCACTGTTTTTAGCCTACTGTCTCTACAGGCTTTTTTATCACTGTCTTCAGGCCTACCTACCAAGAGAGTTTACAAGAAGGAATGCCAATTATCCCAGATAGTTTTCATATTGCTATCAATTATTGCTTCTTGGAGTACTGAATGCAAGCCAATTTTCTCGCCAATATAGGCTACGCATAAATGGATAGCCTAAAGTCTGATCAAGCAAAGAAGCAGACCCTCTGGCAAGATGGGAAAATGACTCCAGCCTGGTTAATATTTGTTCAAGAATTATAAACGTGGTCATAGTAGTAGATTAAATTGTTTCCTTCTATTTGAGATCCAATTGATAATTTTTAAACCAATATTTACTGAACTAGAGTCATTTTCCCATCTCGCCAGAGGGTCTTCTTTGCTTGGTTTAATATACCAACTAGCCTATATCAAATCAACTACCCTATAGCCTACCTACTTTGACCATACCAACCCCCCGTTTCACTCACACCAAGATTATAGCATTATATAGGACGATCTGTTTTTGTTATCCCTATAAATTTTACTTGATTAAATAAATTCAATTAATAATTTGGCAAAAACCGTAGCCTAGCCAACGTCAAAAATCCTTTTGTGTAAACGGAGGTTAGGCGAACTGGCAAGGTTGAAACCTCATCTGTTATTGATGAATCGCAGGAGAAGAGCTTTTACCAAGATGGCTGCTTCTCTATTGAATGCATGCGTATTGCGTAGGCCGCCTAGTCTAGTGGGTAATAATACGGGTTGGTGTATGAAGGCCTATAGCTACCGCATGCGAATAGTAATCATACTTACTTGAAATGAACCCTTTCATTCAATGGAACAGCCTCCAGCTTTGTAATGTATTACAGTATCATCGGATTATTGGTGCAGTTGTTTTTCAAGATTGTTGAAAAACAATTCTTTTAAATCCCTTTTTTCAAGGAGCGCGGTACTCTCCTGGCCACAGCACCTGAGGCGATCGCCCCTCGTTACCTTACCACTTGTTCGGGTTTAGGTTCAGAGAAGGGAGAAAGAGATCTACTTTCTTTGTAGTCGAGGTAGGCATATTTGAATGGTACGAGCTACGAGCCAAATCGTTGCTTTTTTATTAATCGAATCACTGATTACCTAGGTAGCTACTGATAATTAAGTAAAATAAATAAAAGGAGAATTAATTCTCCTTAGAACATAAATAGAGAAAATTGATACTGTACCACAGCGATAGTAGATATATCAGCCTAGTATAGTAATTTATATATCAGTTTATATAGTAGATATAAACAGCCTATTATTCATGAAGCTTCAAAAACTACATTGCATAATATTGAAAGTATTATACATTGTCGACATACCTACATAGTCTGCTTTAGTAATAAGTGAAACATTTGATTTTTTATTACTAAAAGTATTTTTTTTTCATGAAGTGGACTGGCTTAACTTTCCTTTTCTTCATTTTTTTCAGTTTCATTTTATTTTACCTTCTTTTCCTTTTTTACCTTCTCCTACCTGCCTATTACATGGGAAACCTTAGTTGGCTAGGTATTTCCCCTCTATCTTTTTAAGCACACCCCACCACAGTAACTGTTGAATTTGTTAATAATGTATTATTCTATTATTGTGTTTTACTAATTTTTGTATTATATTATTCATAGTGTCTTTATGTGTGTTTAAATTGAAATAAATTGAATTGGATTGAATATACCGTGATAGTTCTTACTTCTGGTGTCTTCAACACGGTTCTAGGATCGGTGAATCGTCAAATTTTTCTGCTCCGACCATAGTCAGAAAGTCCTCCGGTGCTTGAATGTGTGCTCCTCTATGAACTCTGCCAAGGTGTAGTACGGTCTGCCACTAAGATAGAGTTCTAGCTCCTTCAAAAACAGAGCTTGTCAGATTTTTCAATGATTTAAGTTCGGTTGGCAGGAGGTTGAAGTAGTATGAGCCGGCATAGGTTGGTGTGCATTTAAACTTTTCAAGCCTATGTTGAGGGAGATCAAAGTTTTGTCAGTTTCTAGTATTTTTATCATATTGGCCACCTCTTGATGATGGGCTCAGTCTTGTAGCCAGAATGATTGTCTCCAAAATGTACATTGAGATGACTATGTGAGAATTTGATGAACAGCGGCTTGCAATGTTCCATGTAGTCTCGTTCTGAGATCTCACTTTCGTAGGCAACTGTGGAAGTGGAATTGGTAAATTTTAATGCATGAATATAGATATTTGTGCAACTTGTGCGCAAAACCGGTGATTGCCAAACGAGATAGAGAATGGCCGAACGAAGCGAAGCTGAGTTCGGCCATCTATCGAGTTTGGCAAACCTTTTGCACACCAGTTGCACACAATATTTTTCCCAACACTCTATATCATAAAAGTTCTAAAACAATAATAATTGACGCATTTTGAATAGCGGGTATTAGGCTATATGATAATAGTTCTATGACATATTTTTATTACCGAACATCTGTGATGATAAAATATTATCGTGTAATTGACCAACTTTTATCAATGATCATATTCTATGTGTCATATGTTCTCCTATAGAGAACATATTATAATATATTTGATAATAGATGTATGACATAGAACTATAATTATTATCGTGTAATGCCAGACCAACGAGAGATTAGCCTAACAATAGATTAAGAGCATTTGGAGTACCGTAGGCCAACATTGAAACTTTGCATCATAAATTAATGGCATTAATGGATTAATTATTACATTTTTGCGTAATCTAACTACCAGTATAATCGATTTTAGCAGTCCAGAAACGTTTAATTTATTGATAAAATTTGTACGATCAATTTTGATTATGTAAGAAGGTGTTAAAGTTTGATTCTTCTCGCTATTTTGGTGCGATTCTCAGCTAAAAGTGTACAACGGCCAATTTCTTTTCAGCTAAACGTAGTACTATCACCAGAGTATATAATTTGTTCAAAACGTTTTAAATAAGTTTGATTTGTATTATTATGCATCAGATAATCAAAGCAAACATTCTAATTATATTATTATTTCGAAACAATTGTAAATAAGTTATCAATATCAACACAGAGCAGTTAACTTTCGACTCAATCTTTCGAATAATCAAAACTCCGCCATTTCTATTCCTCAACGACAGGCGACGAGTCGACAGATGATTACTGTAATCAACTGGACTAAATTGGGCAGATAATCCTCAAAAGAAAGATTTAGTCAAATTACGCTCTAACAAAATTTGTATTTAATACAATAAATTTTAGCGCCTAATAACAGTTTTCGCCATAAATGTTATTGTTATGATGAATCTAACGTTATTGGATTCTGATGAAATCGGCTCTCAGACGTTCCGAGTTCAATGAATTTGTAATTGAATTTGGGCCAAAGCACAAAAAAGTTGGGGTGCGCAAAGCAAGTGTTTTGCGCACGGCGTTCTGGAATCAACTGTTTTGCGAATCGTTCCGAGTTCTGGAATGAGATGTTTTGTGATCGAGTGTTGGGAAAAAAATATTTCCAATTGATTCAAGTTCAAACAGATTGATTTTTATTTGCATTGAAAGTTGTTCAATTTTCAATTGATAACTTCAAGTATGCTACAGATTGAAAGTAATTTATCATGTTGAAGCTTACCCATCAATAAAATGAATTCGAGTGATGTATTGAAATTTATTTTCAATGTGTTTCATGTTCCAATAATTTTTATATAGGAATAAACCACAATAATTTTATTTAAAATTATTAATATTTTTTAGCAAAATCAAATAATATCACTGTTAATCCCGCTTATGAAAAATTGTAGACTAAGAAACCGAATAGCCTTCCTAATCTTAATACAATCATCAGTGATTACATACAGTATTGATAATACAAAAACTAGTCATACTAATATTACAAATGCTAAAAACCAACAGATAACATAGCAGATTCAGATCACTATCTGAATTCAATTCAACACACCCTTCAAGGTTCTACATTTATATACATTTAAATAATACAATTCAAATAATACGTTTTAGACTACATACTATTCTTGGTAATATTATTTGGACTAGGTCATAAATGAATAACATGAAACTTATATTATTGATTGGTTTATATAACAATGCTGTTACTGTACTATTCATTTCATATAAAAATTGCGATTACTGTTCCTTACAGTATATACAATTATGTGAAACTTAACTCCTTGAAATGATTGAATATTAATAATTCAGTATTAAATTAAAATATGGGCGGCGTCATGGGCTAGTGAAAATCGCAAATCACACACAATAAAAAAACTACAATATTACGTGCATTTTGATGGTATTTGAAGAGTAGAAATATTGAACAAAAATTAGAAGAGTCCCCAATTTTAAGTTCGTGAAAAAATTATAATTCCCATTGAATTAAACGAATTTAGTACAAAACAGTTTCAAAATCCTAAATCAGGTTTAGATAACATCAAAATTGTGTAATGCAGGTTCGCCAGGCTAAAAGCATATAAAAAAAATTCAACATCAACTGGTATTGTAGTGTTGAGAGTCTATTACGATTATTAGTGAACGATTGAATTGGATATTTTATAAACTTGACCAAATAATAAATGGAAGATTATTTTATTATCAAGTTATTGTTCAAAAGTTATTAGTTACCTATAATTGTTACATTTTTATAGCTTCCCATTAATTGTTTATGATATAGTTATTTTTTAATATTATAAAATTGATTGAATATTTATTTTTAAATTAAATAATATAGTATTCCCTGTATTATGGATTAATACGAGTTATCATAGATCTCGTATCATAGAACAAAAAACAATAAATATCCATGAATGTCAAGGAATGGAATTGTATCAATGATATAATATGGCTTTCAAAAATTAATAAAATATAAAATTATAACACAATAATTTATCCTAACTTCATATTACAATACAATATACAAATATTACACTATTATAGACACAAAAACATTTCTTATAAATTATGGAATGCAACAGTTTTCACTAAAATGTAGCTACAATCACAATCCTCGAATCACTCGGTCTCATTCTTTTGAATTTTTCTTGGGCCTTGACTTTTTCAAAAGTTCTGTCTAAATATTGACTTTTTCAAAAGATTCTGTCTAAATATCGTCAAAAAGTCCCCTGGGTGGTTGGCCTATTCTGGCTAAATTGACTTCTGGTCCATCCTCCAGATTGCTTTGATAAGAGTCTATAGGTTCAGCCGCCGCAAGAAGGTTTGACCGTGAAGAATTCTCGCGAATTATTGATCTCCCTGGAAACACACAAGAGTGTTTAATCAATAAATTGATTCATTAAGTAAGTTTTATGTGTGATGATTATAATAGAGAATTCTATTAGAATATTTTTTAAATACTGATCATTATAAACTGGGGCCTGTTCTAATGAACATTTCGAAGTCATGTTTTAAATCGAGATGTTCACACAGTATACAAATGAATAGTACGACAAATTTATCAATTTTCTTGGAACAGGAGAAGATTTATTATTATTATTTAATATACGTATAGAGGATAGTTAATTTGAACACTTACCCTCAGCAGAATGCGCGGTTGAATTCCTGAAACGCTCTTGGTATTGTCTTCTTCTCCCCGCCGTTTCCTCACAGCGCTGCCGTCGCCTTTTTTCTGTAAAATTAACAGAAAATTTGATAAAAATATAACTTTTTTACAATTTACAAGAAAGGTATAGGTAATATATGGCTTTTGTTGGTGGGGAAGCACCTATACTGGTAGGTCACATCGGGTTCTATTCCTATGCAAGACACGTCACAGCTTTTGTCTTGGCCTAGAGCTGAAGCTCTTGCGGCCAACCGTCGTGTCGTGTATTGAAAAACGTACCTTTGGTAACCGCTCTCACCGATCGCTCGATACATCATACAAATTACAATAGTACATTACGCCACAAGCCTTGGAAGTGATCGTTTACGGTATGAGGATAGTTTCCCGGGCGAGGCTTGCCGAGCCTGGGAATAATTCCGAATACCGTAAAGAAACTTCCTAGGCGAGTTTGCGTATATTTCTTTTCGCCTCACTTCAGATAAGCATTATCAATCAAATTTCATTTAATCAATACTTCATGATTAACAATTCAATCTGAATGAGGTTATAGCGATTGCTGATTCAAACTGATAACTGAATAGGTTAAAAAGGTGCACTGTCACCCAATCTAGCGGACGGCTTGATAACTACTACGTTAATCCTGTCAGCTGCTGTTGTCCACGCGCGGAAAGAAAGTCCTCGCATGGGAAGGAAGTCTTACCGCTCGAGGACAACAGCTGACTGTTTGCGTATGTAAATGACGACTTTCAAGTCTACATAGGGACCGGTAAGCAGCTTCTTTCTGTGAAGTGTGGCGAAAAAATGTTTTCGCCACACTGGTATGAAATGGACTGTTTTACATGCTTTATACGGAGGCCGAAAACGCTCGTTTTCAGGCGAGGTCGCCAGCAACTCGCCGGGAAAATGCGTTTTTCGGCCCTAGGGCGGTAAAATAACCTTGAATGTCAGCTGACTGAAGGTTGTTGTCGATTTAAGGGTTAGTCGATCAATAGGTAGCATTCCGGTTTGATTGCATTAAATGTCAGCTGTTTTGGGAGTCAATGTCGACTTATTGGTATTTCGAAGTAAAGGTAGTCTCTCATCTGTTATTTTGATTGTCAAGATCCCTTGTCAAGAGAACTGAACGTTGAAAGTTTTCAAATTAATCAGTAGTTGAATAATAAAGGAAAACTGCTTCAATAACTTATACTTCAACTTTGATAAGATTAAAAATGTTTGTATTGATTAACTGTTGAATAATGATGAACGTGAAATCCATGTTTGAACAAAATTATTGTTGTCAGACTCTGTGTTACTTTGTCTAGCAGGTAAGCCAGCGCCATCTAGCGGCTGATAATGCAACTAGACAAAGCTTCTCTGTTAGTCAATATCTGTCGAAAATCAACAACTTTGAATTAATATTGTACAATTTAGGAAGATCGTACAAAAATTTTCTTGGGCTTAAACGTTTCTGAACTAATAAAATCGAATACACTGATAGTTATAAAGTAATATTCAGTCACTAAATCAATAAACTTTTGACGCGAAGTTCCAATAGCAAGCAGATGGCACCTACTCCAAATTCAGCATAGGGGAAGATAGCATAATAAGGCTACTGGTCTAGCTGTTCATGGAAATGATTAACTGATAATTTTGTTTTGTTTTCATTGATGTTGTGTGCCGAAAAATAAAGTTCGACACCACGGGTCGAAAATGTAATATTCCGTCTCTCAATCTTTTTAGTCCTCGCCTACGGCCTCGGACTTGAAAACCGATTTCGAGCCGGAAAACGCACATTCGCCCTAGGTACGAAAATATACTATTACATACGTATAAGAATGCACAATTATGAAAAGAAATAGAATTAGTTATGGGCTATATAAAAAAGAAAGGCTATACTCGTAGTAGAGTGGGAATAAATCGGCCTAATTAATATCAGTAGTCTTTGCTTATATTGATTTACTTTATGAGTACTTTATGGAAATATGTTAAACAGCTACTAATTTGTATGGGTAGGAGACTAAAAAATATTGGATTACAAAATTACTCGTTAAATATGCAATAATCAGTTTCATTTTAGCGTTAAAAGTAGAAAATGTATACACGGATTCGAGTGGAGTATCATGTATGGGTTGAGTTGAGATTGAGACGATTTTTAAAATATCCCCTAACAATTCTCTTGGTTTTCTTTAAAAATGTCTCTCAAAAATGAATGCCTTGGTTTTCTTCTCGTTCTTAGGCAATAAAATTATTTATCAATTGAATATACATTCGTATGTTAGCAAAGGCAATGGGTTACCTTAACTCTGTCTCCTTTGCATTTACCAGTATGGCTGACGCCAAAAAGTTGGGCGGTTTCATCTGTTTCTTGTACGTTATGTAACCTTCTAACAGCTGATTTGAAGCATCTATTGTCTCTTTTGATTTAAAAAAAAACATTATCTAGGCGAAAACTAGATGAAAACTCCCAATTGACAACATCAGCTGTTCGCGCGCACAAATAGCAGATGAAAGCGTCTAACTTTTTGGCTTCGGCTATACTTGAGCAATTCAAACACAATAATTTATACAGATCACTAAGGATTTGTGACCAAGGTACAGACTAAAGATTATGATACAATTATTTTGACGCGTATCAAAGCACTTTTGTTACACGTATCATGCTCACCTCTATTGACAAGTTCTCTGCCTTCTTCAATGAGATCAGTGGTTACTTCGTCATCGTCTAGAAACTGTTGAAAGCCTATGAACGATAGCACACGAGAGCCGATGTTGAAGTAAGTGGTGAAGCAGAACGCCAGAATTGCCATGGGGAAGTAGATGTTGAATCCATCCGAAATAATAGAGACCACGTCCATGTGGCCCATTACCTGTGAAAACATTAAAATTGTGTAATAATTCTGATTTCATTGACTTGTGAGAGGGATAGTACAGGATATGCCCACTTTTCCCTCCCGATTTCAATGTTTTGTATAAATTAATAAGAATAAATTGAAGATCAATTGTTGTAGTGGTGGATGAAATGGTACAAAACAACCTATGTGATATGATCAGTAAATAAATTGTGCAAGTATAATGGTAATAATGATCATAAATTGAATTGGAATGGTTGATATTAATTTAAAACTTCTATTTGTGAATGAAACTGTACAAATTAATCAGTTATCCCTACCGTACACAAAAGCAGGGTAGAAGCTAAAAATATCCAGTAACTTGAACTTATATTGCAAATATGAAACAGTTGAAGGTGGTTGAAAAGTAAAAATAAATAAAAATAATATTTCTAAATAGAACAGTTATTTTTTCTCGAATCCAAAATTTGTTGTGGTTCTTATATCTATTAATTTCTATATGAAATGAGATACTTACGCAAAAATATCTATCAAAGAATAAGAAAATAAGTAGAGGACAACTTTGAATTCTTATTTGTGGTTCAAATTTTATCTATTCTAACCTTTATTACCACGAAGGAAGTTAATTGCTAATATAAATATTTATTTGATATTTGAAAATGCTGGATAAAATTAATATTGTAAAAATATTATAAAATCAAGTTTAGTAGAGAAGCAAATACCGATCCAAAACTAATTTTATCTTATCAGAAATATAATAGCCTACATTTCTACATAGATTATACAGTATAAATAAACAATGCATTTATGTGAACTTAACTTACCTGGGTATAATATGTCTCCATGATGTGGCTTTTAATTATATGACTATCCATATGGATGAGTCCGAGAAAATTGAGACATAGTGGAGGAGTAAGGCGACACAGCATCCTGAAAATTAATTTGGGAATTTTATTGATTTTTGTAAATTGTGAATTCTTGTGCTCCTCATTCATTTTGTATCAATGGAAATCTGATAAATAAGATTCAAAAATTTAGAGAAAAGAACTAGAGTTACTAATAACCCAATCATGAATACAATAATTCATGAGATTGAAAATCGCTTCTCAGTGATTCGGAGTGCTATTAAATGGAAAGACAAGAGATGCTGTCAAACCACTGAAATCAGATGAAGGATAACTACCACAATATCACCTTCACAACTACTCAAAAAATATTCTGAGCCCTGTTGAAACTACAGCCGCATTCATCTCACTTATCATCAGTCATCAATCATCATGCTACCTAGTTGAGCCCTGATTTTCCCTCCCAGTTAAAAATAAATTCTATGATTCTACCGACTCATAAGCTTAAAACTTGGAGGTGGGTAGCACCCCAAGCATACAAATCTAAAAAGCTTCAATCCTAAGGCCCATTCTACACGGGCGTAGGAAACGCGGCGTTAACGTCGCGTCGAAAACGCGTGCTCGACAGAAACCATTGTGTTAAATGGGCGCGCGTTTATCACGCCCGTGTAGGCAAGCCCATTTAACACAATGTGTTCTGTCGAGCACGCGTTGCCAACGCGACGTTAACGCCGTGTTTCCTACGCCCGTGTAGAATGGGCCTTAAACATTAAAATTTAAAAACAGTTTGACAATTCCTATACTCTATTTAGAGTCTCTGTGACTTTTAATTCATGCTACCTAGTTGAAATTAAAAACAAACAATCAAATCAGAATAAAAGAGTGAATATGTTGAATAAATAGAAAAGTACTTACATTCCAGAAAACAATAAGCTATGCTCATCAGTCTGATGATGGGGTGCCAAGTAGTAGTAATTGAGAACTCTTATTTTCAAAACAGTAGAGTAGGCGCAATAGCACAAGTAAGCTATGATTATTGTGGACATGACCTGGAAAAAAGATTGAAACATAGATAAAAATAAAAATCACATAAAATAGGGGCAATAGGATTTAATCCTTGATATCTAGTTTTCTTAGATTGAATAGAGGAAGTGATAGTGATTACTTGATTTGGAAAGCAGGAAGTTAATCAATCATGAATGCAATAATTTATTCCAAGACACATTGTGGTATAAACAAAAATAATTCTTCATAATAATGAGAATAAGCATAACCTGATATTGAAGTACGGTAGCCTAGATCGATTTGATCGCTCTTTTCGTCTTCTCATTTCAGACTTCGAAATATACAGGGTGTTTCAGGAGGAATGTGCAATACTTCTCAGACTGATTCCTTACACCAAGGAGGCAAAAAAGTTCCATGGGACCAACCCCCAAAAACGCTTTATTATCGAGATAACAATGGCGGAAAATTGAGATTTTTCAAAAAATATTATTTTTTCTAATTTTTTGGAGGCTTTAGTGAGGTTCTAAAATAATAATTTCCTATGTAAAATTAACTGAGAAATTCAATGAAACATATATTTTAAAATATAATTCTTTAAACTTTGTATCCAAACAGTTAAATTCTACATTCTTGCCGGCCGGGTTAGCCGAGTGGGCTGAGGCGTTGCAACCTTCAGTCCGCTAGCGCTACCCGGTCGTGGGTTAGAATCCCACCAGAGGCATGTTCGTTTTTCCACCGCATAAATCACCCTCGCACTTTTCATTACCCACACACAAGTAACATTAAATACTTATGTCAGCATAAAAAAATCATTTAGGTAATAAAAAATAAATTATAATAATTAATTCAACCCAAGAATTGATATCAGTCAGTTACCAATCGTTTGCAACAACTCATTCTTTTCAAAATTTAGAACTCGTTACTCGAGAATTTTTTCAGTAAATCATCCCAGCCCGGTTTCCTGTTTTTCTTCAGAGAAACAAGCGTATAAATTCTTATAAACACAGTCCAAAGAGTTTTGCCCACACCAGTAACTTGAAGTTTATTCAAAATATTATTTTCTCCCAGACCAGGTATTGTAAGCATCATAGTTATACTCGAGCATGATTGAAAAGTCGCACATTATGATGAAGAAACAATATGAGACATGATGATAGTGTTGATAATGATAATTCAATTTTTTTCTCAGTTTAGCTACATTCTGTCTAAGCAAAGAAGACATTCTGGTAAAATGGGGAAATGACTCCAGCTTGGTCAATATTAATTTAAAAATCACGAATTTGAACTCAAATTGTTGAAAAAATTCTGCTTTACAATTAAAGATCAAATTTATAATTTTTGAACTAATATTGACCGAGCTGGAGTTATTTTCCCATCTTGCCAGAATGTCTTGCTTGGAGACTTTTAATTGTTGATTGCCTTATCTCTCAGCTACTCACCTCAATAGTGAAATAATCGTAATGTTCTTTAGACCAGTTGAAAAGCTGGGCAAAAATCGACAGTACCGGCTCCTTGTTGAAAAACGTCACCTCCGACCAAACAACAGCTGCTGACAAAATGGCCGAAATAATAGCTGCCGTACGAAGCAGGTAACATTGGATTTGACAGCGCCAATACCATTCTGTTGAGATGAAAAAAATTGTTAGTTTCCACGATTATTGAATAATACAAAAATCAGATTTTCATCTTTTTCATGTTATCTCATGTGTAATAAAAATATGATCGAGGAATAGCTGACTAATTTTTACTAATTTAGACAAATCTACTAATGTCTAATACGTTAGTATACATTGATTTAACTAGATGAGAGTAGACTTTTTCTGACTTTGTAAATAGATCATATTACAATATTTAGTTATAAGGATAGCTATAAGAATAATTTATAATTAGATTATACTGACATGTTACCTGTCATTTGACTGAAACTCAAATTTTTATGTTCTATGTGACGATTATGAATAAATAATTACCTGCCTTATATCAGTTGAATGGAATTAAATAACGATTTATATCATAGTTGGAAGTTGTAAAAGTTGAGAAATGTTAGTCCAGTTTCACACAACACGATTTTTGGACGCTCTGTTTTTACCGTCCTCATCAATGTCACGAGTTTGAACAGAATTTATCGAACACATGATGTGTCTCTGCGCACATCACGTTTGACAATCTTCGTTCAATCTAATTAAATTTATAGGGACGGCAATAAACCGGTTGTCTAAAAATGGTCGAGACGAGTGATGTTTTCTTATTAAACAGCTAATGCTTTGCTAAAAGAGTGGATTGTCGATTTTCGAGGAATAGAAATATAGAGAACAAGAAAGTGTTCGTATAGAAAGCTGATTCATTCGCAAATTTTGTTGTACAAACTATACAAAGTTAGATTTACTTTCAAGATGATACATTCAAGAAGACGCACTAAATAATTAATGTATCAAACAATCGAATCGAGAGTTCTTGTATTACTAACACAGTTTATGATATGAGATCTGTTAAAATTCGATTGCTTCACCAATTTAATACATACATCATCTAGTGCTAGAGTGTATCCTTGGGAGGAAATTTAACCGTGGAAACACATTAATCATTACTGTTGAGTTCTAAACAAGAAAATAGATTTACTCAATACATTTATAATTGTATTTTACGACCATATATTGCTGGTCAGAAAACATCATAAAATTACTTGAAAATTTAAAATGATAGATGATTTACAATTCTTAAAGGTGATGAAATTGAAAAGCTTCGATCTCTTGCAGAAATAATTTAAATTAAAATGATTTTTATTCGCAATATTTAAAAAATATAAAAAACACTTAATTTCTCACCAACAGTAGGCGTGTAAATGATGTTCACCCAGTTGGGTCTTGAAGGAGGGAAGGTTGGCTTGAATTTGTGATCTCTGCTCACTTGGTTCCTAGTGACGTCATCCAGGAAGATTATACGTTCTACTAGCAGGTCCCATTGGGTTTCACAACGTCTATAGATTTGCAATGCTTTGATAAGCTGTAAAACAGTGGAAATAGAAAAAATTTGAAGAATTAATTTGCTCTCAATTATAATAAATTCAATATGTCTTCACTAAACATTGGAAGAACGTAAGGAATAGTCTGTCCAAGCAAAGAAGACATTCTGGTAAGATGGGAAAATGACTCCAGCTCGGTCAATATTGGTTCAGATTATAAATCTAGTCTCCAATTGTAGGAAACATTCTTCTCTCATCACATCCCACCAGCGGTATGTGGGTAAAAGTGATTTTACACTAAAAATTTTAGATCTGCGCATGCGTAGTTACACTCGTCTCAAACGGCCATTTTTAAGGAATTTCTTCTTTGCTCGACAAGACTATATTATCAGTGGATGGGTTTAATGGGTGGATACATTACAAACTACAGAATTTTAATAACAAAATAACAATTTTAATTACTAGAATGAGCATTTGAAGCGTGTATATTTTGAATAATCCAATGAAAACGTTAAATCGTTGAGGTATTTCTAATATAAGTATGCCTCCCACCGAGGCATAACAGCCATTACTCACTAAATTTGAGTTGAAATTCATATTGAGGTTTTCACAGGATGATAAAATTACTATTTGTTTTGAATGCTTTCATTTACAAAAAAGCCAAATAAAAAATTTACCTTCTTGTGCAATCGAATAAGACCTTTAACAGATGGTACGTCCATGGCATCTTCCATGTTCCTTTGTCTACGTTTCATGCCCTGGCGCAGATCTCGTGGTATTTTATGCATTATGGTTTCCAGCTGCCCATACAGAGGATCGCCAGGTCTAATGCAACAAGCATACGAATGCACGGCCTGAAAAAGGAAATTATAAGGTGTTGAGTTACAAACTCGAGTCACAGATCACAGTTTATAGATTTCAATATTTATAATTGTTTTTGGAAGTCTACTCATTAAGTTTTGCTATAAATCTTATTGAAGTTTTTCTAATTAATGAAATTCTAGAATATGTACAAAAGTAAGTGGACAAGAGTATTAAATTTGAAAATCTGTCTACGACGATGTGTGTATTACATTAAGATATCATTTGAAAAAATAGTTTAAATGGAGAAGAGAGGTTTTATAAATGCTATTTAAAAAACAAACAAAAATGACATTAAAATAAACCTTTTAGATATTTAAATGCTTGTTTTTATAAGCAATAACTAGTAAACCCCATGGGCTGAAGAACTCGCGTGCAAACTCTTGAAGTTGACTTATGGATTTAATAACTTGATGATAAATTTTGCAGTCAAGTCCACGTGATCAAATTCTCTGATGCTTTGGATGCCGTGAATTGTCAAAATAGGAACCACAAATATTGCCAATACCTATATTAATTCAATTCTGAATGAATCCTTTTTGTGAGGATATAGTTATGTACGATATATTTTGATATAAGCTACCGTTTTCATTTGTTCGTATTCCATCTATCCGCTGCAGCCAATGCACCAATAAAAACGTACTTGTTCAAGATGACTTGATCATAAAAAATCACAAAGAATAACTGAACAATTCTAACAAATTTGAATATATGGATGTAATAAAATTTTATTATATTTTTTGGCGAAAACTTATTCATACTATATTTAAACTAGAGTATAGTTTAAACTAGAGTATAGTTTAAACTAGAGTATAGAGTTATATTGATCGCATTTTTTATTTAATTCAATAGCCTTAGTAAGTTATGAAGTGTAACAAATTGGAAACAGTTGAGCCATTGACAAACAGTAGAGCTTTGTTCAAGAATGGGATTTTCCAATATTTTAGTATTTTTATTTGGATAAATCAAATATATTATTAATCAAAGATCCATTCAATATAGCATTCCTCAAACCCCATAGTGAATGAAGCACAGGTGACATTAATATCAGTTTGACCTATCAAAGCATGTAATGGGAATTAGATGGAACAAAAATTTGTTTTAATGAAGATTGGGGATAAATGTCTAATGGTTAAATAATTCAAATTGCCGCCTCTTGTCAGTTGTTCTGATAAATAGACGCCTATTATTTAAAACAACTCCGTATAATCAGCTGATCATAGCTATAAGAGGATATTTTTTTTTGAAGTGACTGCGGCCAGCTGCTGTCGATCGCGGTTGTCAACAATAGCTGAATGCTCCATTGTTGAAGCATTCGTCTTCCTCAAACGAATCCAGTCGCGGCCGCATCAAGCAAAACGAATAAAATGTATGCTCTCAACCATTGTTGTACAGTCGCGACTGCCCGCCGCGGTACGTTCTATCAACTAAAACCTACCTCAAGGGCCGGTTTCTCCAAATACATTTAACTGAAATTTTAGTTTAAACTATCAGCTGTCAGTGTATGGTCACTTTTATTTACTTATGTTTCAATTGAGCCAGCTGATGGTTTAATCCAAAATTCAGATTAACTTTTTTGGAGAAACCGGCCCTAAGAGTGATACAGTAAATAATGGTGTTACACGAATAGCAGACGCCAACGAAAAAGGCGATTGAAGAGCTGTTAGTGATAAGGAACTTTACCAGGAAAGACAGTCGGCAAGCGATCTGCTTATAAAAACTTATTATTGAGTCAAGAGCAAGCGGAACTAAACCGTTTTGCTCATTTAGACAACTTAAAGACTGTCCTGAGAGAGAGCTGAGTATTCGCCAACCGCAATTTCTGTTACATTGAAAACATTGTGTGATAATAACAATCAGATTTGTATTGAAAAATTTGTTAGCTCTGAACAGATTCTTGTTTCTTGGATAATTATTGTAATTTTATTTTAAACTTTTGTCTTCTATCAGTTGCTTGCTAAATTTGAACCGGATAATTATGATTTAAAAAATCCATAATCATGATTTCTCATCAAATTTTTTACTGTGATGGCTGCCCAAGAGCAAATAAAAGCCCTTCTCTACCAAAAAAATACTGGAAAAATGTCTTGTGATAAAATAATTCAAATTTTCCGCCTCTTGTCAGCTGTTTAAGTAAATAGACTTCTATCACATGTTTAAACTTTGAGATAAATATTCAACATATGACTTGAATTCAACATGAAAGTATTTTTCATTTGAGAACATTATTATTTTATGATAGTTCTTTCAAATTTGCGGCTAATAAATCAACTGTTTTATTGAATCCAGATGGATTATCCAAAAAATGATTTATTCAAATTCCATATGACATTTTTTCTAGGCGTGATTATTTTGTTGAAATATAATAGATGCCGGAGTATATAGAGATATATTGTTGCTGAGAGCTTATCCTTTTTTCGCCTGAAAAAGGATGAAGGAGTCGGTCAATTTCATTGTCCAACGAACTTGACCTGTATAAAAGTATGAAGAATATATGTTATGAATTTGAAGTTGATTAATTAAGGCGTTCAAAGTTATTGTCGAACATACAGACAAACAAACGAACAGACGGACAACGACTTCGGGCTTGAGTCAAAAGAAGGAACTCGCTTACGCTCGTTCAATAAACTAAATTTAATTCATCAGAAAAGTTGCATGCAGTGCTTATCTGATATTGTACTGGGATTTGTAAGAATAATCCTGAAATGTTCTTATCCATTCACACAAGACGACATGAGAATTTTTTTTGTGTGAGGGTTGATTCCCACATGGGCTCTGGGCCTGTGCGTGGGTAATGGGAAGGATGATGATGAGAGATGAATGGACCTACTGCTTTAGGTGGGTTCCGAACCACCGGGAAGCGATTTTTGAGGCTCATAAATTGAATTCAGAGGAACCGGTCACCATTACAACGGTGGTGGTAGAGGCACGTCGCTTATCTAATCTCACCGATTAGACGCTCTCTACCACTGGGACAAACCGCTTCCCCCATCATACACAAGATGATACATGTATCAAGCAAACTGAAAGGTATGGTGCGTATCATTATTGGTACAAGTAATTCCAATCATGATACAAGGCTTTCCAATTCAATACGTCATGTATCAGCTTGCGCCAATATTATTCAGAGATAAGTGAAAGGAAACTGAAAGATGAGAGTGAACCGTGGGTACAGTTTGAGAGCTCTTGAGGGCATCACCACCAGAAAAAATTCAATAGGCTTACAGTACTGAGTTTTAATAATTCTACTCACTTCAAGTACATCATCCAGACACTCCTCAGACTCGCTCTTATCAGCTGACAGTTTTGAAGCCTTGAAGTAGGCGTGATTGAGGGTGTGTACCCTTGAGCTGGCATTCCAGAAAGTTCTGGGTACTTCGACCAGTGAATAGCCGAGTAGCAACACCAACAGAAATAGACCCCAAGTGTTGCTGGCTGATGATGCGATTGCTTTCAGTTTTTGCCTGTCGATTGAAAAATTTAGTAAATTTTTATGATGTGTTGTTAATGTAGTGATGTACATTATCGAGAAATTCCTCTCATTAGCTGATAGTTTTAAAACCTTGAGAGGATATTTCATTCAAAATGAGAAAGTTCCATAACTAGAGTTGCACGCATGAAAGTGGTCCAGTGGATACTGGAAGAGCAGTCTAACCTCAACCACCTCACTTGTATATTTTTCATATTTTAATATAACTGTACAAAGATCCTAGGTTGAGAATTGCATTTTAATAGAGCAACATATTAGTGAATGGACCTATTACGATTTTTAGACTTAATTCTGGAATTTTCTGTTGCATCATTTATGTTGCAAATCATTTCACTAAATTTATGAGTCAACTTTATCTTCTACATGTTTTCCTCAATTACAATTGACTCTCAAGAACTGTAATAGTCAAGTATCAGTATGTGAGCCAAACATGCTCAATTTCAATGAACTAGTGGACTTTTTTGATGATGAGTACTGACATCTCAACATGAATCCTGCTCCTGACCATTTTGCTCTAATAAGCTGATACTGTAATGAATGGTAGAAATAATAATTGAATTAATATTTTCAATCTGACGATTGGAACAGAAGTAACTTATCATGAGGGAAAACCAGTAAGACCAAGATTAATTATAAATATTTTATATTACAGTAGTTTATATGACAAATTCCATATTTTGCAAGGGTGTATTTTGTGTACTTTGAATTTGTAGGCTTTTTATTTGTAATAACATAGCAGTATGACGGCTTGGATTGGAGTTTTTGTTGTATACCTTATCTATTCTTTAATAATAATACACAAAAGTCTAAGGTTCTAAATTTCATTTATAATATTATTACAATAATTTTTAAAAAGTTATTTAGAAACTTACCCATCTAGAAGTACGCCAGGTTTAATAGCGAGATAAATAAGAAGCATGATGCAAATGAATAGGTAGGATCCATAGTATATTGTATTGTCGACTAAGGCTGATTTCAGCTTTCCTTGGAATGTGAATTCACCTGCTTTTGCATAGGACTGCATCAAAGGTAGCACAAGCCTGAAACAAAAGATTTGACAATTTTAATCAGATATTTATTGACACCATCACAATTAATACATAAGATAGTAGACTGATAGAAATCTGAGAACTGATAGAATTGCAGTAATTAATTGGATGTTATAATTCCTATCCCTAATGCATTTAATTTTACAGATTATCCCATTATGATTTGAAACTATCAGTATCAAATCATAACACATCTCTCAAGCATAGCTCATAACATATCTCTTACAGTCTTTCTCTGTAATCATTATCAATAATGAATAAGTTAAATAAATATGGAATGTAAATAAAATAATTATGCCATGGATGGAATGTTAATTCACATATGTAATTAATAAATAAAGTCATCATTGGAAAAGAAAGTCAATACAAGATAGTCATTAGTTATCATGCCTGTATGAATTAAGAAAAATATGCTTTACCAAGTAAGAAACTGGGATGACCAGTAGACAATTCTCCAGAGATTGGGAAGAACATTTTCGGGCACAAAACTCCACGGTTCTTCACAGAGTATGAGAGGTGCCACTGATCCGTTTGCCAGAAGGGTGTAGTCGGGATGCACGTTGGCTTGGATGCATTGTCTGAACACGGTCTGCAATTGAATAAAAAATATTATTCATTCATTCACAAAACATAAAATGCAATACTTAAAAATAAAAGAAAGGTAACTGTTGTTAGCCTCATTGAAAATATGTGTTGAGGAGACATGATCAATTTGGGAAATTGGTTCGTTTTGTTTTATGTAGAGTAGCACAGAATATAGCCGAAAACCTCTGAAAATAACAATAAGTTTGTTTGTACTTATTTTAGCAGAACAACGCAATAAAAACTCTCCTTGATCAAGATCATTCTTTTCAGTTGTTTAATCAAGAGCATTTGATAGTAATGAAGTGTGGTTTGATAGTAATGAGTAATAATATGTGAACGGCTTTAATTTTGAAGTAAACAAAAAATATATCAATGTAATTTCTTATTCTCTCATTTATTAACAGGCTCCTCCTTTGTTCTATGTTTCAGGAGGATGGAAGGATGTAACTAGAATGTTTATTGGAGCTGATATTCAACCAAAAGGTTAGAAGGTATGTTATGGTAACTTGAAAATTTATTTCGAACTTTGAATATAATGTTTAAATTTCAACATAGTTTATTTCCAACCATCATATGTTTTGTGAGAAATATTTTGCAGAATGTTCGTATGGCTTGCCCATTGCAGGTTGTACATTTTTAATAATAAATTTTATACATTGAAATACACAGTTCAAACAATTTGCAGATTCTGTATAGAAATAAACGATTTCTAATACAATTCAAATGTTGAAATTGTTCCATTGTATGACTTTTGTGGGGAAAAAATTATCTCAAATTTATCAAGAGTACTTACTTATGGGCCTACATTTAAATTATATATTTTATCAAGGTTTGACTTGAATGAGTACCATATTCAAGTATTACAAGTGTCAACTTACTTTAATGAAAATATAAAGGTTGTACTATAGTCTGCGAGAAATTTCTTGTTACATAGCGTTAGGGGAAGCGACTTCCCCCTCCATGACAACACAGTACTGTAGTGGAGTCTAGAATGACAAGTTGAGCTGCGCAAAAATAGATGCGCCGTGTCATTCTGTCTTTCGTTATTGTGATGAGCACATCGTCCGACTCTAGCTCTCCTCATAATACAATACAATTTGTTCCACCTTTGCCTTTAGCCTATTCGCAAGTCGTTTCCTTTCAGTTTGTATTTTCTTCTTTTACTCTTATTATCATTCGGGCAATGACGGGTGGAGGGGTGAGCTGGAGACTTGTGACGCGAGAGCTCACTCACACCCACTCAGTAAAGCAGAGGAACGCAGTTAGGTAGTGGGGGAGATTAGTAAAGGACAGAGTATCCGGCCTCTCTCTCTGAAAGAGAGGGGCAAGTAACAAGAAAAATCTCGCAGACTATAGAATAGTAAAGTCGTGAAGAATATCAAAGCCAATCCATAAGAGGATTTGAATCCTCTGTGCTATTGTTCTCGCAAACTTTAGAATGCAGCACTAAGTCTCATATTAATGTTTTCTTATCTGAAAACGGATTGCCGTTTATTTATTGTAATTGTGTTTCAATTATATAAAAGCTACCTCCACTCTCTCACACATCTGGAAGTATCATGCTCCATAAGCGTAATGCTGTATTGTTTTTGTATCGAGCCTCATGTTTTCAAATGTGTCCCTATAATAACATCTGTTGATTATGATATTGCATATTTAACATTATAGAGATAAATTTTGAAACACGAGGCTCCATACATGATACAATAGATCAATGAGAAAGCAGGCTAAGGCTTGCGAGGACTACAGAACCGTTTATCAAAGCCGTTTTCTTTGCGCGACAACTACAATGTTTTATTATCATATCAAAGTAATGAAACATATTAAAGCCATATCATTAGAAACTAATGACTTACCGATGATACGTCCAGCGGCAGAACAAATATAATCAGTAGTGAGAAGTACCATGCAATCAACACGGCAATGGTTACAAGCACATTATGTTGATGCCAATTGCCATAGCGGTAAAGCAAGCAGGCCGCCAGGCAGAATGTAACCACAACTTCAGTTATCAAAGGTGTTAGCGTCATGTCGACACTTATTTTCTATAATTTTTTAATAATATTATTTAATATTTGGTATGTCTAGCTTTCAAATTTCTGTACAGAAACACCAGTTGTTGGACGCTGTTGTTCTTTCAGTTTCTGATCGGCTTCTTTCTGCATTTTTTCCAACTTTTCAAGTGTAACCGATTTCAGTGGCATCAGTTTTGGCTTGCAGAAGATTAGCTCTTTAATTTCTTCATTGTGAACAAGGCCGGTGGAAGGTAGGTACTCTTGTACGTTGGAATTTGAAGGATTTTCAGCGCTTGCCATTTAACTGAAACCAAGAAAATAGATTAACTTGTAAATTTTCAGTGTTAATGTAGAGAAATTAAATACTTCAAGTCTCATGAAATAATCAAGAGTGATAAATCAACTATCCTTAAAAACTGTCAACTTAGGCCTATAACAATTTTTTCCTCTTCAAAAAAGAAATCCAGAGGATACTATCGGTCTTCATCAATCATCCCTGCAAATTATTGAATTTTTTAATTTAAAATATTTTTCAAGCCTTTGAAACCTAGCTAAACTCCTTAATCTGTAGTTAAACCCAATGCCAACTTAAAAAAACTAATTCTTCTTATCAGTTGGTGGTTGGAGCGGCAGTAGCCGAGAGATAAGAAGCGATAATATCATCATAGTTCCTGGGTTCGATCCCAGTTGGGGACAAAGATTTTAACCACAAAACGCTGTGCTTCAGGAGTAGATGTTTAGCCGTCGGTCCCAACTGCCCAAAAAGAAGTAGTCGTCTTCCATCATCATCGTCTCAAAAAACACACACATGAGTCTTATCCTCATGTGATCAATATCATGAATATTTTTGATCCAAGGGGGACCAAAAAGGGGGATCCAATCTTCCATAGAGGTTGTTTGTAGCCTGGGGGAGTAAGTTACATGTTCAAGGGCGATGGCGGACAAACAATGGTAACACTATGCCACCAAATCAATTCGTTTAATTAGACAAGTCTAGGGGAATAATCCATCGGTAAATTGTACCATTGTTTACATCTGTATTCTTTAGGAAAAACTTGGGAGATATGGAAATCGTATTTGGTGACCGAAGAATAATTTGAATCATGTTGAGGAGGTGGTGTCAAGAAGAGTGCTCGAATGTATGCTGTAGTGTTCATCTGGTTTCTCTCCTTGGATTTTTTCATTTCCAGATTTTCAACACAATCTAAGGCTGCTTTAATGACACAGCTCTTATGCCAAAAATAGTTATGTTGACATAGCAATCTACAAATATGCCTCTACTGTTGAATGGTGCTTTGGTTCTAATTGAACCACCTCTTGGTGAATGAGAGCAAAACGCGAGGTTCAACTTACTCTGCACTCTGAAGCGGAATTCATAAATTTTTGGGGGGCGATTTCAGTGTGGAAGTATTTGTTTTCTTGATTGATGGATGCTACATTGACTTAAAGCAGCATATCAACAAACTTTACAGTAGACTGTTATGTTTACTTATCTCATGCTGTCATGCATTAACTGAGAACTGATAATTTAGTAACGAATAAAGAAACTTAGTTTATGCCTATTTCTTTGCCTAACTACCATAGTACGACGTTGTTCAGCATTAAAGTTTCTTTGATCAATGAAGATAATATCAAATCAAGCTCTAAGTAGAATTAATTTTTCAATTACATGTAATCACTACAATTCATATTGTTAAACAAAATTCACTGGGAGTACTGATAACAAAACTGAAGTGACAAAATATTCTTGCGCAATGAGATGAGTAGGCTACTTATTATATTGACAACGGTATTGTCAATTGAACATACAATTTTTATTGTGTGAATTCAATGATCTTGAGTATTTGTAATTATTTAAATAAATTTGGGATAAAGGAAAGTCTAAAAAGATTACACTATAGAGCAGTTCGTCGGTAGGCTACAAATGGATTGTATGGTGTCATAAAATAGGCGTGTCCAAACTATCGGTTTGAATTAATCTGAATCAATATGGATTGAAATGACATAATTTACCTTGAAATATTAAGATGTATTCAGATTAATAAACTTTTATGCAGTATTTTGGCGCATCATGAATATCAAGTTAGGTTACATTTTTAGACAACATGGCACTTGCAGACGACAGACAGGGTTGACACCTACTGACAGTTGTTGAAAACATCAATAGTTTTCATCAGTTTACAACAAAAATGAAAAAAATAGGATTAACTCATTAAGTGTAATACATTCTTTGTGGTTGTTTTTTCAATTATTTATCCAATTATTCCTACAATAATAGATAAATTGATAATTTTTCCTCTCCATTTTGTGTGTGTTTATTTCCAGCTGTTACCGTGAATAACCTCAAAAGTCAAGGACAGACGGACTGTTTTTTGAGAAGTTGAATTAATAAGTTATGCCCTTTTGAAAGTGAAGTTACTTAATTTTTCAAAATGTCTAGGTTAATGAATCTTACGGGCCTTGATAAAGTCCAAAAAGCTATCAAGATTTTCCAGGAGAATGGTGGAATTAAAGCTTCTTGCATCAAGCTTTTCAGGTTGATCTAATTTCCAACTAAAACTCTAAGTTACTAGTTTTAAGGTCTTAATTCTGTTTATTATCTAATATCATTCTCAATTTCAGCTACCACATAAGGTTTTAGCCAAATTGAGTTGTACATATTTGCAGGAGTTGTAATTGTGGCCCATGAATGTCCCCAACATAGAATGTAGTTATAGCTTATAATAATATTAGCTACCCTTTTTCGGTTCTAATTTGTATGATTCAAATTTGTTTGTTGAAATGTGTCATTTTATGTGAATACTGGCTAGTTGACGTACCGTATTATATTAGAACATTAGGTAAACTAGTAGGCCTATTTCTTCAACCAGAAAGTGGGCTAATGTCCTCCACTGAACTGTCAAGTTCAGCATATAGGCTATGTTCAGCACAGTACTGCACTTACTAAAGCTCAAAGCATTGTAAATGAAAAGTCATGTATCTCAAACTGTGCTATAAATTTATTATTCTTGTCTCACCATGGACATTATATTATGTTACTGGAGGGACGGATTCAAAGATCTTTACACGTCAAACTAAGCTCATTGTGTGTCCCAAGTAGTAGCCTAGCTAGTTGAACAAAACCAATATCTGTAACCTTCACAAGATCCAGGAGTTTTTTCCTTTACTATCGTCCCATTCATCACCTGGCTGCTTTCAGCCAAACAGAGCCTTTCCCTCGCAATCTAGTCTCTAGTCTCTCGCAATCTAGTATGATATGCACGAAAATCTCTTCAAACAGAAGCCTACATATCGGACTTTCATTTCCAAGTCCAAGTGTGTGGAGATCTTTCGTTAGTGATCCATAGAAGCCTTCTAAATGTTGATAGCCTTTACATGAGAATGCAACGGAACCTCCTGTGTTTCTGAAGCACCCATTTCAGATCGTGGAATCTGCCCGGATTGGATTGAGGGTAATGTAACTTCTAAAGTTGCCTTGATGTGGTAATTTATGCGGTTCCAACAACCCATTTTAGTGGCCTCACGATCAAGCAGGGGATACTATGGGCGTATTCTCATCTGCCCCCCAACCCCCAGAGCTAATCGATATTAAGTTGATCTTATTCATCAATGTTGTCTCGGATAATGCTCAACTGAATGTCTCGACTGAATTTGTTCAACATTCAATAAGTTACGTGATCAAAATTAATCTTCTTTCCCCAGAACATTACAGATCAATATTTGAAATAGATGTTATTATATTTTAATAAGTTTTTTTTTGCTATTTCAGGCAAGATGATTTGAAAACTGGAACCTTGGTGGGAGTTGATAAATATGGAAACAAATACTTTGAAAACAACGCTTACTTTATTGGTAAGTATTTCTCCATTACGATGTTACTTTCAACTTGAAATAAATTGTGGCAGTGGCTTGAAATAACGCCTCAAGAAATAGGCACGTGTAACTAACAACTAAACAAGAAGATTCCATGATTTTACAATTCACCATCCAACTTACCATGGATGAGGCTGTGAAAATATAAAATTACTATGATAGTTTTACATAGATAAGCTTATGTTTGTTTTTGAAGTATAGCTTTTTTCACTCCACTTATAAATCTGCATCTAGATTCTATACCTCATTCACAAATACATTGAGACAAAGTGCGTTATGACACAGTCCCGATTAAAACAATTGCAGACGCATTCGCATTGCCAATGCTATGCTGTCATGTATCGGTTATGATTGGTCATGGTCAAGGTGGCTACCTCATAAAGTTCATTCTTAAACTTATGCGAAAAGTTTGTTTAATTTGTCTCAAGTTATCTTGAAAAGGTTATCAAGACAGCATAGTGATGTAAAATACCCGGGTATTTAAAACTCGGGGTAAATACCCAGGTTATTTACTCGGGTAAATACCCAAAATTCGTAAATAGCCGGGTATATTGGGTATTTATTGAATCATTGATGTTTGTACCCCTGAAAATGTTATTATTGGCATTGGTGATATTTTGGCATAGTAATAGTATTGTTATAATACTAGTAGTTCTGTGAACGGTAGACCTCACGAAGTCACCCATATTCCCTGCATCATAAAAGCACTGTCTGTATTCACGATACGTTCAGATTGTGCGTCGATTCCGAAAGTCGGCGCGAGAAAGTCAGCAATGCAGTGGCCACAGTCACGCTCTATATGTCGGCATCAGTTCGTCACGATTCGTCAAAATTTGAGGGTGCATCAATTTGGAAAACTGGGCATCAGTCTCTATAATTATTGTATTAATGTTTTCCTTCATGCGAAACGGTCCGACGGTCGGCTGCAGTCGAACAGCTGTATAGCCAATCACAGCTCTTGTTGTCAGCCTGCGGTTGACGTCTGACCGTTTCGCATAAAGAAAAACTTCCCTTAATATTCATCTGAAATATCTCAGCTGACTTCAATGAAAGTATATGATCTGAAGTAGAATTTTTTTTTTATTATGAGTATCATAATATCACATGTTTAGTAATATCAACATAAATATACTATCAAATCATTTATGGAGTATACCTATATCAAGAAAATAGTTCAATCCTTTTTCCCTTTTTTCGTCCTTAATGTGAAAATTGTCGAAAAACCTTATGTATACATCGACGCGCGGTTTCAAGAGGAACATCCCTGTCATATTTCATTAGAATGTATTGCCGCATTCAGTCGTAAATGCGGAACATACATACATACATACAAACAAATGCAAAATCTTCGACTTGAATCTTAGACCTCACTCACGTTCGGTCAATTATAAAAACTTATTTGCTATTTTTCAATGACTTTATATATTTTTTTAAGTATTACTTGAAGTTTTGAATGAATAGGATCTTTATGAAAAAACTGGGTAAATAAGACTAGACAAACTCTGCAGGAGTTTTATGCATATATTTCTACTCTAAAGTATAGGCTACTAAATAAAAGTAATAAATTAGAAGAAAATTAAAACCAATAACTTGGTTACAAACTTGAAAATCTCGTGAAGCATATTTAGGCTATTTAAAAACCAAAATAAGAAATTAACTCTTGGAAAATGTTTTTGAGAACTTTTTGTGTCAAGAAAAACCTATGGAAGTTTTATGCATATTTCCATGTATCTACTCGAAATTGTAATAAATCTGTAATTTTAATTGAATTATGAATTAAAATTCTGTAGATGGAAACAAATAATATTGAAATATTTTGTAAGGCCGATAAAGGGCATAAAAATGGATCAAACTCAAACATTCAACTTGAAATAAAATTAATTCATTGGGAAATTTATTTTATTAACATTCCAAAAATGATAGGCCTATTGGCATAGAGCAAATGTAGTTTTAGATGGTAAGAAATGTTTTTCAGGTATCCTGGATGTAGGCTTTTCATGAAAAATATTTTTGAATAATATCCTCACGTTAAAATTTCGCTAAATATTTTCCTGGTGAAGTTGGTCGTTTCTGTTCTCTTGGAAATATTTAGCCTAAATAATACTTAGTATAGTCTGTCCAAGCAAAGAAGAAATTCTGGCAAGATGAGAAAATTACTCCAGCTCCAGAAATATTAGTTTAAAAATTATAAATTTGGTCTCAAATTGTAGGAAACATTCTGATCTACAATTCGAGACCAAATTTTTAATTTTTGAACTGATATTTCTGGAGCTGGAGTCATTTTCTCATCTTGCCAGAATGTCTTCTTTGCTTATACGCTTATATACTAATACTTCTTTTCTTCTAGGGCTACTGTATTTGAAACTTTAAAAACAAATAAAATCTGTGATTAGAAAAACATAAAAAAAGATTATTTATTATTTATTTTATGGTACCATATAGTATGTATAGTATATAAGCTTTAAAAACAAATAAAATCAGAGTACCCTTTAAAAAATATTTTTTATTTCACAACATGTTTCAGCTAATTTTGCCATTTTGCTATGTTGTGAAATAAAAAATATTTTTTAAAGGGTACTCTGATTTTATTTGTTTTTAAAGCTTATATACTATACATACTATATGGTACCATAAAATAAATCAATAAAAATGTGAGTAAATAATCTTTTTTTATGTTTTTCTAATCACATAAAGAACGTGCAATTTTGTCCATAGATAACGGCGCTATCTGCTCCAAAAAATTGATAAAAATTACATTGTTCTTAGGGGGCATGATTTTGCCGTTCGGCAGTTGGCCGTCCACTACCATCCACCCTTAATCAGATTCGCTCGTATCAATGGCATAATGTAATGCTTTCTCAACGAAATCGTCGATGAAGTCAATCTTTATCAATGAAATCATGACAGCACCACATTAGAAAAATAGTGAACATGCTTCTATTGTGATTTTTCCCTAGAAAATGGATTGCAAGTGAAAAGTGATACTGGGTCAAACTCCCCTCTCTTTGAACGCTAAATAATAGTTTTTATTAAAAAAAATTCTTGTCATTTTCAATGAGATTTAAAAACACAGAAACAAATGAAATCATAAATACCCAGTTATGTCAATGATGCTCGGAAGTTAAATGCTATTTGTCACTATATAAAACATTTTTGTTTACATTTTGTCATCATTTTACTATCATTGAAGGCGTTTGAATGCAAAAAGACAACTAAATCTTTTCTAAATTCAATAAAAATTACTAATACCAAGTTTTTGGTTATTTACCCGGGCCTCGGGTAAATCCGGAAATACCCAATTTATACCCACCTACCCACTGGGTATTTACCGGACCCACATCACTAAGACAGCATGAATTATCATTGTCATAATAACTCATCTTAGCTTCTTGCTATGTTCGAAATGTAACTTATAAGATTTCATCGTATGTTCAATGGTATACGGAAGCGTCATAGTTGTTGAGTTCTTATAAGTGAAGGAGTTATATTACTGTGACTGATTATTTACATTTAACCTTATTACAGTTTGACGCTGTTCATATTGCACTTTTCTTTATGTATGTATAATGTATGTATAAGTATGTATAATGATGAATAACTTGAAATGTTTTTAAAAATCTGCGTTGAGGTCATTGACTGTCCTGAGACCTTGAGCTGTGTGTCACAGTTGAATTTCATTTCAAGAAGATACAAAAGTTCATAAATTTTGATACATGATACGATGAATATACAAATTCTCAAATTTTGATACGTGATATGATGAATAGAAAAAAGAAGTTTCAGAAATGATAATAAACCTTTGAAATAGTTTGATTCTTCTGATACATATACTTACCATATTAATTCTATCGTAAAAACTTTAAATAATTAAAATCAAAGTACCCTTTTTGATTTTAATTAAAGTTTCAACGAATACAGTAGCCTTAAGAGAAAATATGCATTGATTATATCGTATTTTGTATCTTATTGAAAGGAAATTTAACGGTGAATACACAACTCTAGCAAACTGACTTGTAATAAAACTAGAATAATCCAGAGTATTGGCTAATTGATTATTTTTTTCTATTTTAGGAAGAAATAGATGGGTCGAATATGCTGATCATTACTGGCTAGACTACAATGCATCTCAAATCCCAGCTGAATGGTACGGATGGATGCATTACAAAACCGATTTGATTCCAACCAAGGTAATATGAACATTTCATTACGATTTTACGATAAATGAATCTTGAAATTTAAAGGCCCATTTCATATTATTCTCGGATTTCTTGTAGTAGACTATCCCATGACATTTTCCAATTACTGTATTTTTATTTAAATGGGCTCAATAATTCATTGTTGTATACATATTTTTATTCTAGTGTTGTTATTTTATGTTTCTGAGACTGAAAGTATTGCTTCTGAATTGATTGAGGCTTGGTAAAATGGTCCATCAGAATAATAGTTTTTTAGATAGTTGAAGATCTGTGATTTTGTTTTATTTGTGTGTTTCAAATCATTTAATTTTTTGGCATATAGATTGTGAATGCATTTCACTACTGAAGATGAACATAAAAAATACTACAGGTCTTCATTTATTCAAAAGTGCTTATTGGTATTTTGTAATGGAAAACAATTTTAAAGAATAATAGACTTGCAATATTTCTTATGAGCTACTTTACTAGGTAAAACAACTACAGAGAGTATTCTGTCTCTTGTAGTTGAGACTATGTATCTGAAGATTTCAGACGAAGTTTCGAACACTGAATCAAGTGTATAAAACGGTAATATTATTTAAATTCTAGCGATTTTGTTTTGAGCGGTGTGTCCTGGGTTCAATTTATTCAAGGGTGGATGGTAGTGGACGGCAAATTGCCGAACGGCAGAATTATGTCCCATAAGAACAATGTAATTTTTATCAATCTCTTGGAGCAGATAGCGCCGTTATTTATGGACAGAATTTCACGTTCCTTATATCATTGGATAGAGAATTCAATTCTCCAGGCGCTCCACTTTTTTATTATAATTTCATTTCAATAATTGGAGTTCAATTATTAGAGTCCAATACTTTTATAGTTAATTAATTATACAATAATTATTGAAATAAACTTAAAATAAAAAAAGTGGAAAGTGGAGCACCTGGAGAATTGAATTCTCTTTCAAATGATATAAAGAACGTGAAACTTTGTCCATAAATAGTCTCCAAGAGATTGATAAAATTTACATTGCTCTTATGGGGCATGATTCTGCTGTTCGGCAAATGGCCGACTACTACCTTCCACTCTTAAGATGATACATGTATCGAATGGAGTGATCAAATGGAAAGGTATTGTATTTATTGATACCAGTGCAGTGTCATAATTTATTAATTAATTCTACCATCTCAATGGTTATACAAGACTTTTCAATTATAAGGTTTCATTTGATACAAATATCATCTTGAGTACCTACAGTATATTCTTGAAAGTAAATTGGACCGTCTTCACACTGCTTTAAACTTACTCTTTAGTTATCCACTCATTCCATATCGTGGTGTGATGCTAGATTCTGACTTTATTTCAAAAACTCCTCTTCTCTTTGTTATTAGGGCTAACTTAATTTAAAGGATAATTTGATTAATTATTATTGAAACTCCTGTTATCTCCCAGAAATCTTTTTTCAAATGTATATTTTGTGTCATTTTAATGGAATGTAAAATGTAATATTGTAAATTTTGTACAGGACCCTAACAGACCTCACCATCGTTGGATGTTGGATCATACCGAGAATATGACTGGAACAAGCGAGCAATATACCCCCTACAGTACGACCCAGCCCAAAATCCAAGCCTGGGTTCCTCCCAAAAAGTAATTCACAGATGAAATCAGTAGACTTTATCAATATTGGGTCATTAGTTAATAAAATGAATGTATGATTGTTGATAATAAATGTTGTGTGATATCTAGTAGATTTTCATTGTATTTGCTTGGGTTTATGTTATTTGCAATGCAGAGGAAACATGTAAAGAAATATACCTGAGTTGAGTTGAAGAATGTGTATGTGGAGTTGTAAAGATTTTATCAAGAAAGAGGAAATAAAAGAAGGTGATTCTGAATTTATTCTGTGGTATGTATTTTTGTATGTCGTTTTCTCTGGTATTCATATGATAGTTATGGGTGTAGACCAGGGGTTCTCAAACTTTTCGGACCTGCGACCCCCCTTCGAGGTCAAATATTTTGACGACCCCCAAATTAAAGACTTATCTTCAGTACAGCTGAAGATGCATTGGTAAAATGTGAAACCTGGTACTGTATGCTTTTATAATAAATTTTTTTGTGAAATTTGACAACATCTTAGTTTTCTTATTATGGAGAGATTTCACAACATCACTCCAATTTCTTGAAATTAGTATTTAGAGTGATATTGAAGCTTTTGAGTATTTTCAATTTTTCACCATCATTATTTAATAATTTAATCGATGATACTCTCTCCCTCTTATAGGAGATGAACATAAAAACAAAATTTAGGAACCGTTTGATTTCTGAAATAGACATTGTTTTATCACACATTGATTCATTCTTATTGAAATTAAGTTGATTGAAATTGAAAACGTTGTGCAATAGGCTACACAATATTGTTTTGAAATAGACTGCAATACTCAAATGAAATTAACAATAATTAATTCAGCTCTAATTAAATAAAATTAATTGATTTGAAAATGAAAAAAAACTGATTTCAAATTACAGTAGTATTATTGGAATTACTTTTCTCCTTACAAGTTCGCGACCCCCCGCCACATGCTCCACGACCCCCCTGGGGGTCGCGACCCACCGTTTGAGAACCCCTGGTGTAGACTGTAGAATGTACGGCTGCTTCATTGATAGCAGATGAAACTCAACACAATAAAACCATGTTTGTTCGACTCAGACGCCAAAAAATGTTATAAACAGTTTCGTTTCATGTGGCGTGTACTGGTCTCATCCACTTGAATGCTAAGCCTGTCCTATTGGTTTGAATTGAAGCAGACTTCTCATCTGGAATTTCTAACGGCATTCGAGAGTTAAAGAAATATTCAAGTGAAAGTTACAATCTTTTTTTCATCAAATGTATTTTCACGTGCTTCATGAAATGTCAAGGTGATAAGGTATTTAGTGGTAGATAATATACTGAATAGTAGACCACTAGAAACAGGGTTTTTATTGAAGCTACAAAATTATTTATTTGAACACGGAGGACTGCTCTACAGAATTATTGATTTGGAAGTAGATGATTCATTGATTTGAGATCTTATTGTGGATTGAAGTGAAACATTCTACATAATGCTTATCAATAAAACTGAAACTTAAATATTTGATGAGTTCATATAGAAAATAAAAATACTTTACTCCTTGAACTCTCTTTTAAAGAGCACCAGAATAGAAGATTGCAATACAGGTTATTTAAAGCACTCAACACATTATCATGTGGTGTCAGATTCTTACTTTATTTCATTTTTAGTGCATTTCATTTGAAAAAATGCACTATTGGTCTTGCCCTGACAATCGAAAATTTACGATGTGATATATTTTTTACACGTTTCCGAGCCCCTAGAACACGAATCTGATGTCCGTTCAAATTCATATATATGTGTACAGATTCTATATATATATATATATATATATATATATATATATATATATATATATATATTTCACAAATAGACAGATTTAAGTGATGGATAGGAAGAAAAACACAAATAAACTTACATTTTAAGGTGAAAATATTTCCTTCTTCAGTTCACAGCAGATCTGCTGTGAACTATATATATATATATATATATATATATATATATAGATATGTTAACACGATAACTCCCGAAGGGATTGTCGGAGAGCGACCAAATTTTGCACAAAAATCATTAGTGCAATTATCTCGGTCAAATTCGTTAACCAGCCAAATTGGTCCAAGGGTAGGGGGTGATATTAGGGGATGAAAATTTTGAAAAATCACTACAAATCGACCAATAACGTGATCGTTTTGAAAATTAGTGTATAATACCCTTATTATTCCCTAAAATTTGAGCCATCAACGAAAAATCCGATCAAAAATGGCGGAGAAAATGGCGAATAACACAATGCCAAAAATTGTTTTTCATGGGTTTTTCGAAAACGGCGCCTTTGAATTCATACTCTGAATAGATCATTATAAGTCATATGAATTATAGTATCATATGAATTATGAGTCATATAATAAGTCATATGAGCCATCATAGAATTGCATTTGAAATGCACTCTTTCCGACCGCCAGCTGCCGGAGCGAATTTCAATTCGTTACTTTTCAATTCGAATATTATTTCTTCATTCAGATTGAAGGCTAGAGATGTATAATTGATCACTTATTTGGTTTCAGTTCTGAGAAAAAAACGAGTTGTGGCTTTAAATACAAAATACTTGTACAATCTATCCTGTTGAATTTAAACTTTCATCATCTTACATTCACTCATTATCACCTTTGTATAAAATACTTGCTATCAAGTCGCAATTGTAACAATAAATTAGTAATAATGGGTTGTAGGGAAGTTATAGCTCGTGCCAAAAATTGGAGCGGTCTCTTCTGTTACAATTCTTATGAGTCATATAATAAGTCATATGAGCCATCATAGAATTGCATTTGAAATGCACTCTTTCCGACCGCCAGCTGCCGGAGCAATACCGGAGTAATTGTACTCTTTCTTGTTACAATTACTGGCTACTAACCAGCTTCTTACTAGCCAGTATAATTGGACCAACATACTTTTACGTTTTACTAGATTATATTCGTAACTCTATTCTCTAGCGTTCTGAGAATAGTACAGTTACGCAGACTATTTGCAGAAAATCAAAGAGACAAATAATAATAATAATCATTTGGAACTTACAAGGAACAGAGGAAATCGTATTTATGTTTGGCACTAGCTTGACACACATAGTGATACTGTCACTACTGTGCACATAGTCTAGCTGGAGGAATAGTAATAATTGTTGCATTACACTCTAACTGATTAACTGCATGTTATTCAGAGGTGTTCTGCATCTTCACTTGGTTGTGAAGACTGGCTTATGGTTGAGAGGATCGACGTGCTAACCACACGTTACCTCTATCCTGGTTGATGATTATTCGCCTGCTGTATTTTCTGTCCGGGCTGGGAGGGCATTCTGGCGGGGTGGGGGTGGCTTCGGCTTGGTCGGTATTGGTTCGGGGGCTGTGGGTTCTTTTGAGAATTTATGGCTATTGGGCCGGTATTGGCCGGGCTGGAGTCGTTTTCCCGTCTTGGTGGGGTGTCTTCTTTGCTTGGATGGACTGTATAGTTTGGTGAATATGAAACAGGCAACCAGCTGGTAGGCCTAGGCCCTTCATAGGGCTGTTGCACCATTGACAAACAAAAACAAACAAAAAAACTAGCTTGACACACATAGCCTACACCCTACAGTACTTAAAATAATATAAAATATTTCTTCAATCCATCCTGTTGAATTTGACACCAGCAATCCTTGTGTACCCCAACGCTGTAAAGGCATAATGGGGAGAGACGAAGAAGAAGAATGACAGTCCTATCGTCACCTTGTGTTTCCTATAGTAGGCAATTGACAAAACGTAGCACAAGTGATAAATTTGTGTTTACTAGCGATTTTGCGATTTGTGATCGCCATTTCTGAGATTTGGGTGACATTTACACAATCACCGCCACTTAACTTTTTCTTTAGAATCTGACTCTCTTCAACTTCCATTAATAAAAAATACAATTTTATGATTCCTTATCCAGTTATAACCCTTTTTGTTAAAAAATAGCGTTTTCTAGCATATTTTTCCAATTATCTCAATAACCGTTGAAGTTACAAGCTTGTAACTGGTTTCATTGAATTCCTCAGTTAATTTTACATAGGAATTGATCATTTTAGAACCTCGATCACTAATGCCTCTAAAAAATTAGAAAAAGTAATATATTTTGAAAAATCTTAATTTTCAGCCATTGTTATCTCGTTATAACAAAGCGTTTTTGGGGGATGGTCCCATGGAACTTTTTTGTCTACTTGGTGTGAGGAATCAGCCTGAGAAGTATTGCACATTCCTCCTGAAACATCCTGTATAGACTATAAACAGTCTCAAATTGAAGATAATTTAGGCATTGTCTCTCCTCTGTTCAGATATTAGAGGTCATCTTTTCAGATTAGAGGAGGGATTGGATGAAAGCTTTAATTTAACCTATTAAAATTCATTAAAAGGTGCTGAGTACTGGATCAGACCACAGAGAAATCAAAATCGAAGCTAAGATTTAGCTTCTCTTTCTCTGTGGTCAGTCATAACATCCGCTTCTGGTTTTTTTTATTTGCCATGCTTTTATTATTTTTATCTGTTTTTTTATGTGTTCGGACAATATTAGTTGTTGTAGTATACTGTACAATAAATTTTAGTAGATAGTGACTGAATGAATGAAACATATGGATTCCATTTCGCTTACCGTAAATGTAAGTTATTATCTGCTGAATAACTCTTTAAATACATGCTACGATTTTTTTTACCAAGCCATTTGAGAGGTACTTTATAAATAATTATACATTTTAGTCTTGAGCTGTGATTGGCTCTTGCGGCCGGCTGTTATGTCGTGCATTGGAAAACGCGATTCACTTCACATTTTCACAATGATGCTATACAACTCTACTCAAATAAAGCGCCAAGAAAATGAACTAACTACACGGCCTTCTGTAGCTCATTGCTATAAACTGCTCATCAGCTCATCAACTATTAATTATTGTCATTTCCATTCAAGTCTATATTGAAGATTTTCTGTAGTTTATCATATTTTTAAATTTATATTATTCTTTTTCAACCATTCAAATCTCATTTGTGAGCATTCTAAAGTTAGACCTATAAAGTGAGATTTCATATTCAAAACTAGTAAAGTTCGGTTCACCAGCAAGCCTCCCATGTGGTCTAGTGGCTAGGATATCTGGCTTTCACCCAGAAGGCCCGGGTTCGATTCCCGGCATGGGAATAAGTTTTTGCTAGATTTTTGTGTAGTGTTTAAATAAATTTAATGGTAAAATAATAGTTATTAGTCTACAGGTAAAATTGTAGAATTTTTTAGAAAATTGAAGAATTTTTAATAAAATAAGAATTATTCTTAATTATTGAATAAAGTGCTCAATCAAGAAGAAAATTACTATCATTTCACTTGCAGTATTTACATAATAATTATTTAAAAAAATATTGTAAATGTGTAGAGCACATTTATATTGGTGATGAGTATACATTTATATAAATTTGAAAGGTAATATTGAATAGTATTTTCTTCTATTCAAAATATAAATCTCAGTGCCCTTTTTGAAATGATTTTTATTTTATCATGTTTTCTTCTGAGCCGAAACATGTCTTATGTCATGATAAATTGAAAGTCATTCCACAAAAGGGTATTGAGATTCATATTTTGAATTATTGAATAGAAAACATTGATAAGTACAGGGCCTTCGCGTGGTTTGTTCGTCCCGAGGCAAGAACAACCACGGCGCCCCCCAAACTATCCCTGCGTTTAAATGTCCACCACCATGCTGTCTGCTACAGTCCACATACCGTACTATAATATATTTATTAGTCCAGTCAAATCCCTCTCATCGCAATTAATTTTCCTTAAATTTGGGACCAATTCCACATTTCTTTGTTCAGTATATTTTTAGCTACAGCGATTTTAGAAAACCCTAACACTCCCAAAAATCCCGTGAAATTGCATATATACCACAAAAAACGAACTGAAAACATTGGGAATGGCTTATATCCCCGTAATTTTGTTCCTGAGACTCTAGGGTGTCATTAACATTGTTTTTCCGACCAAAAATATCATAGGATTCTTGGGGTTGGGCCAAAAGCCCAAATATTTCATATGATATATTTTCCTCATTTTGAACGGTGCGTCGGATTTAATCGTGTTATAACTCATTGCAGCGATATAAATTCATATTCATTATAATGTCAAATTCGGTAAAAAATCACAATTTTCTGGGACAGTACGTTGAAAACTCAAAATTTTCTGGTACAGTGTACTGTACGTTGAAAACTCAAAATTTTCACATTTGAGTTACTCTCAATCGGGAACCTGTGAGCGCAAAAATCTGAAACTTATGAAATGTAGAGAAAATCTTCCTCTTTCAGATGGTTGGTATTTGAATTCCAGGAACCCGTTTGTGTCTTCAAATCTTTTTTCGGGAAGACAGGTTTAATCCAAAGTTTAGCAGCTCTCCTTCTTTGCGGAGCACAGTATCTAAAATTCATCTTCCTCTTAATAATCTTCCCAAGAATTCTAAACATTTGAACCTCTTTGAGCAGTCACTCTCAAGTCCATTTCTTACTCAATCAACTACTTCGTCTATTACACTCATTCAGGCGTCAGGCGAACAAGTATTGAAAATATTTCCTAAATATTATTCAGGAAAAGATTGGAGTACATTCACTATCGCATGTTGTTCAAATCTAAAAATTGGGAAAAATTTACGACGTCGAGCCGCCCCCCAGGCCGCGGCGCCCAAGGCGGCCGCCTCGGTCGCCTCGCCCACGCGACGGCCCTGGATAAGTAGAAAGTAGCCCTAAGAAAAAGTAAATATTATAAGATTGTAGATTGATGTCAATAATTAGCTCATTAGATTGAAAATAATTTCACAGTACAAGACAATAATTCTTCTAATATAACTTTCCTATTTTATTTTTTTAGGCCTATTTATATCCAAACTGAATAATAAATAATTTTTTCACTTCTTTCTATTTCTTTAAAATCTACTATGAGAAAAAAATTGTGTAGGATGTTCAAGTATAGGAAGCGAATATAGAGAGAATCTCTTGACATTCCTGATATAGGTCTAAAAGAATCTCAAGTTATACTTTTCAAAAATTAAATGCATCGACCGGGAATCGAACCCGGGCCGCCCGCGTGGCAGGCGAGCATTCTACCACTGAACCATCGATGCCACATGAACATCTGAGAGTTCAAAGGTGGATTTAAGTTTGAAGGTATATGTTACTTGATGTTTTCTCATGATCTTTTCTAATAACAAATTTAATTTTATTTGAGAATATAATTCAAATTTTCATCTCAATTCTGAATATATTTCGCATTATGAGCGAAAGATTCGATCAATTTGTTCTATTAATTATTTTCATACTACTGCAACTGAGTAACTTCTTTGACAAGGAGTATTACTCTAATTCTAACTGTTATTACTACTCTAATTGTTGAATTATTATCGATTGAATATAAAAAATATACAAAGTATTCAATCATTAAAATAATATAATGTTGGTTACAATAACATTATTAACATAGCCGAACCTTCTAAATTTCACTTTTCCTTTTCTTTGTTTCATATGTTACTATTTCTTCAAATCATTTCAGTTCCTCGGTAGTATAGTGGTCAGTATCCCCGCCTGTCACGCGGGAGACCGGGGTTCGATTCCCCGCCGGGGAGGAAATTTTTTGAACTTTTTTTATCTGCTAATTAAATCCAACTACAGAGAATATTTTTTTCTCAGTGATCTCACCTACCATCCAACCACCTTTGTCACCATCAATGTAGCAATATCAATAATTGCTCAGTGTTCTATATTCTGTAGATAAAAAATACCTTTAAACTACCTTCTTTTTAGACACTATAATATAGGACTAAAATTCCTTGTTAAATTTTGTCCAGATCAATGCAATTATTTCTCTTATATTACTGGTTTTTCAATTTTTTTCGTGTTACTTTTACTTCTAGGAAAAATTATCAAGTCTGCTAATAAAATAAAATTTATTTGATACCGTAGTTAAAATAATAAGTCTGTCAATATTCATTTTAATGTCCATGACACCTGTAATATAAATAGAGAACAAGAAAAATATGATAACTCTGATCCATAACTCATCACGGACATTTAATGCACGAAAATGCAATTTTAAATTAAACAGACATGAAATTACTGTAACGTACCTATCAGTTTGTCATCCAATGGAATGTGGAAACAATATTTTTCAATGAGAACCTGATGAGTGAATCTGAATGGATGTCAATGCAATGCAATTCTATCAGCATTTATTTTATAATTTTTGTAGCTTATTAAATTCAAAATGAGTTTTTTATGCAATCGATTTAAACTGAAATTTTCCTCTCATCATACACTTTCAATAACAGACAATAACGGTGCTTCATATGAAGTAAGTATATTTCCACAGTTTGTAAAATTTGAATAGTCTCCGAATAATCAATTTTCATCTAGGGTTATAATGGGTTTTATTCTTATTTTCTTTGTAAATACAAACAATGATAAGAATATTTTATAAGCTCAGAATGAGTTTCCCATTCGGAGTTTTCTATGAAGCGGAATAAGCCCAGAGGCAGATTTGGGTAGGCAAATGAGATCACTCTTCTGAATCTGGATCTGAACTCTGCATCTTGGTTCAAAATACTCAGATTGATAAACATCAATAGTCCACTGACAGTATCTGGATCGCAACTTGTGGAAGCGGCCATGTAGTGGTCAGGGAAATTCTGTTCAATTATTGTTCCCTGGAAATTAAAATTGAATAAATTTCTCAGAAAGTATATTAAAATATTTCCAAATTTCTGCAAATGAGAAATACAGAAAATTATTGTTCCCTGGAAAATTAAATTAATTTATTTTTCTGAAAGTTCTAATCAGTTTTTTTTCTGGAATAAAAATTTAATTTATTTCTCTGTAGGCCTAAGCATATTAAAATATTACAAAATTTCTGAAAATGAGGTTTTTACAGAAAACAGTGGGATTATATAATGAGGATTACTGAACTGCTGGGTGGTGAAAAACCAAGTTATATTCATTTATTTCAGTAATAAAATAATACACTTCCAATGGAATTGTTTATTAAACAGGCAATTGCCCGAAATTTCCTAAATTCTTGAATTTATATGAATAAAAAAATAGTCCAAAATAAAAATATTTACCATCTAAATAAAAATATTAGGCCTATACACATCATAATCGTTCACTTTAAATAATAATACGATAAAAGTACCTGCTGTGCTAGTCTGCTGTAAAAGGCATAGAACGATAAAACTTTTTTCTCAATAATAATCAAAGTACCCTTTTCAATTATTTTTTGAAAAAGTATTGATATAAAATAATTGAAAAGGGTACTTTGATTATTCTTTAAAAAAAAAACAGTTATAAAAGTAGCCCTAAGATAAAGGAAACGATAGAACTATATAACTACTAGCCGGCAGGCTCGCTTCGCTCGCCTTCTCCGCCTGGACCCCCGGGAGTATAGGCAGTGTAAGTCTGTAAGTCAGTCAAAAAGGCCCGCTTCGCTCGCCTGTTAAACCTCTGTCAGTGTCAGCTGAGACAAGCAGGCTCGCTTCGCTCACCTGCAAATTCCGTTCAGAAGGGATTCGAAATTTATTGAACACATTTCTAGACCTAATTTGGACCTGTTTACTCGATTTCAACATTTTCTGTTAATTTGTTCTCGAAAAATCCAAGAAAAACTCCGAAAATTCCGAAAAATAGTAAAACGCTAATATTACAAGCGTAACCTTGGGAAGTATATTGGACATAGTTTAAAACTTTATTCAATATCTTCCAAATTAGTTCATCTATAATCTCGCTGAACCATTGAATTACAGTTTGGATTTGTCGTATCAAGGTGAAAGATATGCAACCCGCAATACATCTACAATTTTGAAAATTTTATTACTTGCTTAATCTTTAACGGATTTCAAAAATATTTCAACACAACATTTTTAGACCTTATCTGAACCTGCCCACCAAATATCAACATTTTCTACCGATTGGTTTTTGAAAAAATTAAGAAAATGCCAAAAAACTAAAGAAAAACTCAAATATTTAAATTACCCTTGGGAAGTTTCAAAAACCCGTTCTTATTAGGCGTATAGAGGTCCAACTGAACATGTCTGCCAAATTTGAACGAATCCGGTTCGGTAGATTTTTAGTTCTGCTGATGAGTGAATCAGTGCCATTTCGCTTTTATATATAGAGATAACACCTACAACCAGTTTGGTTGAATTGTTGATTAATTCCAAGACTCATATATGGCTGTAATAAGCAAGTTAACCACTCAATGTCTTTCGTCAATAATGTGTTTTACTTTATTTAAAAAATGTGGGCTCCGATCATAATTCGGTCCAGTAGGAGGCGGTTATTATGAGGGGTTCTACTGTACATTCTGAAGCTCGGTGATCGAAAGTTTTATGGTCAGATGAAGATGGTAAAAAAGTGTCAGTGTCAAGAACTATATTCAAAATTTGAATAGCTCAAGGAATTCAAGAAAGTGAATCAGTGGATTCACCGCAACTTGAATTAATTGATTAAATTCATACATGTTGATTCAATTCATACAAGTTATTGACATAAATATTGTGTTATTAAAAATAAAATTCGTAAGAATTTTTCTATGATTATTCAGGAATTTTACCCAATTCCCTTCTGATTTTTCTTTTAGCGTTTGCTCGTTAATGAACTTTGAGAACTCGTCAAAAGGCAGTTGAGACTTTACATAGTTGCTGCCAACACCAGAGCAAGCCAGGGTGAACTCCCATTTGCGATCATCAGACCAGAAAAAGATGTGGCTGAAAAGGTAAGATGAAGTTGCCTATACATTTTTAAAGGTACCGTATACTTTATACAACAAATTTTCACAGGTTAAGATCAATACTTATGAATGAATAATATTCAATTAATAAGTTCAATTATCATTTTACAATGATAATTGAACTCTCCCACCACGGGTGTGACAGCCGTATGGGATATGGGGGACGCGCCAGCGCCACCCCCCAATATTTGAGAAGTCAGCTTTGTGCCCCCAATATCTGAAAAGTAGGTTTTGTCTCCCCCCCCCCGTTAAATAGACATCATATTTTTCTATCAAAATTTGAAAAAATGTTGAACATTTCAAATTTAGAGGAAATCGTTAGAGCCGTTTTCTAAAAACGTTCCACAAACATACATACATTCAGAAATTACTCTCTTAATATAATAGGATATAGGCCTAAATTTTTTTCATCAGTTGATTGATAAGGATTTATGAGAGAGAGAACAGGTTCAGCCCTTATCTTACACTATCACACTCATTTTATTTTATCTTATCTTCTTATATTATCTCTCGTACCGTACTCATATAATTCTTTCTCATTTTAGTAGGTATTTTTTTTGTTACCGTACTTTAATCAATTTTGATTGAGAATCAATTCCAAAATATACAGGTACGATATTACAGCAAGATATTATGAACAGAATATTGTAAAACTAATATACGGTAACTTATAACTAAATTTAAACAAGCCCAAACGTTGATTCAACCAGTAGATCTCCGGTTTGAAGTTTGTAACAAATCCTTCAACTTAGACATATCCTTCTGCTGTGAAGAATCTACACAGGCCTTGAGTCCTCAAGTTTCTTAAATAAGTCAATTTTATTACCTCAAAGCCTGATCGATGTTGGGTCGATTGTTGACATCTTCAAGCATCCATGTTAAAAGGTCATTGGCCTCGCAATTGGTTGTATGCAAAGTCGGTGCCAGAACACTGGGATCTTCCATTAGTATTGAATTGGATCGCCCAAACGGATGAACTCCTCCTGTTAGAATGTAGTGCATCAGTATTCCAGCCACTTGGATATCTGATTGAAGAGTACATATCATCTGAAACCCCCAAAACAAATTTTTTGTTCAATTTCACTTATTGAAAATTACTTGAAAGTTTGAAACTAGTTGTGAGAAAAATAAACTTATTTTAAGGGGTACTTTGATTTTAGTTATTGATTTATTATAGATTTGTTTGTTTGTTTGTCAATGACGCAACAGCCCTATGAAGGGCTACCAGCTGGTTGCCAGTTTCATATTCACCAAACTATAGATTATTATTGATTAGTAACCCTAATACTAAAGAGAACCCTCAAAACAGGTACGATTTCATTAAGATACCGCTGTCAGGAGTGAAGAAGGAGGACAAGTGAAAAATGATAAAGTGTATATAGTCCAATAAATGTCATATTTGGTTTGATGATGGGAATAATTTTACGAAAAACCATTAATAGAGAATAATATAGGCCTACTTTGAGAAATCAATATATATTCGATTTGAAGGTGGTTTCTTAATCCAGGACGAGCTGCTGCTGTGTGCAATATTCACTGGAATATATCACAGTTAATAATGCAGTCAAGATGTTGAGTGCATCGGTGATATATTATCCCAGTGAACATATTCGATTTTTTTTCAAAAATTGAATCCATATAAAGTAGCAGGAGAATATATTAGATAATTATAGTGGTGAAAGAAAGGTCCAAAAATGGGTGATCAAATTGGAATGCAACCCAGTAATCTATATCTATATAAGCGAAATGGCACTGACTGATTCATTCATTCATTCATCAGAACTAAAAATCCACTGAACCGAATGCGTTCAAATTTGGCAGGCATGTTCAGTTGGACGTTTAGACGCGCGCTAAGAACGGATTTTAAAAACTTTTCAGGGATACGCTAAATATTTGAGTTTTTCTATACTTTTTCGGCGTTTTCTCAATTATTTCGAGAACCAATCGGTAGAAAATGTTGATATTTGGTGGGCAGGTTCAGATGAGGTCTAGAAATGTTGTGTTGAAATATTTTTGAAATCCGTTCAAGGTTACGCCAGTAATTAGGTTTTCAAAATTGTAGATGTATTGCGGGTTGCATATCTTCCGCCTTGATTCGACCAATCCTTAGTGTAAATTCAATGGTTCAGCGAGATTATAGATGGAGTAATTAAGAAAACATTGAATCAAGTTTCAAGCAATGTCTGATATACTTCCCAAGGTTACGCTCAATATTAGCGTTTTACTATTTTTTGGAATTCTTCTTAGATTTTCCGAGAACAAATTGGCAGAAAATGTTGAAATTTGGTAAACAGGTCTAGATTAGGTCAATAAATGCTGTGTTCAATAAATTTCGAACCCCTTCTGAACGGAATTTGCAGGCGAGCGAAGCGAGCCTGTTTGACTCAGCTGACACTGGCAGAGGTTTTGCAGGCGAGCGAAGCGAGCCTGTTTGACTCACTTACACTGCCGATACTGGCGGGGGTCCAGGGGGCGGAGCCCCCTGGCTAGGCGGAGAAGGCGAGCGAAGCGAGCCGGCCGGCTAGTAATATATGTATTTGAAATTGAGGGGAAATCGAAGATAAATGTTTATGATAACGTGAAACACATCAAAACCTATCACAACAAATTCACTTTCCTCACAATATCATAGAAATTCCCCCCTATGGTACGCCTCATCACGTTTCTCTGTCATGAATTCTAATCCAATATTGATTAATCTAGACATATTTTTTTAGAAATATGAGAACTTGAATCATACTATTTCTAAAATGTGAGTAAACTGAATATTACTTTCAATGTAATCTTGTAAGTCAAGTAGGTTTCTTGAGCCCACCAAATCATTTCATCCACAAGAGGACTCTTCTGCTTGAACAGAACCTGGAAATAGATGAATTCTTAGATTAGAGTGAGTCATTCATGATGTACCAAACAAATCGATACAGTTCAGCCTATTATTTACAAGATCCCAACAGTAATATTGTGTAGATATATTCTCTTGAAAAAAAAACATTATAGATACTTACTACTTACGTATAGAGACTACTTACTGTACGGTACGGTACTTGTAGATATAACTACTGTAATGATTCCGAGTTTACTAGACGCTCAAATCGATAATAAATTAATGGAATAACAAAAATCATTATTTAATAACCGTGGGAAACTTTATTTTTCCAATTAATTTTATTTGAGATACACATGAAAAATATTCTTGAGCTTTGAGTATGTTTGAATAAAAATTGTAAGGTAATCTACATTGTTTCGAGGGTAGTGGTGATTATGAGAAAAAATATTGAACATAGTTCTCAATATTATTATCAGTATTTACATGTTTCAAAAACCATGATGTTGAAAGCTGATAGAAAATAGAAGTTTATATTTATAAATTAATATAGACTATCAGATTTATATTCCAATAGATATTATATTAATGAAAATACAAGTATTACCTTGTGTAATCCGAAATCAGCTAATCGAACAGTTTGTTTAGAGTCGATGAGAATATTTGTCGGTTTCAAATTACCATGAATTATTGGTGGGGTGCGAGAATGTAGATATTGTAGGCCTTTCATAATCTGAAACGAACATAATTTTAATCTATGATTTTAATTTAAAAATTAATAAACAAACTTTTCAAAAAATTTGATAGATAATTTATTTTGGAAGAAGTAGCAGAAGAACAAAGTATGTGTGATAAGAAGTCCTTGAAATAACGTGACATTATTAATATCATGAATATTATCACTTTATATTGATGGTAATAATTGAAAATATTTTCCGAATTAAATTTAAATGATCTATTCATTCAAATTTCCAATACATTACATTTTAAATGGATATTATGAGCTATTATGATATTGATATATGTGCTATATGAGCTATATAGTTGATAAATTTTTTAATGATGTAGAAGGAATGTTACATTTACCTGGTGCACTACATCCAAACTACGATTTGCTAGATCATTACATTCTTTCAACTCTTTTATAAACTCATCTAAATTTTTCTCACATAAAGGCATAGCAATCAGAGCATTGAATTCAGTTTCCAAGTAATTAACATAGGGAACTATATTCGGATGATGAAGATTACTCATTTCATTCAACAAACTTTTCAATGTAGAAGTTAACATTTCCATAGTTTTAGTTTTACAACGGATAATTCTTTTCACAGCCAAGGGATATCCTTCTTGGTCAGTTCCTAATTCCACTGTACCGAAATTCCCTCCATCTTTCAACTTGTATTCAGGATAAGTTGAAGAAGCTGCCAATATTAGTTTTCCATTGCACAATACTTCCTTTTCCCTCTCATTCAAATTCATGAAATCGATGATCGAATCCAAGTGATTCTGTGAACAGTACATAGACTTTCTATCCTCTATAAATATTTCCTCATTATCAGGTCTCAAAAATTTATTTTCAAATTTCTCGTTAAATTCAGAAATGTATCCAGATTTAGAAATTCTATTAAAATCTCCCTTTCCGTAAATATCTTCAAGTTTGTATAATTGTTTCGACTGTATATAACTTTCTGTTTGTTTAAATTGTGAATAATCGTTATTAGAAATCCCACCATGATTTATTTCATAGTTTGTAATAAAATTCAAATCATTTTCATTGTACGCTGTATGTGTATACCAATAATCGGATTCAAAATTGTTATGTTTTTCAAACTCTTTATCATCGATTTGAATGATGTTGTTCAAAAATCGATCCTCTTCAAATCTTTCGAATTCTTCATCAGAGTTGAAAATGGTATACAGGTATTTCAAATCCTCACCAATGCCAAGCAGTTGGGGCTCATTAAAAATTCGACATTCCTCAATTTTCTTGTCAAGAGTTCTTGAAAAATTCTCAAGATACTTCTCAACTTTTTCCACAGTTCCACTCAAATTCTTTTTAATTTTGGTTGTTAGTTTCTCTTTTAGGTCATTCCATTTTTGTTTGAATTTTTGTAGATGAGACAGTTCAACTAGTGGAAGACTCACCATTAATTCTAAAAGTCTCGCTTCGTCTCCCTGTGCTTTTGGATATCCGTTTTCAAAATCTTTCCTACATAACGTTTCATACTGATTCATTATGTGTTTGATTTGTTTGTCCAATTTTTCCATCTGCGAATCAAACTCATTTAAAGAGTTTTCTCTTTTCTTCTTTTTGTTTGATAATGTTGAAAATTTGTGTTCTACAAGAATATCTGGCTCAGAATTTTCATTAAAATGAAAGCAAGAACCTTCCTCAAGTTGTTTAGTAGAACTCCCATCTAACTGGGTTTCTGCAGCATTCAATTTGCTATCCAATGTGTTATTCCTACCATCAAAATTTATTTTTTCAGCTTCGTCTCTTTCGGATTGTTGATTAAAAATTTTATGATTATCAACCCCATACAAATCTTTATTTTCCGAAACATAATTAATTTTATAATCTCTTCCATCATAATTCATGTAATAATTTCTAATCATGTTATCATCGATGTAGTCAATGTGATAGCTGTCTTCGAAAATTTGTTGATTCATTGATTCAAATGCATGCTCAGAAATTTGATTGGTGAAGTTCTTCTCATCATTATTACCATACATTTGAGAATTTTTAGCTCCATTATTCAATTCTTCTAGGCGAATATCATTGTGAGAGCAATTAGCTTCAACATTGTCCTCGAATGATGGAAAATCTTGTGTTAATCGGCTTATTTCTTGTGGAATAATTAGATTTTTCTCATTGTAATAAATTGGATGTTTGGTTTCACATTCAAATTCAGCTTTATTTCTTATTTCTGTCTTGGTTTTTATATCAGGCTCATGATCTGCCTCACCATGAGCAGTACAATAAGTGAAATTATACTCATCTTCAAATATTGTTGGATTTGTTTCCAATATTTTACCAAAATTCGATTTTTCTGCTTTAGGATTACTATCATCCGCATCTAAACTCCATAAATAATTTGATATAGGATTTTTATATTTTCTTTCATTTTCTTTGACAGAATTTTTCTCTAAAAATGAATGCAATTTTGTTTTTTCATCGAATTCCAATGTATTTGGGAATGGCTCAAGAATTTCAGCTAATGGTTTAGCACCTTCCGAACATTTTTCTTCTAAATGTGTGTCAAATTCAACTGCAAAATTGTTTATAAATAGCTCCGAGCTCTTGTTTTGATTGGAATCTGCCTTTGAGAAACTTGAGTTCGCTTCGATTTTAATACTTTGTTGTAGTACAGAGCTGAATGTCTTCCCATTTTCTATCCAAAAATCATTGGTTGGTCTTTGGTATGGATTGGTATTATTTTTAACCTTCTTGTCAATTTTTTCTATATTCTTGAATTCTGTTTCCTCAGCTTGAATGCATTCTTCCATACAAGATTTTATTCCTGGTTTTTGTAATAGTTGTGGTTTTCTACAATCCGAATTTTTCCTTGACATAAAAAGTTCGGTAAGGTTCGTGTAACCTTCAGTAGTTTTCGAACCTTTGATATTATTATGCTGCTTTAATTCTTCGATTTTCTTAAAAATTGATTGTTCATTAATATTTTCAACTTTATTTTCTAGACTGTAGCTGTCACATAGAAAATCTGTGGAACTTGGACTGTCAGGTCTTGAGTTAGAAATTGTACTACAATTGCCATCCAATTCATTCTTCGATAGATTTACTCCCAATTTGTGAAAACTCTCGATATTCTGAACAATCAGTTTTCCAGATTCGAGGCTTCGTAACAGTTTTGAAAAGTCTCTGACACTTTGTTTTAAAAGATTTTTGTGAATATCGTCGGCTAAAATTTTGAAGGACTTGTCCTTGAATAAGTTACACTTTTGATAAATGGGACTCAAGTTTTTGAAATTGTTTTGTAGCCATATTTTTCCAGAAAGTCCACGTGACGTACAGACTGATATCAATGGTAGCAAAGTCGCTTTTATGATACTCTCTTTCATTGTTGTTTGATCATGCCTGAAATTAATTGACGATCTTCATTTTGAATTGATCCAAATTTTTTAAATCTTACTCGTATCTGACAGATTTCAACTGAGCGTTATTTCTAGCTGTTAGAGTAAAGAATATAAGTAGTATAGAATAGAAGGAAACCTATCTATTTCTCAGTCGTGATTTAGCTGGTTTATCTACTAACTTATGATATAGTAATCAAGTTAATGAGGTTCTCGGCAGGTTCTATTTTTGAATTTTGAGATTTGGAAAAATACCTGAAAATACTAGGCACCTGTGCAAAACATCCAAATCAAGGCTTAATAGAATGTGGGAAACATTTATGTAAAAAATACCTCTTTAAAATTCTGAGACATGCTTCTGGAAGTCCAGTTCCGACGAAACTTGTTGCTACTTGCGCTGGTAGGAATTCATTAGTACAGCATTGACAATCCCTCACCAATTCTAGAATAACTGACATTAAAGCTTTCAAGTAATCCACGTCTTCAATATGTTTCTCTATTGCCTGAAAAAGTCAAACAAACTTTTGAACTCTGTTGAAAAAATGACTCAATAAATGATTGTATCTGAATCATAAATACGTCAGTAACTATCAATAACCAAGTAGAAAACTATAAGAATCGGTTGCTTAAAAAGTCTTCCTATTCTGTGGATGAATTGCTGCCGGAGTAATTTATTATTGTTCACTTTGACATTAATTCAACCCTGGCACTTGCAAATGGGTACTTTTGACTGATTAAATTCTTCTATTAAGTTTATTATTTATGTTTGTATTAAGAGTAATTTTATCATTTTGATATGTATTGAGAACCTTTCCAAAATTATTATTTTTTACTCGACCTCTTGAACTGGCAACTATAAATAACGAAGTAAAAAATAAGTATCTAAAATAATTGATAAGTGATAAATAAAATTGCTTGATGAAATTGATAATATTGAAAGGATAATAATTCACCTCATGAATCCTCCCGAAGATTTGCAACTGAAACAATAGCAAGAGTCCATCTTTGTTGAATCGTACAAGAAATGTCATCAGAGGCACTATTACTTTTCTGATAGTGCTGGAGAAATCCTCACTCGGTGGAAAAACTAGCAAATCAAGTCTCCTCTTCAGGTATAATTCCTCAGATACCATCATTGGTGTGAGAATACTGAATTCTTCTGCCAGTTTATCATTGAGTTTATAGGAGACCTCTGCATGTTTGGGCAACATGAAAGCTATTGCATAACATACTGCTGTACAACCTCTCTGTGGAATTGGAAAATACGGTACCTATATTAGTATTGAAAGAAATAGGTAGCCTAGTTATTTGTTATTCAAGAATTTTATTGGAATTTAGGTTTTGATGAAACTTATAAGAGATTCTGAAGAGTCTCAAAGAGAGCATCACCTGATTTACTTGAATTATAGGCTGATAAAATTTATAATTGAAGTGTAAATAGAGTTTTCTAGAACAATCAGAATTTTTTAACGATCATCTTTGCATATTTGATTGAAGAAAATTGAGTAGTCCTACAGAAGTGTAGTGAGCAATTCTAGTAATGTTATAATGTCGGATACAACAAACTTTTTGTGGTTAAATTTAAATAGGAGATATTTCCACTTACATTTCAATTCTATTCTATACTAGCCGGCAGGCTCGCTTCGCTCGCCTTCTCCGCCTAGCCAGGGGGCTCCGCCCCCTGGACCCCCGACAGTATAGGCAGTGTGAGTGAGTCAAACAGGCTCGCTTCACTCGCCTGCAAATTCCGTTCAGAAGGGATTCGAAATTTATTTCAGCATTTCTATACCTGATCTGGACCTGTTCACCTTATTTCAACATTTTCTGCCAATTTGTTCTAGAAAAATCTAAAAAAAACTCCGAAAATTCCAAAAAAATAGTAAAATGCTAATATTAAGCGTAACCTTGGGAAGTATATCGGAAGTATAAATAGTTTGAAACTTGATTCAATGATTCAAACTTGATCTTCCAAATTAGTTCATCTAAAATCTCGCTGAACCATTGAATTTACAGTTAGGATTGGTCGTATCAAGGCGGAAGATATGCAACCCGCAACACATCTACAATTTTGAAAACCTGATTACTGGCGTAATCTTGAACGGATTGCAAAAATATTTTAACACAACATTTCTAGACCTTATCTGAACCTGCCCACCAAATATCAACATTTTCTACCGATTGGTTCTTGAAAAAATGAAGAAAACGTTGAAAAACTATAGAAAAACTAAAATATTTGGCGTATCCATGAAAAGTTTTTAAAATCCGTTCTTAGCGCGCGTCTAAACGTCCAACTGAACATGCCTGCCAAATTTGAACGCATTCGGTTCAGTGGATTTTTAGTTCTGGTGATGAATGAATGAATCAGTCAGTGCCATTTCGCTTTTATATAAAATAGAGATTAATAAGTACCTAGTATTGTGTAGGCAGCATCTCTAATATTTCAAGTACCTATAGTTGAAAATGGAATCTTTAAAAATGAGAAAGATCAAATTAAAAGATTAAGAAATAGTGGATTCTCTTTCATTTTTTCAACCTTTACTCTTGGATATTGTTGGGCTATAAATCTCCGTTTCGCACTACATCATATTCACTAATTTAAATTGTACTAGGGGCGCGATTCCCAATCCATCAAACAATGTTCCATCATATCCAACTCGACTGACTTCAAATCTCTTCAACTCGATTACCCACACAAATAATAAACTTATATGCTTGGGCCCATGGGCGTATCCAGGCAGGGGCAGGGGGGGCAGCTGCTAGAAGTTGACATTATTAGGCAGGGGGGGCAGCTGCTTAGAAGTTGACAGAAGTTTTTGTTATTTAAAAAATAGATCCACAGCTAAAGTAAATAAAATAAAATTGAATAAATATCATGAATTGAAATAATATATTACTATTATCATTAAATTTAATAAGTTTAGAACTTAATTTCGAAGATTAAGAAGTCATTGACATTGGGCTCAAAACTTCCATTTCAGTCTCCAATCGAATTCTATCAGATCATTGATAATTCCTCATCTTGACTCTCCAAACATTCATTGGAAGTCAGATTTTCAAATGAGAATACTCTTGCTTTCTCTCTGACACTTCTCCATCCTTTATAGTACATAGGGTTAGCCAGTTTAACGGAAAGATTCGAATAGGCTAAGTCACCAATTCTTCGAGAAAATCAACTTTTATACACTTTTTCTCTACTCTGTTTGGCGACAAACTCCTAATGTCCCATGAGCGTATGCAGACAGGGGCAGGGGGGCAGTTACAGATAATTTTTTTTTGCTATTTTCAACTAAATTATAAAGATTTTGAAATCAGAGACTTACAGAAGTTATCTTCCATCTGAATATCCAATTCACCAATTGAATACCGTACTGGAGAAGTTAAATGATAATTCCTTATATGACTTTTAATCAGTCATTGGAAGTCATATTTTCAAATGAGAATACTCTTGAGAATTCTCCATCCTTTAAATAAAAAGTAACTCCAGAGAAAAACATTCTGAGTCTTTCATATGAAGTATTATGGGCTAGAATCCATGACTGTGGGATTGGAGCTGTGGTATAATGTATTTGAAAAATTTAAAAATATACGAGTTGAAGGAAATTGAAGTAGCTACACTTTTGGTAAAGACTAATACTATTTCCAATTAGTTTGGAGGCATTCTAAGGCAAAGGTATTCCAAGTGTTTTCCCATCAACCAACAATCCCATCACAGCAACTGGAAATCATTTAGTACTTACCCTCCATTGGGTAAAGATATGGCTCAAGAGCTGAATGGTAGAGGAAAAGTTGACGGGGATGTGCTTAATCAGTATCAATCGTAAATTTTTTAAGGAAAACAAGTACCAGATTGAAAAGTGAGTATTAAATGAGTTCTCAGCAAATCCATCAATACAAGAATAATTGTAGTTTAACCAAATCTATTTAATTTTACCTTGATTGATCTATGAATTTACTGTGGATTTTGTAATAGCAGGAAATGTTTTCAAAACTTTCTTTTGAATGTTGACTCTTCTGCACTCTATATTTTTTAATAATCTCATACACAGCTAAATAGTCATTCTATAAGCTATGTAATACAGTCCAGTAATAAAATGTTCATGAATTATTTGTGTTAAACTAGTTTTTAAGCTATTCACATCCACCCATCAATATAGAAAATAGATGGACTTGAAATTATTTACCCAACAAATAATTTTAATAAATTGTTCTGATTGTATAATAATTAAGAAATTGTTCTTATTTTCTATTTCCATGATAAAATGCGGGGCTTAATTTGTGACGGTACGCCGTACAAGTTCCTCTGAGTACTCGCTACTCCTGTAGTAAATCATTTAAATTTTTTATTTAAAAAAAATGGAAGAATGATGGTAATAATACTTAACTAAAAGCTTAAAAATGAATTTTGAAAAGTCAAATTTTCGTTTTTTTCCGGGGGAGGAGAACCCCCGGACCCCCCTCACCAATTTTCCGCCTTTGAACCAGAACTTTTAATTTTACAAATTAAGCACTGAGTAGATATTTAAAATATATATTGTAACTGAACAATATTATGGCTGACAATACCCCCTTCCCCCCATCCCTCGTCACTAGAGAAAGGGGAAAAGGGGCAACTTTCTTATATTCTGCAGAAAAAAACTTGCTTGCCCCCCCCCCCCTAGAAAAAATCCTGGATACGCCCTCGTGCTTGGCACTGGCGGTTCGTGCCCTTGAAACAGGTGAAGTGCTGCACTGTAAAAGGTACGGACACTTCACCTGTTTCGTGGGCACGAGCCACCAGTGATGCTTGGGCGAAAAATATAGATACGGTATGATTTTTTTTTTTTGTTTACATTCAAATTATTATTTAATTTATTTTCTCACCTTGTCCTCGAGAAGTACATTGGCTTTGGATCTCAAAAGTCGTCTGATAAGGCTCGCATCACCACTGTACCCAGCTATCATTAAGGGAGTGATGCCTCTCTGGTTGATGCAATCAACATTGGCTCCATCCTCAATCAACCGATCAACAATAGTTTCCCATTGCCTTTTTACTGACAAGTGGAGGAGCGTGTAACCTTTCTGTCGAGAAAATGAAAATGGAACTCTTCAATTCTAGATTCCACTACATTTTTTCACACTCTTCTGAAAAGCTATTCTTATGTGGGTCAAGTGGAAGGGGGGACTCTTGTGCCTCAACTTCGCCCACATTTTCAACCACGCACAAGCCTATGAGCTCATGTGGGCTTCACCCCAGAAAAAAACATCACTAATGTAATGTACTAAGTGGAAAAATAAATACAATTATCTATCTAAATTATCTATTTATAGCATCTATCTATCTATCTATCTATCTTATCTGGAATTTAATTATTTGAATGAAATTGGCTTTTCGAATAGATTCTCTGTTGATATTAACAGTCTGAGATTGCTAGTCATCATATTAATCTGAGTTGGAAACATTTTATGACAATTAGTTCATTTTAGAATAAGAATAATAAACTGTCGAATAAAACCATAGACTTGAAGTATCATTAATATTATAAAGCTTGAATAACAGTATTTTCTCAGACAGTTGGGAAATTCGTAAAATTTTCCAAGTCGTGTGATGTGTTACACAAAATATGAATCTTCCTTCATCTCTAAAAAAACTTTATCCGTTATTTTAAAACTTTTTTCGCATATTATAACAACTTGGCCAAATATTGAAATCATAGTTCAATCCAAATGAAATCATACCGGTACTCAAAGTAGGGCTCTTTATGGAGACAGAGCTCTCCATAGAGTCCTAATATCCAAGGCCCCTATATATTCAATAGCCTTAGTCCAAAGAGGAAAGAGCCCTTTATAGAGCCTTATACTAGCACTACGTCCTTACTATTTGAATTTGAAGCCTACCTTGTTAGCGTGATTGATTACTTCCTTGAAACCGCTCGAAAACCTTGAAATTGTATTCAAAAGATCAAGAAACGCGTCCTGATGCCAAAGGTCCGACTGGATAGCCAATAGCATTGCGTTATCGCCTTCTGCATTCACTGCAGCTATGTCTGCTGATCTCTTGATGAGCAAATCGATCATTTCCAAACGCTTGCATTTCACTGCCCACATCAGACAGGTCCAACCGTCCTTTCAAGAGAATTTCAAATGGTTTTTATAATAAATATATTTATTTTTAAAATAATAAACCGGAGAAATAATTTATCATAATGCCTCGGAAAAGAAAAACAATGACATTCACGTATACTACTAGCTGAAAATACTCTTTCCTCTATACATCATCTATTCATTCAATACGTTTTGTATTTAATTCCATTAATTCATTTTTCTACAACTCTGATGGTTGATGGGCTACTATGAGAGAATGTTCACCATGACAGTGAATAGCGCTCGATTTTTTACAAAACATTTTCCCAATTACAGTGAAAAAAGTGGATATTTTCATAGAAAAATTGATATGGGTAGAATTGATATCATACTTGATATGAGATTGATTTCTAATTTCCAATAAATTATTAATGAGTGATGATGCTCAAATGTATTGGAGAGATCGGTGACTAGAATGTCAGATCAAAAATGTAAATAAATATACAATAATATAATAAAATAATACAATAATATAAACAATCTCAATAAAACACAGATTTCTATGTCAATATTAAAAACTGTTCTCAGTATCAGCTACATTATCTCAGATTTCAATTAGCTTATGCCTAATCTATAATATATTTTCAAATTTTATATCATTTGTTTTCACCTTTCCACAACAATTTATCTGACACCCGTGCTTCAAAAGCCTTTTGACAACGGAAAAGTTTCCAATAGCTACAGCTCCTTGCAGTAGGTCAGAGTCATCCTAAAACAATTCAATACGGTACCGTAATATTGTAAGTCCTATCTTCAGAAAGACTTGAGAAATAGATAAGTATTATATGAGAACGTTTTTATACAGCCCTATAAATTAATAGTAATAGTAGTTCTCTTGATAAAGTAGGTAGTGAATAGATTGATGATTATTGTTGCTTTCCCCAAAAAAATACTAATCAACACTTCTTTATAAGAGAAGACAACATATTTCACAGTTAATATTTCAAGTCAGCTATTTTTTTAGGGAGCCATTTTACTCCTGAAGAGGAGCTTCATCAGCCTTGATTTCAATTATTTATTGTGAAAGATAGTGTCTTCTTATGAAAAATGAATAGATACAGGAATTTTTTATTCAAGTAAATACCTTTGTCATAAATTTGAGTAGTTGTGAAATTGATATTCATAATAGGTATTTATCCTATTTATTCATTAATAGGTAGTTATTCATAATAAATGAAAAGACAAGAATCACCAGAGATTGATAGTGGTGTAACAACCGAAACCGGTATCTCGATTTTCTAATAAATCAGTGGTTTGACAAAATCTTGTCTTTTCATTGATTCTGACATAAATCTAGAATCAGTACTTTGGCTTTTCAAATATTATCGATTTCATAACTTCGAAATTCATTGAACCGAAACTTGCTCTACAGGCTTAATTTCATCGAAGATTGATTTCAGTTTTAATTTACTTTTAGTGAAGATCATTAAATGCAGTTTTGATGTTATGATTGAGAAAAATGGGTAACTCTACTAAACTATTTTGATATATTTATAAATTTCATCCAACCTCTACTTGTATTTAAAACTCAGGTATAATGGATGTGATTAACAAATATTTACCTGATTTATAATTGAATTTAAATCAGACTATTTCAATTATTAAAATAGTATAAATTCTTATCTTCTAGTTTTTAGAAACAAATTTATGTAATAGGTAACAAATATACGAGTGCTCACCAAAACCTCAGTATCAATAATTATCCTTATTTCTTGCAATTCTTCCTTTTTTAAATACGAAATATAGTTACTTCCTTTTTTGATACGTGATGTCTCTTTTGACACTTCCCCCTCTTTTTTATCACATTCGGCATTTTTTCGGTTTTCTTTCTTTCTCATTCTCTTACTGCCCTTTGTCATTCTTAAAACTCTATTAAATAGTATAAAAATTATGAATAAAACTCTAAAATATTATTTAAAATAGTACAGTACGGTATTGAAAAAGACAAACAACTTGTTGATGGCTTCTGCAATACAAATAATACGCTAGCATCGTCTGATCATCTGTTGGTTTTTCAAATGAGAGTGGTTGTGAAAATCTAGATTAATTTTCTATTCTTAATATTTTTGGTAAATTTATGAATTGGAAGGATTTTTGCGTCTTTTCCAAAATCAAACAAGCAGTGATAAAAATCATATGTGATTGAAGTTCACCAAAAACAAAACTAAACATTAAATTCTGAGAAGGTAACCAATTTTTTGGTATACAACAAGGAACCTCCTTGGTACACAATTAGTTGACATTTTCAAGTGAAATTCCAGTTTTTGACCTTCTTTTCAATGGTGAGAAACGATTTTCATAATTCTTGAGAGGTAAAATTATTTCCAGTGACTCTATATACTGCTTTTGGTTTTCTATGGGGAACAAAAACTTAGGTCTATTCAAAATGAAAAAATCATAATCTTTTTCAAACTAGTATAGCGAATGTGCTCAATGTGATAAAAATGTGCAAGATAATGAAAATTTTTGATCAAACGAAACCAACAAAAAGATCATGGCAATCTCGATTAAAAGGAGCAACTCGAAAAATATTCAAAGCAGTGAAATTCAACAAAACTGTTACTTTATTGATGGACATCATTCATGAGTACGAAATATTTGATGTTGAGTGGAAAAATGTTAATTCAGTATTTGATTTTATGGTTTTGGCTGAAAATTATCCTTTACTTTTCTGTTTATTCAGTCTATGCAATCTTGGTCTTATGTATCTCCATGGTAAAGGCATTATTACAGGTATCTGTTTTTCCCAAAGCTTTAGAGAGTTTTTGTCATGGGGAGATTTATTTACGTTACCTCATTTGTAATTTTGATAACAAATTGACTTGAAGAAACAGATGTCTTGTATAATTTTTGTAAAGTTCGTTTCAGCTTATGTTTAACTATGTCTATGTCTATTATATCCTCTATTGATTGTTTAATTTGAAAAACTAAAGTTATTTTATATTCATATTTCTTAAAATTGTATATGGTAGTTTCTTTCACTTGTAGTTTCTGCTACTGTGCTTTATGCATTCTCTTATAATGATATGGTCTCAGATATATGATGCGGAATTAATAGAGCAATGACTTTTACAGTATTAACCTTTTACATAATCTGAGGAATAATCAATAATTATTCTCGAATTATCATTTTTCCAGCTACCTCTACCATTATTCAACTTCTTAAAAGGTACACTAGTATACACTTAGCTGTATAAAAGTTGGTGAAAATATATGGGGGTTTCAAAAAATTACAATAATTGAAAATAAACAATATTTAATACTCTTTCCAATAGTGTACAGATGTACAATTTCATAGATGCGAAAATCATTGTACTGTAATAATCAACAAAAATAATATGTACAATTGCTTACATATTTAAATGGAATCAAATGCTATGGTAAACATAAACCACAAAAATAAACTTATAGTTGGAACTTATATTGAATCATATTGGAATATATTTGCATACCATAACTGAATTTCCAAATGAACTAATATAATGAGAAATACATTTTTCCTTACATTTTTCAAAAATCATGCTATTTTAATCCAAATATTTAACAAATCAATTATTGTGTTATATATAAAAGATTCCAATTTCAAATAATATGCCCTGAAAACAAATCATAATTTTGACTTATTTATTATTGAGTGACTGAACAAGAGTGAATTATTATATGCTGAATTGTCGAATTAATTAGTAAACATTTAAAACATTTTTAACAAAAAGCAATTTTTTCAATGGAACTAAAACAAACAGATTACATCCATATCTCATCTAGACTATTATATATTTAGAATTGCGGCAGTTTGGCTTGTCTGTGTGCTTGCTACATCCATATCAACAATAAAGACTTTATACTAAGTATTTATTCTAGTTTAATCAGACTGATTCTTGATATTTTTGTATCAGATTTTAAATTATCTGAGCATTCTGAGCAATTTATAGTTTTAACACGTTGAGCATCCATGAAAAACATTTTTTCTCAGAAATGGTTAATCTATCTTCTACGAAAACGCCTCTAAAACAAAACATGGCACAATTTTAAACGGAATTTCATATTCCATAACAACTTATTACAGTTTCAATATCCAATAAATCCTGAATCAAAATTATTTGAAAACCATTTTTAAGATAACTACGAAATCATATCAGTAAAAACTTTGAAGCATTGACATAATAATGTCAAGAAATGAGTGGAAATATGACACAGAATTATACACTGTAATAATATTCAAAATAAAAATCACACCTTAGGCACGATATTTATACATCAATGGAGTGCTTTACTATGACTCCCTTGTAATTTTGGTAGAATAGCTACCAAATGATAATATATTTCAGAAAATACTAGCTATCGCCTATTCGTACCTCATAGGAAATGTAATAAGCTCAATACACTCTGATAAATTAGAATAAGAAAATGGAATACAGTATAGGAAAAAAAATTTTAAATTATTTTGTATTTTACTTGCTAACAATATTGTTTTATGATGTATAATCATAGAATGTTAATGAATGTTTTCAATTTCTAATGCAAAATAGAATATAAACTTGATCTGTTAAACTGATCTAATAGTACTGTACTTGAACAATCATGCGAAATCTTTGATCTGTCACTTGATCTAGCTTCTAAACTTTTCATAATGAACAATGGACGCAAGACTTGTTATTGTGAATATCGTAAGCTATATTTACAAATATATCCATAAAATATTGCTTCCATATACTATCTTCGAATTCAATTTTCAAAAAAATATTAAACTTCTCGAAAAATACAAGATTATTATGATTGCAACCCTAAAATTACGTCTTTCCTCCAAAAATATACACCCATACTCTATATACTCTAGCGTTTTTGAACATAGTATGGTAACGTTTAAAAATTCTAACAAAAATTTCAGTACTGTGTAAGACCTGTCTTACAATATTATAAACAAATAATACATCTTTGGTATTTAATGCACGAATGCACGGTTACCATACAACGAAAATACGTAACCTTTTGGGGAATTAAAGTCCCAGTTGTACAAAATTTGATCTCCAATGAGAGATAGTGCAAAAATGAAGGTGAGTTCTTCTGTTCCTAGCATTTCAACGGCTTATATGTTGTTTGCAAATAGTTTGTATACATCTACTGGACTAAGGAATAGAGTTACCGAATTACGAGTATACTCTAGTCAGCTGGTCAAATTACTGGCTACTCACTAGTTGATTACTAATCAGTTATTGGAACATTCAAGGAGTAGACGAAATCGCCTTTATTTTTAGCACTAGCTATAACAAAATTAATTTGTTATGAGAAATTGAAGATTATCATATTTTCAATGAACAATGTTAATATTATTGTGGAGAATAATTATGTGCAACCGGGATTGAGATTTTAGACTTTACTTCCTCACTGATAAGTCAATCAGACCAGGTTCTGTGCACGTGGGAGGAATGGTAGGTGGTAGATAGGGGATGAGGTGAGGGGGGAGGAAGTACCTATGGTGGGGGGAGGTAAACGACGATGGAGGGGATAAGGAAGATGTAGGAGAAAGTGTTGACGTAAACGAATTTTCTGTCGAGACAGGAATCATGGATCGCGGTAGTAGAAATGGGGGGTAAGGCCACAACGATGGAGGGAAACTGGATACTGGCGGACAGTAGGGTGGGATTAGTGGATAGGGGGGTAACGGTAGATCCATCCATGGCGCGTGGATTTGGTGGTGAGGGGTTGAGAAAGACATTGGTGGTGATGATGAAAATCTGTTCGAGAAATTGTGCCTGTCGTTGCTGTCTTCAGGACAGGACATTAGTGGCATGTTGTTTTTTATGTCTTCGTCTGATAAGGAGCATCTTTCCACTGGTGAGCCAATTGAGGAGATGCCACTGTCCGGCGTAGGAGTCGCAGACAAAGGGGATGATCGTTTCTTCATTTCTGTGAACAAAGAAAGAGGTTGTGTAAGAATGAGGTTTCAATTTGTTTGTTTACTAGGAAGAATTGTGTTCTAGTACCTGTGCAATGATAACGTAAAAGGACGAGTAACCTATTAAGAGGTTAAAAGGACGAGTTTCATGTTCAATAATGAAACAAAAATAATAAATAAAATAAAGTTCTTGGTTTAGGGGAAAATTATTGTACAAATAAAAAACACTAGATGAGTTGTAGTACATTATGAACGAAATTATAGAAATTCGAAGGAAGAGACTAAAGAGAGGAAGGCAGGTTAGAAAAATTTGCTGCCTTGAAGCTGTTCGGCGGATAACAGTACAGTTACCGCGACCTCTAACAGCAAAAAATTGAACTAATCACGTAGTACAGTACAAATATTCGCCACTAGGTTGCAGACACGTTCCAACAGAAAACGTTCATCAGATGTGCTGACTGTTGAAGGCCTACTACTAAAGTATTCATTCCGAGATGAAGAGTTTTTCAAATAAAATTTCCTCATCCTAGAAATGATTATTCTTATATTTTTTCTCTTACCATGAATTTCTTCATCATCCTTGTCCTTTGACGGTTGCAATCTTCTTTTCAATCGCGACTGTCCAGTTTCTCGAAATCCTTTTGCGAACGGGTTGTTATCGATCTTCAATTTCGTTATTCTCTCATTCTGCAAATAAAGAGATTAGATCCAATTAAACTAATGTTGAATTCTCACATCCAATTCCTGTTAGATTAAATTGAGTTGCTAAAAACCGCGAAATTATACCACACCATAGAGAAAGAATTGTGAGATTACAATGTCCTTTCTCTGTTGTTATTCATTTCTCTTACTTTATTAGAATCCTCGGTGTGAGCTTCAATGAAAAATCATATGGAAATGATTTTATATCAAAATTTCATAAAAAACTGGATTCATCCATAAATAGTAATGATTTTAAATAAAATCACACGTTGTTGGTTATCTCTTCCATGCCTGTTGTCATCAGCACTTGGCACTCCTTCGGTACCGTACGTCCGTACCTACAACTCGTTGTATTGAATAGATAGAATTAATATCAACGTAAATAAGGTACGGTACAACGTGCAACGAACGATTAATGAACAATGAGAAACCATAAACTGTAACTTGAAGAGAAATAAAATTACATATTACTAGCACGGAACATTTCTGAATTGTAAAAATATGTGAGGATTATTATTATTTATAAGTTTGTGATAATGTGATAAAGACATAGAACTAATAAAATACCTAAGGCATTCATTTTGTAAGCATACGATCTGATAGGTCACAGCGATAAAGATTGTAAGACAAATTAATAGGTAGTTAATTATTCATTGAAGTACGGTACTAGAAAATATACAAACCTGATAGGCTGTGACGGCAACAAATTCAGTTTCTTTGAATCTGAAAGAGGCAGTTGGACTCCAATGCACGGCAAGCACGTCAGATGCCATCACCAAGTGAATTGTCGGCATGTACTTGTGCATTGACGTTAGAACTATCTGAAATTTCAAAAGAAAATTAATAGAATGATTACCGGAAATGATAGTTTAATATTATCGAGGTTGGATTATCAAGTAATTATAGAACTTTTTCGAAGTGATGCAATATGCAATTACAGTAGTCAAATTATTCCAGTAGTCTTGATCAGTAAGAACAGAATAGATAAAACTAAGTTCTATTCTATGTTATCACTGGTCTAGAACTACTAGTTTAGAACTAAACAACTGCATCTACTGATGTAAAAATCCTCCATTTCTATTTTCTTTAGTACCTATATAAATCCAGCCGTACGATCAAATCAGCTTTCCAACTATATAATAGCTTTATTGGATACAAGATGAGTATTCTTAAAAACTTCTTATTCTACGAAAAATATGCGTAAGTTTATAGATCACTTTTAATGGTGGGGAGTCCTTATCTCTTACGGATAGGTTCCATCTTGCCAATATGTACTTGGCCAAATACTGGTCACCCACTCAAGAGCAGTCCACCGTGTTTGTTACTTAATAATAGAACTATTACTATGAAAATAGTGACAATTATACAAACTGTAAAGTTTAATGACTCCAGCTCGGTCAAGATTGGTTCAAAAATGATAAATTTGGTCTCATTTTTCCATCTTGTCATAATGTCTTCATTTCTCGACCAGACTTTAGCTTAAAAACATTTCATTATCAGTTTGAGTAATTATACAAGGATTTTTATTCAACTTACATTTCCAGAGCGATCCAGCGTGTGATTGGTGAGCTTGACCTTGTTGAAGAGTATGCTCTGCGACATCCAGTGTCGTCCCAGTGCGGGCGAATCGGGGTGGATGTATAGGCGGGAGGAGGGCGGAAGTTGCGGTTCGGCGTTGCCGATCGGCGTCCACTGGGCGCCGTTGAATTTGAACCGTTTGCTGCTGGACAGATTCAGCTCCAGGAGGACAAAGTAGCGCGCTTCCGGGTCGAGACCGCCGGCTTCCAGACGCAAGTAGGGGAACATTCGTCTGTAATCGGTATAAAAGAGTTTGATTTATTCAATTGTTATTCCAATTCATTCATTAATTCACATACACAACGTATATTATGATAACAATGAATTACGTAAATAACAATAACATTATAATAATATCAAATAAATAAATAAATATATATATATATATATATACACGAGTACTGTATATCTAGGTAGCCTAAAATATATATACGAGTATATCTATATAGCCTTCTATAAGAAGGCTATGCAAACAAGTTTAGTTATTCATTTGGTTTAATTTATTTAATATATCATTATTTCACTTTTCGTTTCAAGGATTATATTTTCACTTTAGTTTGGTTAAAACCGTTGAAAAATAAAAAATATAGGCCTACTCATTTATTTTATTTTAATAGGTTTTTGGTTGATTTTGATAAGTTTCCACAATATACTGTATTATTTATGTTTTATGTTATGCTATTATTTATGTCTACAACGATGTACAGAGAAATCTAGTACCAGCACAGAAAGATCATAAGATCTGAGAAGAAAGGATAAAGCTTTAACAGAGTGTTGATCAGGTGGGATGGATAATCTTCAGAGTGTGAGAATTAGAGGGAGAGATTGTGATAAAAAAGAGACAGAGTGAGTGAGAGAGAAAGAGAGTGATTGAGAGGTAGAGGGGGTGGGTGAGTATGTGTCTGTGTGTGAGAGAGAAGATTGTAGAGATAGAGTGATATATTCTCTCTCTCTTGGATCATCTTCAGTTCATGATGAGAGTTAGAAAGAGAAAGAGTAGGATTGAGATTAAAAGAGAGGAAGGGGGAGAGAGAAAGAGAAAGAGAGTGAGGGTGAGAATGCTGATTGACGCTGCTTATTTTGAGTGGCGGCCGGATGAGCTGTGTGATAGGAGCCGGCTGAAGGGCGCGACAGACAAAACAGAAGGCCCGTGTTTGGGTAGGACATTGAAGAAGTGCAAAGAAGGCCCTTTCTGCTTGAAAAGGGCGGTGTTTTTGAAGCGGATCGCCTAGAGGCGCCAGCCGGAAGGGCTCAAAGGGCCTGGTTTGGAGATCATCTCTTCTGAATCTGGTTGACTGCACGGCAAATAGTCGCCTACTAAAAGCCGCCGCCGCCGCAAAAGACGGTAGCTGAGACACCGACCTAACCTAACCTAACCTCTCAATCCGCAGATAAAGGAGAAACACGCCGTGGCGGACCACACCCGTCCATAGTGATAAGCCCTTCCCGATTGCATCCTACTATTATAGGGGTATGGGTGTCTATTATGGGTATCTATATAGCCACACACAGTATTATACAGTGTTAGCCTACCTGTCTTAGGTCAGGTTAGAAGTAGCCATACAAACTAGCCATAAATTTATTTGTTCATAAAATTGAACCAATAATAATTATTGATAAAAACCTTACCTTCTCGATTACATCTAACCATTATGGGGTTATCTAAAATATCCAGTAGCCATACACAGTATTAAATAGTGGTACCTGTCTTAGGTGAGGTGAGAAACAGTCATACTTTACTGAACTTTAATGGTTCATGCAGCTGCCATAGTAGGTACCTGTTCTAGGTTAGCGCAGATTAGAAAAAAATAAACGTGGGCTACGTTACTGACTAGTTAAAAAAGCTTATGCTTTTTAATTTCAAAACTTTTCGTATTTTGAATTTGAACAAATCTATATACATCTGCAGCCTCCATGGAATGTAAGACTGTATAGAAAAAAAATGGGTACCTATTGCAAGCTGAGAAGACACGCAGTTACAACGTTATGTGTATTGTAACGGCGTGTCTTCTCAGTTTCTCAGTTTGCGCGAACTTGCCTGCTTCAGGTCAAGCAAGGAAGCCAAACGATATAGTGATATAGGCACTATATGAATGCAGTTTTAAGTTACGGCAACCCTTGTGTTGTTTTCTTTGTCGGCGATGTGAAAAAAGTGCTTATCTAAAGAGCTGGCTGCACTTGGATGCTGCTAAGCTATTACCTTGGGCACCTTTATAGTTTCCGATAGTGTTGAAGGTGGTAAAGAGCTACCGCTACTTATTGGCTATACTTTGCTAAGTGGGGTAATAAAGACGAGGGTTGAGATAACGTTTAATTTGGGACGGCTCCAGAGGGGATGCTGCATTATAAAAAATAGTGTCTTACGGTAGTGGTTTGAGCTGGTTTCTTGTTAGAAAACACCAGTAGTTGAGGTAGGATGTCGAGAGCTTGATATCGTGATATTATCGCCGATTGACGCCGATCCAACTGTTGCGGGTTCGATTCTTGAAGTAGGCTGGGTATTTTTATTGTGACACTTTTATCGTTAGCCGTGTATCTTATGCTGTTGTCATTGGAAAAGTATTAGTGCTCAAAATAGAATTCCAACTACTACTTTTTTTATTGCGGATGATGCCCACATAAGCATTTTAGCTTGTGTGTGGGTAATGGATGTTGAGTGCTAATAAGGTGATTGATGAGGTGAAAAACAGCCATGCCACTGGGATTCGAACCCAGACCTGCGGCAGTGCTAGCGGACTGAAGGTTGAGACGCCCCAGCCCACTGCACCAACGAGGCCGGCACTTGTAAAAAAGGCGCCAATTTCTAAATACTAGTTCTCACAAAAGAGACTGTTCTGTTCCATAAAGTATTTGGAGTTCTGACAAATAGTGTTATCATTTCAATAAAATTTGTTTGTTGTTTATCCAAAACCATATTAGGTACAATATATAGCTTTAAGTAATATCCATCATATTTTTCATTAGAAGTTGATGAACTAGGACATGGTTACGTACGAGTACGTTGGTTATGGGTATTCGCTCCAACTAGAATTTAATATAATCGCAGTCTTATAAAGTTATAATACACTTCAGTTTTTAGATCAGATTATTTTTCAATGTTTGTTGTTTCATTAGTGCTTCTTGCCAGTGAAATTCTACTTTTAGATCATTTCCAACTAACATCTAGGGTTCAAGTGAAAACGTGATATTGAACTTACGATTACTACATAACATTTTATTACAGTATTAAGTCCCGTACTTTCATTGTTTTGGGGTTATTGCTCATTGTGCCACCAAGGTCGGTGGGGGTTTTCACTATAATATGACAACTGAATGACGTACCGCGCTCGTTTACACATCTGTTCGGACAGTCAACATCAGTCAAGTTCGGGGAGTCAGGGGAATCAGATTTGTAGCACAAAAGTCAAGCCGACAAAGCGGTTTCAGGGCCGCGAAATGGAATAAATGTGTTTACAGTGGGGTAGGGTATGTTTGTCGCAGAAGTGTTTGATCATTGTCAGATGGGGAAAACAGTGTTAGGGGATCGCGGCGAAACCTCTATATTTGATATCCTTTCCTATTCTATCCCAACAATATCTCTATTCCATACCCCAAAGAAGCGTTTAATGAGATTCTGGGGTGGGCTAAGAGCATGAGATTGTATACTTATATTTTCATATTCTATATCTATATCTGAATCGTATTTTGCATCGGGTTGAATGCGTATTTTTTTAATTGTTTATCTGAAATTGAGTGTGTTTACTATAATAGTCTAGTCAAGCTTTTAAGCTAGGTTCGCAACCCCCTACGTTGTAAAATAAACATGCTAACTCTTTGTTTATTTGTGTGAAAAGTTCTCATCTTTCGTGTTTAGTCCCTTTGTACTTCCGGTATGAATTGGCTAAAGTAGTTTCCGAGTGGAAACGGATATGAATGACTGATATTTCGTTTGTTATTTATATTCTTGATTCTGAAATAACATATAATAGTTTTTCCATAGATTGTCTATTATGTGTTGGTAAAGACTTTTATTTTCTGGTTGATAGTTATCTCTTGTTCTTGTAAAATTCTTATATGTGCTTTAATGAATGAATAAATCAATATCAGTATATCAGTCTATGAACTAACGTAATCACATTCAATAGAATGCTCCACAGTCGATTAAAATCAAATCCCAAAACTTATTCTAATTCCTAGATCTTTAGAATGTTGGATAATTCTGAGAACAGAATGCTGCATACAGAATTAATTTTATTTTGAACATTATCACTGAATAAAAACAAAAATTTTACTTAATTTACTGATTGAGCGAGGTGAAAGTAGGTATGTGAATAAATCTGTATTTTAAAAATTTTAAGAACTAGATCTGAATTTATGAAACCGAAATTTTGAGAAATGAGAAGTTGACCACACCACGTTCAAAGACAATCTTATATTTTTTATCTACATTTTTTGTTTCTCGATTCGAATTCTCCTTCTGTGGTCTTGTACTTATCTACATTTCATCTATTTTTATTTGTGTTTTACTTCGGCATTTCTTCTATCGGTCGTTGAAAATCATCACATCTATCTATCCTATTAGACCTTCCTTTCTACACTGGAGACAAAATCTCATTCGCCAAAGTTATGGTGATTAAAACAGGCTGCTAAAATGTTTCCAATTTGCTTCTTATCTTTCTTCTCTTTTTTCCTCTCTTGAGGGACAAGTGGCGCCACTCGCGCACCCTCTGTTCTTTGTCTCTGTCTGTCATTCATTTACACTGAGTTGCCAGTGTAGATTAGAGGAGAGGTGGCGCATTAATGGATTTGCTATGGCAGGAGTCAACTTAAATATAGGAGGGATGGTGTGAGTGTGTGAGGGGAAAAGATAAGAGAAAGAGACGGGGTATGAGGAGAAGAAGACTATAAGAAGAGGATAAGGAGAAGATAGTGGGGAAGGGAAGAATGATTAGAGAAGAGGGAGTGGAAGATGACAGAAGAAGAGTGACAAGATAGGAGAAGCGAGAAAAAAGTGAAGAAGTGGGAACGGAAAACTTGAGGATGAGAAGACCAAAGAGAAAAAGATTAGAGAAAAGCAGGAGTACCAAGGAAGAAGAGAAAAAGAGAGAGGAAGGAAAGAAGAGAAGAATATTGTGTGAATAGGGCGAGAAGTAAAATTAATAAAGATGGTTAAAAATGATGAGAAACTATGGTTGTGATGGAAGAAGCAATGGATTAAGGCAAGATAAATGAATGAAGAAAGGTATCGTGAAAAACTGGTAGGAAATAGTGATTAAAAATACTGTAGAATATCATGGAACGGTAACATAAGTAAAGGAAAGATGAGATTTTGTGAGGAGGAGAATGATTACTGGGGAAGAAAAGACTTCAAAGAAATAAATGAAACAAATAATAGGGAATTAAGGAAATGAGGGAAGATAAGATGAGAGAAGAAACGCAATGTATAGAATAAAATAGGGGAAAATTAAACATAGAAGTATGTAGAATAAGAAATAGAAATGTTTGATAAAGGTAGAAAACTGGAAGATTGTGATAGAGGAAAAAGCAGAAGAAAGATAGTCCGAGAGGACAAGGGTAGAGAGATGTTGGAAAACTAAAAATTAAGAGGGAGAAGGCAAATTCAAAAAAAAAAAAATTTCGAGAAGAAGAAAAAGTTACGTGGCTAGACTTTATTACGGGGATAGCGTCAAAAACAAGATTCTATCAATCAGCTGCCGAGAGAAAGACAAAAAGGCTCCTTGTTTGTAAAATAATACAAAGCCGGCGTCAGGCAGAATCAAAGAAGAAGAAGGGGAGGAAAAAGAAGAAGAAGAAGCATGAGGAGGAGAGGAGTGGTAGGATGTTGAGAAAGGTCGGGTCCGAAGTTAAAACAAACAAGAATCATTAGCGTGAAAAGTGCCACGCGGGGTTTTTAAGGGGACTCCGCCCCCTTGGCTCGGCCCTACCCTCGGCAGGAGGTGTAACCGTTTCGAATCGCTGATTGAACAGGAAGATCCTGCTGCTGCTGAAAGTAATGCATCTTCACATCTTGTGCCTTGTTGCTGCAAGATTCAGACGGAAGATAAGATAGAGGAAAAGGAAAATAGAAGAAAAAAAGAAGGAAGAGAAGAAAATTGTGGAATGTGAGAAAGAAAGAGAAAATCGGTGTCTCATTAGATTTTATTTTGTAGTGGAAAAATGTTTTCGGTGATTTTACATATCAAATTACTAATACAGTATAGAGTTTAGTTCAATTTTCAGTAATATTTTATTTGGAAACTGTGTTTGTTTCACAGCTTGCAAATTATATTAACGTTTTTAAACTTTTCGAAAGTTATATTACTCGAGGCATAAGGACTCAAAAGTCTGGGAAATACACTTGCTATTTAATGAAATGGTACCTCCACCTATAGTTCATCTATGATTGTAAGTGAATTATAGTCTGTCCGGGAAACAATGAAGGAAACATATTGATCTACAATTTGAGACCAAATTTATAATTTATGAACCAGTATTGACCGAGCTGGAGTCAAATTCCAATCTTGCCAGAATGTCTTCTTTACTTGGACAAACTAAATTAATAACTAAAGAAATATTGATCTGGTTTCAATACTCGAAGACGTCCTAATTAATTATTATTTTCTTTGATTAACTTGGTACAATATTTCTGGCAATAGATTTTGTCTTTTAGTTGGATACTGTACAGCCACACCCAGTATACTTCAAAGTACAAACTAGCCTGTCTTGCTGGAAATCATTCATTTCATTCTCCAGTTCAATTATTCAATAATTACTCGAAACACTAAAATCTCATTACTGGAACTACGCTATTTGATTGTCATAATTGATAGATAATGAATGGCCTGTAAAGTAAGAAATGTAGACAGAGAATATTAAATAAGATGATTTTTTCTATTCTCTTTATTAGAATCAGCTTGTGTCAGTGTATAAACTAATAAAATCAGTAAAGTCATTCACTCCTTGATAATCTCACAATTGTGCAAATATTCACGATTACGTACTGTAAACAAGAATTCCGTGCTCTCTATTCAAATCTTATTTGCAAATAAAGTACGAATATATTATTATTATTAGAGCCTTGACCATGATCGTTCATTTCCTTGGTCTGTTGATGGTGATTAGTTCAGTGAACTCTATTGTTTGTATTTTGCTGTAATTTCTCCAGAAAGTGTAACAGGAACTTGTTATTTGTTTACTGAGTTATGTTTGTGTAATAACATTCACAAATGAGCATTGTAAGCAAGTTGAGAATTATCTTTTCTAATTCATACTCTTTCCTAAACAGAAAAAATTCCTATCAATTTCCTGTCTTTAACATAGAATATTTTAGGAGTCTTTTCAGACGTATAATTTTATCGGATAATTTTCAAAATGATTCAATAATGAGTAGATTAATCACGAATATAAAACTAAACTATAATATAGGCTTCAAATGATTTGGAAGTATACTTTATCCAAGTAGTATATTTTATTAGATTTTTTGTTATTAACTCACACTGTAGAATCTGAATTTATTATCGCAGACAAAACGATTTTTATATTCGATGTGATAGTAGAGCTTAGTACTTGATTATTAACAAAGAAATCTAGATTGGTAGAAAAAATTGCCAAGAATTGCCAAGTTTTTTTAATTATAAAAATCATACAACTTTATCTAGAAGATTAAATCATTAAAAAACTTCTATGAATGCAACTATACTAAATCAAATGAAACTTCATGCTGGACAAAGGTTTAAGGAATCATACAAGAAAACCTGGTCAAAGTTATTCCTAACAATTTTGAGAAACTCATTTCAAGCAAGCAGGGCACTATGAATTATAAAACTTATACGATTTTTTGCTCCAAAACAAGATCAACAGAGTATAGAATCTGCTATATGAGTTGATAACTCTTCGCTGTCAACTCTGATGTAAACGTAGAATCTGAATTTATTTGTTTTTGTTTTAAACGTAGCTCTACATTTGTTTTTTTAGATATGGCCGAATGTGTATGTGTAAGCAAATTTATAAAAAATAGAGAAAATCTAGCACAATAATTATTGTATTATAGCACACTTATTTAGCAAGGGTTATATTATTAGCACATTTTATAGATTTTGTTGCAATTTTTAGAATTTCAGCACAATAATCATTGAAAAAAAACTAGGTGAAACCTATCAGGCACTCCCTGAATCCTTACTTCCGGCTGAATTATTCGTAAAAACTTCTGTCCAGCGTAAAGTTCCTATTGAGTCTTTGGTAAAGAAAACCAGAAGTGTGTGATACGAACTCGGACCCACAGAGAATTATCACGCTGAAACGAAACGGCGCCTCTACCATAAACGGTCTAGACACCTCACAGAAAACAGATATAGTTTGTCCAAGCAAAGAAGGCCCTCTGGCAAGATGAGAAAATTACTCCAGCTCGGTCAATATTCGTTCAAGAATTATAAATTTGGTCTCAAATTGTAGAGAGAAATGTTTATTCCAATTTGAGACCAAATCAATATTTTTCTAACCAATATTGACCGAGCTGGAGTCATTTTCTCATCTTGCCAGAGGGTCTTCTTTGCTTGGACAGACTATAGCCACTGACACCATCCACTTTCAACTGAAGTGTGAATATTTACACGAAAATGGAAACGAACGAAAAGAAAAAGAGGAAAACAATGCAAGCACTTTCCTCGATAATGACGGACAATGGACTGGGTAGGGTTTGTATAGAAATACTGGGTTGAAACTCATTGATACGAGACATAGTTTCCATTTACGTTTCTGATAAGAGTGGAGTAAAAATATTGAATGAAATAGAAGGTGGGTGTAAGTGGTAGAAAAGGCGAGACAGAGAGAAAAAGAGAGAGAAAGATAGAGAGTGAGTGTGTGTGTGTGTTATAGATTGCATTCATTCAAGTGAAGAAGAGTGTAAGTGACTTTCAAGATTTTTTATAAGCCTACTTTATTTCCACATTTTCGCATGTATTGGACCAACATTGACTAAAAATTTTACAAAATATAGAACTATTAAAACAAAAAACATAGTTAAAACGAAAATAACGTAGAAAAAGTTTTCTTCAGGCACCACCAGCTAATAAATTTTTTCCGATACTTTAGTCATATAGTTAATAAATCAAAATAACCATGATTTCGATAGTTACTGCTCGTAATCGTAATTATTATTGGAGTAATTATTTATTTTTTTTAAATTATAGCCTATATCTCATAAATATACAATATTATAAACGTGATAACGATTGCTAGTTCAAAAATGACTGTATAATTTTAAGATAGTAATGCACATTTTTAAAATGTAATAAAAGAATTCTGTAATAGACGGAAATTATGGAAAGAGATAATTAGAGATATTATAGATATTCTAGAAGGGAGAGGGGAAAAGAGTAAGAGAGAGATAGAGATAGAGAGAGTGTGTGTGTGTGAGCGAGAAAGACATAGAGAGAGACAGAGGGAGAGAGAGATTGTGATAGTGAGGGTGGTAGGTTTTAAGAGTGACGGATGATAGGAGTGAGGCGCCTACATTGACATCATACAAATGTTCTTTCTTGTCTTGTTACGTGGGGATCTGCCACTCATCAGCACTGAACTCACTCTCTGAATCCACTACAAGGAAGGGTTTCCACCCTCATGGTCACCAAACTATGGTTTCCGTCCCCATAGCATCTATAGATGAGGCGGAGAGAGGACAGTTAGATACATTTTTTGATACAGATGTGATTCAGATTGTGATTTAGATGTGATACAGATTTGATTCAGATGTGATACATTAAAAAAATCAAATTGAACCCAAAGAGTGTAGAATGGCCTAATATGTCAAAGGTCCTATCTAGGCAATGAGATTTGTGAATGACTTGATGATTAAATTTTGTAAGAAAATAGTGTAGAACTAACTCACAATCTAATAATTGATTCATTCAATACTTCAACCACTTACAATTTCTACGATGAAATATATATTAATACGATATTATAAATTATTAATACGATAAATATAAATATCTTGAAATATTCCACGATAAATTTCTATATAAAATATAAAGATGAAATAAACCCGCAATGAATAAGGTAATGCTACCAAGATAAATGAATGAAGCTAATTTGTAATAACGTTTATTATGCTCAATGATATCTAGAGAGCCCCATTGGTTAGTACAGAGGATTTCTTCTGAATTATAAGAATAAATTATGAAATAATAGAGTGAACTGTCGAGTTGAGTAGTTCTATTCTCTCTGGTCCTCCGATTAAGTTTCATAGGAGTATGAACTCAAAGTACTTATGATTAATTATTGAGAGCTCTAGTGTGAGTAGAATGTAAAGCACAGATGATTTTATATTTCGGAACATAAATAATAAAGAGACCCACCCTCTCATAATAACATCAACAATGGCCTCAAGAATATCAACAAGACAGAAATCAACGTCGAAAATAAAATTAGAAATATATCCATTGCCTTGATTTATATCAATTAATTCAGCTATGTTTTTCTTTATTATGTTTCAAATTCTATCAGAACATTCAATTTTGATTGAACTATTTCGTGAAAACGTTATAATGATAGGATCGAAAGGAATCATGAGCCCGAAAGTAATGTATTATAATCAACTGTTTATAGATAAGAACTTGTTCGGCTAATTTTACGCCTCTCGTAACCAGCGATAATAGAATATGAGTCTTCTATATTCTATTCCCTCTGCTCGTAACCGGCCCTTGAGTAACTTTTGTGTGACAAGAATCAATACACAGCTCAATTACCAAAAGATCTCATAATTTTTTAATTCGACACCTTTTGTGATTCTCACAGCCAATATTTATTTGGCCCTCAGAGCAACTATTCTTCGATTAAACCTGATTAAATATTCCCCACTTTAGTTAGTTATTTTTAGTCTCCGAACTTTACAAAATCATTTCTCCATACTTATTTTTAAAGCTGGTTGATCAGATAACGTTTACCAAGGCTCAGCTCCATGTATTTTCAGATAATTCATAATTTAGAGATAGCTAACTTCTTTCAGTTTTCAAATCACTTATTGAAGACATAAAACTTTATCAATCTCTCAAAAACATTGTTAATTCAATACATAAGGTGGTTCTTGCCATCCATGGATGATGAATCTTTAGTGAGGTCTTGATTGAATTTTTATTGTAGGATCATTAGTTATGGTATATTTTTCGTATTGAAAATTGAAAGAACTCTAACAATACATGTTACTTTTTACCAACGGTACATTACTGGGCTTTTTAAAAATACTTGTAGCAAAACAATAATTTTGTACTCTACAATAATGCGAATGAAGATTTTAACTTGGTAACATTCAATTCAATAGAATAATACAGAGCTTGAAAATTTTCTAGGATTGTATTTATATGAATTATGAGAAACCCACTTTGAATGAATGAATTTTTTCCGTAGTATATTATCTGAGCATAACATTATTTGAAAATAGACTACATTATGTAGTCTACAATGTGCTTGTCTAATATTTTGAAATAAAATGATAAATTTATTCGTCAAATAATAGTCTGGCATAAATTCAATATAATGTACAGTATAGTGTATACTGTATAAGGCTTTCATGTTTGAGAGCTACCCATTAGGGTATGTTCCACTCGCCTTGGTCACATTCTGGTCAGTGGTCACCCATTCGAAAGCAGTCCATAGTGTTTGGGACTTTACATCACAATCACCCTGTGATTTGTAACAACCCTGATAATTTTTAACAAAAATTATTATTGGTGAATGAATGAAAAAGAATGTTTTATGTTCAAATTTAGAATATAGAAGTTATTTTTAACCTGCAAGGGTCCTATTACAAAAAATCCTTTTACGTTTGAATAATAGTAGATTATCAGCTCATATTGTGATCGGTTCACTAACAATCAGTTCATATTACCAGCAAAAAATACCGTCTAATTTAGGAAAAATATAGCAAGCCAAATGCGTGAAAATGATTACTCGCGAAACAGAACATCTTTGTTCTACGAAAATGAAGACTTTTTAACAATTACTGGCGATTGAACTCTTGCTTACGTAGGCGATTTTCACCTGAAAGTAACCCGCTATTTCCGGTCCTGAATTAAATTTGAATCGCTGATTTGATTAGTGAATGTTGATGACTTATGCGAAATAAGACAAACGCGATTTTATTCCACCTACCACACCATGCCACACATTCACAATTTACGACGGAAATATTCACGGCTCGATCTTGATTCAGCAAACAATACATCCTAGGCTCATCAATGAAATGCAATTTATGAATGAAATTAGTTGCTGCGTTTGTAAATCGCACCGTAGTCCGGTTTTTGCCACGATAATAGTGAGATAGAAATTCAATAACCTTTTATGAGCGTAGAAATTTATGGACTTACAACATTTAAATACATTCAACTTATAATTGGAAATGTAGTCGAGAAGAAGAAAGGTATTAATTTTTAAAACTTAATATTGATTGTATTATTAGCATTGATGATCTGCTACCCAAGGGATTACATTGATACACAATTCAATCATGATACCGTGATTCATTAACACAGTAGTTGATTCTGTAGTTAGTTCAAGTTGTGAAGTTTGATAGTCTATCAAAGCTATCAAAGTGCACCAACTGCTAAAATTTAGAGTTTATTCATTATTTTTTAGATTATTTGTGTTCATTTTCTCTATATGCTTAGACATGGTTATAGAACGATTTAAGTTTTCCTAAATGTTTATTTGGACAAAATTTTAGAATTCTTGAAGAAGTACTTTTTTCATCAACAATTATTATCATTTTAGTGAAATAGTTTATTCATCCCTTTTATCTTGTAGGATGATCAGTATTTTTTTTTGTTGCTAGATTTCGTTGAGCATCAAATCCTTTAATGTATTTTCTGTGAATATTTTTATTCCTATTCCATATATCCATGCTCATTGAGTTCACTCATGAACTCCTTTTATCGTTTAAATCTGGTGATACGATTAATTCCTGATTCTACGGATAAATTTGAATTTATTGAGTTTGTAATACAAAAGAAAAAAATTGAATGAAATGAGAATATCTTTCAGAAGGTGGAGACAGGACTAGAAAGTCCTAACTAACTCCAAAGTTTACTAAATATATACTAAACTTCTTGATCTAGGGAACTCCCAGTATGGTTGTGAAATGTACGCTTTGTGAAAGAATAAGAAATTTCAATACAAGTCCTCAAGAGTGGGTTGTGATAGTCGGCCATTTGCCGAAGAGCAGAATCAAGCCCAATAAGAACAATGTAATTTTGATCTGAGATTGATTTTTTTAAAAGATAATTTGAATTAAGAATTTGAACACTCACCTTCCCGACTTTGTGATAATCATTTCTGTTGTATGTTCATGGAATTGATTCCAAATATCGTTGTTGTGCAGTTTGAGCTCGGCCCCACTCATAGCAGGATTACACATTTGGTCGCACATCTTAGCAGGAAAATCTGAAAAAATAATTTTTTTATGTGGATTTTGGTAGAGGAGTGTTTAAATAATGTGTGAAATGAATATTACTACTCAATTTTTCTCAAAATAGAGAAAAAGCTGTCCATAATGTTTCCAAAAGTAAGTTGAGCTTGAGTATAGGATACGAGGTTCATTATAACTCAATATTGAATGGAATTTATAATCAATATGGTATTTGACAGAAAAAATTTAGATGTTGCAAGAATTGATAAGCTGTTTGTTCAGAATCATTTTTGTTATTATCTTCTGCGTTCCTAAAGAACACCAAATAGAGAGAATGACATAGAAAATACTAATAAAACCCAGAAATTATTATAGAAAATCATGAGTGTAGTTTGGAAAAATTAACGCATAACTTGTCTGTTCTCGTATCTTCAACAAGTTGTGATGTTCTGTTTTGGAACACCTTTCAACAATTAAAAATTTTATCTAATTTATTATTTCCACGCAAAAAATTAGTGTCACACCAAGTTCAAAGTCAAAACTTCCAAATTGTTTCAATGTCAATAATTAGGTTGTGGGAGAATATGTTTTAAATGAGTGTTTGAACGCCTAAAGAATGAGAACAACTTTTTTGTAGAAGTTTATCAGAATATTTGCTCGAACACGTGTTTTGAACACTCAAAACATGCAATTTATAGCTTGCATTTCTAACTTTGCTCCAAAATAGAAATAATTGAGTGGGAGAATGGGTGTCGGCAGAATTTTATTGGAGAAAATTTATAAGCAAAGAAAATTCTTTTTTCTTCAAACAAAATTGAGTTTGAATCTCCAATTTGAAATAATAGATCGGAGATATTCTAGCTACTAGGTAAGGTGTAAATGTACTAGTTTTATCAATATTTGTGTGTTGGTCCTTGTTTGAAGAATCTTTCGAAATTAATACAAATTTCTATTTTTGGAACCATTGAACCCCATTAATGTGCATAAAACTACATAAAATGTGAAAATTGGTATGTTGGAAATGGAAACAGTTACTAATATTGTTCTCATAAATATTAATTTATTGAACACTCTCTATTTATTTTGCTTTGAAAGTTTTTAGTAATTTTAATTTCATAAAATAATTTTGACCAATTAATAATTAGACCAATTGAAACATCCCTACGTGATTACTTCAATGGATTTATCGTTTCAAGAAATTGTTCTATTTCTATGTAATTTTTTACATTCTTGGATTCCTATTCCGACAGGCATGATGATTTCATTAATTACGGTAATTACCTTGCATCAATTGTAAGCCTACCTAATGTTTTCCATCAGGGGAATCTTCGTAATCTAAATTATTAGGTAGGCCCACCTGTACCTAATGTTTTCTATTATGAAAATCTCAATTTGAATAACAGTACGATTTAATATACGAATAGAATAATCAAAATCTCACGTAAAACGGAGCAATTAACTTTCAATAGATCAGATTTCATTACCTTTGTAATTATTACACGTTGACTGAATTAATCTGATATCTTCCCGCTACCTCAATGATTCACCCGAACGTGATGTTTCTTTATTTTTCATGATAAAATCTATACAACAATGCGGTCACCTCAAGTCAGGTATGTAAGGTAATTGTTCTGTTGCATCATTGATAGGTCAATTTGTTTACGCACTTTTATGTACACTTCTGCTAGGTAATAGGAGAATTAATTACGAATTAGGGTGGTGTATTGTTTAATAGATGGAATATTGGCACGGGCAGGAGTATCTATTTTATCGCATTTTTACACGGATTGTGTTGATGGTGTACTATTACAATAGTTATTAGCTTTGATTAATTCAGAATGGGAATAAAGGAATAAGTCTTTCAATAAAAATATTCACCTGATTCATGACTTCCATTAAAAATATTAAATTTCTATTAATTTTTCAATCGACAGTTCTATTTTTTATTTTCCAGCCAGCAAAATGTTAGACAATCGAAGAATCTGAATAGTGAATGAATTTAGCGCTATTGTCTTACCTTATATTATAGTTATTTTTTTGGAATACTATGATTAACTCAATCGTTCTAATCTATTTTCATTGATGTGTTTATTCGTAAATAAAAAGCATTGATATTGTCGAATCACATTTCAGATTTATACAAGGATCGAGATACCGGTTTCTGTTGTAATACTTTTCTATAAAATTTGTAAATCTATAATATTACCCATAATCTATATATCACCATCTCAACTACACAAAAAATGTGTTTTACAAAAAAATCACAAAAAGGTCTTCAGTCTTCATTCATGAATTAATTTTATTTTTCTATATTATCGAAAAATGGGTTATGCTTGAATAATGTCGATTTGAGCTCGATTAATTTTTAGATTAGAGAGATTAATTTTACATTTAATGCATTTCTCTGAAACAAATTTCACTCTAATGTATTATTTAATGTTACTTATTATAATATGTTAAATAATTCTCTGAACAATATTTTCAATGCAAATTTTCATTGATTATTAAAATTGTGAGACTATTCTTACCTCTAATCAAAACCTAGTCCGCACTTTAAAGAAGAGGATAGAAAACGAACGCTTTGTTTCAGTGGTGAGACTTGCTAAGCGTGGATAAGATAACGAATAGATCATGTAAAAAGCTGTCAAATTTCTAGCTGATATTGACTAATTAAGAATCACAGCGACTTCATCCGAATAAGTGAAAATGTAATCTGAAGAAGTGATACTATTATCGCTTGGTTGTGAATAAAATATTCTTACAAAAAGGATACTGTCTTCACTAAATCTAGATTGAACTGCTTGATTATGAAGGATGTAATATGAATTACAAGACACTTATTTCGATAAACTTGCATTTGATTTCAAATAAATAAAACCACAACAAATTTTATAGTATATTTTCAGTTTATTCACTTGATTAAAGAATAATTATTTAGTTCAACTATATATTTATAGTCCAATCGTATTTGACAAATGATCAGAATGATTACAAAACGTGATTTCATAACATTTTTTTAAAAAATCCTCCAATCTAATAAATTTTATTCTCAATCCCCACACAGTTTTTATTAATGAATTGAACATGTATGTTTTTGTAATAAATTGTCATGATTCATATTCTTTCTCCAGCTTCACTATCAAATCATGCGTCATGAACCTGCAAACAACCATTTCAATTATACAGGAAGCTACTTGGTGTTTTAATTTATTAAAAATTGTGATGAAAATTGAAAATGCAATTATTCGTATAAGAAGTTGACTCTCAACTTGATATTTTCATTCTATTAGTTTTTAAACCGTCACAATTATACTCCTTTGTTTGAAAATTGATAGAGACTTTTTACAAATTCATTTACAAAAATTAGTGGGAGGTTTGCTAATATGTGTCTTGATTGCTATGAAGATACTGACTAGTTGTGACAGACATGGAAAATTATCAATAATATACAGGGTATTTCAGGAGGAATGTGCAATACTTCTTAGGATGATTCCTTACACCAAGAAGACAAAAAAGTTCCATGGGACCAACCCCCAAAAACGCTTTGTTACCGAGATAACAATGGCGGAAAATTAAGATTTTTCAAAACATATTAATTTTTCTAATTTTTTAGAGGCTTCACTCAGGTTATAAAATAATCAATTCCTATGTAAAATTAGCTGAGGAATTCAATGGAACCAGTTACAAGTTTGCAACTTCAACGGTTATTGAGATAATTGGAAATATAGGCTATGATAAAAACGCAATTCTTCAACAATAAGTGTTATAACTAAGTAAAGAATCATAAATTTGTATTTTCTATTGATGGAAGTTGAAGAGAGTCGGATTCTGAAGAAAACGTTAAATGGCGGCAATTGTGTAAATCTTACCCAAATCTCAGAAATAGCGATCGAAAATCGAAAAATCGCTACTATACACAAATTTATCACTTGTGCTATATTTTGTCAATTTTTCGATTTTCGATCGCTATTTCTGAGATTTTGGTAAGATCTACACAATCGCCGCCATTTCCGCCATTGTTAACTCGATAACAAAGCGTTTTTGGGGGTTGGTCCCATGGAACTTTTTTGTCTTCTTGGTGTAAGGAATCATCCTGAGAAGTATTGTACATTCCTCCTGAAACATTCTGTATAACTATAAACACAGTTATAGCAATGACGTGTGGGTTATCCAATTAAATTCCGGATCAATAATTTGTCCAAAACAAATTTGAAGAAGAAAGAGTTTATCTGCTAAGAAGCAAACAGAGAACTGCAATATTTACAAAATAAATAGAAACTTGTTCGATTGTTTGTTGAAACAAGGATAGGCCTAATAAAAGTAATAAGTTGTTGAACACGAAACTCGAATTATTTTCAGAAGTCAGTCAATACAAGTTAGTGATCCTGACGCTCCACTGAAATATTGATTTTTTTCTTTCCACGGTTTAGTTCATTTTGTTTATAATAAACAGTCATCAACAATAATTATGATTCATTATACTATTACAGTTATGCTTATTCATCTTCATCACAGTTAATCTAATATTTGCAATGCTAATCACACTTGGCTTTCATGTACTGAAAGGGATACAACAGAATCAAGTGTAACATTTGCAGTCAATTATTTGCATGACCTTTGGACCCCCAAGAACCGTTAGTGAGTGTTTGTGATTTTAAGAAAGGGGTTTATCTCGAAATCTAAATTCAATTTATCAATAATTGGTTTGGATTTCCATCTGTCAGTCGAGTTCAATACACAGGAAGTCGTTTCGCCGCTCTCATATTTATTTAGTCCTCAATGATGTCATCATTGTTTTTCCAACTACCCATCGGGGATATTTTGAAATTCTACGTATCGTCTAACTCCATCTTGAATGTACATATTTGATTGAGAATTTACCTAACAACTTAGTATCCTTGAGGTTCCTATGACTTAAATGTTTAATGTAGATAGTAAATTATGATTAGATTCCAGTTGAGAGCAAGGATTTTGACGATAACCGGACACTTTTTTCGTAGGAGACCTGAATGAGTTTGTCTTACATTGAATACTTATTTGCCTCTATTTTTTAGCCGTCGGCCCCCTATCTCTCATCATCATCCCTCTGACCTCTCTTTTTTCTCTTTACCTAAGTACAAGCCTGAGAGCTTACGCTCAGAAAAAGTATAACTCAATTTGTTTTTTTTTGCAGACAGAAAAGTGATTTAAAATAACGAATTGAATGCAAATATTTTCCCCTAATGAATGAGTTTGTCTTACATTGAATCCTTATTTGCTTCTTCTTTCAGAGATTTGAAAACTTCCACTTTGCTTCAACGTTTTTTAGTTCAGAACAGGATAGAATTCGAAACAATTCTTTACATGGAAAAATGAATCATCGCTTTCTGCAAACGTTTGATAGAATTAGAGCTTTTTTATTTCGTCATTTGTAGTGTTCATTTGAAAAGTAATGCATTAAAGTATTCGAAAATACCAACTTGAATATAATTTAAATATACTGTATTGTATTTTATATTGAAATATGATTAGTAACGATTTTCAAGATCGTGCATATAAGATTAAAAATCAAGAAGTTGTGGTTGGCTGGCGTAGCGGGGTATGATTACGTTATCGCGAAACCCACTTCACAGCAATAATAAGTTCACTATTTCCAATCAGATAATAAAATAAAATCTGTCAACTGCGTTGTGCTGCCTCAGTTTGTGTGTGCTTACATTATAAAAAATCAATACAAATCAATAGTTTTTACAATCACAACGCAAGAGGCACATGGATTACAATTTTCGCGAATTGTCTCAAGTCAGCCGTTTACATGCGTTTAATTTATGTCACTCACGTGCATGATATTCAAATTGTTATTATCATTACATCATTACAGCTACAGAGACTGTATTGTATACTCACGCAGTATACTGATTGTACAGTATTATAGTTAGCTAAAGCCATTGTAGTAACCCAGACAGATGATAACTGTGACTGCAGTTGAAAGCGTTCAACTTTTGAATTTTCAATTGTGAAACTGAAAATTCTCATTCATTATTATTAATATTATTATGAGATTATGTTATGATTATATTATGAAGGGGTGGTCTTAAATGACGATTATTCGCATAAATTAAGCGTAAACCCTCATGGAAAGGCGTCTTGCATATTCCAGTCGAACTGCAGTCAGCCATGAATAAAAATTTCAAGATTATTTATAAGAATGGAAACTTAATTTCATAATACTTGCTGAAGAAAGAAACTTTCGCTTTCTTCAAATCTTCTGAGGTTGATGCCCACATGTACTTTTAAAGATCTGCGGGGGTAAGTAGGAGGGTGATCATGAGACTGCTATGCCGGGACCGACGGCTTAACTAGTTCATTAACGAAAACTAAACAAAACTAATTCCTTCAAAATAACAATGAAAACTAGTCTCCTGTGACATGTAAACGTGGCACTATAATAGGCCTTTATTGAGATTTTTTTGAAACCAGTGTGTGTGAATTATTCAATCCACAATCATATTGCAATGATTTGGTTAATTTTCTATTGAGATATATAGCCTAAGAATACCTAATTATTAATAATTTTTTAGCCAAAGAGCCTATTTTGTGGACCTATAAAGCTTGAGCTTTGGAGTGGAATTAGAAATAGCAAAAAATTTGAAGGGCTTTAAAAACTAGAATCAAACTCCACTTTCTTTTCAAGTCAAACTGTGAGCCTAAGTTCGATATTATTGAATACTTAATTTATTATTATATTTTATTGAATGATCTAAGATAAATTTTTATACCAATAATTTAAAAGCCCAAATGCGTTATAAATATTTCTGCTTCAATCGTGTCTCAAATCTGAAATATGCAAAATGAATAAAACAATATTTATGGGCTAAAATTAATAGAAATTCACAATACCTTAATATCTTCCGATAAAAATCAGTAGTTTCTGTCCTCGAGATGATTCCTGGCACTTGAAACGTTTACACACTCACAACTTTGAAAAGTTTGTGTCGAAAAATGCACCCAACGTTTTTAAATCAACGGAAAACCGCATCCATAGGTGGTTGTAAACTTTTAAAAAATTGATACAAGTTTAACGCGTGAACTGCACAAATATGAAGACCATTTTTAAAGTTTGCTGGTAGTAATTAGCGAAGATTTTTTGAAAACAGATTGTAAAAAGAAGATTAGTAGAGGAAGTTTTGAAGTACGAGAGACCTTGCACTGAACTGTCGCGTGTCTCACTAAACTATCAGTCAACTCTTCAACCTTCCTCGGACTATCCTACCCTACCCCACCCAGTCCACTGTTTCGCCTACTGTCTGGTTTCCTGCGTTCTCATTGGTGGATTTTGTTGACAGAATTTCTCCCTCCACTAGCGTTACCAGCAGCAACTTCTTGCAGGCCTCAACTTGAGTGAGAAGGAGTTATCTCTTTCTCTATTCACCTTTTTTCTAGCAAAAGCAAAACACATCAAACAAACACTCCATTGTATTGTTATCGTATTTGAGCTTCGCTGATTTTTCTATTATTAATGAACAATTAATTGATAATTGAAAAAATTACGCTCATTATTTCCAACACTAGGATTCTCTTGTTAAAAAATGTTTTAAGTTGATTTTATAGACAAGCTGAATTAATAACGATGAATAATTGAAAATTAAATGTCTCTTTTATCTGTAGTAAATAATAATATTAGTTTGAAAACATCAATTGTTTCAGTTCCAGAGGTGTACCGGAGTTTTCAACAATGGAAAACAAGTAATGACAATAATGACATGAAAATTACGACAGATTTTTTACAAATTAATACTGATACCTACTTATTTAAAATAATACTGGACTGTGAGTATGTCATTTTTCAACGAGGTTCTGATTAATGTACATGTATAATTCATTAGGTCAATTCTCAACTTGATGATACAAGTAATAAACAGAAAATAAAAGGGAATAAATCAATGATGATTTTTTTTCTACAACTTGGGAAAGAGCATACCTTTATGAAATTAGCTTGCCAATGCCTGTAGCTAATATGGACATATAATGCCTCTAATAGATGGACAGAATGCAGCTTAAGTTATGAAAAACCTATTACGTTATATTGAATTTACAACAATTTGAAATTTTAGAGTAGTTTTTCAATGAATTTGAGTATAGTAGTCTTTGTTAATATTAATATTATTAACACAATTAGAATTCAGGTATTTAAGTAAGTTCATAATGTCCAGCCTGAGAGAAAAATATGAATGATTTGAAATTTGGAATTTATCGTAACTGACCCCCTTATTCATTAAGTTGTTTTGAGCTGAAGTTAATCTTATCTTATCTTTCCACCTGAGAATCTGACTCAGTATAGATGGCCCGAATTTTGATTCATTCTCACTACTATTGCAGACGTGAGTCGGTGTTGTGATCATAAGAAGTTGACCCAAAGCCAGCCTGAAAATTTCTTGAAATTAAATAATTTTCCATCGTGTTTATAAAATAACTGAGATGAAATAACAGTAGTTTGGAAAATGAATGAAGTAGCATAATAATCAAAGTAGTTTGAAAATCTAGTTTGTCCTCTGAGTAAGTTTTGATCCATCTGAGATGAGTGCTGATCCAGTAAGGGCAGAAGTATTGAGATTTTTTAAATTTTCAAGTGTGTTAAATATTTTTGTTGCTTATGAAAAAGGTTTGAAGAATCTATTTGTCATAATCGGTAATTCTATGTTCCTAGGACTTGATTTCTCATTAGGCCTGGTAGGCCCGGGCCAAGGGCGCAAGCTTCTAAAGGGCATATGAAGCGAGAAGAAAGTAAAAATTCTAGTAATTACTTTACATAGCTTTCAAATAATGATAACAATATCATGATAATAGACAATTCTTATTATGAAGTTTATTAAAACAGACAAACCTCGAATAGAAACTACAAGCCTGCTTTGTAATCACTAGCCTATCAGGAATTAAAGGATTTTATAAAGTCATAAAATGCTAAGACGTAATGGAATAAACCTATCATATGAAATGTTGAAGTGAAATTTCGAATCGAAATTGTTTTTTGATTATGTAAATTGTTCCATGTATCTGAAAAAAATTAAACACGTTTTAACGTTATTTTCAATTCAAATTGTATATTTTGTAGGCTACAAAAAATCACGAGACAAAACAATTGAGAGAGTAATAGAAATTATTGTCATTTTGGAATATTTTCAAGCATTTGGTATCTGCCATCAAGAGTAGTTATTGCGTCCATTTTCAAAGGGGTCCTGGGTTTTACCAGTCGTTACATCTGTTCGAAAAGTCATTGATATTGAAAGACTCGCGGCCACTGTATTTCCAAAAATTATGATTCAACAGTCAACAGTTAACCAAGATAGATGACCACTATTCAAAATGGCACTACGGAAACAATACTTCCTGTTTCTAAGGAGTTTGAATTATCCTTTGTAACCCTTAACGACGGGGAAGTCCTTTCGATGGGTGATTCCAAGTCATTTTCAAATATATAATGAGACACAGATCGTTAGTTATACCTTTCTTTTCTATTGCTTGTTTTTTTCTGCTTTGGTTTCATTGCTTTTGGGCGTCTTGGGGTTTTTACCCTTTTTTGCGTGCATTTTTATGCTTCGTAATTTTCATTGTTATACATTGTGAATTGTTAAGATTTTCGATATCGAATGAGATTATCAAGATGAAATTATTGTGAATTTTTTTTTGCTGCGAATGATGCCCATATAAGTTTTCAAATTTACTTGTGCATGAGTAATGGAGTGATGAGGCGAGGGTGATTTATGAGGTGATGTGGTGCATAAACGACCATGCCTCTGGTGGGATTCGAGCCCACGACCGAATAGCGCTAGCGAACTGAAGGTTGTAACGCCCCAGACCACTCGGCCAACCCGGCCGGCTAAGTAAGTAATTAGCATAAGATGTATAGACTAATTGGTTGCCTTGTAACTTATAGTGAATAATTGATAAATGCCTTTACTTCAAGTTGAGTTCATGATACAAAAAATATTAATGAGTGTTTATCAATATTCATGATGAAAAAACTTTCAATACGGAATTTTCTTTTGAAATAAACTTGATATTTCAATAGTGAATTTTGAAATCACTCTTATGTACTATGACAAGTTTATTTCATTCTTATTCCATGAAATAAGCTTGAGTTCGTAAATGAAATCACCACTGTTGTGTAGACTCATTATCCTTGTAGAAATAGCTGATTCTATTGTAAAATGGCGTTTTTGCAGTAGATACAAGAAATTATTTTGCACAGAAAAGATTCTTAATACTGTTAATTCCAAATTTAAGAATTATTACCCATCGTACTGTATTTTCTTTGATGTGAATGATCATTCGATTTTTACAATTTTAAACTGCTATGGAATCTGTAATTCCTAAATTAAATAATATAGAAATACCGCCGCTTAACTCTGGATACTGTACATGTAATGTATTCTGGATCTTTAAAAAATATGAATTCCTCTTTTTTATTTATATTGTAGCTGAATCTGTAAATAATTGAATTCCTAGATCAATTTTCAGAAAATATTCATTCACTCTTTATTATTGCAAAATTAATAAAGCCGATTTCCGGTGAAGGATTTAACCTAGATCATAGTTGAATAGCTGAGTAACAAACTCACAGTAGTTCTTAGAAGCCAATTACTGCACATGGTTTCAGTGAGTGGAAACTAAAATCAGAAGATAGTAGTTTAAAACTCCCCTTTTTCAATGTGCAATGATTGGTTATGTGACACGTATGTTGCGGAAGAGGATAAAAAAATTAAAAAGAGTGAAATGGAAGAGATGGAGAAGAAGTTGAGGATGAAGTTAGAAGAAGGATTGATGGAAGAGAAAAAGAAGGTGGAAGAGAGGAAAGTGGAGTGACAGAGATATGGAAATAAGAAAGGACGATATAGGAAAATGAATTTAGGAGATAGATAGTGAAAAAGAAAAGAGGAATGAGAGGATTTGAGATGAAGGGGAAATGAGTAGGCTAGTGTGGATTTGAAAAATTACTATAAAAACGGAGGAGAGTAATTGTTAGGAATAATGAATAAATCAGATGAATTGAATGATAAGAAGAAGGGAAGATAAAATGGAAAGGAAGAGTGAAGAGAAAATAATAAAATACAGAGAAAAAGAGAATAAAATATAGATGAAGCTAGTAGGAACTCTCACAGAAGAGGTTATCTGTTTGTGTCTTACAGAATAAAAAAGAAAGAAGGAGTTAAGAAAAAGAGTTGAAATACAGGAGAAGAAGAAAGATAAGATGATAAATTGCAGGGAAAAGGTTGCAAAATGAATTGAGGAAAGAAAATGGTGGAGAATAAGATAATTGCAAAGGAAGACTGACTTGGAAAGACAGAATAGTGAATTAAATAAAAAAGATAAAATAAATTGGGAAGAGGTGAATTTGAAGAGAAATGAAGATGAAGAGGAGGAGGGTAGAAAAATAGTCATTGAGAATAAAGTTAGGCTATGAATAAATAAGAAATTATTTCATTGAGATATGATAATGTAAGAATAAAAGAGAATATCTACTTGTAAAAGAAAGAGATGAGTAATGATAATTAGTATGAGGAATGATTATTAGTCAGTAAGTTCAGAATGCTGAGGAAGAGATAGAAAGAAGGATGAGAAGTGAAGAATATCGAAGATTGAAAGGAAAAATTAGAAAAAAGATTACTACAGGGCAATAAGTACAGTTGGGTGTAGTTTTCTAACTACTTATTAGTAAGTACCCTTCTGGCTCTCTCTGTGAAATAGTTGAGGACTTAGCACAGTGGTGGAGAGTTAAAAGAGCTAAAAGAGCTCATAGTGGCTAAAACTGGACTTGCAGACGAGCTCGTCAAAAGTGACAAGTGATAGCATGACAGCTGTGCAGATGTAAAGTTGCGTTAATGACGCGTTTTTCAGCGCCTCAAATTAATAATAAAATCCAGAAACACTTTGTGCATCCGTTAGACATTTTGTGCCAGTACATATACATAGTGTGTATTTTCAATGGTTTACTACGTAACTGATAAAAATATGTGGTTTCTCAACTCCACACCACTATACAGAGATTGTATCTATGTAATCTTTTTACTGTCTCTGTGATTGAGGTACCCCATAGCCAGGGTGAAATTGGAATACGAGCGTGAGATTTGCGTGATAATGACTGAAATTCAAGACGTAATCTCATTATAAGATAATGGGATCAGTGGGAAAAATTATAATTGATGTAGTATATGTATATTGGATTCAGGTATCAGGTGCATTTTGAACCCATATCCTTTTGATGGCTATGCTACTGAGCTGTATTACCCGAATATCAATGTATCGAATTCTTATAAAGAATAGTATAAATAATAAAGAATAATAACGATTTGTACTGAAGGCTGGATATATTTCATTATCGATAGTAGGGTAGTACCGAAAAGGAATTGCATCCGAATATAAGGTAGTAGGCCGAAATTTATAATGCAGTTAAAACTTTATTGATAGTAATCTTAAATGGAATACAATCTATAAAAATATTCTTATGCCGTTTAATGATGGAGAGACCCTTACGGGTAGGTCCACCTCGCCAATGTGTACTTGGCCAAATCTATAGGAAACATAAAACAGTTCAATTGAACTTAGTTCAGTCAATAATTTTGTTCCAATCAATAGTCAAGTCAAAGCGACGAGTACATGATAACATGAAAATCAAAATCATTTTTATTATTCTTATATTTTACTATTTTTAAGATCACTACTATATTCTATTTTTGTTTTATCCATTATTTTATGGTTGAAACAATGAGAACATTATTATTGTCAAATGATCAAGTGGTGATTCATTCATTCTCATCTCTCATGAGCTCCTTTTCGTATTTATCTGCTATTTGTACTCCCTCCTCATTCATTGGTTAGGTCCTTCCCTTATTGTTACGTGAGGGTGGAACGGATCTAAGTGAACAGCCTATCACAGGGCTCCATTGTTGAGTAGTCGCCATTTCGAGTTCTTAGTAGCGGCAGCTACAGTATTTACAAGGAAAACTCGATCGGCTATAATATATCTTGCTCACCAGTATTAATTAATATTTGAGAATGACATTAGATTAAATATAGATAATATGCATCGATCTAATAATTTAACAAAAAATAACTGTAGAACTTCTGTATTTAGTTTCTGTGAACTCAGAAATTCTTTAAACGCTTTAATTGAAATTGATCAATAATCCAAACCTCTGTTTCATCCAATTAGATGAATAGATTGTGTGTCCATTATAACTGATTTTAACAATATTAAAGTAGATACACTCATATTTACGCTTATTCTTCCAACACTATCTGTGTTAAATCCTATATTCGAATCAATTAGAAGATTCAATCATCATTCCTTTATTCCGAATTTCATATTACCATTAAATTCCGGATGATTAAAGAATTCTCTCATCACAATTCAACTTGCATGACTCATCATATATTCAGTGGCATTTTCCATCACTGGTTTTAATAAGGAATGCCCAATGTCCAAATAACAAGGTTTCACTTTCAGTGGTGCCTACCTAAATATAGTTCATCATTCATAGATGCTATAGTTATATTGGTAACGGCTCTATTTAGAAGGTATCAAATTAAACGTAGCAATGAATTGTTTTCATACAGATGGTAGCAAGACTACTTGTTCGACTTATTCTAGACAGTATCACAAATCCGTCACGTTCAACTCTAATCGTTCAGTGCTACATTTGTTATCGTTTATTAAAACTATTCGGCCTCTGGTCAATCAAGAATGGCATGAATATCGATATATACCACTCGATTATCGCCGGTTTCTATTACTATTTAGTGACTAGAGTAACCAGGTGACTATCCAATTACAGCCACACCTGAATCAACCATCATCAATCAATTATTTAAATACCTGTGCACCTGATATTTAGTAACAGATTATGAAAAGTGGTTACAGTGGTTGAAATTCTGTGGCTATCTTATCAGTTCAGTGACTCACTGGGTTCTCAGTGCAATTACTGAATCAATGATTAATTGATATCAATCATCAATGTCGCCCTTACTTATCAATGGAGAATGGATGTTTGCATTTATTGTAATAATTGATAATGAGATTTATTTTCAGACGTATGATGCAGAAATCTACTCTATCGTATTTTACCGTAATTCATACTACCAACCCAAAAATGATCTTACAATAGTCTCAACACGTAGACATAATGAAATCATGTTATAGTGAGATTCAGTAATGTTTTGAGAAGAAACATTATTTATCGGTTTTGTAGATGAGTTGCTAAGAATAAACCTTTTCATATTATGACTTATCTCTGTTTGTGATTTATTCAAATCTGTAATTCTGTGATTCGGTTTCAAATTCTTATTTTCTAGTTACTTTTCATCACGTAAATAATTATTGATTCTTCAATTCAATGAGGACTGGGGGTTGATTTTTTGGAACTCCTTCACTTCGTTTAGAGTGATTGTGATCTCTGCTGACAATTTTGTTTTATAATGAACAATCACTTCTAAATCAATAAGCCAAGTTCTCAATGATCCCTCAAATTCAACCTTTTGTATTGGTTACATATTGGTTATACACCTAACTTATTGTATTGAACTCTGTCAAATACGTTGATCTACTTGTACTCTTCTCTACTCTTATATTGCTCTCTATATTTCAATTTATAGAGAAAGCTTTCTATATTCCTCTTGCTCTAGCTCTAAAGATTTATCTAGAACCGACAGTACAGAATAAGAATTCTCTCTGTTTATAACTAATTCCACTCCACAGGTAGGCTTATGTTGCTCATAAGATTAAATACTTTGTGTGATGTATTTTTCATGAATGGATAAAGTTCAATTCCAATTAACGAGTCATTATCTAAATAATGACTTCATTAAATTTAATAGAATAATTTGTGCAACTGTCCGTCTAAAATTCTAGTAATTCTCTTGAGCAATGCACATAGCAGTAGCCTATGAGCAATTTCACAAATTCAGCAGCATGTGTTTTCACCGTGCTCTCGGAACCAGAACTTAATTGGAGTGGCGCCTTGTGCTGCAGTCGACATAACACACAATATGCACGCTGCTGTGATTTTTAGCTGCTCAGAAAAAAGAGAGCCGCTGAAATCTTGCCGAGTGAGGAGGCGCCTGAGTCCCAGCGACCCCCGGAGATGAGGCGACAAATATCCCCAAACCTTTTCTATCAATCTTCTCTATTTCCTCACTTCTCCCCTCTTTTTCACCCTCCCGCTCTCTCGCAAAATGCGTCACACTTCATTTAATCCCGCCCCAATTATATAGGTATAGATTTCTCCAACCCACTACAGTCGGTCCAAACAAAGAAGACATTCTGTAAAATGGAGAAATGACTCCAGGTCGATCAATATTGGTTTTAAAAATTATAAATTTGGTCTCAAATTGTAGAGCAGAATGTTTTCCACAATTTGAAAGCAAATTTATAATTTTTGAACAAATATTGATTGAGCTGTAGTTATTTTCCCGTCTTGCCAGAATGTCTTCTTTGCTTGGACAGACTATACAAAACCAAACGCTGTTTTCTAGTTTTGTTCTGCTGCTAGTAATCGGCGATTGTTCTTGTCGGTCCTTTTCCCACCGGGTTTACGCTCCATATAACCTCTGAGAGTTCGGCTAATCTTCTAAGGATAATTTCGGTTGCGGTAATTCGAGATGTATGTCCGGCTCCCTCCATTCATGACAAATGCATCAATGAATGGACCAACCTCAAACAACCTACTATACATTACCAACTGACCAGCTTCAAATCCCCTACTGTATTACTATATACATCCCGTCTGATTGTGCCGACCTTTAATCTAAGTTTCTAGCACTGTGTCGCGTTTTTCGTCCATTTGGGATTTGTCTTTGTTGAATCGGGAAATAGAATGCAATACGATCTACCAAATGGAGTGAAGATGTGGAACAGAATGGGACATGGAGCCATGAATGAATCTGTTTGATCTCAACCACTTTGAGTTGTGGATTGAGTTACTGACCATGTGTGTTGTATGTAGTAGTATAGCATCGGTTACGTGTTTCTTTTGCAGCCGAAATTGGCACTTTTCTTGCTTTGTTTCCTGTTATATTCTTTGATAGTTCATGTGCAGTATGAAGATTGTTAACAGTCGTACAAAATTTTGTTGAGTTCTATCAATATAATGAAGAATGACTAATTTTAATTTTTTGATTTTTACAAGTTCTTTCGTACAACGAGCCCAAAAGGTATACATTGTTGATTATTACCAACAATACCAATCCATTAGGTGAGGGAGAAATTGCAAAAACATTATAAAGTATTGTAAAAGTTTAAACAATTGTTTACATGATTAGTTAATTATTGTGTATAATCAAACTTTATTTGGAATTCTCAATTGTTTTTCTGTTGCTATAACTATAGAATGATGCATGTCACCTTAATTTTTCAAACAATTAGTAATACATGCTTCACTACTTGTGAACGCCTCAAGTTCAAGTTTGACAAAAATATAACTATCTGTTCCACATGAATCTGCTGAACAATCACTAAAAAGGACTACTTTAACATTACAGTAGTTGTTTTGATGTCGGCAAATTATTTTTGATGTTTGATTGAGTGGTTCTTTTCTCGATGACTGCGGCTTGCCTGGAGACACAGATAATAACAGCTGGCTGTGAGATAGATGATTGTCATTCTTGGTGACTCATCATCATAATGATGATGACGATGATGATGATGATGATCATCATCATCATCCAAGCCTTGATCATAGCAGATTGATATGATGTCTTCTTGTTATTTTATCACCTCGAGCAAAATTCAAGGAAATAACAGAACGTTTAGCTCGAAATCTGTGCTGTAAAATAAGATTTACAATCATAATTGTAATGATTACACTTTGGAATAGCATAGTTGGTAGATAAATAGGTAGACCTAGTGTTGTATTAGCTGAATAGTTAATAGTTTGGAACTGTCTCGATTTTTAATGTATGGATTAGTTTATTTGTATCAGAAAAATTGTCGGTGTTTGTCGAGGTGTGTTATTTTAAAATATAATTTTTTATGATGAGTGTGTTATTTAATTATAAATTGCACAACAAATGTGGGAAGATGTAGTTTACAAAAAACGTTAACAATCTCGTTACCAAGAGAAAAATCATACTTGGTATTGGTCTCTCGGTGGGGGTGATCTATCGATGAACGTGACGTCAAGTCACGAACACTGTGGGCTGCTCTTGGATGGGTGACCAGTATCTGGCCAAGTACACATTGGCGAGGTGGAACTACTCGTACGAATCTCCCCACCATTAAAGGCCATAAGAATATTATTATTTTTTCAATGAAAAAACAGCTTTTCGATTTTATGTTAAGAGCAATTTACGAAATGCAAATCTTGTTCAAAAACTTATCAATAACATAATGCTCTGACAATTAAGTTGATTTTCACTTTTCCGTAGTTCATTGCTTAAGTTAATAGACTTAATAATTGACCTTTATTTTTATTTCAAATCAAATTCGTGGCATTGCATTTTTTCCTCGAAAAGAATGATGTCCAGTTTACATGAATATAAGCGCGAATCTTTTGCAAGGAACGAGTAGCAATAGTAGGAGTTATAATTCTCTACGTTTTTATGAAAACATGGAGAAAATAGTAGGCCATTTATACCAAATCTTGAGCTAAATCAAGAGCTGAAAGCTTATATAGGCCTAGTGAAAACGCTACTAACAATGTTTACCTTGATTAAGTGAAACTGATATAGTATGAATATCTGCATACAATTAGTAGAAATCTGTAAAATTAACAAGCTTATTTCTTCCTAATCGGCTGCCTTGTTATGGTGTTGTTATTATTTTGTTGTCAGAGCTGAGGTAAACATAATTATGGCAAATGTGTTTGGCCAAGTGCCTATTGGCTGAATATTAAGATGAGAAACAATGGCTTTCAAGAGGAGATTTTTCAGTATTTATTAGAGGTGTATATTTATTAGAGGCCTATTTATCAATATTTATTAGAGACCTACTCGTAAGTTATGAATTTTACAGAATTAACTATCCAAGTATTACTGTATAAGGAAAGAACAGCAGTACTTATATAATACAGTCGTTCTTTGCTAATTAGGAAAGTACAAAGCAAACTCATTGTTATAAGTATTTACAATCTGCCACATTGAATTTTAATCAAAACATTTTCTGAAACATTTAACTATGGAATGAGTTGTTCATCCGCTCAAAATAAAGAGTGATCGTGATGATTGTTAATAGGTATACGTAAATGAAGAATTTCAAATTTTTGTCCAGAAAAATGTACTTCATCAATTTTTAAAATATTAGTTGCAAAACACTGGCGGCTCGTACCCACGAAACAGGTGAAGTGCCCGTATCTTTTACTGTACAACACTTCACCTATTTCGTGGGCACGAGCCGCCAGTGTTGCAAAAACATTACTTAATATATTCAACATGAATTCTATTGGAGACTGGAGTACATGAATAAATTTCCTATCTATACGTCCATCCCTCTCATAAAATTAATTGGAGCTAAAGTGACTGAATATTCAGTCTCTATAGAGTAGCCTATAGAATACTATAGATTGATTATACAAGTGCTATAGTTGAAGCTAGTCATTTGGTATCTACTGTCATCTACCGATAGAATTCAGGTATACATTGTTGATCAATCAGAAGAAATTAGGCAAAACTTAAAATCTTGTCAGCCTCACCTAGTTACTAGCCTACTGCAAACAACAGGAGCTATTTAATAATTAGCTTATCAAGAACCAACTACCAAAAAAGCCATACAGCTGCTCAGTGAACTGAGGAGTGAAAACTCCCTACTCTGTGCCATTACCCAGTATCTACTGCAGTCTATCGGCAGAATGAAGAACTACGTGAACTTGGCGTTGTTAGCCACTCAGGAGAGGGAAGAGGCGTGGCGTATGGGTGTGTCTGAAGGCGTGCTCTAATTCAGGTTCTTGTTTGTGATTGGTCGGTTGTTTCTCCATTCGTCGTTGGTCTTCATTCTTCTCTTTCACCCGATAGACTTTCTTCTCTTTCACTCTTACGACTTCAACATCGCTATTAGCCCAGTCAAATGGTACGTCCACATGGGCGTTTCAGGAAAGCGGTGTGAAAGTTTTTTTCTCAACAGTTCTATATGTATTTCAGGGCGTTGAATCCGAATATAATATTTGCATACTCCTTAGGGGACGGCTTCACCCCCAAAAATGAAAAAAAAACTTTGTGACTTTTTATAGTTTTTCTTCTTTTTAGTGAAAACTAGTCGGTTTATCGAAAAATGTGTTCTATTATAAATTCAAGACAACAAATTTAGCTACAAAATGAGCTAACCTGACCTGGTCACCGCTTTCCTGACAAAACTACCATTTGACTGGGCTATATTGCTTTGCCTATCGGTCTTTATTGTGTCCAATATTTCATAGACTTTGTAGTTCATATTGTGTATCCTTTCATTGACTTTTCCTTATTTATTTCTCAGTTTCATTGTAATAATCATCAACAATTTCAGAGCTTCTCTAGAATTCCATGTGTTTTTGTATCGGGGAAACCCAATTTAATCATGTGGCGAGTAATCTCGCTTAACACAACTACTATTTCAAGCTAGAATTTTATACTGAGATTAATTGCCATGAATTATATGACACTAAAACCTGAACCGTGTTTCTTATACAGTAAGCTCCATTATAAGTTGAAGGCTATGATGAAGCCTTTCTAATGCTCATCGTAATAAAATTAATAATAATTATTCTATTGAGAAATAAAAATAATTTGTTTTATGGAGATTGTTTCTAGAGTTAGATTATGTCAAGAATAATTTGATTTCCCAATCCCTTACAGGTTTAATAAGCCTTGGGCTTGATATGTTCATATGATTTCTCATTGGCGTTATTTGATTGTGTGTGCCATGTTTACAATTCGAGCATTTACAGCCATTTCACAATTCAAAAGGAAACTAGTATAATTCGAATTTGGACCTATGACATTATTTTTCTAGTAGACTTGTCTTTATTCCAGTGCACTCAAACTTATATCTTCACTCACGACTAGTTTGAATCTCTCACTCATATACTCTTCCATTTTTTCTTCCCCCCATTTCTCTTCACTGTTTCGCTCTCCTTTTCTTTCCTCAATTAGCAGATCTTCTCAAGTGGCGCTCTGTGACTTCGGCGCCGTCTTCTGAAAAATTCTCTGTTGCCGCCAAGTGGACTGTGCAACAAATTTACCGTCAAGTATCCAACTTTAAAAGGAAGAAAGAATAGTGAGAGATTGAGTGATAGGGTGGGACAGTGAGAGAATGAGGGAAAGAAATAGGACGAGAGAGAAATGAGATGGAAGTGCAAAATTAACGTTTGTCGGTACACATGTGTGCTTTGGTAGTTTCCTTCACTACTTCCCACACCTTTTCATTACCCAGATCAAGTAGTTTTCTCTGTCAAGTTCCAAAATTCTACATCCTGTGAGAGATTCTGTTCAGTAGTTTTTATTGATCTTGAATTGCTATTTCCTTTTTCAAAATAAGATTTTGCTTACCATCATCTACTGCGGCTGCTTCTATTTTTAGGTGAAAATTTCATTAGAGTTCAACCTAATTATTCCATTTTTCTGGTCTTCTGAAACAGTCATCCCAGGGTATACAGCAAGCTTGTGGGTCTATGAGCGATTCGTTTCATGTATCTGAAACACGTTGGTTTTAACTGAAACATGTTTCTATATCTGTTTAAATTTGATTTTCCAGTTGGTAAAATCTGTAGTGCTGGAGGCATTGCAAGGTTCAGTTTTTGCACATTTGTACCTATCTGATTCTCGACTGAGCAAATACAAGATTTCTACCGAAAAAACCTCACCATTCACACGCAAGCTGCTGTTTCGTTCCAAATGTTTTTTAAGAGATTGAATTGTAAGAGACGGATTTACAAAATTGCCATTCTCCGATTCAACAAAAATGGAAGAATAGCTTCACCAAATCTCCACTCTCAGACATCACTTCACAAAGCACGAAACACTTGAAGAAAAGCGATCTCATACAACTTGAAATGATTCGTTTCAGGATTAACCATCGAATGAGTTAACTGCCGCCGCTTGTGAAAGAGACGGTAGGCGAAAAGGGGGAGAGATAAAGAGAGAGTGGGAAAAAGAGAAAGATTAGATTAGATTAGATTACTTTATTCAATTAGATAACAAAATTCGGGAGAGAGATAGAAAGAGAGAGAGATAGAAAGATAGAGAAAGAAAAAGAAAGAAAAAGAAAGAGAGAGTGGAAAAGAGAGAGAGAGAGAGAGAGAGAGAGAGTGAGTGAGAGAACGTGATTAAAAGAGAGAAAGGGAGGGGGAAAGAGAGGTAGTGAAAGTAAGGAAGAGAGAGAATGAGTGAGAGTAAGAGAGAAAGGATGAGAGAGATGTGAAAAAATGAAAGAGAGGGAGAAAAAGAGTGAGAGAGAGAAAGAGTGAAAGAGAGAAAGAGTTAACGAAAGAAAGAGCGAAAGAGAGAAAGAGTGAGAAGAGAGATTGGAAAATAGAGAAATAGTCAGAAGAGAGATTGGAAGTGAGAGAAAGAGTGGAAGAGTGAGAGAGAATAAGTGAGAGAGAGATAAAGAGGGAGTCAAAGAGTGAGAGAGAGAGAGAGTAAAAGAGAGAGAAACAGCGAGAGAGAGTGAGTGGGAATGACAGAAACTGATAGTTGAAGAGTGATAGAGAGTGAGGGTGGAATGAAGATTTTGGAAGAAAAATAAGAAGAAATGAGCTACAAACAAGGAGACAGAAATCTGCAGTTGAGCTTGTTTGGCTAACTGATTTAAGGGTAGTTTTGTTGATTGTTCCCATCAGGGCACACACGGGACTAGAGGCTGGAGCAGGCGCCGGCTTTTAAAACGCATGTTGAACAGTCCATTAGGACACAGGCGGCTCGGCGGGCTCCAATAAAGAAAACGAAATTGGATGTTTTTAAGAAAAAGATAGTGGTGATTGAGTGGGACAAAGAGTGTGTCAAAAGGTATGTTCTATTGGTGACGCAAGAAACATTGCTTAGCACAGGTTTTATTCTGTAAAAACACATACTTGCTTATCATATGTACGCAATAGTCGAAGGGCAATAGTAATCAATGCTCTAAGTTAAGTCTGTTTCATGGTGAAAACGTTTATGAGAGAATCAGACATGTAGAACAAATTATTCTCTACAATTTGAGCCTAAAAACGTGTTTCTATCTTGCTTCAAACTTGATTTAGTCTATTGATTGCCTGACAAGCCATTAAAAAATGAATGTATGGAATTTCAGAATTTATTCAAGTTGATTTAACTATCTTAAATGCGTGATGCCATAAAAGTTATTTATAGGAGATTGAAGAGGAAGAATTTCTCTACATTTTCTTGGTAGTTTCAATTTTTTACCTCAAAGGACTTGGAAGATATACTCATTTGTAAGCAAAAAATGCCCGTTTTTTCGTATATGATGGAAAAGTCAATATTCTCTCAGAAATTATTTTTCTTAATTTTGACCGAATTTGACATATTATACAGGGTGTTTCAGGAGGAATGTGCAATACTTCTCAGGCTGATTCCTTACACCAAGTAGACAAAAAAGTTCCATGGGACCAACCCCCAAAAACGCTTCGTTACCGAGATAACAATGGCGGAAAATTGATATTTTTCAAAATATATTAATTTTTCTAATTTTTTAGAGGCTTTAGTGAGGTTCTAAAATAAACAATTCCTATGTAAAATTAGCTGAGGAATTCAATAAAACCAGTTCCAGGTCTGTAACTTCAACGGTTATTGAGATAATTGGAAAAATATGCTGAAAAACGCCATTTTTCAACAATAAGGGTTATAACTGGATAAGGAATCATAAAATTGTATTTTTTATTAATGGAAGTTGAAGAGAGCCGGATTCTAAAGAAAAAGTTATGAGGTGGCGATTGTGTAAATCTTACCCAAATCTCAGAAATAGCGATCAAAAATCGCAAAATCGCTACTAAACACAAATTCATCACTTTTGTCAATTTTGCGATTTTTGATTGCCATTTTTGAGATTTGGGTAAGATTTACACAATCGCCGCCATTTAAGTTTTTCTTCAGAATCCGGCTCTCTTCAACTTCCATTAATAAAAAATACAATTTTATGATTCCTTATCCAGTTATAACCCTTATTGTTGAAAAATGGCGTTTTTCAGCATATTTTTCCAATTATCTCAATAACCGTTGAAGTTACAGACCTGGAACTGGTTTTATTGAATTCCTCAGCTAATTTTACATAGGAATTGTTTATTTTAGAACCTCACTAAAGCCTCTAAAAAATTAGAAAAATTAATATATTTTGAAAAATATCAATTTTCCGCCATTGTTATCTCAGTAACAAAGCGTTTTGGGGGGATGGTCCCATGGAACTTTTTTGTCTACTTGGTGTAAGGAATCAGCCTGAGAAGTATTGCACATTCCGCCTGAAACACCCTGTATATGAATTTAAACCGCCTTGATGAGCTCAAAATAATGAGCTATAGATTTTTGAGATCTGATGACTTTTACAATAGTTAGAGGTATCCTTAGATTGAGATCCTTAAAGGGTCCTTACTTTCGAACATGACAAAAATTTAGGTCGGTAGGTGACTTATCTGCTAGGAATTGATCTAAAAGATATTATTACCAGAGAAAATTTCAATACAAGCTCGTATAAAGTTTTTTGAGACAATTTTCCCCAAAAATAGGGTTTCTTGAAATACAAGGATATCTTTTTACTGTCCTAGTTCGAAAACTATACAAGATACAAAGGTCTACTTGGTCTCAAATTGTAGAGGACAGAATTATCCCCAGAGGGATTTTGAATCACACGATTCAAATGAATACGTCAGAAGATCTAAGCAAACAAAAACTGAAAATACTCAAATTCTCGGTTTTCTCGAAAATTAACCTCTTTTTTGAAAAATCATAATTCGGTTTCTAATAAAGATAGAGGAATGAATTTCATTTTTTTGGAAATTTAATTTACTAAAAAAAAGATAGAAATGATTTTTTTCGTCCGACGCTTCGTTTCGACGTAAATCGTGGTAGACTAGAAATGGAACCGAAATTTTGGCCGCCATCTTGAATTACAAAAAATGCTCAACTTTTACAGCTTGGCATCACTCGGATTCGGAATCTACACGTCAAAATCTATCATAATCGATCAAAAAATCAACGACATACCACAAAAAAAGGTTACCCCCTTTTTTCGCATTTGCATAAGATACTCTCCATTTCATTAATACCTATCTGTTATTAAACTGATAATAAACCCTATTCTCATTTCAATATCTTCATGTATTTTTTTATCCGTGCATTCATCTTCATATATGATTGAAAATTCCGATCTACAGATTTTTAATATAGAAAGTTTCGTAAAAGTGTTGGTAAAATCTATATCTATAAAAGCGAAATGGCACTGACTGACTGATTCATCCATTCATTCATTCATTAATCACCAGAACTAAAAATCCACTGAACCGAATGCGTTCAAATTTGGCAGGCATGTTCAGTTGGACGTTTAGAACGCGCGCTAAGAACGGATTATAGAAAATTTTCAAGGATACGACAAATATTTAAGTTTTTCTATAGTTTTTCAGCGTTTTCTCAATTTTCTCGAGAACCAATCGGTAGAAAATTTTGATATTTGGTAGGCAGGTTCAGATAAGGTCTAGAAATGTTGTGTTAAAATATTTTTGAATTCCGTTCAAGATTACGCCAATAATCAGGTTTTTCAAAATTGTATATGTATTGCGGGTTGCATATCTTCCGCCTCTATACGACTAATCCTCACTGTAAATTCAATGGTTCAGGGAGATTATGTATGAACTAATTTGGAAGATATTGAATCAAGTTTTAAACTATGTCCGATATACTTCCCAAGGTTACGCTCAATATTAGCGTTTTACTATTTTTCGGAATTTTCGGATTTTGTCTTGGATTTTTCGAGAATAAATTGTTAGAAAATGTTGAAATTTGGTAAACAGCTCCAGATTATGTCTAGAAATGCTGTGTTCAATAAATTAAGAATCCCTTCTGAACGGAATTTGCAGGCGAGCGAAGCGAGCCTGTTTGACTCACTGACACTGCTGATACTGTCGGAAGTCCAGGGGACAGAGCCCCCTGGCTAGGCGGAGAATGCGAGCGAAGCGAGCCTGCCGGCTAGTAAATCAATATAGTTATGAAGCTACAGGTACAGAGGGTGTATAATAATTGTATACGAAGCAATACCCTGTTATTAAGTCTGTCCAAGCAAAGAAGAGCCTCTGGCAAGATGGAAAAATGAGACCAGCTTAGTCAATATTTGTTCAAGAATTATAAATGTGGTCTTGATAGTAAATCAAATTGTTTCCTACAATTTGAGATCAAATTGTTTCCTACAATTTGAGATCAAATTGATAGTTTTTGAACCAATATTGACCGAGCTTGTGTCATTCTCCCATTTTGCCAGTGGGTCTTCTTTGCTTGGACAGACTATATCTAGAAGGAAAGATAGGGGAAAATGAGGGAAAATAAGGAGAAGTGGAAAGGACTAAGTGAAAATGAGAACAGAGAGAAACGATAAATAACAAATAAGACTTGAGATGAGAATATTTACAAAGTAGCAACCTAAATGCAGGTAAACAGTTTGTTGATTTGTTTTGGATCTTCTATGAAGATGAATAGAATTCAAAAGAATTCTTAGTGCTTGAAGAAAATCAAAGAACGAGAAAACCCTCAAACAAACAAAACGCTTCAACTTGTAGTAGCAACATGACACTAGCGGCGAGAAACGAAATTCAATAAAGACAGATAACATCATTTGTGTTTGTTGTAGAAGATCTTGTTGAGAGTGATGAGCTTTGTGAAGATTTCGATCAGCTATCCAAATATCCATAGTTGCATCTGCAGGCTATCTCTCTCGGTCCATCTCCTTTAATGTCATCAGTTTATTTTTGTTGAAACATCCACAAAAAATAAGACATTGTATTTCCTGGTTCCCCCTCACAATCCCTCCCCCTTCTTCCGCGTTTCATCTTCCTATTCTTGATTTCGCTGTTTATTGTCTAGTCCATTCATTAAGCTAAATTGATTATTATAATTCATCTACTGAAGGGATAGTAACCACTATACTAAAGCACCTGGTGTACTGAAGGTTCTTCAATTCGGGCAAAATTGTACTTGGTTTTTTGTACTTGTTATTGGTGTACTTGTACCTGATGTACTTGTACTTGGTGTAAGCTAAATTAGCTATGACTAGACCTTAGTATTTAGAAAATTTTCATTCAGTAGACCTATAAAAAACAAGATGAAAACACTATTATATGTTATAGGCTGTATATAGTCTTCTGGGACTGTTCTCATCCGAATTTTTATCAGAAGTTTGTTCAGAATACGACAGAGTGATACTCCAGCAAAGAAATTAATTGATTGGAGAATTCATAAATGACAAACAGATTTTCTGTAATGCACGCTCTCCAAAACTTATATAATTTTCGTTCTAGTGGATGGGGGATCGTTCGGTTGTTTTCGCCATCATTTTTTAGGAAACTTCTGATGAAAAGTCGAAAGATAACGGTTTCAGTGAATCGGGGGGCTTTAGGGAAGATCTTGAAGAGAATGTGAATACGAATAACTTTTTCATTCCACTGTCCACTTATAGTATCAATCTCGAGAGTTTATTATACTCACTCCGAATTCGTAAATCCATTGTTTTTTTTCAATATTTTACCTGATACAGTATACAATCGAATAATTCACAATCAATTTAGACACACTATCAATATCACAATCGATTTGATGACAACAATATCTATGAATTATTAAATCGATACCTGCCTTTAAACGATATCAAATTCCAAGAGATGATCATGATCACGTCTGGCCATGAATGGAATTCATAATAGTTTACTAACTTTTCACTTGATTAGAGTCAGAAAACAGTTGAGAGTCGATTATTGTGAATTATAATCTAAACGGCTTTTGTTGGCATAATTACTAATCGAGATAAAGATTTCCATGTGAAACAAAAGCCGTATATATTTACCTAAGATTAAGATTTCTAGATGTGAAACAAGAGATATATATTCAAGAGCATATTATATTTACCAATTTATAAATAAGTTTGAGTAACGGGTACCTGTGACATTTTTATTAATACTGCTTGTCAATTTCCTTATTCACCGCCTTGAAAAGTAAACAACTGAGTCAGATAGAGCGATGCATATCAGTATAGTCTGTCCAAGCAAAGAAGACATCCTGGCAAGATAGGAAAGACGCTCTAGCTCGGTCAATATTAGAAAAAAATCATGAATTTGGTCTCAAATTGTAGGAAACACTCCGATATACATTTTGAGAATAATTTCACAAGCTTTGAACCAATATTGACCGCGATAGAGTCATTTTCCCATCTTGCCAGAATCTCTCCTTTGCTTGTACAGACTACCTGCTAATCGGTGTCACCGAGATGAGTCATTTTGCACCCCGCAGCTATAAATAATATTGTTGTGGCGAACTTATTTGGTTCGTCGACCCGTCGGTAAACAACAGTAGGCCACCTTTCAACCCTCAGGACAGATTCCTAGGCGTTAGTCATAGCGGGGCTTTCTCCTTTTCTGTTAAATTAATTACTTGAATTTTGCTGGCTATGATAGCGAAAGTTGGCGAGAGATGGAAATCTTATTATAACTTACACTTTTAGCTTGTATTTTAGGAAATCATTTTCTAATAGAACTGGGAATTGAAAATCCATCTTTGGCTATTTTAAAGCCCGATTCCACTGAAAACGAAAACTTAGGTACTGGTAGTTAAAACATTCCAACTAAAAAGTTGGAGCGATAGTTCGTTTCCAATAAGCTGATTTTAAGCGGGTTATAATATAATTTTTTATAATCAAACCTAGTTTTGTTTTGGTGGGATTCAGCCTGAATAAACAATATTATATACGAACAATATATCACACAGTATAACAATATATCCAAATAATAGTAATAGAACTCCTCTTATGCCGGGCTTATACGATGCCGATTGGCGAGACAATTATCAGAAGACTGCTTCTATTCTTGTACGCTCCAACAGCTGATGTTGTCAATAAGAGTGTTCATTTAGCTATGCCTAGATCTAGATGATGGTTTTAAAATCAAAAGATATAGATACTACTTTACAACAGCTGTAGCTGTAGGTCTCAGTAGACAATTGTCTCGCCCATTGGTGGGCATAAACCCACCTTCAGACTGTAAAACATGGTTTCAGCAGTACAGTTCAAGATGTTGGTTCTATTTTGAAATGAAACTCTTGTGAAATAAATTCTTGTGAGTAGAGATCATTAGACAATTAGACAAAATATGGGGGTTTACAATGGTAATGGATAAAAGAAATTGTCCTAATATTTTTAGCTCAGCCTGAAACACTCTTCTTTTACATGGAATATTAGTTTGTAGCTTCAAGATTGAAAAATGTAGTATGTAGGTGTGGATTTGAATGTAATATGATGATAGTTATAATCACAATAATTAATTGATAGTTATTTTTGACAATAATTATACTAGTGAGCCCCATGGGCTGAAGAACTCGCGTGCGAACTCTCAAAGTCAACTTATGGCTTTAATTATTTAAAAATATGAACCACAAATCATACTAACACGATACCTAGATTTATTCAATACTGAATAATTCCTTTTTGTGAGGATATAGTTTTGTACGGTATATTTTGATCAATCGTTTTCATATTTTGATACATCATCACCCGCAAATCTATTGCCGCCAATGCAACAATAAAAAGTAGGCCTACTTGTTCAAGACGACTTGACTGCAAGAATTCAGAGTAGACCTAATAACTGAGCAATTCTAACAAATTTACAAAATATGGATGTAATAACTTTTCCTTTTTTTCTGAAAACCATACATACTATATTGAAACTTTGTGTAGAGTTTATCCATTATTTAGGTAGCCTATGATGGAAAGTCTTAAAATAATAGAATGGCGGATTACAGGACAACTTAAGAGAATTCGGTGTTTTCCAATGACATGTTCTGTTTGTTCTAGCTCAAAGAACACCGTGATACTACTTTAGTTGGTTCTTTTTGGGACACTCTGTAGAGTCATATTGATCGCCTTTTGTTTTAAATTCAATAGAATTTTGTAAATTACCAATAGTGTATCGAATTAAGAACAGCAGATAAACCAGTAACAAACATTGTAGAGATTCGTTCAAGAATGGAATTTTTTGATTGTTCAGTATTTGCATTTGGATAAATCAAATATATAAATTATAAGAGATCCCCTTAAGGATGAGGCCGCACTGCCGGTGGGTAGAGCCTTGAGGGTGGAGGGTAGTTGGTAAATCTATAGAACATACACGGCATACACACCATCCAAGCATGAGGGTAGAGGGTGGAGGGTAGAGGATAGAGGATAGAGGATAGAGGGTAGAGGGTAGAGGGTAGAGGGTAGTGGGTGGAGGGTGGAGGGTAGAGGTAGGTAGGTAGGTAGCCTCCACCCTCTACCATCTACCCTCTACCCTCCACCATCTACCCTCTATCCTCTACCCTCCACCCTCTACCCTCATGCTTGGATGGTGTGTATGCCGTGTATGTTCTAAAGATTTACCTCCTACCCTCCACCCTCCACCCTCTACCCTCCACCCTCCACCATCTACCCTCTATCCTCTACCCTCATGCTTGGATGGTGTGTATGCTGTGTATGTTCTATAGATTTACCAACTACCCTCCACCCTCCAGGCTCTACCCACCGGCAGTGCGGCCTCAGCCTAATAGCATTTTTCAAATCCCGTAGAAAAGCACGGTTGACTTATTTATTAGTCTGACTTATCAAAGCATGGAAATCAGATGGAACAACAAACTTCTTTCATCAAGAATACTCTTTAGAAATAACCAATGGTAAAATAATTAAAATTTGCCGCCTTTTGTCAGCTGTTCAAATGAATATACTCCCATCACATGTTTGAACTTTGAAATCAATATTAACATATGATTTCAACATGAAAGTATTTTTTCATTTGATAACATTATTTTCATGATAGCTCTTTCAAATTTGCCACTCATAAATCAGCTGTTTTATTGAAATCAGATGGATTCTCCGAAAATAATTTATTCAAACTCCATATGACATTTTTTCTCAGCCGTGATTATTGTGTTGAAATATACGAGAGTATATATAGATATATTGTTGCTAAGAACTTATCCTTTTTACTCCTGAAAAAGGATGAAGGAGTCGATCGATTTCATTGTCCAACGAACTTGACCTGTATAAAGGTTTGAAGAATATGTGTTCTGAATTTGAAGTTGATTAATTGAGGCGTTCGAAAGTTATTGTCGAACATACAAACAAACAAACAAACAAACGAACGAACAGACGGACGACTCCAGCGTCTAGTCAAAAGAAGGAACTCGCTAACGCTCGTTCAATTAACATGACATTTTGATTTTCATGGAAAATTCCTATATTCCATAATTCCTATCTTCTAGGCTACGTTTTTGAAACTTTCCACATGTTTAATAATAATAATAATTCCAATTACACTCACCATCGCAATAAAAAATAATCGCAATTAGTAATTAATTTGCATTGAACAATCAACATTGATTGATTTGTAAAAGCCTTCATATAACAAGCAACACTTTTTTCAACATGAGCTAAAATAAAGCTTCCAAGGCGATTGCGGTCTATGGTGTAAACAGTTAATTGGAGGACTTAAACAATAATAGTTGGCTGAGTGTGTAGGCACAAAGAAAGACCGGTTAGAATAAAAGGGATCACTTCAAAAGTAGCAAAAAGAATTGATAAAAATTGGGGGAAGCGGTAAAGTGAAGATGGGAGGAATTAGGCTGTGTGGAGACGGGAACAATTTTCACACATTAGCGGTCTCTTTGAGCTGTTAAATTTGTTGCTGTTCTTATTGTTTTTGCTTCTTCTCCGCTTTTTTCCTCTCCATCTTCTTCCTTGTGTCATTTAGTGCGGGCGTTTGCTGTACTACACTAAATACGGGTTTTAAAACGCGAAAAGACACGACATATCTTTCAAGTGTTCCTCCACATCTGTCTTCTGTCATTTTAGAGTCAAGGTTACCAATATTGTCTCTATTACTATAATTTACAATTTTCATGCCTGCTTGTAGCAGCGCTAACCGTTGCATCCTCAAAAAGACCGAAAATTGTCCTGTCACCTTGAAAATTCTATTTTTCACATGCTGTTTTATTTGCTGTAAGAATTTATTCAAGTGAAATTTATAAATAAACATTTACTAGGTATTTAATTTTGGTCCACTAGGTTACAAGTACAGTGATTATATTTTTTCGTCGGTCTATTATTTTATACCTTCAAACTATTTGTTGTAAAAGATTCATTGAATTTTGTGAAAAATCTTTGGTAATTTGAATGTAGCCTGCAAATGTTTGCATCGGCAAATATTTTGAAAATACAATATTTCAAAGAAAATTTTTATGATGCATTTACTTCCCTGTTCCATAACAATATACGATATCTATGTAACTCACTCGTTATCAATATTCATTTGAGTCCCAAATTTATCTGTGTTCCTTTATTCTTTGATTAGGATTAGGTGCGGCTTTTTCTGTATCAAAAAGTGAGTAGACAATTCATTGGAGAGCGTCCAAGCTTCCCAATTCGATTTTCATGATTATGTTGGGTCAAGATTTTGTCAAAAAATGATGTAAATGTATGGCAGTGAGAGGGGAAGGAAATTAAGTATTTTATTACTGCAAATTCAAGTACCGTTAATAAATTCCTGTATTTAGTTCAATATTCAACCTATAGGCCTTATCATAGCTTCCTTTAATAGAAGGCCCTGCCCTAATAATATGGCATATAATTAGTAAGATAATAATGTAATTATCGTACCGTAGACATAGTCTTTTCATATGAAAGCATTGAGGACAGGTACAAACCATGCATGATGACTTGGTTTTTCTCTCTTTGAGCATAATTTCCATAAAAAAACGTTCATGAAACTCTTCGTATAGAATTCCTCTTGTGTTTTTTGTAATGGGTTGTGATAGAGATTAGCAAGAAAGATTAAGAATTTATTTATTAAAAGAGCTTATGATTTGTAGCAAGTCAAATGTGAGAACACACACAAGAAACGCATCCATTAGAACAGCTGATTGGAAAATTATTTCAATGCTTTTAAATGGACCCAATTTCCTACTCTACATAGTTGTCAATTTTTAGGCCATGGCCTTCTATTGGAGGAAGCTATGACCTTATGCATTGATACCAACTTCAATAGAGCAGTGTGTTATCAGGAAGTATTTTCAAGTTATACTAATGTATAAAATACTCTGCTCTCTTCATCATTTTGTGCATATTCTAACTAATTATTCATTGCTCCCATTGGAAGGGGAGTATACTAGGAAGTATTGGGTATAGGTAGTTTAGTGACGTGAAAAATCCAATAATTTTGATAAAACAAATTCCAATTTTATTTACAATTCATGTATCTGTACAAAAGCTTTGAAAGAGTTTGCTGTTGCGAACGACAACAAAGTAACAAGGATATCCAAGGTTTTTACGGAGTTACAATATCCTTGGATTTAGTTTAATAGCTGACGCCTGACTATCACTCTAACTTACTTTAATACTTGCATGATATTCATTCGACTATATTACAATATTTACTTATGTTTTAATACTACAACTATAATGTTAGGTACAAGTTTCTATAAAAAATTAGTGACTCAATATGTTTCAAAACTTATTCTATGTTATTGAATGGCACGAAAGGCATTGATATCCTGGTATTTTGATTGTTTTCAACAATTATGGTACATATTTCTTCTAGAATTCATTTGGACCTTTTGATATTTTTGAAATCTTGTAAAATTAGATATACAATTCCTTGGTAATGACATACGTTTTCACAAATATTTTCTTGATATTAATTTACGGTTCTCTATTGATTATTACCGTTGTGATAGTGATTCATCGTTTTTCTGCTTCCCTAACAAAATCAATGTTTTCGCTGCTTCTTCTTTTAAAACAACTATTTGTGTGCCGACTCATAGAATTAATGTTATTAATCTCTTTGCAGATTCCGACTCTGATTTGAGGTTGCTATCTCAAAGGCGGCCATCTAGCAAACCAATTAATATTCGTATTGAACCTCCGGGCAGATTTTCTAGGCCAGGACTGGAGTTGAGAAGCAAATTTCATTTAAGGTACCTAAGCAAAGTAAATGCAGAAACAAAATTTGTTTGTTTGTAATATTTTATATTACAAATTGTATCTTCAATTTACTGCAGTAGTGATCATTAATATGTTTAGGGGGGTTTCTGATAACTTATAACCTATTTTTTGTTCTGGAATTTCGAATTTTGATCTGGAATAATCTTATCAGCTATTATAGAGCTGGGCTACAACAATTTCAAGATTTGTAATCTAAGATTTCTATTATATAGTATTGCACAAGGGTTTGAAACAACATTATTATAAAAAAAATGTTCTTAACAATTCAACTAAAACATAAATTTACAGGTAACATAAATAGTATCATAAATCCTGGTTGTTCAACTTTTAAACCTCTAGTCAACTTTATTTGATACTGGATAATAATGTTAAACATTTGGATAAAAAAAAAACACTAGGGTAATCTTAGGACTTTGGAAGCTCATTTTTTTAGAAAAACCCCTGCTAAAAAGGTCCTCTGATAGTTGAGTGGAAAATGTTCTGTTCAGTTTTGTTTCAAGTTTCAATTATTCCTTGTTGGAGTGTCTTGTTGTACCTCATCTTTCAGAATTATGATTTTCACTGTCAGCTCGTACCCACAAAACAGGTGAAGTGCCCGTATCTTTTACTGTACAGCACTTCACATGTTACGGGGGCACGAGCCGCCAGTGATGATTTTTACTTTGAATTTTCTATCAAAAGGTCCAAAAAATCATGATTAACAAAATCTATTTCTTAATAAGCGATCTAACTTTATTTACACACCGGTCCATGAAGTTTTTCTTTCTTTTGAGCGTATCACTATCGGATGCAACCGAGTCCGAGATCTTGTCCAAGTCTTCACAGAGACTGGTCGACTTCTCCAGAACGGGACGCAGTTGCGAGGACGGAGTGTCAAGGACGTTTTCGAGACTGTGCGTCCTTGAAGGCGGCAAGGGCGTGCGGTCAAGGTTGTTTTGCGATCTCAAGGTGTCAAGGTCGTCTTGAGACTTGTCAAGGTTGTCTTGGCTCTGTGACATGAGTGTGTCAAGGTCATCCTGACTGTGTGACCTAGAGTTGTCAAGGTCGTCCCGACTGTGTGTCCTTGAGTTGTCAAGGTCGTCTTGGCTTTGTGACCTTGAAACAGGTTCTGGTGACTGGGCCAGTGGGCTGATGCTGTCTCGCTCCATGAGGCCTTCCTCGCTTTGTGCCCTTGAAGGGATTGCCCTCTTGCGGCGTGTTCTGCCCTTGGGACTGGTGGGCGGTCGCCAGGCGGTGGGCATTGGACTAGATGACTTCCTGCGCCTAAGCAAAAATCATTTATGATAAAAATTGAGGATTTCAAATTTAACTCTGACTGAAAACAATATCATCAATTGAAAAAAAGAATATTTTAATTTCATTTAAAAATGTAACTCATTTTCTAGAATTCAGAGCACACTTCTAGTATTCCTGTAACTTGAAAGCTAAATAATTTAAAATGTATCATAATTGCTGGAGTTCAAAGCCCACTTTCAGTAATGACAACTCTGATAATAATTAGAATAATATACTCTGAATTTTTGAAAATACTTCACTTTAATGAATAAGTTGTTTGAGAAATTGTTTGGATCAGTGATGGCTGAAATTAAGGTTTGACAAGTTGGGAGGACTCCCTCCTTTGGGAGATTGGCTGTCATTAGTGAAGACAGTCAGTCGTTTCCCGTCTCTGGAGGAATAGTAATTGTTGCATTACACTCTAACTGATTAACTGCATGTTATTCAGAGGTATTCTGCACCATCAATTGGCTGCGGAGACTGGCTTATGGTTGAGGTTGAGAGGATCAACGTGTTACCCACACATTACCTCTATCCTGGTTGATGATTATTTGCTTGCTGTATGGTCTGTATGTTTATGTTTAGGGGGTTCCTCGGGGTCACCACTGTACGGAAGGGTAGTTGTTAGGAGGGGGTACATTTACACTTAGGGGTGGGGATTGATGGTCGGCTTTTCTTGGGTAGGGGGGAGTGAATAGTTGGGGTGGGGGGTTTCTGGTTAGGGTGGGGGGAGTTGAATGAGTGTGGCACTGATGCTCTGCGCGGGGAACCGGGCGGGGTTGGGTCCTGAACTTCGTCCAGTAGGGGCTCCTCCTCGCGCCGTTGAATGCCCACGCCTCCTGCCTGCGGTAAGTCCCCTGCCGTAGGAGGATGGCCCGTTTTTCAACCTTAGTATGGGCATCGGTGTGGTGTGTGTCTCGGCTGTGGTGTGGGCAGGGGGCGGCTTCAGCTCGGCCAGTGTTGGTTTGGTTTAAGAAATGTGAGTTCTTATTGAGAATTTATGGCTTTTTGGCCGGTATTGGCCGGGCTGGGGCCGTTTTCCCGTCGTGCCGGGATGTCTTCTTGGCTTGGACGGGCTGTATAGCAGAGTGAATTTGAAACTGGCAACCAACTGGTAGGCCTAGCCCTTCATGGGCTGTTGAACCAGACATACAATACAAGTTGGGAGGAATATGAAAATGCTGTTGTTAGGTTCCTGTTTGTTATGTACATCCAAAATAATTTATTGTTGTATATCATCTTGATATCCCATGATCCACCTCCTTTCATTTATTGAATCATCATCTGCTCCATATCTCCTCATATCTTCTAATTTGTCTTATTTTCATTTAGTCTTGAATGTTTTAGGCTAGTGCTAGATGATTTTAAAAATATGCCTTATTATGATTCATTGTAGAAGACCTGATTGATGGTTCCCAGTGCTACAAAAGCCATTTCTGTAATTATATTTTTATGATTTTACAGGCATTATTCATTTGATTGCTGAATTTATTGCATTGTAACAAAGAAGCTAAAAAATTATGGGTACTAATGGGCTTATGACAATTCTCTTGATAATTTCATTAATAATACTTACTCATCATCTTCCATAATTCGGCAAGCATAAAAAAAGGAATCTTTGGTTATTTGTTAATTCATTGAGTTCTGTAGTTCAAAATAGCATCTAGAACAGTGCTAAGGAGATCAGAAGTGGTCATGAACAACAATAGATCAGAAATAAGAGAGTATGAAGGAATAAGAATTCTCGAACTTTACTTCTATTCTTTCTGGTCTGGATTTAGTAGCTTCCAAGAAAAAACAACTAATCCAGTACCCTTTACTCCCGTACCAATTGTTGAGTCAATAAATAGATCTCTACTAACACAAGTTACTCCAGCGCATGGGAAACCCATAGGTTAATTACCTAAACTCTAAGCTATTTACCCCATTAAAATATTATTATAACAACACTTGAACTATATTGTATTTGATATCTAATGTATATAAATTATTTCATTATATTTTTGAATAAAATGAAATATTTTTTTTAATCACTCCTTAGGCCTACACTTTATTGATTTAAATTTTAAATGAATATGTGAACCGAAGCTTACCTGGCATGCCCATCTAGTCAATCGGTCCTTCCGCCGTCGCTACCCTTGCCGCTCTCGTTGGAGTGCATGCGTTGGTAGGTGGGGGGTGCGCGCACTAGTGAGGGGGTGGAGGGGGTGACGTCACCCTTGGCGCTGGCCGCGCTGCTATTGGTCACAATCGAGCCCACTCCACCTCCTCCGCCACGTGTGCTTAGTTCACCGCGCATAAAACGCTCCAGCTTGTCAACGCAGGCGTCTTGGTAGTCGTGGATCCATCTGGAAAATGAATATATAAATTGAAGGATGAAAAAAAGTTAACCAATTCTAAAATAACTAACGTACTTCAAATTAAATCAAATATTTATTTATTTTGACACTTGAGCAATACAATTTATCAAAAGAAACAAGTTTTATAAGAAAATGTAAGTATAAGTTACATCATAAAAAAGGTTTATCAATAAACATTGATTGTTTGTTCAATAATGTTTCATATACAGAAATGCCAAAAGCTAAAAAATGTCAAAATAAAAAATACTACTTGCTAAATTATAAAATTTGCTCGCATTGACGAGCAATTTGTGAGTTTTTGCGAATTTTCACTACTGACGGAAGATTTCCTTTCCTCAGCCTCAGGAAACCACAATATTTTTGAAAAATGTTGCAGGCGAATGAAAGGGAATCTATTCTATCTTATTATCAAAATAATATTTATTTATCAATCTTATGACAAGCATACAGGAACAGGCACAGCCCTCAGTATTTCGAATGCATCATAAAATATTTAAATATTTCAAATAAAAATTTTTATTTTTGGGTTTTCCAGTTCTGTATATTGACTGTGATATGCCAAGTGTTCCAAGTTTCTGGAAGAGAAGAGGATTATGATGGAAATGTTTAAAAAAATTATGTTGAAACTCACCTGACGCCGTTAAAGTGGCATACTGCCCTCATGTCCTCAGGAAGCTCTTCAGGCTCAGGCCATTGAAAATTGTCTATTATAGGAATGATGTTGCACTGCGATTGAAGGGCTGCTACTATTTCCTGAAATTGATATCAGATCATGGTTTTCAGTAACTAATTTATTCAAATTATAATTTTCATAAAAATAATTTCCAATCATTACATCACGAATGCAATAATTTATGCTTACAAATGAACAAAAAAATGTGCAATTGCTCACAAATATCAATTATTTTATAATCTGATCATTCATTGCTGCAATAGATGTATTGGATATTTTCAAAATAATGTTTGTATACATATCATTAGTATTGAATTTAGAGTGATTATATACAAATAATAATTTCCACATCACACTATGGTTCTGAAATGTAGAGCTCGAATGGCTCTTTTACTATGTAGTTTACAAAAATTGAAAAAAGGATTCAATTAAGCGAGAGATACTGAATGAATCACAGGAGTGAATCTAAATTATAATTAATTATGTTTATTTTTATGTATATTAAGCGAGACATACTAGATGAATTACAGGAGTGAGTTAATAACTTAAACTTTAGTTTAACCCAACTTGAAATATTCCTACACTTCTAATAATTAATACAAGTGAATAGATGCTAATTAGTACTAAATGGATAGATGAGATTATAATTTTTTGACTACAAAATGTTATTTTGTATCAATCTTTTGGAACATCAACATCGTTAGATTACAGAACTGAATGACTCAAATTTGAGTTTCAATTCAATGAGAAGTCTTTGATATTTTTTAATATGATAAGAAAAAATTTCCGAAAACTCTATTATTTTGTAATCAGAATAAAAATAAATTATTTACAGATTATTATTATTTAGCGTATGCCACATTTGGTGGGGAGTCCTAAAAGTTCCACCGGCAAAATAACCTCAATAATTATCCTGAATAGGAAATAATTGTGGTATTTCTTGGAATGATCCACGGAGATTTAAATGTTCAAAAGTTTTTCCAATTTGAGAGAGTACAAAACACACAAAACACAAAAATATCACCAAAATAACTTCTGCAAAATATAAAATTTCGAAAAATTTACAGATAATAGAGTAATCATAATTCTCATAACGTTATTCAATTTTATGTTTAGGGCTAGCACTCACAGTACCGTTCAACTATTTTCATCAGAACACAATAATTTAAAATAGTAAAATGTTACTGTGATTCTTATTAATTAAGTTGATAATTAGTTGAATAACTCACCCTATGCACCCAGTCTTTGCACTCATTGTCGGCGATACACCGTTCTAAAGCCTTTGGTGTGAGCACCAGCAGAAAGTGTCTGGCCTGTCGTATACTCTGCAGTAGGTTGTTGTCGAATTTGCCCGCCTCTAGCCTCTCAACATCAATGAATACTGTGAAACCTCTCAGTTGGAGGTGGACTTTTAATAAACTGAAATAAAATAATCCCTCATTAATTGAACACTTCTAAAAAGACATAATATTAATTCATTCAATATTAATTATAACAGCAGGCAACTTGAATAAACAAGTACTCTCCCACATAAATTAAACGCATCTAGTTGGGTAGAATATTCATTTATTATCAATTATTACAGCAGGCCACTTAAATAAACAAGTATTTAAGCCTAGGTGATGGTGATGCTTTCATGGTGAATTTGTAATACAATAATTGATGAAGATTGCAGAGATGGAAGCGAAATATGATAATATTCAGCTCAAATTCTTATAGCATTCTAGTACTACATCAAAAAACCTAGCTCTCAACACAGACAATTCATCATTTAATAATAAAATTGAATCGTATAGCAATAGGATATTTTGGAAATTCAGGATTGAATTAGTTGAAATATTAATATGGGGTTACAAAGAATAAGCGAATTATAATTTTATCAGACTTATTTATAATCGTTGGAATCCAACACAACAACACCTAATGGTTTTGGTTAGAAGATCCAATAAAAGCTATATAAATGGAAATGAAGACTTCTGCTACTGCAAATATCGATATGAGAACAAGAAATCAAAATGAAATTCGTTGAATGAAACAGTAGGTACCAAAAAATCCAAAACTTGAACAAAATCACAGTAAGTTCAGTAAAATAATTGAAATTTTTTTTAGTTACAAAAATATTCAGAAGAATTCAGTGATAGAGCTATTGTTTTGAATCAAATTTTTATTTTTAGCATATTAAAATTGCATTACCAACCTTGCTAATTGAGATCCATTTGATCGCCTATAACTGACGAATACATCAAGAGATTTGTCGAGGTTTTGTTCTTGTGAACTGGCAAGGTTACTCTCTATTGCTGAAAATAACAGACAAGAAATCATAAGACTTGGTTTTATTCAAATCCTCAAGTAAAAAAGTTGATACTTGTCCACGAATGATTGTCTACCTGTAGGCTGTAGCCTATATTTAAAATTGTTCTAGGAATTTCTACAAACTAGTATTTTGTCCAAAACATCACACTTACAATATTATTACAAATTACATCAACGAATGTATTATTTTAAAAGAATGTAGTGGCCATGCATAAGCTTGTTGTGTCCAGTTCAGCAATTATTTTTCTCTACATGTAATTATTAAGCAATTGGTTTCGAATGGAATATAATGACTTAATGTTTTTCAAAATATTAATTTTTTGTTTGAGTTTTGTAATAATTACATATTCATACCATACTTTGGCTATTTGCATGTTAAAATTTATGTATATACTATTTGCTTCTTATTCTTGCCTTTTTATACTTTTTCTTAATTTTAATGTTGTGAATTGTTACTATAATATTGATAATAATATCTCATATTTCTTCATTAGATGTTATAAATGAATCTATAAAGCATGATTTATACTCCATTACTTACATCTAATCGCTTCGAGAATCCTTATCCTATGTATACTGTTCCTAATTCCACACTCGCTTATTAATTGGTCTTCTGACAAATCCCTGTAAACATAGAGAAAACATTGAAAATTCAATAAATTGAAATTATTATTATGTTCTAGGAATTTTTCGCTTGAATTTGGAACTATTAGTGTGGAATTCGATTTTAAACGAATTAATTTCATATGTGAATATGAATGTGAATGTGTGTGAATGATCTCAAATTGATGTGTGAATGATTTAGAATCTTCAAGAATATATTGTTCTCTCGATTGAAAGTGTTCAAGTTAACCTCATTAGCCCATAGCCTATCTATCAATTCCATTTTAATTATAACGGATTTTTTTCAACAGGTTTTTTCGAATATGCTGCGAAAAGGATGTACAAAGCTGAATCAACCTTGTTGATTGTATTGTAATGATATGTGGAGATCAATATTCTCAGTGACTTCTCTGTGGTTTGCTCTAGGATAATAAAAAATACTTTGAATTAGTAAGTATTTTTAATTTGTCATTATTATTAGGTACTATAGGCATTGATAAATGGGTAAAGGCTATTTAAACTTTTTTATACTTAAATTTTTTACTCACCTTATTGAATCCTTGTCAACACCAGCGTTGAGCATGGAATAGGTATAAATGGAAAACTCTTGTCCAATACATTGAAGGAATGTGTTCAAATTTGATGCATCTCTGCTACTGTAATCTGCCATTTTCTTCAGATTTTGAAGCTCTCTTGTAAACCTGAAATTCAGGAAAATATTTGAATATGAATTTAATATTTGACAGAATGAATTCAATTATTATTATAATCTGTGAATTTGTGATGAAATGTTATTTCCAATATAGGTGCTATAGCTATTTAATGTTGAATATTGTTTATATTAAATGTGAATCCTCTAATATTGTTCCTTGATAGTTCATTCTTATAAATTTCCATTCCATAGAATATCAATATTGATGATCAATTAAATTTTTGTGTTCATGACACTGTAATAGTTCATATATTTCATGTCGCAATTTCCAAATAATTTAATGATATAATCTGCGGAGATCTTGATTTCTCAATTTCGCTCTTACCCCTTACTTGTACCGGGTACTTGAATATAATTATTTAGCACTTCATAGAGTCACTTTTGATCAATTGTAATAATATAAACAGATAAAACTAACACTAATAGCAGATGAAAAACACTTGAACATTTTAAGTCAGGGAATATAGTTGAACTCAACTTGCCAATGTGAGAGAGGCATGCCTCAGCAGCCGAAATATTCCCTGACTCAAAATGTTAGTTTTCAAGTGTTTTTCATCTTCTCTTGGTGATGGTTGCATCTGTCTGTATTATTATTGATATATTTAAAAACATACAGCATGAAATAAATTTTTTAATCTGTCTCAATGTTATATGAAGTATTGTTACCTCTGTCTTCTGATTCCGTTACTAATTCCTATATCTTCTCTTAGGTTGTCCTCGTTCAGTTGGAGGAGCAGGTCACCATCCACCCTGCTATCAATGAAGTTACCGGCGTACTCGGCAAACCCAATCTGCAAAGTCAATGGATTATAATTGTGATTGGAGTGGCAGAAAATACTACATTCAACAATGAAAGGTTGAACTACTATTTCAACTTGTTCAAAATTTGAAAATTCTGACAGATTATAATTTAATTTTAATAACTTATAAGTTCTCGAAGTAAAAATTCTATACAATAAAGTTTGTAAATTGTATCTAATAAATTGATAGGCCTATATAAAATGTTCATAATAACTATAGTGAACAAAATTTACAAAACGTATTATGTTAAGAACCGTCGCTGTTACGAGATTATAGGTGATATGATAATATCTTACAATTCATTTAAAAAATTAGATTTCCAATCTACTCTGAAGATACATCGTACTTATATTTTATTTTCACATTTAAATTTAAAGTGGAAGTATATTCAATTTTTCATATATATTTCTAGTAATATACTGTTTGTTTGTTTGTCAATGTCGCAACAGCCCTATGAAGGGCCTAGGCCTACCAGCTGGTTGCCAGTTTCATTACAGTAATATACTGTAATCTCAATCAATTAAACAGTTTTTCCTATTGAAATTCATCTTAATAAAGCTGCATATCGAACATAATATATTTGCTATGAAATGCAATTATAAAAATAGGCTATACAAATAAGTGTACCAAGATTCCCAAACAATTAAAATAAATTCAGTGTTAGCTCTATTTCACAAACCGAATAATATATTGTTTTAATTTTCAATATCAAGTCACGTGTCTGGCCCACTGCTTGAATATCCCATTGCTTGAAATAGCATCAGTGGTATCCCAATATTACTTACAAATCGAATATCTAACTAGTTTTTCATATCAACCCACCTGCCCGAGGTCTGACCCTCTCCTTGAATATCCCAATGCTTAAAATAGCATCAGTAGTATCACAATATTGTTTACTAACTGAATTTTCAATAACTTTTTAATATTAACCCACCTGCCTGAGTCCTGAACCACTGCTTAAATATACCAATGCTTATAATAACATCAGTGGTACCCCAATATTACAAATTGAATTTTCAACTAGTTTTTAAGATCAGCCCTCTGCTTAAATAGTAATGCTCGAAATAACGTCAATGGTACCCCAATAGTATACGTTAAATTTTCATGTAGATATCAACCTACCTGTCTGACCCACTCTCTGACATCCTCGGGCGACCATAATGGAACCTGCTGACTCAGCTTATGCGGCACTTCCTCCCCGATCAGTCTCAACGCGTGCGCGGCATACTTAGACGCTACGGCGTTCGGACAGCTTGCGACTTTTTTCAGCGGTTCGATCGCCCTTATCTCCCTGAATATCTCAGTGTTGCCTTGTTGCTTTTTTATACCGGCTTCCATACAAAAATGGAATGCGGCAAGGTTGCGTGCTTCCTCACGTTTTGAGCTTAGAACGGGGACTAAACGTTGCAACCAGTTTTTGCTCTGTCCGTGAGCGTGTGCCAGGTTGGATTTAGCGAATTCGGAGGGGTTGTGTGAGGTGACGAAAGGTTCCACAAGGTCTAAGGTCCCTGATTTTAGCACGGCCGCTTCGATCTCAGTGTTAGCCACCAGGACAGCTATAGCGAGACAAGCGTAGTATTTGATATTGTCGTCGTTGTGGAAGGCGAGAGGGAATAGCCACATGGGCACTTTGCGTTTGATCATGGCTTCCTGGTTGTCGGCGCCGCCGTACAGTGAGAGGTTGGCTAGTGCGCCGGCGCAGTGACGCAGGGTTTCGACGTCGTTTTTTCGACACTCGAACAGGACGGCGTCCAGACCGCCCAGACGGATCACGTCGCTGCAGGTGCCTTCGCTGTGCTTGAACAGGTGCTCCAGGATTCCTGTGCAAAAAATGTGTTTCTTCATAACATAAGAAAATGATACAAAATAGAGAAGAGTATCATGTTGATAGAACAGTGGAAGGATGAAAGAAAGTATAGTGAAAAAATGATAGAATAGAAAATGTTTTTAAAATGTATTCTTATTTATCCAACGTATTTTTACTTTATTTCTTCATTCCATGAGAAAATAATAGAATAATAAAAAAAGTGTAACATTTTGATAGAACAGTGAAAGGATAAAAGACTAGTAAAAACAAAAAGATGATAGGATAGAAAACAATATCATTATAATAAAATTATTAGCCTAGACAGAAAATTCATTCACAATCATGATTATTGTTTGAAAATTCTCTGCATGGCATAATGGCGTCTATATTATTTTATGCTGGAAAAAGATTTGAATTTGACTATAAAACTTTCATTGAATTTATTTTATTTATTTCTCATCAAATATTCAATATTAATTTTATCAATTTACTTTTATTTTATTTACCAATTACATTTCATAATACATTTAATTATACAGTATTTCATAATACACTCTACAATTATTATATTTTCATTCTATTAATTTTGTGAAGTTTGATAATGCCTCATTTTTATATTTTTTATTTTATTCTCTTTCTTCTCTTGGAAACTTTGTTTTGCAGTTATTTAATTTCTGTTCATCCATTATTTCTGTAATTGGGCACCCACCAAAAAAACATTTGTCAGGTCTGGTCGAGCAAAGAAGACACTCTGGCAAGATGGGGAAATAGCTCTAGCTCGGTCAATATTATTGAAAAATTATGAATTTGGGTTTAAACTGCAAAATGTTCTCTACAATATTTTAATTTGCTCGTCCAGAATATACCTGAATTGTTTTGAAAGTGAAGGTAAAAATGTTGATTGATTGACTCTGTTATTCCCGTATAAGTTAATTTTATATTTTCCAGGTTCTGTGTGAAGTATTATTAGAAAGAAAGTTCGTGAACTATGTGAATTATTCCACTACAATATCGGTTTTAATATAATCTCTCAATAATTGAAAGATATTTGTTTTGGCACTCACCAGTTCCGACGCGAGAGTGATCGACCGAGTTAGCGTTCTTAGTGCAGACACAGGCGACTGTGACCACCTTCTCGAGTCCGTTCTCGACCACGTGGGTGCGGTTCTCGGTGGTCAGACATTGTTCGAGCAGTCGGGCACTGCTGAACTGCAGCTCGCGGTCATCCACATCGCAGTTGGACATCAGCAGGTCCAGACCGCCACAGTTGCGTAGCACGTTGCATAGTGAGTAACTGGAAACCCAAATTTCAATTGAGTGAACAACAAAATGAGTCATTTACAAAACAGAATAGGATTATTGTCGAATTAAGGAATTCATCGATTTAAATAGAAATCCAAATGTGAATTTTGTAGAATAAAGAAAAAATAAGTCGATTACAAAACAAAATGAAATTGTCGAATAAATTAATTCATAAATTTGAATGGAAACACAAATTTCAATTTAATGAAACAAAAAATGACTCAGTTACAAAACAAAATCAAATCCTCCTCGAATAATTGAATTTTTAAAATTTGAAATTATATGAAATTTCGATGGGAAAGCATTGACTGAAAATCCAAATTTAGATTGAGTGAACAACAGAATAAGTCAGTTAAAAAAATTATGAAATTCTTATCTAATAAATTAAATTATAACTTTTGAAAAGCAGTGGAATTTGGATGGGATTTAGTGTTTGTTTCACTAGATTCTTCAATTGTGAAGTGCAGGTGCATTTCTGATGTGAGGTTACACAAACCTACCGTTTCTTAATTGAATTTAATCAGGACTGCCATAAAATTCAATTAACGTAATTATTTTTCATTTCCGGGTTATCATGCATTATCTTACTACTTATACACCGCCGTTATTTAACATTTGATCTTATTTTTTTAATAGGAAAATATATCTCACCCTAGCTCATGTCCATGGGCCGGTACCGCCCATGCCTTCCTCATCATTTCGTTGATGTTGTTGAGTATTTGTGGGGCTTTCTTGCTGTCTCCCTTCTTGATGTTCTGCACCATGTTGTCGAGTTTCACCGAGTATTTAAGAATGGCGCGTTCCACTTCCTGCGGGTTAGAGTTGGCCGATAGTCGTTCGAGATCCTCAAAATTTTCTGAGTTGTCCTCTTCGATACTTTTCAGCGTGGTGCCGTTCATTAGTTGACTAGACTGTTGAAAAAATTGTTTTCATGATAAAATAAATATATTTGATATAGTTCAAACACATGAATATTTGTTCAAGTATATTGAGCACAATAAAAAATTATTGAATTTTTATAATTATTAATCGGCTAATATGAAATAATCTATATTACATTACTGTTATTTGATCACCATTAGATATGTTTGGTTATATCTGCGTGGTGTTCGATCCGAATAATGTAAATTTAATCTAGTACCGGTAATGATTGTATTAGTAGTCATTGGATGGAATTGGACAGGTACCTATATCCAATTTTCACTTACTCTAGCGTACTTCATCAACTCCTATTCATTTATCCATCCGCGAATTGTTGAAAGTTAACTAAGTCAATATTATGCAGGACTATAGCCTAATGAGTCACATTGGTAGAATTCCATCAAGAACACATTATGTGCATCGTTCATGCAACGAGTGTTCATAAACATTGAAAAGCATAATGTTTTATGAAAATATAGGAGGAGCCTACTGTGAGGTTGAGCTTTCATTTGTCTTTCTGCTATAGGAACATATAAACATGAATTAGAGTGACATAACATGCAGTGCAGTAGAATAATAAGTCTGGTGATAGTCTGCTCTTTTCCTTTATCACCTAGGTCTAGGCCTCTAGGATATTAATATTTTAAACACTATAATAATATTCAATAATTAACACCTCTACCTTGCTTCATCAGAGGATTTCCAATTTCCGTTAAATATGTTATGAAAAGGATTCTCAATCTTTAAATAAACAAAATAGCTTCATATAATGCTATATGGTATTTAATTTCCAAGTTTATTGAACTTTAACTTTACTGAGATTGCATAGGTTCAAGTCATACTATCTCTGTCATTTTGTACTATGACATAATTAATTCCAATTCCCATTTCCAAACTTCGGCGATTAATTAACTTGAAATTAGACCAGTGACTCATAGTCTAATGAACTTCTGAAAGTTCCCATAAATGATATCATAAAGTTAAATTGTTCTATATTGTTTTTGTTTAAATCTTTCTCCATTTATAAAATTATTTTGTTCTCCCCAGATGCACTGCTTAGGACTGCTTTTAGGATCTGTTGTTTTTTTCAGGAGCTTCAAAATTTTTACAACCTTCTATAACTTTCCTATTAATTTTATAACTTTCGGTAGTGATATGAAAAAAATAAAAAAATGAGTTTGGTCTTTTAAGCTCGATATTTGGCTGTTAAGCGAAAAAAATCAATTAATTCTAATATAATGCAGTACCTGTGAACTGGAGCTCTGAGATGACTTGGTACAAACACCTTTTGTTGTCATCATGAAATTGGACTGTGAGGACTGGGTCATGTGCTTCTCATGGTTGAAAATTCCGGATGACGTCATGGTCTGTCTTTGTTGTTGGGCTGCCATTGCTTTCTATCAGGAGAAAAAAAAATTCAATCAAAATTGAAAATTTTAACACAAAATACAATTGAAATACAAAATGAAAAGGAAAGTAATGAAAATTAATTTTCAAGCTCAAATATGATGAACTACAATGTGAATAACTCATGAATTCTTGAACTGTACAGTATTCTATTGGATCAATTTGATTTGATTATATTATTCCAATTTAAAAACACAAAACAATATAATATACACAATATGAAACGTTTTCTCCCTCATAAACTATTGATTAATATGTCATGGATAGGCCCAAGACACCAGACATCTGAATGAATGAATGAGATATCTTTTCTGCTTTGGAATTGCTTTCATTTTAATAGTAACACTCTATTGTATATGATTCTATCATTCAGTAACATTTGCTTTGTATTGTTTCAGTTTGAGATTCAACTTCTCATATTGTTTATTGACAAAATAGTCATTGAAGGTAGAAGTAACAATAAACATTGAGAAAGATTGGACAGCCATTCCAAACATTCATTCTAAACATTGTAACACACGGTGGAAACCTAATATTAAACTTTTTTACAATTTCAAACTTCACGACTAAGGAGTAATATGAGTGAGATACCGTAAGCAATTTTTCCCCATTTCAAGTGGTATAGAAAATCGATTGGAGCATGATGCACTGTACATCAGTTTCAATTAACTCCTCTTAGATTGTAATTTCTATGGAGAGGTTTCTTATAAAGTAGGTTTGTTTCAGGTCAAAAAGTAGATTAACTCACTTTTTCTGCACAAAACGAATCGGTTTGTAGTCGCATTGTTGCCGCAGTTGTATTTTCGCTCTCTTGTTGGGTTATTTCTCCTGATTTCAGCGATCTTTGTTCCTGTAAAAGAAATACAACAATTAGAACTGAATTCATTATTACTGATGGACTCGATAAATATGGATATGAAGAATTCTGACATGAAGTACAAATTGATAATAACTATTTTATCAATTTCATTGTTTAATAATAATAATAATTATGAAATTCAATATAGTGAGTACATGTTGATGAATTATGAATGTCATCAATACAAAGAAGCTTATTGATTATGAATAATTGATTTTAAGAAATATAGTTTTGGTAAAAATTATAATAACTACCGATACTGTGAAATTTCCTATCTTTTTCCATCTAATAAATCATCTCAATGTTAAATCACAACTCCTTATCATATTGTGAAAGTATTTTGTCACCCAGAATTATTCCCATTACAAAGAAAGATTATGAATGAATTAGCCATGTAAAACTGTGTAAGTGACTAACCGTTAAACTGTAATTGAAATAAACATAACAACCTATAAAATGAGCAATGAATGATAATGGTACAATAATAATGTAAATTTTGGCAACGATAACGTTTGAGTTCGTGGAAAGGATGCAGTTGAGTGTACCGTAGTTGAATCGCATTATTGAGCAATTTTGTGATCCATTCATTGTGATACATCTGCCAAATGTGACCCATGTATTTCAAGAGAATGTTTTGTGTATTAGTAACACTTAGAGAATAAAAGTACCGTACATACAGAAACCTACACTTTTCAATATTAATAAAATTTCATCTCTGCCAATTTATAAAGTACGGTTATTGAACTATGAAAAACTAAATAATATTGGCTAAAAAATCTAACAACCAAATTTTTATTCAAGGTGGGTTAAGATTTTATACTCGTGTTAACTAATTATATTGTTAAAATTTTATAGCTGAATTCAGTTTTTTGACAAACTCCTGGACAGAGAATTTTTTTTTATTGTTGTTATTAACTGATAATATTACGGTATCCAATGTATATTATCTAATGAATAAATGTATGTAGAATAAATTCTATAATCTATAATCTAACAACCAAATTTTCATTTAAGGTGGGTTAAAATTTTATACTCGTATTAACTTATTCTATTGTTTAAATTTTATAGCTGAATTTAGTTTTTTGAAAAGCGCCTGGAAAGAGATTTTTTTTAGTGTTGTTAACTGATAATATTATCCAATGAATAAATGTATGTAGAATAAATTCTTAATCGCCAAATTTGGAAATACGCACGGTACTTTATTTGGTGAGTGAAATAATTATTTTGATGTATTTAATATTATTTCTGCTGTATATTTTTGCAGTATTTCGCTATTCATGCTACTGTACGAAATACAAGTAGTTCATAACTCAATGTTTATTAAGAATCAATGAAGAAGTAGACTCACAAGTTTTTTCCACCATAAAAGAGTAGATTCTTAATTTTTTCAAATCCATACTCAAAAATTATAATTTCGGTTGAAATTCTGGATGAAATAATAGTTCGTTAATGGAAAATCAATCAGTAGATTTGAGTTTCAATAGAAGTACAATGGTTATGGAGGGGTTGTTGAAAAATTATTTCTAACTTGGTAATTTAAATTTTGTAAAACTGTAACAATTCAAAATTTCAAAATAAACTACACTTTATAAATAAATTTTTCATTTATTCAAGTAGGTACTGCAATAAAGGTGCCAACTCACATTTTTGTTCCCTTAAATTTGCACTTTCAATACCGGTACGCGTTTTCAACTACTCACTTTATGTTGAAGTTTGTTATTTTCTTGAACAACTTGCTAATTGAAGTACAGTATTTAGCCGTCTAATGTCAAAAACGAACTGAGACAGCAAAGACCACGAGGAAGCAATGAAGCAATGCACCGTCGTCAGCGTTGGTGACGTTTGATTCGAAACTGGAGACATAGACAGAAATAACGAAGAAGGAGGGAAAGAGAGAAGAGAGGAAGAGAAATGGTAGAAGAAAGAGAAAGAAGGAGGACGCTAAACAACCCTCTGAGCATTCATTTCACTCTGGCGTATCCCCTCCCGCGCATCTCATGTTTATATTTGGATTATGACGTATTTTTACGGTTGGAATGTTCGAAGAATTATAATTTGAAATGTAAGTGTGTGGGTCTGAGTTATATTGAAAAACGAATTTACCGAATTGAGAATATTTCCAATGAATTTGGCAGTAATCGCGCCAATTCAATTCAACCACTGTGGATTGTAGAATGACTTCATTTGACATTGTTTATCGATAGAGATTTTGTGGACTTGGCTCAAATGACGTCATCAAAGGTTCATTCATTTGGCTCTCGCAGACTGATCACCAACTGTGCTAACAGAGCTGAGTAAAATTGATAGTAATATTTGCTAATTTGTCAGTTTTGTTGATATTAGTTATGTTATTATTTTTATTAGTAATCATTTTATGGGGTTCCCTCATTATAAATAATAATTCGATATACCTGGATAAATTTGAATTGAAAATATACATGAAAAGTAATAATAATTAAATAGGCCTATATTATCAAATGGCTGAGATGAAATAGGAAATGTTAGTATACCAATCATGAGAATACAGGAAAATTAATTCCATGATTTTTTGTCAATTCATTCGTGTTTTGGTATTACAATTTGTTTCTAACAATTGAAAAATCCGTTCAATTATTTATCAATACTACAATTAGCATAAAAGAATTACATAATTGTTTTATTGGCGCTGCTACTGAAGACACTGCTAAATTTCTGATTTCCGATGAACGTTGAACCATAAAAAGACAAAAATTAAGAACATCAACTTTATATTATTTATATGCTACACCCTACACTTTAATAATTGGTGATTTCTTTGCCGAAACTGACCTTCTCTGAATTTTGTAATGGTTTCCATTGTTTAGGAAATATTCCTTTTTTTATTGGCCATGGAGCTGAACACATAATTTATTAACTTCAATCACATTTTCACAAGTCTTGAATATTTTTAAAAATAAGATTGTATGTATTTTCTAATGTATCATTCACCACCACAAACCATCACTGTTTTTCATTGGTCACAATAAAATTCACGTTTGTTCAGTTTTGACCACAATCATTTTTATCTTCCACAATACACAAATATATTGAAAGTAAATCAATCAACCGAAATTCAATAAAAATGTCTAAACTGGACCTATATCCTTGCAATCAATGACACATTATTCAAAAAACCTAGATAATCATTGATGAAAATAAGAAAGTTAAATAATGAAAGTAGAAGAGTAGAATATCCTTTTTGTAACTACACTTATCGTTCAAACGAGCAAACACTTTTTGACTTTTCTACTCGAGCTGATGAATTACATTCGAGACTGTTGAATTTCAAACTCAATGGTGGGGAGTGGTGAAATGTTTACTGTATTCTATCCGTCCCCCAGTTATCCAAACAATGATGTTCAGTTCGTTCTTGTTTCTGGCTATTAAAAGTTGACTCTGGCCTCTGGCAACAGAAGAAACGCAAATTTCCTGCTTGAATGTGATTGATGGTTGAGTAGAATTACTTGGGTTGAAGCACAAATAGAATAAAATTTTAAACGGGAAAATATTTTTTGGCAGGCTGGTAGACATGGAGTTAACTTACATTTGTCAAGCTCTTGTTTGAGTCATGTATGATTTGCATCTTTCTAGTTATAAAATATATAACAAGTAGGCCCTATAAAAGCTATTTTTTCATAATTTTAAAACACAAAATAGAGAATAGATGATGGAAATTGCGTTTTCATTTCACAATTGAAATTTTCCATTGTAAGTAGCCTATACATTTATTTTATTTTTCTTGAATTTAGTATCCAACAATGAACTATTTTCATCAATAAACTGTGACTAAAAAAACAAACGACATAATGCTTCAAAAATTTATTGAATTTATCTAGATTTTTAACAAGGCTTTAGCTGTTTTGTGAAAGGATTGTTAATGACCAAAACTAAAGTTCATATTACCATTATGAGGCTTTTTGATCTTCTATTCCTGAATTTAAATTTATTACCTAATTTATCTTACTAATTGTGAAAATTATCCAACCTACTATTCACTTATTCAATCAATCCAGTAGCCTACATAGTCATTGCTGGATTCAAGCCAATAAGATATTATTTTAAAAATAGGTAGCCTATTTCTTCAGGAGATCCTGCATCAAATTTCATATTCATGTAATTGTGCCTAAATATTGCATGTTATTCAGGGTAGGCAATGATTTTAATTTGTATAGCTTGAGAAAAATATTTATATTTTCTTCAATACGGTATCGATTAAAATAGAGTTATACAGATTAAAAAAAACTTGATTAGAGGTATTTCTATCTGTCTTCTAAGACAATAATTTACAATTTTATTCCTAAAAAATCTTTTCATCGATCCAATTAAAATTATTTACTACCTTCAATTCTAAATGTCCACTAATCTATTTATCTATGTCATTTAAGATTATTTATGAGCGGTATTCCCAACTTTTTATCGGTGATTGAAACAACACCTAAACAAATGCTGTATAGTTAATCTCTGAATTGCAACTTGATCAATTAATTCATTAAGCTCCATTACTTCAACCTGAACCACGTGTTTAGCAGATTTGATCGGTTGTGGGCTGGATAAGATTTGTTTGTTTATTGTCAAAGACTTTCCTCTTTACGAAACCTGCTCTGGAACTATTATTATGTCTATATTCAAAACAGTTTGAGATTACTAGTGAGTGTTTCTATATGCCACTGGCATGATTATGCTCCGCGCAGCACTACTCATATCATGCAAAAGATATTCACTGGAAGTGAAGAATGATATATGATAATAATGTATTTAAATAATTATAATAGTGAATTTACATCTATATCTATTCCGAAACTGTGAAGATTAGTCAGTTTTCATGAACTATATTGAAAAATACTAATTTATCTTTACAATACTTCAAATAAGACTATATCAATAGAGGTACTGTATGTCAGTGAGGAACTGTATACAAGCATAAGGAATCTGTTAACATGAAAATTGAAATTGCATACTACATGTAATTGCGTTCAAGTCTCCTCAAGGTCGTGCCAATGATTTATGGCACTTGAAAAACAGTTTACCTGTTTCCATTGTGTTCACTGATAATTTTCCAGTCTATTCAAAAATGGCTAGCTTGAATCTTAAAACGTATGCTAATTGGTAATTAACATTTATTATCTGAGATCCATTTACAAAGCCGCGAGTAATAGGGATCAAGAGTACCTTGTTGAGTGTGTTGTGGGTATGATGAACTGTTTTTCTTGTGGGTAGAAAATTGAAAAACAGAGGTCAAGTTGACATAGGTTAGTCAGAAGAGATTTATTGGAATTACGGTTTGGACAGTTGTTCTGCATTGAAACTAATAGTTTTGCATTTTGTAAAAGGTTTTGCTTGGTGCCTTGGTAATTCCCAGTGTCAAATGAATGTAATGACGAGAGTAAAATATTACTTCAGCCTTTTTTGTCATCTTTTGAATCCGGAATCAACTTTTTTATCCTCTATTTCAACATTCCTGTTGAAATCTAATTGATTGATTATTTCCATTAATCGTGGTAGAGTGAACATTACTGTCCAAACTTCGCCGCATCAATAAAATAAAGAAGTCATTCTATTTTATTCTAATCACATCCTTCATAGCTCAATTTATCTTTGAAAATCCTATAATTGATTTCACTAGGTAGAAGATTTTTTAAATTTTAATATTTTTCTCAAAATTCATTACTCGAAATCTAATAACATAGAATTTACTATAATCATATTATATCAATCTTTATGTTCACATCTACATCCTATTAAAAATAAATATTCTTCCAAGTATCCTCAATCATGCAGCTTTCTTTTCAATGTTGTGTTTAAAAACTCTTTAAGAAATCATTATTTATTAGTAGGCATGTAGAAGAATATTGGCCAACTTCGAATAAAAATTCATTCCATTATAATCATTTTCTTCAAATTTATTCCTCATCCTTCACTTCTTTGACATTTCTAGATGTCATGAAAATTTCTTGGGAATAAAGAAAGTTTTTTTGTGATTAAAATATCTCAAATTAAAACTGAAGTCCCAGACACTTGTTGAGTTTTTTCTCAGAGGTCATAGTGTGACCTAATGTATCATTGTTTTGATGAGCGAGCCAAAGTAAAGGGCCTTTACCTTCAATGTGATTCACCTTTGGCATGCGGCTACATGCTGCTAAGGGGAAGACTGATGTGAAATGGAGTTAGAACCGTGGCGCGGTTAGTTACAGAAATAGACAAAGTGTTTGATTACTACTGTCACCTTTCTTTTTTTCTCTTCATTCTTCTCCATCCAGTAAGTTACTCCTACTACACTTCCTTCATTTTCTCTTCTTCTTTCAATTTCGGAGTATAACTTACTTATAGAGAGTATAGAATGAGAATAATACAAAATTATATTAAATATTTTACAATTATACAGAATTATAAAAGTTTACTTCTAGAATTCTCTCTGGATCTGGATATATACATCTACATCTTCATAATATGGGTTTCAATTTTATTTCATGTCTAATTTTCCATGAGGAAAATCCCTGATTCAAAATCTTTATTGATTACTTCCTTCCTTTACTCTGATCCCTTCCAAACTTGTTTCTCCTTTGTACGCTTTGTTACTTCCTATATTTTACCTTTCTGCTAATATTTTTACTTTTTTTCTTTCCCATAAATTTTCACTCATTATTTTTCCTTATTTCTTTTAGCATCATTTGTAGTAAATATGAACAGATATTTGTAGGCAAACTTCCAGGCTAGTATGACTTCTTGTTCAACCTTTTATTTATTTTCTTCAGTCTGATAACCCTGTGGCTGATTGAAGTTTGTACCTATTTCGAGAACTGTTCCGCGTGTGTAGCTGCTCCATTTCATCTGTAACGGTTACGGCAACAGGTTTCAATCCATCCATAACATTCCATCACACCAATGTGTCTCACTCATCCATGATTCAAAAAAACTCACTTCTCTTTGATAGTCTTTGGAATGACTAATTCATATTGAATTATAACTTATGGAGTGATTCACACATTCCAGGAATCTCATGTATGGATGAATGAATTTGTTCATTTGCCAAAAAATTACAAAAAAGAATTAAATAATCTACCGTATTAAAATTTAGAGTGATATTCAAGTCTTTTATTGCCTCTGAGATTTCTGCTTTCATAATTTATTCTTATCATAATCTTAATATTGTATTGAACAATACCATAATTTTATTTGATTTGCCGGTACACGATAGGAAATCTATAAAATCAGGGGGAATGAATAATTAATGCGTTCAGAGGAAAAAAACTTCAATTTTTATACTCTAGATTTTTTGTGAAATGGTTTGTTCACATTGGCAATGATATGGATACAAGTTGATCAAGTCCTGAATATTGAAAATTATATTAATATTAGGCCTACTGTGGTAGTAATATATATTTAATAGTTAAATTTTTTAATGAATTCTAGAGAATTCTCAAGTTTGTTTTAATAAATAATAATGCATTAAAATATAGACCAATTATCATGATACAGTATTTTTAATATATTGTTATGGCTTATTCATTGAAGAGAAGAAAGGAGAACTCCAATAAGAAGTAACAATCATTTCACGTTCTCTTAAGACAAGGATAATCCTTGGAAATGATAGGAAGAGATAGAACGTTTTTATTTAATAAATCAAGTACCTATAAGTAACACTATCAATTTTTAAGAATATTGTTCTTTCTTGTTTTCAACTGAGTTCGACTCTATTACCTTTTAATATTAAAAAATAAATTAAATTGGATTCAAATTCCTTCAAATTAATTTTTTTTATTTATTCCTCCAAATTCAAAACATTTTATTCGAATCAAAATCAAAACTAATAGCATTCTAGCACATGAATTATTTTTTAAAAACTTTATTATTTCTTATTAATTTGATTACTCCTTACTATGAACCTCATTAAACTAACCTCAGTATTATCCTCTGATAAACTTTCCTTATCACCTGCATTATTATCCACAAAACTCCTTCGTGCACCAATTTCACAAAATTCCATTTTGCACCAAATTCTAATCGCTCCAAGACGTCGTAACATAACACTGTTAAGCATAGTGGCGCCAAAACCTCCCCTAAGCAGTGAAGGGTTGGTTTCAGTAGGCCACGTTCCTGTCTTATTTACCCCGACTGAATGAGGTCTGAGGTCGAGCTAGCAACCCCCGATCACCCCCTTTTTATCGATTGTTTGTCCCCTTCCATGCCTTGTACCCTAGTCAACTAGTACAGGAGTTCAAATTACAAATTCCTACTGGAGCATGTAGTACTGTATTGTTTCAAGGTTGTGTGGGGAGGAATGCAGTTTGAATAATAGTAATGAATAGTAAGGTAATAGTAATAATAGTAAGGCATATGTCAAATTGTAAGATTATATTATGTTGATTCAAATTCATAAGCAACGAATGATATCCAATTGATTGATAAAATAATCGATAGAATAAGTTTATAATAATTAAAATTCATGATGTTCAAAATATTGTTACATTTTTATTTTTCAATGATCCATTTATGGGAATTATTCACTTCAATCTTAATTCAAGTTGAATTTTCTATTTCTCATATCATAATCAAATAGTTAATCATCAATTCATCATTTATTATCTTCCAATAGTAAAAGTTGAAGTATCAATATTATTGGAATCTGTGAGTTAATTTAATGTTATAAAAATAATTTTAAGTTCTCATTAAAATTAGCAACTATTTTACTCCAAAACATTTTTTATTATGATGGAGTACCTGGGCTATGAACTGAAAAATATATTTGATTCCTATTCTCACTTCTCACCTCATTAATATCAATGTTGAAATAAGCATAGGCCTACTAAACATTCATACTCATACATTTGAGATTTTGTGTTATTTTTATATTATTCAAGCTTATCAAAATTAACAATAGCCTAATATTATCAGGAAATTTTCCACAGTATTAATATTAAGATTGATATATGAAGTTATTTACGGTATTCCCATTTATTTTGTACTCTAGCACACGGGGCTCCCATAGTTGAGTAGGTTAATTTCCAAAAAATAATAATAATAAAACTTAAATCTTTAATTCTTTAAACACTAACTGGATTTAAATTTAAATTGTACTCATTACATTTGCTTGCTTTTTTGTTAATTTTTGTTTGTTTTTTAAGGAAATAAAATTATTATTTATTTTTATATTTTTTTGAGTACCGTATTCCACATTTTTCTATTTGTCTATAGGAAAACTCACAAATTATAATTATATTGATAAAGCAGATTTTTATACTATCATTGTAGCCTATTTGGATGAGAATCAATAAAATGGCGCCAAAAATGATACCATACAGAAGCCGGAAATTCACACTTCAAGAGGAATTGAGATAACTCTTAAAATTTATCAAATAATATTGAAGTTTGCCTCTTTCATTTAGTCCGCGGTGACTGTGACGTGCCAGTTATTCCCAGTAGAGTGCTCTTATCAAAAATAGCAATATTCTTGTCTGTTATCTGGGTTTTCCGGCTCTTAAATAATAAATATTCTCTTATCGACCGACAAGCTCTATTGTGGCTAGCGGCCTGTCCATAAAAAGAGTTATTTTTATAGACTTTTCAATGAATGGCTTGATTAAGCCATTCAAGTTACATTTTCATTATTTTTCATCAATGTAGATTAAAACTTCTTCTGTTGTTCAGCTCCACTCTCTACACTTCTTGTAGATGCAACTTTAGAATTATACTCTATTCACGATCACTTGAGACGGAATAAACAAACTTTTTGAGTGTGTATACGTGTATAATGGAAGGTCTTCTTCTATACGAAACTTTTGGCCACAGACCAACAGCTGTAGCCAACCACAGCTCAAGACAATAGTCTTGAGACAATACAAGTCGGACTGTACACTGTAGCCAATCACAGCTCCAGAAAAGAGTCAGCTGTTCGACTGCAGCCAATTTTTTCGCATAGAAGAAGACCTTCCAATACACGCACACAAACGCAAAAGGTTTGTTTATCTCGTCTCAAGCCATCGTGAATGGACTATAGGTCATGTATTGTCGTTAGGACTCACAATGAAAATAAATATTATAAATTAAAAATTTATAATAAACTAGGGTTACCTTCTCCAAATTGTACATTCACCAATTACCTACCAATTAATTGAAGAAACTTGTTGAGTAGTTGTGGAGGTGATATTGTGTAGTTATCCATATTGAATTAGAATAAATAATTAAGCATGAATTTGTGGTTTGACAATATTTTGTCTCTCCATTCAATTTAATTCAAATATGTGGATTTATAATATATCGTATTTTGAAATTGGGGGTTTGACGATATCTTGTCTTTTAATTGAATTTTGAATATTATTTGTAATTTATTTAATACTTTTTCAATTGTATGATTATATATTATTCAAAATATCAATCATAATAAAAAGCCAAGATATTTTCAAACCAAACAAATTGAATTTTTTTAAAAGACAAGATATTGTCAAACCACAAATTTAAAATTAAATGAAAAGCCAAGTTATTGTCAAACCACATATTCTTCATTTATAATCATTTATTTCCATTTAATGTTCATTTATGGATAACTACGAGTAAACACAATATCATCTTCACAATATGTGGTTTGACATTGTCTTTTCATTAAATTAAAGAAACTCTCGATACCCGCAACTGATCATGCATAAGTTGACATGACCTGTATCACTCACCTGCATCATGTTGAGTGTTTTTTCGGCTGAAACTCCGTCCATGTCTAGCCGACTGCGCATGGCCTGCTCCTGGAAGGACATTGCCGCCTCGTGCACCACTTTGGTCCGCTTCTGTTCGAACATTTGCACCGATTCCGATTTGGTCATTGCCGACTCGGCTGAACTCGACAGGGCGGAAGAACTGGATAGAGCGGCCGCACTGCCCAAGCTTAGTGTTCCTGGCGAAATATTGAAAATTGTTTATGGAATCGTAACGGTATCGGTATTTCATTGGAGGATTATTGTTCAAAAGTATTTTTTAAAGCATGGTGAAAATTCAAAAGTTGGTAGTATAGAATTGTGTCTCATTGGATTATTGCTAAGAAATGCATTTTACAGGCTTAGTGTTCCTGGAAAAAATTTCTTGTAGATAGAATATAGGTGAATACACAGACACATGAAAAAATCGACTCCTTTCCTTATTTTGATGAGAATTATAAAAAAATGTCCAATATTCATGTATAGTACAAAAGTATTTTAGGGGAGGATTGTTAAAAAAAATATTGTATTTTCATGGGAGGATTGTTGAAAAGTGCAGTATTTTCAAGCTTGGTGAATATTCTAAAGTTGGTTATGGAATTGTTGTGCCTCATTGGAATATTGCTAATAAATTGATTTCTTATAGTGGGCTTAGTGTTTCTGGCAACAGAGGGAAAGTCGTTTCACTTGAGAATATTGGTGAAAAATTCATTTGAAGTTTTTTTGGTGTCATTTTGAAGTTCTACTTAGAATTAGGGAAGCACATACCTCCAGTATACTCTCATTTTTGAAATTTTAACTGAATTTGAATTAAAGAATTCTAAGAGGTTCTATGAGACATTTTTTTTTTTTTTAATTTAGAAGATATCTCTATACGATAGGATCTCAGCCAAGGGGTTTCAAGTGCCGTATTGAAAATCCAGATTTCTCATATTATTTCGAAATTTATAAATACATATTTCAAAATTATGATTGTACAACGATGTCACCATCTCCAAAAATTATTTTCAACATCTCTATCTGCATAACTTTACATGTAGAAATGAATAATTCTCAGCTGCTTTCTCAAGTGAATAACATCAAAATAGCTAGAGTGTGACAATTTATCAACAGACACTGTCAAGGATGTCACATATGAGAGCCAAGGACTGTCAAAACAACTCTGTGTTGCACACATTGGCTGGAAATATATTTCGCATAAAGCTTTTCTTATGAGTCCTTTGAATCATAGATTTGTTCTTCCAAATCTTCTGTGTGTATCAGCACTTTCTACTGCAATATTTCAAAACCTCATCAAGAATTATTTTAGGACCATTTTCTCAATTCTCAATCTGATAATGACATTAATCATGTCATCCATGTTAACTAAGTTTCATGTTCACAGAACATCTGACCTTTCTATCATTCTATCATAATACTATGCACAAATTGGTATTCTATAAGAGGATATGAATGAATATAGATTTCTCTGAACTATCCTTTCATTTATTACCGAATACATCCATTTTAATTTTCATAATATCAAATTATTATTTACGACAATGTATTCTAAAATTTTAAATAAACTAGTCGAAGGACATGAATAAATGAAATAAATTTGAAAACCAAACTACCGTACTCATGTGTAGAGCTAATATTAAAAACTCAGACTTCATTGTCTTCAATATTATAATTGAAGACACCCCTGACGAACAGAAGGAATCCAACATAAACAAATAAACTTCTGTGATGACGGAACTTTTGAATTCAGCTTTTTACATTCTCTATTCATTCATCTCGATTTTATTTGGAAAATTCACCTATTCTGTGCTTCTTGGAAAAAATTTCTGAAATCAAGCATAGAACAACTAACAAGGAAGAGTTTTTAGTTTCATGAACTAGACTCACCATTATGTGCAGCCGGCTGCAGCTGCGGCATGAGCGAGGGGGCGGCGGTACAAATTGCGGCTCCGCCATTGGCGGGAGGAGGCGTGTCCGGGTCGGGGAACGTGACCAACGGCTCGTTGCTGCCCGCCGACGACCCGCCGCCTCCACCGCCCCCCTCGTCCTCCAAATCCTCCACACTGCTCCTCAACTTCTTGAAGTTCAACGTCGACAAATTCTTCATCTCACTGATCGACGACTTCAACTCAGATAGATCCGATTTCATGCTGGATGCTTTCATTTCACTGGATGACGTCACGTGGTGCAGACGTTGGGACGATTTGGCCACTCTACTGCTGCTACTTGTCGTTGTACTGCTGCTACTGCTACTGCTAGACATCATCTGAAACACAACGGGTAGGTACAGTCGGGTGCGAGCGGTCTATTTCGGGGGCAATTGTTGGCTGGCTGAGGTGTTGTTAGGTGTGCGGGGACAGATGGTCTGCAGACTCGAACGTAACATTGGGACACTGTTACTACAGTATTAAATCAATCTACTAGTATGAAATAAAATTATAATTTCAGTACGTTACAGTTATCTCACGATTCCAGTCACAGACGCGTTTCGAACAATGGTATTCATCCTCGGCGCTTTGAGCTAAAATAGCCTACGTCTTGAGTTTTAGCTGAAAGCGGAAAGGATGAGACATTACGTAACTTACTGTTTGAAACGTGTCTGCGACTAAAATCGTGAATAATCTATTAGTAGGCTATAGCAAGTAGAAGTTTTTACTAATATTGCAGTTTCAAGAATGATGTGGATCACCTCAACAATAACTTGTTTAATATACTTACTAATTATTCGATTAATATTCCAATTGTAACTTTAATTGATTGTTTGTTAATACTTAATAGTTCAATCATCAATAATTATACAGACGTTTCAGTAGGCCTTATGGTGCCAACCCTTCAAAAATATTGAGTTTTGTTTTTCTTCTTGGATGTATCATCCTGAATGCATGGGAATTGAATAGTGGATCCACCGATTTAGGCAGTGCAAGGCAAAATATGTTCCACTTACAAGCTATTAAAGTGACAAGAAGATGGAATAAAATTTTTCTTGCTATTTCATAAAAAACACTGTACCCTATGTCATCCACAATCCCAAATTTTGTACCATAATATACATTACATCACAACAAACTGCTTTACTGTCCTTTTCTGTCCGAAAAGGCTCTGCCGATAGTCTGTACCTTTGTCGCGTACAACAGTATGTGGAGTGGAATTCATTTCATGGTCGTGTGTGTTTGGTTTACCTGAGCTGTGACTGTACCGAACGCTTTCGATAGCCAATAATTGCTGGTGCCAAATGATGGCTCTTGGGTTAGTGCCCAACAAGTGGTTTGGAAAGTGTACGACTAGAGACGGCGATGAGGGTGAAAGCATTAATGTACTTTCAGGAATGTCATCTTTATGTCATCTTATCGTGGGTTTGAGGTTGAGTCATAGATTGAGGATGATGAGTAGACAACAAAGAATTGCGGATAATGAGAGTAATTGTTGCAATAAACAATGTATTAACGAAAAAATGTTTTGAATACATGTATTAATGTAACTTATAACAAAAATATGAAATGGACTGGATGTTTTTGTTACATGTATCTTTTTTATGAAAAAATAGATTCTTATTGGAATATTCATGCCAAACATAATACAGAATGAAATTGTTAATTTATGAAATTATTTTATTGACACAAAATCTTTATATGTATTACTAACTTAGGATATTTTATGAATTGATTGTATTCAAGTTTCAGCTTGATTGGTTTCAATCTACATTAATTGCTCCAAATCATAAAAAATCAATGAAAGGATGTTTATCCTTTAAAAGTTTCATTTCCTGAGTGGTTGTAGTAAAGTTGCTTCTGGAGCAATAATAAGTTGATAAAACTCTAAAACAGACTGATGCGAATTGAAATTTCTTATTAGTACAGCATGAAGTTGGTAATCATTTTTATTTTATCATAATGCGTTTACCTTACTAAAATATATTATGAAAATTAAGAAGTTTCTTTAAAATTTTAAGTTTCTATAAATTAGAAGTATCCGTCTAGTTATACTTGACAATCACAACAGATCAAATTATTACAGTGCCAGAATTGCAGTAAATTGCCAAGCTCGTTCAATAAACCGAAAATTATTGAGTAATGACTGATTAATTAATAAATATTACAGACAGCAGTATCGCTAAGTTACTAAATTAGTTTTGTATTAGAATCGAATTCGCCTGTAAGATAACTCTTGACTCAGCTTTGTGGTATTAAATTTATGAGTTGTGTTGAAAAACTGCGGTGTCGGTGAGCAAGCAAAGTACAGTGAAAAAAAATATATATATGTATGAGAGAGAAGAAAAATAAATAAAAATAGAGAAGCAAAAAACATTGAATTTGTTGTCTCTGGCAGTGACCTTGGCGTGTATATTTATTTTTGGCTATCTCATGAAACAAATTTTGAAGAGTATCAGTGTGCAAGGCTCTAATTCGAGCTGAACGTTTGAACTGTCGTTTTAAAAATGAACTGAAAACTTGGTTTAATTTTGTACTGTACTCTGAAGAAGGAACAGATTACAAATTTTCCGAAAGACTTGGCGCGTTGTTTGAATAGAGTCCAACAATTTGAACTTGAGTCATGAGTTCAGTTAGTTTCTGACTTTAAAAATGACTTATTTGCGTTGGTGGTAAAGTGGAATGATCATTTGAAATTTTGAAAAATCTATTATATTCATGAATCGAGTTTGAAAAAATTAATTTTTATATGCTCTGCTCCACTCCAAATCTGTGTTATCTATGATCGTTATTAGCTTATGGAACAATTAAGATAGGCTTCCATTTTCTATTTTTTAAAATAATTATAAAACATACTCAGGCATTGAAAATGAACGGCGTATTATTATCACCATTTTATGTAGGTATATCTATATATTAATTAAACAAATTGTCAGTTTTTAGGAACCTTATGCCACGTTAACACCGGAATGTTATTAACATTTCTTAAAAACTTTTACATAATAAGTTATGTAATTTATATATTATATAATATATATAGGTATATATAATAATGCGTTATTAACAAATGTTATTAACACTCCGGTGTAAATGTGGCATTATAGTGTTATTCTTATCCTAGTTTTTAAGAAAACCCATTGGCTCGGAAACCCAGCTCATTAATTGTATAAAATAGTTTATTTACAAAACTATTGATTGGATAGACCAATCTGGTAGCTTTTAAAATATACTGTACACACTACACACGTTACTTATTTAGTTTGGATATAACCAGTAAGTTATTGAATGTGCTGATTGCAGATAACTTTCCAATAATTTAAAAACTGATTAATCTAGGTAACATGAAAAATTTGCTTGAGATTCTAAAAATTTAAGCTTTAAACTTAATTTTCAGTAGGCTACGGTATAGAATTTGTCCTTGATAGTTCCCTGGCTAAAAGGACAAATTTTGAGAAAACTCCATTGGCTTGGGAACCCCTAAATAGGATAATATAGTTTATTTATAAAACTATTGATAGTTTCTAAAGTTGGATAAGGATAAGGTTCTAAAGTTGTCAGTTGAAAGAATGAACCAAGCTTGTTATAAGAATAACAAAAATTCTGGTAAATTGATATTCGATGCAGAGTGCAATGATCGACATGGCCCAATAGCATTGTCTGAAAAAAAATTCTTCGTGAATTTCTTAACAAAAAATGTCTTTCTGAAGTATGAGGCTGCTTACAAAGAAATCTGACATTGTTGTCTCTGGTCCAGTACAGTGGAATTCTCTTTGAAGGCTAACCAGAAATTTGTTACGTGGTGGAATCTTCCTCTATTATTTAATATTAGCCCACTGCAACCGTAGCTGATTCCGTCGCGATAATTTTCATACATGTTCATGAAAAAGTTACTTTGTATGCAGTCAACAATGTAGCTGTTGTGAAATATTTAGTAATAATATTGAATTTGAAATAAGAATCTGGATTTTAAAATTTTAAAATTATGATATTGATTGCCTGATATGATGATAGATAATATTGTAGTGTTCAGTTCTTCCTATGAAGAAGCTTGATAATTATCTTATCAATTCATTTTTTTGTAAGCTTTTTTGGCTAAAATTAATCATTTTAAAGTAGTGGTTCAAAAGTCTCCAACTAAAGCTTAAAAAGAAAAAAGATAAGGCAATAATCAATAAGCTTCTTCACAGAGATAACTAAACATTCCAATACTATCTATTATAATATTAGTCAATCAATATCATAATTCGACATTCAAATTCATTATTATCACTAATTATTTCATTACAGCTACATTGTTGGCTGCACTCAAAGCTGTTCGCTCACTAAATATCTTACAAAATTTGATTATATTCGATGTAGAACGATTATATAATAATTGAATAGTGATAATTATTATTTTTCACTCAAATTCAAATAATAATATCAATTTACTTTAAAAAATGTACTTTCTCACATGCGCATATTCTGTTAATCAATTATTAAAATTCTTAATATACTTTGTAGCCTGCAGTGCAACGATATGCTACCCTGTCCAATTAATTATGATCCGCCTTACATTATCCATCCATTATTTAATACGAATTCTACTTCTTCGTCAATCGTGATTGATTCTGTTTTTTTTTTTTTAATTTTTGTCACTATTTATCAATTTTCTAACCTGTTGTTGTGTTGACGATGAGCTAGCCGACGCGGCAATCTGTTGTTGTGTCTGTTGTTGTTGCAGCTGTTGCAATTGTTGTTGTCGGGGACTAATCGAAGGCGTTTTCTTCTGAAAATTCTCCATGACTGAGGCAATTTTGTTTCCACTTCCCACAACCACCCCTCCTCCCCCGCCCGAGTCCTTTTCTCCCCCCTCCACGGGAAAGTCGGACATCTGAAAAATAAAGAAAAAATTATCTAGTTGATTGTTAAATTATTAGATTTTATCAAATGAAAATATGACCAAAAATTTTAATGTGATAGATGGGAGGACTGAGACTGTACAGAAATTTAGCAGAAGAATGGCGGCTGACGAGAAAAATATTATCTGGATTGTTATGGACTGCGAGATGTGATATAAATAACATAATGGAAACTGTGATAAAAAGAATTGGATACGATCTAAATGAATTTATGAAGTACCTAGCTTATGGTGATATTGTTGAGTTGACAGAGCATGATGTTTATGAAATTTCATATTCATTACATTATTGTCGGAGTTTGGTGGGGGGTCCTGGGGGGCTTGGTCCACAAAATAAGGGCAATATACTTAATACTAGTATTTAATATCCAAACTCAATAAGACTACTCGTTTTGCCCCACAAGACTCCCTAACTGCGCCCCCCTCTAGTTTGCGGTGAACTCAGTTATGTCTCTATAGAATTAAAAGGATATTTCACACATTATGATAGATTTTTTACGGAGTTTATAGGATTCAAAAACTGGTAGATTCACGTAGCAGTGTCAAGGGACCCAAACTATAGTTTGCGCAAGCTGAGAAGACACGCCGTTACAATGTAAAGTGTACTGTGAAGGCGTGTCTTCTCAACTTCTGTGAACCGTACCTTTTCTCGATATTTATTTTAAAATATTGGACTCTACAAAAATATTTGTTCAACCTTGTTATAGGTAGTAGCATGTAGCTTAACACTGTACATGATTTTCACAGCCCACGTGAGCGTATCAAAATAAGGAAAAACTGCGAAGTTCAGTGTCGAACGATTGTGTTCAATGTGGGATGGGTGACCATTTGCATGCAGAAAGCTGTAAAACTCTCGGTCAGGGTCTTTCTCTTAACCAAGGTCAAGGATTGCACGCTTTCAGTTCGCACAAGCTGAGAAGAAACGCCGTTACAATGTAAATTGTATTGTAAGGATGTTCCTTCTCAGCTTACGCGAAATTTAGCAATTTAACATTAGAACTATCGACTCGACTGTCTTCAAACAGACACGTCAAACTAGCATATAAAACTACTATACCTTTTCATAGAGCTAGTGACTGCACAAACAAAGCTGTAAATAGTTTTATAATCCAAGCTTCTAATAAAGTGGAAAATTGTGTAACGCATAATTTCAAAACGATATTAAATATGTACGAGTCTATCAGCTTGCAGAGGAGAGGAGCATATTAAAATTAGGGTTATTCCAATAGGTATAGTTATTTAAATGATTGATCTGGTTCCATAAAACAGCAACATTCTTTATTCTTTCATTTGTTCTAGGATCTACACTTCCATGCAGTCAGTAGTGGTTCTTCAAGAGGTTGAGAAACAACATTAGACCTCTTCTTCTACAATCAACGTTGAGTAAGGTATGTTTCCTTCAGCTCTTTCCTATAGACTTTACTACAGAATAAAATTGAATAATCATTTTGTGAATTATGAAGTATATTGATTTTTGTAAAATATAAAAACCTACTACAAATGATTTTCCCCCAACTTGTTCTAGATAGCACAAGGAATTTTCTTGAAAGAGAGTTGAAACACTTTTACCGTGCTAGTTAACAGTTGAGCTTCTACATCGTACTTTCTACAAGAATACATATTATATCTCAGTAAATACATTATAAATATTAACAATAAGAATATAAGAAGTAAATATTAACAAAAGAATGCTGAAAGATAGTAAAAATTGGTTACCATACAGATTTCTTGTCGACTGATAATTACAAAAAAAATGTAAGATAGTTGGATCATAAAACTAAATCATAATTAAAGACGACATCATCTTTCTGGTCAGATGAGAAACTTTCTAGGTTACCAAATATAATATTGCTTACGTTCAAGTGTATCACATTAATATGTAACTTACTCCAAGTACATATAATGTACTTAGCTACCGTATACACATTCAATAGTATCACTGTATATGTACTCCAAGTGCTACATTATAATGTAGTTACCACCAATTATATTCACAGGTCACAATCGTAGCTCTCACCTGGCTTCTAGTGCTGCTCCATTTATCACTGATCCGAAGGGGCCTCGCAGCCCCTTCGCTTGTAAACCGCACTAAATCACACCTAGCACTAAACTCTGCATTTACCCGGGGGCAACCAGCACTGCAAATACAGTATCAGAACGTGCATATTGCATTAATAAGACAACTGCTCGCTGTTCAAAGGTGCAGTCAGTGTTTTCAGTTCTTTTCTGGAAGAAAGACACTGTGTTCAAAAGGTGGGCGCGATACAGACCTTGATTCGTCGCCCACTGACTTCCTGTCTTGTCTTCTTACAATCGCAAACTCTTTGAAAACAGATCTCTCACACATTTGTACACGTGGTTATGTGAAGGCATTTGGCGGACTGTGATGGGAGCTAGGTTTGTATAGTCTGTCTAAGCAAAGAAGACATTCTGACAAGATGGGAAAATGTCTCCAGCTCGGTCAATATTGGCTCAGAAATTATAAATTTGGTCTCAAATTGTAGAAAACATTCTGATCTACAATTTGAGTCCAAATTTATAATTTTTGATTCAATATTGATCGATCTGGAGTCATTCTCCTATCTTTCCAGAATGTCTTCTTTGTTTGGAGAGACTATACAACCGCAATAATTTGAGAAAACAAGCCTCTCACATTTATGTGAGAGTAGATATCTCTCATTATTTTCGTGGTCATGTGAACTTATTTGGCTGTCTAAATTGGGAACAAATAATATAGTTTTAGATGTAATAGCGTTAAAATGTTGTTGGAAGAGGATCTTGTTTGACGAATGTGTAAATCAAGTAGTTGATCGTGTGAAATGGATGGATCCAAATAAATGACTACCACACCAGTGTGGTTCAGACAAGCAAAGCCCGAGAGTCAACGTCTCTTATAGGCTGAAGTAGGATGTTTCCAGGCCCTGATAGGAGGTGAAGAGGGTTTGAACGAAGAATCATACACTAAGTATGATCGTGTGTAGCCTAAATATAATTGTGCAAATATACAACTTGAACCGCACTAGTGTGGAATAAGCCTTGTCGGTGAAAATCTCATCTATACTTTGATCAAAACGCTCTAGATCCGACCTAGAGTGAACTCATAATATCAAGGCAGAGCGTATCTCAAGCCTAAAAAAGTTTGAATTATTGATAAAGCTTATTCATTCTTATTATGATTCACTACGTCACACTATCTTTCGTAAATCAACCAAATGATAAATGAGAACAATATATTCGTCGTATATAAAGCGAAAAAGAATAATTATTGAATTTGAATTATACATCAACAATCAGCAATTATCACTTTATGATTTAAAATATGGAATTTAATTTAAAACATTTTAAAATACTGACCACTTTGAAAAACTCCGCCCGGTCTTTGTGTTTCTTGAGCTTCAAGAACTCTGTGTCCTCCATGAGAGTTTTAGTTACTTCATTCAAGAACAATTATTCAAGTCCTTTATTAATCACCTCAGCTATCATCGAAATTACACTATCAAACATTTGACTCGAGCACTACTTGTACTTAACAATTTGTAGTCAAACTCAAAATTAAGCACGATTCCTTACAGGCACTTGAAACTTGATCGCAGACTAATTAGTTGGTTTTTGAACCGCGTTTGAAATTGAAGAGAACTTACAACCTGTCCAACTGTAACTTTAGTCACTTTATTCTAGGAATAGCTGTTGATTCGATGTTCACGCATTTTGAATAGATTCTTCGAAGTTCGAAGTCAAAAACATATACGAGAAGAGTTTCTCAACCTGTTTAACCAATAAAACTGTTTCACCCATGCGGTAATAAACTGATGTAAAACTTTGAGGAAATTTTGGAATGAAACACTATTGAAACACTATTCAATAAAGCACTGTTTTGAAACTCGAGAATCTAATCAATTACTAACTCAAACCTAACACTGAAATTCCGGAATTTAGTGGACTGGAACCTGAACTCTGAAACTCTAGTGTTAACACTTGGAAGAATTCCGATAATCTGTCGGTTTCTTGTGGTTGCAAACTGTTTCATTCAATGTTGGCAACTATGAGCCATCAAAATGCTAAAAACAGAAGGATGACTTGTTCGCAAGTACTTAGCTGCTTCTAAGCAGACGTAAACTTTCAAAGTAGTTCTGCTGGCTTTGAATGATTCCGACTTATTTGTAAACTTGGGTCGTAGGCAACACCCACATTAAGTTACGAGGAAAAGCTGACTACTGTGTGTGTAATCTAGGAATATTTAATGCTTTTCGGAAAATGGAGTATGATGAATGTTTTGTGATCGGTGTTTTGTTCTTTAGTATATTTTTCATTTGTGGTGAATATTATTTTTACAAATAATTTAACAAATCAATTTTTGGTTGATGTAAAATAATATTATTGTTACAAGCAAGAAGTAAAACAGTAATATTACTGGATAGGAAAAATTATAATGCTGGTAGTCTATATAATTTTATTTATAATTTTCAGCAATGAGTGCTCTGCTCAAAACTGACAAGTTATTTACTTCTATTTTTTGGGCTACAGAATAGTTTGAGCTATTTTTATAGAGATGAGAAAAACCATTACTAATTCATTTCAATCTTTATAGAGTTATTCTTAGGTTACACGTGGAAATAAAGCTAAATCATCAGTTTCAGAAAAACGGTGATAACTTAAATCTTCTGTTTTTTACAGGGGTCAAACGGCCTTCTTTTACATCTCGTGATCAATGGGGAAGTTCTCCCAAACTATTGCCAAGACAAAAAATTCATCTAGCAAGAAATAAATGTATCTCTTTTCTCTTCATCCATTTATCGCTTCTCTTCTTTCAGTTATCTTTCCTTTCTATTTTTTAAGACGGTTGCGCGATCGTAAACCCCACTGACAAATTTCTAAACCCAAAGTAAACTCTCGCCTGAAAAAAATTCGGGTAAAAACTTGAATCTCATTGCAATAGGTTGGTTTATTTTGGCACCGCAACGCTTTAATTCACGCTTTAATTTTCAAGATTTTGTTGCTTAGACATTTCACTTTGAATTTTATCTTCGAGTCGAACAAATTTATTATGTTTTTTAAGGAATAGTATAAAACAATCATGCAACATGATCTTCAACCAGATATCAGGTTATTCAATAGTATAGGTACAGTCGACTAGTGGTCTATTTTAGTGCAGATTGAAAACCGTAATGAAAGAATCGAGAAATCAAAAATCATTATTTTAAAAAGAAAAATGGCTGGAAAATACAAAGATCAACTCACTGTAAACCAGTGGATATGACTTCATTTGATGGCAGACTTTGAATTTGTGAGTTTGTATAAATCATGAAATTCATGCCTATTTATTGTCCCTAGTATTCTACTTTCCTCTATTCTAACTTCTCTTCCTAACTCTTCTTTTATAAATTACTGACACAAAATATAATAAATACCTTGTATTTATTTATTGTTACAATTGCGACTTGATAGCAAGTATTTTAAGCAAAGGTAATGATGTTTACACGGTGAATGAAAGATGATGAAAAACCTTACAATTTTCACTTTGAAAAACACTTTTCACGTTAAAAAATTTTGAATTTTGACAAAAGTCCACTATTTTATAATGAAGATCATATCAAAAACACCAATAAAAATTATCAAAACCTTTGAAAATTTAGAATGAACTGAAAAATTTTAAAGCAAAATAGAAGCCGAATAGGAGCCATACAAGTAAATTGACAGCTTGATATTTAGGAAAAAATTTGGAGCCTGAATGCTAAAATGCTCTCGAACACGAAACTATCATCTTTCAAACATAAAATTTATAAAAGAACTAACTATGAAAAACTTTATGAGTTTTGAGTAGATTAAAAATGTATTGATAACACTAACCTCAGGAAATCCGGGTAGATAAATGTAGTTCAATGGTGACATTGTGAATGAATTCACAATTATTGCTGCTTTTAGTGAAAATATTACTTGATGGGAAAGCCCTATTGAAAAAGTATACTATAGGTAGAAAAACTAATAGCAAAGAGATCAGAGCCCTATTGTAAACTTGAACATTGACATAGAAACAATGACTCCTATAGCTGAAGCTGATGGTTTTGAAATTGCGTTATAGGCTATAGTAATAGGCTTATTGAAATCACAAAAAACAAACAATGGTTAGCAAGTTATGCTGACAATTGGAATTTCAGTAAGTGGACCAAGCTGGCCTATTGCGTAGGCTTAGCCTTACAGTTTTGTAGACAAAAATTAGCAAATTGAGTAAGACGGAAGCTAAAGAAAACTACGCGATTTTGCAGTTTCTATTTAAGGATTGCTGCGATCAGAATGTTGTCACTTTTGGTGTTGATCATGATAGTCGATGAGGAAAAATGTGAGAAAGATGTAGAAGAAAATCTACAAGAGAAGCAGGAGAAGGAGAGAGGAGTGAAGAAGTGAAGCAGAAGAGTAGGTGGAGGAGGAGTAAAAGTAGAAAAAAGAACTAGAAGGGGGAAGCAGAGAAGGAAAAGGATATAAAGAAGAAGGAGGAGAAGGAGAATCAGAATTGACAATTCAATCGTCTCAATTATTTCACTATGATGTGTCGAATCACAAAATCAATTTCTGCAAATTTAATTATTAATTAATAAATTTTATTTTTCATTGAAATTCCGAGCTGAAAATATGTTTAAGAGATTCATCAATGGCGTTCCAACATTGAAACCAACAACAAAAAATAATAATTTGTAATGAATTTCAAAAATAATATGTTCTAAGAGTTGTGATGAAAATAAGAGAGAGAGAGAGAGAGAGAGAGAGAGAGAGAGAGAGAAAGCTATTATAAGAAGGAATAATGAAGAAATGATTTATGATTTAACAAGTAGGAGCTATTTTTGTTGTGACTGGAAAATAAATAATTGGGACGGGTGCATCTCCTCATGTTTTGCAAAGATAGGTGGGTCGTAACACTGATTCAACCTCGAAAATATTATTACCTATCATGTGGAATTTTATATCATGGAATAATTCTTTTGCTATAAATTCACTGATTACAAAAGTGTATACTTCAATTAATTTTATCCAAGCTTCTATCTTACATTATTCTTGCGAGCAAATTTTATCTCCCATAAATGTTTATTCTATGTGTGTGTTGCAAGCATGTCTACATTTTTGTTGTTTTACGATCGGTTATAAATAATTGAGTAAAGCTTGTCAATATTAATAAATTTTATTTCATCGGTTCTCTTTTCATTAGATTATACCATCAACTATAACAGTCCAATAAACCTTGACTTAACAATGAAAATATCACTGTTGCGTTTCAGGTCTTCCGTTTACAGCATCTATAAAAATATTTTTACATGTTTTAAATCATGAAAAATTATACCTTCAATGAAGCTTTATTTGATCTTATAAACTTCGATCTATAGTTGGTCTTTTAAAAACTTTCTTAATCGATTTTGTTGGCTTGAACATTTCAACCTGTAACCTTTATTGGATATAAATGTATTTTCGATAATCAACATGAACTACTGATCTCAAGAAAATAATAAATATCATTAACAGGAAAATAATCCCAGCTTTAGACATTTTTCATTACTATGATAGTAATCATGAGCTATTTACAAAGTTGCTGAATTTTTCACTACTCCAATGTTTACTTCATGATTCAATAACACTTCCACATCAATCAGCAGTTTGTTTTTTGTAGACAGTAATTGTTTGGAAATCATCAGATTCAATAATCAACTCGATTACTTCATCAATGGAATATGATTACTTCCAATTTCACACATTTCAGTTTTACAATATACAATGTTACTTTTAGAATTGATAGTTTTTTCACAAATTAGTTTTAGACATTTAATTTCACATAAGTTATTTAGTTTTAGAATATTACTGCTGACATTTAAGTTGTCAAGTGCGTTGGTAATGGGAAAGACAGTTAGAAGCTTTAGGTGAGTTGCGAACTCATATTGGGGAGAGATTTTGATTATCAATAATGATATTATGTTCAGCAGAGAAGGCCTTGGAAGCTGCCATTCTTCACAATGAGAAAGGCGAATGAATGCCTCTTGAAGTCTTAATATCTTATCTGATATTAATAGATGCCACGACCCTACGACTATTGTTTCCTTAACATGAAGATAGTTTTTTATATTGATAGCCCAAATTGAGCCAATATTTATGTTTTCAAGCCAATAATGTCTCTTCATAGTTCCTAGCCAATAATAATGTTTATAACATATAGATCATACTGGAGAAGGGAGCTTTTGAATAGCTAAAGTATCTATAATCTGAGCTCAAGTCGTGAAGTAGGATTGGAATGAATATGATTGTTCTATGAAAACAGTATTTACAATATTGTTTCAGGATTGAGTGGAGACGAAAGTTTCACCAGATTTCTCTCGAAAAAATAACTTTATGTCGAATGAACCATTATGAATGGTAAGACATATTAAACATTAGACAATACTTCCCTGCTAGGCCGTTCATTTCCTTAATTTTTCACATTCAGGTACAGTGTGAATTGTAATTGAAATAGAAATTAGAATCTTAAAAGTTGAAGACCATTTTCCTTAATATACTCTCCATTTCCGTTATGTTCTACTCATACACAATAGGCTATGTTCATGACTATTAAATACAGTAACTCATTAGCTCTATTGTTATGTTTTATAAAACAATTCAAATATAATTTTTTGTATATATTTTTTCAAATCCATTCCATTTCAAATGTTAGCTACCTATGAAAATACAGAACCGAATCTTTCAATCGAATCATAATCTGCAATGATAATACAATTCTTTAATTATTTTTTGAATAGAGAGTTTGAACTAGATTGAACATTTAAAATTTCAACTAGAGCTCAAATTGTATGTTATTCTCACTTAATACAGGAAAAATTTTCCTACTATTACTCAATCACCCCTTTCCCAAAAAGAGGAACTATTCCCCAAAAGAGGAAATTCTTCAACTAGATCACTCTTCGCCAAAAAAGGAACAATTTTACACATCATCATTTTCAGGTGTCACGTGTCACATATTTCGCCTATATCTCATTCACAACCTCGAAAAACTTCGTGAAAAATCGGTCCGTCATCTAGAAACTTTCGTACCACGCCCGAGTTAGCGCGCAATGTCAGACTACATGATTATTGCATCCGCCTTTTTCGGTTTCCGAGAGCAGACTGACTGATCCTCACCACTCAACTAGAACTAGCAGAAAATTGAGCTAGAAAAAACCGCCATTTATAACATATATCTAGCTCACCATGGTCATTATATCTATTGTTGGAGGCGTCTGTGTTGTATCCTGCAGCGGCGTTTCAATTTTTCTTTTAAACCGACGCTCAAGTCACGTACTAATATCTGAAAAAGTCGCGCGCCGTTTTTTCTCGTGCAGACATACCCTTAAAAGGCCGACCATTATCACAGAGCTGTGAATTTAGATCGCTTGACAAATGAATTGTTAAAACTTTATTGTTGGTTTGGACAGATATGGTGAAAAAATGCTCAAGTTTTCATTTATGGTTAAAATTTAGATTGCAGTATTTGCTGTTCTTGTAAGTTGTCTAGAGTGAGAGGACATTTAACACATTGAAAACTATAAGAAATAAGTATTTAAATTCTTCAAAATAATGGTGTTCAATTTCAAAAATAGAAAACTATACTGTACTTCATACTCTTCATCTGCATGGAGATTTCCAATGAAACCTTTATTTCCAATAAAATATTCGTCATAATGATAAATTATTTTCTACTACTTCTGAAATAGGATATATTGTGATATTATATTATGAGATAATAGTATTACAACCAGTAGAAAAATAAAACTAGAGTTTGGTTTACCATAGATAGAATTAAGTGGAATAAAAACAAGTTCAACTTGATATTCCAATATTTTTTGTTCTGACAATATCTTTATTCAGCATTATCTTTTCATTTGAATGTGTCACTTTTATCCACAAAATCACACCCACCCTACCCAAAAATGTTCCCTAGCCTCACATTTCAGGAAGCGAGTTCAAAGGAAACTACGAACTTTCTTCAACTATGTTTTCTAAAGTTTTTTGAAATAAATCTCTTTGGGTTCTAATATTAAGTAGCCTAATAATCGCGTTTTATCTGTCTCTTCACAGAAACAGTTATCACATCAATGAAGGGGATGTCAGAATTTTCAAACAAATGGTGAGTAACTTTCATCCAAATTCAACCATCCAATTAGACTCGCAAGTACCCTATCGAAGTAGCTTGTTTTCCACTTCCCTTCAAATATTGAATTGAAATTGTTTGTAGTCCAATGATACATAATATTATATAAATACTTTTTCCAGTCTTCTGAAATGCTGCTGATAGGTATGACTTTGTGACATAATTACAACAAACCTCATATCTGGCAAAAATTAGATTATTGCTTGCATTCAAATTTCCAACTAGTTTCGAGTTAAATATACTATATAACTGGATTAGTTCAGGAGTGTTGAATAGCGCAGGCTGTAGCTGGTCGCTGGACTGGACGTATCAGACTCGTGAATCCTGATTAATTTCTGTTAATTAATAAATTTTAATAGAATTTTTAATTCATGGAATTCTATAGGGACTGGACAAATATATTTTTTGTCCATCAGAATCGATAATAGTTTCTCAGCATACTAAAATTAAAACTGTATATATTACGGTATTTATCCCTATATCTATGAATTTGTAAATTTGATTTTTTCTTGGCTTGCCGTTGATATTGGTTCATAGCATTTTGAACGCTTTCCTCAGAAATTAATCCTATAAGTGTAACATGTTTACACCAGCTGTTATATGTCATGCGTTAGAAGTGTTGGTCTAAATCTGGAGCATCCCATTCTTCTTCCGGTTGTTCTCGAAATCCTTACTTCCCGTTCTGTTTCGAAAAGCATGTTCAATCACCTATAATCCTCAAGAGCTCTCTTCCTGGTATTATTTGATTCATTTTTTTATATCAGTAGCCTATATGAAGTATATTTGACTTCTAATTGAAAAGTTTAATTTAAAGAGAAATAAAACTAATTTTCATGTTTTAATTATTTCTTCGCAATTTTCTCAATATAGTCCTAAAGCTCAGCTTACATTAACTGCTTCCCAAGAAGCTAGACTTTATCGTTATGATGGAAAATAGTAGCATAATATCTAGAATAGAATATAGAATCGCTGCCTTCATTCTACTTGGAAAGGTGAAGTTAAGGCGCAACCTCACTCAACCTCAGCCTCATCACTCAACCCTCACTAAACCTCACTCAACCCTCTCTCTAAAATAGTAACAAACATTACAATCCAGCTAGTACAGAGACTTATATGCCAATTCTATATATTTTATACAAAACTGAAGTAGGAGCGCACTACTATGTTTTTCCAACGCTACCAATTTAACCGCCTTGAATTTTGTATGTACCTGACAACATCTGTACCTACAGTACAGCAGCGCATACGCAAACAGTACCCACTGTACTTCATAAGGAAATAGGTTAACAAATAACAATATATCCCTTAATAATCAATTTGCCTAATCATATTCCAGTGATTCTAACTTCCATAGATAGAATTTGTCAAATTAATGATGATAATATTACTGTAATATCATTAGGCCCATTGATTATTATATATGGGAGTATTATTAATAATATTCACGTGAAGGAATTTTCCAAGTTGTTATTTGTTAATGATAGTAGGTCTATCCAATAATGTCTTCACACAATATGATTATTCAAAACATAAATTCCCATCATGAGTAAGAATATTTTTGTTATCTAAAACTATGTTCAATCGTATATTATTAGAAGAACCAGGTTACCTATTTCACCTGGAAAGATTTTAAAGTGGTTCAAAGTTTAAAAACATCAGTACAGTACTCATAAATCGAGTGAATTACACCAGGTAGTTTGTAGTATAAAATTTACTGCAACAAATAAACATTTATAGCTGGGAGGAGATACAAGTTCATTCATTTCCGCTGTTTAATCGATCAGTGGATTGAAAATTAACAGGAAACCATACGAATTAGAATTCACTATGCTCTGTGCACAATATGGTGTGTGAGGAGGAAAAGAGAGAGGATGGTGGAATGAAAGGATGGTAAAGAGAAAGAGGATGATGATGAAGAGAAAGGTTATGATGAAAGAGAAGAGCAGAGACTAGATAGTAATAAGAAGAAAAGAGAAAGATGAATGAGAGTCCGAGACAGGATGAACGATAAATTTTATGCTAAACGGAAACGCTTATGTAAATTTTTAATGACAGAAAAAGATAAATAATAATGGGCGTTCAACGAGGAAGAGTTACGAAAATCATACAATTAAGATAATAAATATTATACAGTGAGTAATAGAATAATCTCAATTTATTACTATTTTGGTTTTCTTTAAATTTAATTTTATTGATCTTCATTCAATCATTAAGAATCATTTTATCAGAATCAATTCTGATCCATTCAATTTGGATTTCTATTAATGTGATTTGTTTTAATTTCGATATATTAATGTGCCTGTCCAACCTCTTTCTCTAATTTTGAGAGTAATTTCCACATAAGCTCCTAAGTCTAGATGCCTAGACTCATGTTCGCGAGTAATTGGATGGTTCATTCATGAATTGTTGAATTCAACGACTGCTTTTTGAGTGTATTTTAGACGTTTAGACTATCGAAAATTTCATGACCCATTAAAAATTACTGTAACTCAAATCGATGTATTCATGTTTTCTGTTTACTCCTATATAACTCAATTATTATGAGATGCTGTCCGGCTATGATTTCAACAATGTTAATATTGTTACATGTAATGTATAGTCTTTGTTTATACATGTCACCACAACTTAAAAGTGTCATGAAATCGAGATAGAAATAGTTGGTACCTATATAAAATTGGTTCACTATATTTTTTTAGCTTTTTGTAGTAGACCATTGATCTACTCTAGTGTAAATTAGATGTTATACTTGTTATCTACACTTCTACACTAGTCCTAGTGTATCATACCGGTGTAATTACACTGCGCGAAGTGTTACTGCAAATGTGGGATGCTTGGAATACTAAGTTGATAGACCGATTTCAATTATAATTCAGCGACAACATTGTCGGAGTTCATTCATCTCCATTCCTACAATTGTGCCGTTTCCTTTTTCAATTCAAAGTGAAATGTCAGCCGGACCTTTGTTGTTTTGTCTCTCTTATTCATTCATTCATCCATTTCTCTTTTTCCATTCTCTGTTGTTTTCTTTCTCCACGTTTTTCCCCTCATTATTCTCTCCGTCGGTCACTCGATGCTTTTGCATAATTTAATGATTAAACCCTTTTTTATAAACTATTCTGCCAATTTTCAAATTCGATGTAACCGAAAAAAGGTCCCGAGAGTTGGATTTGAATGGGGGACAAACGGACAATTGGAAAATTAGCTAGGCAAACTGATGAAATTATGACTTCTTCGTGAAACGTGTTATTCGAATGGAATTATGATTGATAATAATAGTTTTTTGACTTGATAATTGTCTCTGATTGTGGCAGCTGTTTTGATCTCTTTAAAAAGTTCTATTTAGTAGAACAACTATCATGATAACAACTAACATGGTATAGTCTGTCCAAGCAAAGAAGACCCTCTGGCAAGATGAGAAAATGCCTCCAGCTCGGTCAATATTGGTTCAAAAAATATTGATTTGGTCTCAAATTGTAGATCAGAATGTTTCTTTGCTTGGACAGACTATAGTAGAAAACCAGAACGGTAAGTAGGCTAGTTGTTAAAAATATCAACTTCACTACTGGTACTTGAGTTGAACTTGTGTCTTTTCCCTGTAACAATTTTATCTCAAAATACCTACCAAGTTTCAGTTCAATCTAGATTTTTCCAGATTATTTTCTGACTTGATGGCTTATCATATTATATTGTAGTGGATGATTTCAAATTATTCGATTATTTTTCTATTAGTTTTTGTTAATACGTTTCCAAAATATTAATTATATGCACTGCTATTCATATATTACCTTTCTAGTCTATGTATTGCTGTAGAACTAATATGTTGACACTCATTAAATAATTTATCTTGAAAATTCAATTTAAATAATTCTAATAATGAAAAATACACCTCTTATTCGGGGAACGCGAATATGATATGAATAGTATGATTGGAGAATTCAGAATTTCTATATGCGTGAGAAGTTCAAGTGCTTGAAACGTTTAAGAGCATAAGCTCAATTAGAGTTTGACTTGAATAGACGCAAAAGAGGATTGACTTAAATCTTAGAAAACCTTCTCTATAGTGTTGAAATACTTATGTATATTCAGCATATTCAGTATATTCAGCATATTCAGTATATTCAGCATACTCAGTATATTCAGTACCTATATTAGAATTAGTATGTATATTCAGTATATTAGTATGTATATTCAGCACTTGACTGTTCAATTGCCAAGTGGTAGATTGCACTGAAAATTCATAAAATAAAACCTGTTAGTCTTCAAAGATTTTCTCTTGAAATTTTTATTCAAATTCAGTTCTACTGATAAATTTTTCTTTATATTTTAAGAATGCAAAATAGACAACTTAGCAATCAATAAGTTATGAATATTCTCATCTTAAGACAATAATATTATATTGAAGCTATTTTATTAGTTATAAGAAATTTGAAGTGAGCATTAATTTCTGTCATTTTTTATCTCCCACTTATCAAATTACTGAATAAAACAACATTTATAGTCAGCTAAATGATCAATCTCGTATGCAAACAATTATCACAATGAATGAAACTTATCAGTGAAGGAATGTGAAAGATAAGAAGTGATATTAAGCCACGACAAGCGTTGTTAATTTTCATTTGTAATATTGCTTTCAATTGGTTACAAAGGTATTGTAGTCAACAATGGGCTCATTGCGGGCTGTATACGGAACTACTTCAAGGTCATTCACTCATTGATAACGCTGCTCGGTCGTGATAACAACTTTCTTCTACGCAAGCTGGCTCATTCATCTCTTCGGTTTCTATAATAATCTGCACGATTTCAGTTAGGCTATGCCAGCTAATCTCGTTTTGCAAAATGCGAACAAATTATCCTTTGAAAATATACCTGTTGCTTTGTTGATAGCAGCAAAGCACTGAGTGCTATTGTGCTTTCGATTCTATGTCACAAATTAAGTAAATTTCAGTAAAAAACTCTCTAAAAAGGGCTTTCAATGCAATTTTATTTTTGTAATAAATATTATATGAAGCATGAAGATCCGTGTTCTATAAGTACTAAGTAGGTAGTAGATTTTGTGTGTAGCTCTCTATCTAATCTGTATCTAATTTCAGTCACATTGATTTCTAGTGTGGAATCACTAATAATAATAATATACAGTTGTTCTGTTTTATATTCATAATCTTCTATCTTCGTTTAACTTACGTTGAGGGCTTGAATTCCCCCCTCTATCAATCTGTAGCCTTTTGGTTTCCGGCAGAAGGAATAATTAGTCATTGGTCTTATAAAATATTGTAATAGGAAACGGTTCCAATTCACAAAAATAGGACTAGATTTAGAAACCTGTAATTTATGATGAAAGAATAAATTTACTCTGTTTCCAAGAATGGGAGATTGAATTTTCTATTTTGTCTCTTTGGAGTTTGTAGCTCTCCGCAGTAGTGTATATCAATTTTTCAGACAATGAAGTTTTTCAAATATTTGAAAAAATGTATTTTCAATAAAATCAAATTGAACTCGACAATAATAGGTACATTTTTAAATTTGAGTAAAATTATCAGTACAGTATCGGAAAAACTTATTAAAGATTTGTTACAGTATAACATACAACACTAGTCAAACCAAAATTCGAGTTTAATATGAAGTTACAAGTTTCAACTCTGATGCGAATAGCGAAATAAAAAACTTTTAAAGTTGATAAATAGCTTTAAAAATATTATTTAATTCACAACAAAATAAGTCTAGCTATCTCTGCATTGCAGGTCAGTCGTAATCACCTCTACAGAACCGGTACACAAAACGTGATTTTGATTTTGATATGATCCATACGGGTATATTTTTATAGCTTTCAAATTCCAATAAGATGATTCATAGTTTTGAACTTGGTACGGAACTTGATTTTTAATCTCAGTTCAAAAATAGAGTCTGTGATGAGTCAACCTGTCTTGAACTCTACTATAGTGCCGCGTCCGCGATGAGTATTTTCCATAATGGGCACGATTTCAGCTGATTTTCCTCAATCGAATGTTTCACTATTTCAATAGATCGACGTAACTTGTATTTTGAATGAATGAATGAATAAGGTGAAATTTGAAGTATCATCATGAAAATTGCACATTATTGCTTTTCAGGGATCACATGCCTAGGCAATGACTCATCCTCGCAAAAACAATGTGTTGGAGTACAATAATTTAATTTAGTTGTAAAACGTACTACACCTGCTCTTTGAAGTAATTTATTTTCTATCCGTTTTTAAATTGAATCAATTTTCAGCTCAATTAATATAGAACGTATAATAGAATGAAGCGTCAACTTTTAGAAATATCATATTGTCGTTGAAACAATTTTCATGATTAATGTTTTTATATTGTGTCTTTTTTTGTATAATAGTGAACATGAAAGGAATTACCGAATAACATTACAACTTGATAAATTTTCGACTTATTATTGAATACAATGTACAAGAAGAACCGAAAGTTTTTAAATTAGTTTTATTGATTCTCTATTGAAAGTCACTACCAGGAGTGCCCAGAGGGGGGTTCAGCAGCGCAAATGCGCTTCTGCGATTTTTGGGGTGATTCTATTTTTAGCTCATTTTCTATAAGTTGGGTGATTTGCATAATTAGCCCTAGAATGTTTTTGTGTTATATTCAAGCACTTGTAGAAGATTTTATTTCCCATATTCAATTCCATTATTGTTAGGGGATTGTATTTCCAGCTTTCATTTTCAAGTTGGGGGGATTTTTCATGTCTACCCCCAAAATTATTTTCCTTATATTAATTCACTCTTCTACTGAAATTCAGCTATTCTATTTTCTAAAAAAAAGTTAAGGCTATGAAACTCAAATACAGGAATATATAGACTTATTTTAGAGGTTACTAGTGAAAATATGATATTTTTTATCGTGCAACATGTTGAAAGTCCTATCACAATAAAGTGTTCAATCACTTATATTTGTGAATAGCCAATATGATTTCATTTAGCATCACTTAGTACACTCAATTTATCTTTGAAAATTGCGTCTGATAAATAATATTATTCTTACTTTTTTTCTCTTAAGTTGATCATAGTTCCTTGTGTAACTTCCCTTGGAATTTTAGCCTAATATTGCAGAGTTCAGGGACGATGTTTCTTGTCCCCTGTATAATGCATACTTCGGAACTCGTCGCAAATTCATATTAAACTTATTTGGAATGATCTAAGTCGATTAAGACGATTTTCTTATTGGAGGTGAAAGTCTTCTCATTCATTTGTTTGTTTAACATCACCCTTACACTTCCATCTCTGCATTCTTTATCCCTTGTATCAACTTTATTTTATCACCTCCTTCTCTACTCAGAAACGTCTGTAAGCCCAAGTATTACTCACCCACTCATCATCACTGGGCTATCTGAATGAATAAAAAGTAAATGGGTGAATACAATGAATGTGTAACTCAGGAGGAAAATCCTCGAATTTTTATGTAATTAGAAAATATAAATACAGTATAGAGAAACTTTGGAACTTGATGAAATAAATTTGTATGCTGATTATATGTTTACTACAACCAGGGCTTAATCTTGGCGGTATTTCTGTGAGGGAGAATAAATCATTTTAATTTTCTATTAAAAATATGGGAAAATGATGGTAAAAATACACAACTAAAAGCTTCAAAATTACTCTAAAAACGGGTTCTAAAGAGTTGAAATTTCATTTTTTTTAAAGCAGTTGAAAATGGCGGGGGGATTTGCACTTCTGTCCATGGGGGGATAGGCACCTCTGGTCACTACCATACAGTACTTAAGATTCTATGGAATATCATAGCTTCATAGGAGTGTATTATGTTCAAATGAGTTCTTAGCTTCTACTCGTATTCTTAATAGGCTACAGTGTACAGTTTGATAATAATAAGGTAGGAAAATAAAGTTTCAGATGCAGTAGGCACCAGAGGAAGCGTTTTCATTTTCAAAACACCGATTGTCCGATTGTTAAAACACTTGAAAAGTTATCTCGATTTATACAAAAATTCTGTGCAGTCAAGAAATATTGTAATAAAATACGTGTAATAAGTTGTAAAGTTACACAAAGACAAGCTTTTGAATTCAATGTCACCGTCATCGGCCAGAAGGTCATTGTTTGAACTTAACATCTGGCTGCGAGTTATGAAACTCTAGTAGTTATACTACATTTGTATAATACTTTTCAACAAACAAAATCTTTATTAGTACGTAACTTACTGTATCACGAAATATCCAAGAATCATCCAGGAAGAATCAGGAGGGTGTTTCAAATCTTATATCAAACAAAATTTACATTCGTTTCAATATAGACCAATATGGGTTAAATTGAAACCTTTCTTGAAATACATTTTTTTAAACTGAGTGATTTATTTATATAGTTTACAAATTTAATTTAAAAATATAAAGACTAATATTTGAAAATAAATTGGATGATAAATGGGAATATTGGGATAAACACTGAAAAATGAAAACAACAGAATTTATCAGCCAACAATAATTAAAACAAATAAATTCGATTTGATGGTTTATAGCAGCTATTTTGAAAAGTTATGGATGCTGGTTAGCCATCCATGATGATCAATAAAAACCTACTAAGTTTCAACTTATAACATGACAAATACCCACAACAGTAAATACTGTCTAGGTGTGTGGTCTGAGTATTGTTCCCACTCACAATCAAGAATCAAAATAATAATATTTTTATTGATTAAATTAATATCCTGGAATCGAGTTGAAAACATGCTATGGATAATAACTAATTAGATTATTTCCGCTCATAAATTCATGAATTAATTTCCACTTAAAGGGGTTATTATCTCTTCAAATAATGGTTTATTGATTAAAAGAATATTTATTAGTTCTAATCATTTCCTTCCCACTTGAAGTGAGTTATATCATCAGTATTATGTGGGCTACTGTGTTGTGACTGTGTTAATAATTATTTGATATTATGATAGTGATAAACAATAATACTATAAGTAGGTACATATTTATAAGGATGCTACTGAACGGATTCACTTAGGTTTTATGTTACCGTACTTGAAATATTTTTATTGGTAATCTCACTCGCCTTATCCTTATCGATTGAAATTAATCACACATCATCTATTCTTTGAATCTCAATTCTAATTTTTATATAATCCCATCAATATTAATGTGGCTTTTATAGCCTACCCACTATTATAATTCCCCTTATAAGTACAATTTTATTGCAATTACTATTTGTTAGAAATCTGAAATGCCTTATTAGCTTACTAACCCATAACTAAACATCAGTTTGAATTCGAAATGTTTTACTCAATAATTTCATATCGGTATAATGTTATATAGTAACCAATACTTTCCCTTAACGTGTGGGTGAACAAAATAATGTGTTTCTCAAAACTGCATTTCAAGACCCACACAAAGTTTCCAATTTATGCAATAATTAGATGTGAAATTATAGGTGATTCCATATAACTTGAAATTTTATGCAAGCTTCCATGTAAGGTGCTACCTTAGAAGTTAAAAGTAGCAAATCCCAACCAATTTATTAGAACCTATTAGTCATGGAAATGATAGTGCTAGTCATAAATGGTATCGATGGCTTTACGATTATTATAAACTTTGGTATATATGAGATTGCCAAGCCTTATAAACAGCATTAAGATGCGATTAGTTTAACAGAATAGTGATGAGATTTAAGCTTTAGGTAAATTACCGTCGTGGATGATTATAGGATAGAAATGTCATTAAATGGTTCATGCTTCGGCATTGGACAGGCTCTAAATTGATAGGAAAGAAACCTGTGATTTTCCGAAATACCAAGTTGGTTTGAAGTTTCATGAAGCATATAGGCCTCCAATTGTGAAAATTATCTGTTAGGTCTCATTGATTATCTTAATATTTATGTACCGGTATTGAATTTGATGTCATTATCATAAAAATCTACAGTGTATTAAGTATTTAAAAAATATATAAAGACTCACAACAGTACGCTCTTATAGAGATTTAATTCGGGTTGATTATTGTTAACAAGGAAATATCTAGTCAACCAATTTAAGAATAGTATTATTAGCTCTATTACTTTCAAACTCGAAGGGAATCAATAAGCTCACCGTTAATTCAATGATTTCAATGGAATTTAAAATTTCGTAAAAATGCGTGATGTTACAAAGTTACGATTCTAATCAGGTTCAAAACATTTAGGCTTACATCCTTACTTAGTGTTTTGAAAAAAAGCATTCATTAATAATTTAAATATTCAACAATTAAGGGTTTCTAAGTGCATATACAAAGTCAGTTTATCGAATCTTCCTGAAAAAATATCAGAACGTGTTACCAATGTAACCAATGCAAGCTTTTATTAGTCAATCTTGACAGAATTACCTATTCATTGTACCGTGGATAATTTATGGTTTCCAGTTGTGGTCAGTGAAATGCCAAGAACATTTTGCAATAAAAAATAGCAAATTATTTTTACTGGTTCAAATAACTCGATAAGGTAAGAGATTTAAAATTTATTTTCTTCCACAAATCTTGGAAATTCTTATCTTGGGTTAAGTGCCTTTTGACATCAGTTTTATCTCTCTTATCTCTCCCTATTAGTTCTGCATGAACTGTAAATATTAGTCGTCTTGCTAATTATTTATTTGTGATCAACTGTGTGTTTGTCGCAAAAGTTGTTTGATTCTGGTTTCGTGGGAAACAATGTTTTTATTATTGAGTTTTCTGGGATTTTTCTTTTCTTTTTGGTTTTAACCCAGCGATTTTTGAAAATAGGAAGAATAGAAGATTATCTATAATATGCGTATTCATTTGGGTAGATCAAATGAATATCACTTCCGTACAATCACAGAGAATACAATAGAAGTCTGCAAATTTTATACTAATATTCAATTAAATTACTTCTATATTGAGGACATGGGGACCTTTTAAGAATGTTGAAAGAAGATTCAAAACTTGAGTTATATATTACAGAAGAACAGAATATCAGTATTCAAGTTACTTTTCTTATTCCCAAAAACTTGAAATCGAATTATTATTTCTTGTTATTTTTCCAGTTTTCTTCATAGCAATTTCAAACAAAGTTTTGTAAACGCTTGTTTTGAATATTAATCTTCATGGAAAGCTGAGGGAGCCTAATAGATCTGTTTGGAAGCATTTTTTTCAATCAATTTGAAATGAAGGCATCTACGTAGAATCTACCGTATACGGTATTTGTTGAAATCTAACAGATTTGATAAAGCATTCTTGAATAGTTATCAAATTTATGTACGAGAGGATAGAACTCTAGTTCGGTGTAGGCCTACCTCTTAAAAACTGATTGATTGATCCATTCAACAATAATATTTGGCAAAATTCCATCCTGACCATTCGTCAATAATCAAATCTATTGATTTTGGCATTCCAGGCACACTGAATTCCACATCTCTTTTGCAATCATGAACTGAATTTTTCTCTAAAAACTCTATTAATAGCCCCTGATAAGTGGGCTATAAGTTATTTTTAATGGATTGTGAAACATTTAGTAGCTTCCTAAGCTAAGCAATCTCAAGTTCCAGTTTACCATGTTTTACTCATTCATTTACTTCTAGAAGATTCAAATTTCTTTTTTAACTGATGTAAATTAATATAAATCAACTGTATCAAATCAAATCAATTAATAAAATTGGGCATGTTTAATGTTCATTATGAATAGGTTGCTTGTAAGCTTACTAGCAAATGATATAGAATATTTGGTGAATTATAGATCATTGATTTTTTTATATTTATCAATTATTTTATTAGATTAATTTTTAAAATATCATAGCCTACAGCTCAGAATATTGCCTTAAATATTGCAACCTTTGGAAAGAGACATACTAATTTACACAATATATTCTACCTCATTTAAACTGATATGAAAGTACTGTCATTAAAATTATTCATTTAATTATTTTCACAGTATTCTTGTCAAATATTGTATCTGTCTCAAAATTCTTGTGTGTTTCCATCAACCAATATACAATTTTGAAATAAAATTGTTAATCTGCTCAATTGAACTCAGTCAATTTCTTATTTTCATTAGGCACTATGGACTACTAATGACAACTTATAGCTTGCTACAAAATAGAATCATTATAGCAATGAATTAATCAATTAGTCGAGTTTAAACTCAAGGTGTAGACAGACTTGAACTTTAATATGATCATTCTATTTTATTTTTAGTTGATAAATAAGGTGTGGTCTTTACACTGATACTCTCATCTCCAACAATAACACTGACCTTGAGTGTGGGGACTACTGAGATGAACACGCGTGAACGCAACAAAGTTGAAACATTCATAATAACTTTATTATCCATTCAGCTCATCTACTTTGTTTCTAGCGTGCTTTCATATTATGAGGGTGTGTTGAGAAATTAATTCAAATTTATAATCTTCTCGTCATTATTTAATAATAGAATTATTAATACCGTACTAGTGGTAAGTTTTCTATTACTGCCAGTTTTTATATTACAATCATATGCTGATGTGGTTATTATTGGAAGTAGGTTTGTAAAATACTACTTATTGTATATTTGATTGAAAATATATTCAAGAAAATATTTGCGTGAGAATAGAGTTAACAGCACAATAGAAGGTTAATTTACTCTTTGGCTACAATAGCTGAGATCTTTTTGAAAGGAGTGTCGTGATCGTGAGTCACCATGGTATGCTTAATTATAAAGAGCTCCTGAAATTTATTTTCAATATAGTTTTTTCTAGTTACCTTATTTTGGTAAGAGTTCATTAAAAATTAAAGTTGATCTGAAATTAATCATTCAGTAGTTAGTTTTTCCTTCTTATTGATGATCCACCGATTTTTAGTAAATAAGTCTTTAAAATAGATTATTTACATGTTTTTCATTCTAATTTTGATGCAATTTCTCTCAAAATGGAAAAAAACTCCCATTATTCATTTCTTACTCATTATTCATTCAGACAGAGCCATTTTATGAATTCATTTCCACTTCATATAATATGTATAAAATTAATTCAGTGATGATAATCAATCATGTCTTATCTAATGGATGAGCTGAATAATTAAATTTATATTTTGGAAAATCCCGCGCTTCAATAGAATGTGAATAATAATCGACAGTACTTCATTCAATAATGCATTGATAAGGCAAAACCCGTCACACCAAACACTATCCTCTGGTAGCTCAGTTGGTAGAGCGGTGGACTGTAGCGTGATAATTGTCAGAAATCCATAGGTCGCTGGTTCAAATCCGGCCCGGAGGAGATTTTTTTGTCACCCAAATTTCCATTTCTCACATTCAAAACTCAATCATTTGGCATTTTCATCCTAATATTTTCGATAAAAATCATTTTGATATGCAATCGCATTGCACAATAATATTTTATCACTAGCCTACTTTACAATGCATTATGCAGTACCGGCATTATTATTTTGAGCAAGATTGTTGAAAAAACATGAAGAAATAACCAACTCGAATTTCAAAAGATCGAAAATATCTATGTTTTTTATTATTGTAAAATCAGACTAGTGTCCATACCAAAATGTTTCATTGCAAGTGGATTTTTTGGAAAGTCAATAAAGTAATAGTTTTAGCCAGGTCAGGTACTACATTATTCTAGATTTGCTCATGGCCTTTCCCGTCAATATTGGTTCTCTTCTGTTTGAGTGGCAAGTGCTAATTTGTAATAATTTTCTTGAGAAAATGTCAGTGCTGACATTACATTGTCAAATATTATTGGAAATCATGGAAGGTTTATGAACCCACCTATCTGTCTAGGACCAATGATTGATAGCATGGCAGCTGAAGCTGAATAGTGTTTGTGTGGGCAGTTGATTACTGAATCTTTTCACAGTTTTACTGAGTCTGACCTTGACTTTAGATGCAAATTCATTTGGTTATATGTAACACTATGAATCACTATGCTCAATAATAGATACCAGACTCTTTTCCTGATAAGATTGGCCACTAGATTTAAATGTGAATCATTCACATTCAATTATTAATATATGTGTTTAATAAATGTTGGCATTGACAAATAATTTAGTATTCGAGGACTTACTTATGTTTGATAAGGGTAGTAATTAATTAAAATAAGTTAGGCTCTATTATCTATTCGTATTCAATAAATAAATTCAATTACTTGAATAATATTATTTTTTTTGTTTTCGGAAAGAAGTTGAATGTATTAAAAGTCGTTAATTGCTTTTGTCAATTGTGGTAAAGTGGGTTGATCTATTTACTTTATTGAAGCTTGAAGGTGATAGCTGATAGGTGAGTTGATTATTCATTTCTCAAGGCTTTGTTTATCCTACAATAGAAGACAGATGATAATTATCCAATATATTGGAAATTGCAATAGGAATCAGTTGATAATTATTCTTATCTGATCGTAGCATTATTCTATTATTATTACTATGATTCATTTATTTTTTTCAAGTAGCCTATAATCAACGGGTTAATGAGTAATACATTCCAATATTGCCATTTTAATATTTTATTTGGGAAATTTCAGATTCTCATCTTTTAAAATTTGAAAAGCTTTTTTAATCATAAAAAAACTAAATTCTTAAATCTGCTGGCAAAATTAAACTGACTTTTAAAAAAACACGTCCTTAATTTTGATAAGGCATTCAGCTTTTCAGCTGTTATAGTTCTACTTCTACAGTAGAAATTTACTTCAAAATACTTGTTGATTTATTGATAACCAGTTCAGTTGGGATAGTAGGCTATTTTTTTTTTGTTCATCAACTTGATAACTCTTATCGATTATCAGGAGAGAAGAGATGCTAGAAGTTTACTGACTTGTCAATGTTATTATTGACATCACTCGGCCTTGTAATTTTTGATGGGGCTAGTTTGAAAATAGTTATAAAGTAAGTTATATCACAGAGACATATTTACAGTTTCGTTCTATTTGAATATATAGTGAAAACAAAAACAATAAATTGCAGTTATATAATATATATCGTTCTTTCAAGTTCTCTGCATTATAAAATCTGAAACTACAAAAATTCTAGGACAACAAATTCCTTTTTCATTTTTCTTGTCAAATATTCTTTTTCATTTGTTATCAAACTTGTAGGATAATAGATATTGGAATTAATAGATCCAAACAAAAATCTTTCAAATAGGCATATGAACTCTTTCTTTCAAAATCTTGTTTTTACGAATATAAAAGATTTATAAAGAAAACATTACATCTATGTAATAATTACAATCACATCCAATTTTTCCCATGACACTTTATTTCCACATTATCATTTGTTATCAAACTTATAGGATTGTATGATATTGACGTCCTCCTAAAGCATAAAACATAAAATAAAGTGCAATATTTTGTATTTTAAAGCGATTAAAAATTATCAGTAGATAACTCAAGTTTACCTTTTTTGACGGAAACATAATCCCTTTAGTCGATCTGTTCATTGGCTGAGAAGGCATGCTAATTGCAGACGCCACTTGTAATTTGAATTTGCCGCCAATGGCGCACTAACATCAACAACACTGGCTCAAAAATTTTGAAACTACCTTACAATATTTTGACAACACCAAAACACAACCCTGACAACATAAACAACATTCAATCACACAACAGAAATCGTTTGAATCGAGCACCGTACTCAGTGATAGCCGGCTAGGAACTGAGATTTTGATAGAAGGCCGTAGTTGTAGTCTTTATGCACATGACGAACGCTGCACTCTGATTGGCTGTTGGCGGTCACGTGGTCTACCAATAGCCGTCGTGTCTGTGACTCATCTGATCTTGGCAAGTCTATTTGTAGTACTTTGGTCTCTCGTCTATTATTTTTATTTTTGTGAGACCAACTTCTTGTAGTTAATTTTTTTGAAAGTAAATATGAGTTGGATTTGGGGAAGAGTTGGCGTCAGTTATGAAAAGCGATCGCACTGCTACGCGTTTTTTAGCGGGAAGCGAGATGATTGGCGCCAAGAATTATTGGTTGTCCGTGTTCCAGGAATTGGGGATTCTCTAGAGTCAAAGAAAGTGGTTTTCACGTTGAACACGAACAGTATTAATTTGTACTGGGAAATTGTGATATAAACTTTCTCAGCTTTGAGGAGGCATGCTTCTTCAAATTTGAGTAATAATTACTTTAACTACTTATTATTACTGGGTCTTGGGGCTCTAGTGAATAGTATATTGAAACATTATACAGTCACAGAGTACTTCTCTCTGTGAGACTGCTTATGGGTCATAGTAATAGGGGGTTCAGGAACAGTACATAACACACTCAGATCTCAGTACTTCGAACATTTCATGTTTCATGATATTATTGAGAAAATAATTAAAGCTTCTCTGCTTCTCTTGAAATATTATTGAAGGACATTCACCAGCAAATTTAGTACAGTAGTAAAATTGAATTTGTATTTCTAAAGGGAGGAAATTAGTTTTAAACGAGCTATGGTGTTAATTTTCAAACTTTCGATAAGAAGTAATGGAAATAGTAAGTTACTCTTGGGGGAAATTGAGAAAACTATTTTGATCTTATAGAAAAAGTACGTTGTCTACACGTGATTTTCTAGAAGTTCGAAGAACGATTAAATGATTGTGAACATAATATTATTGACCTTGAATCATTCAAATATTTATAGGCCAATTTCGCAATTTTTATACTAGATTGAAAAATATTCAAAATAATTTCACTATGAAATTTCAACTGATGAATCAAAGAATCAGATAGATGGCCAATAAAAGTACCTTAACTAAAGAAGGCAAACAATATAGCCTATTATCTTTCTAACGTTACTTTATACTCTCTAACTTTATTTTAATGCACAACAAGTAAGATTGCAAGAAAATAGCATATTGTTTGGATAATTGTTCTAGTATTTTCACATTCATATGTAAACTTTTTCATTGAATAGATTATAGAATATCCTGTAAAAATTGTAGTGTAAAATATCGAAATTAGTGTGTTACTTGTAAAAATAATAGAATTACTAGATTCAATAATAACTCTTGTAATCTAGAAACTAAGCATAAATATTTTGTTGCTATCTAAATGAATAAAGAAATCTAATCTAATCTAAATTTTTTCAACTGGATTTCTAGTAACTCTTTGATTCATACATACTAAACCAAATATTTCTAATACTTTAATAAGCAATAATCAGTTTAGCAAACAGCAATTATGCAGTGCAAGGACTGCAAGCATTCTTTCAAATATCATTGTTAGCAGAGAGTTAAATTCGTCATGCTATTGAAAATCATATCAGAGCAATGATAACAGTAACTAGTGTGAACTTGGACACCACAACTTAACTGTGATTGCTGTCTTGTTAGTGTTAGATATGTAGTTTGTGCAATATGGTTTTTGACAATCAACCAGCAATATTTTGTAGCATCTACACTTTGCCTAGACCTAGATGAGTCAAACTCCGGACCAAAGACGTCATGAATTGTGATTCCAAGAACTCTCCATGAATCACTATTCAAATGATTATAGTTTTCAAAACGCGCTACAGCCTAATCTGCATCTTCGTAATTTATCATCATTGGAGAGATGGAGTAACACCAAATTACTCGTTCAATGAATCATTCTTTTGATAATAGTTCGATGCTCTTTCAATTTCTTGACTTTTTATTTTGCTGTATTTGCTTCTTCTTCTCCATCTTCCTACTTCCCCACTGGCCTACTATCCAGTCATCTACCGATCTACTTCTTCTTTTACATCTTCGTCTTTCTTTCAATATACTTTCCTATTCTTCGTCTATAACTCTACCTCTCTCTTTCTCTCTTTTGGGCAATGGGTGTTTACAGTGAATGAATGAGTAAATAAATCTCTCTTTCTCTCTCACTGTTTTATTTCCCTGTTCCCATGAATGAAATCATAGTCAACAGATTTTTCCTATCATATTTCTATTTTGATATAATTTCATTGATGGTGAAACGCACGGTAAATAGAATAAATTGTGTTGTAACGTTGTAAGTAATATAGGTAACTGTAATTTCCCTAAATACCGTGGTGAAACGTCATCACAATTGAATAATAATGTCTGTAAAACATTTTAGAAAAATTGTTTTGAATGTTATGCTTTCTTGCCAAAGTACCGAAAATTCTAGTTCAAAAAGCTATTAACAAAAAACAGTAATCACGCACTGGAATCAATTGATAATAATGAATTTTACTTCATACACATTATTTTTAATTTTGTAGTATACCGGTACCTTTTGTAATATATTATTGAATACAAAACTCGAAAAACATTTCTAATTTTTATTAAATTTCTTAAATATAATGAATTTAAATGATTCAATTTCTAACAATATCAAATAATTTTTTATTCAATTACTCGCTTATTAGAAAAAATAGTTGAAATTTTTATCGTATCCAATTTATATTTCCCCTTGCAGGGTTCCATATCCATATACAACCTTGAGAAATTATATTTGACATTGTCACCGACAGATCAGTAAACTACCGATTGTTTATATTTGGCAGTAACAAATAATTCTCCGGAAACCTTGTGATGACTCAACGCTGTTGGCGCCTACACGTCATATGACATTTTTCGGAAGTGAAGCAGAAAAAAGGAGCGATAAGTGGAAGAGAACACCTTGAATGAACCAAATACGCAGAAAAGAAAAAGAACGAAAGATGAGAATGAGAGGGGCGAGTTTTAAGAAATAAACTAGTTTGAGAAGCGCAGTGTCTGGATCTGCACGGCACTTGAATTGACAAGTTACAAATCTTTTTATTTGCGAAATTTTTCGACTTCCGAGAAGTAGTAGGAAGCTGAGGAAAGCTTGAACTGTCGCCAGATAAATAGAAGAAATCTGGGAATTTATCTGAAACGGGGACAACATTTGTTTTTATCTTTTTTTGTCTTGTCTCGTCATCCGTCTGTTTCTTTGGAATTTCTGTTTCTGCAGTTCTCAATGAACGAAAGGAAACTCGTATAGTAAAGTGAGTCACCAATGTAAAGTCCAGTCGAGCAAAGAAGATATTCTGGTAAAATAAGAAATGACTCCAGCTCGGTCAATATTGGTTCGAAAATAATAAATTCTTATAATTTTCAAAACAATATTGACGGTGATTTTGTAAATCTTTCCCAAATCTCAGAAATTGCGATCAATGCAAAATTGCAACTAAGCACTGTTTTTCACTTGTGCTATGTTTTGTCCATTTTGTCTTCTATTTGTCGCAATTCCTGAGATTTTGGTAAGATTTTCAAAATCATCGTTATAATTGTTTAAAAAATTATAAAAGTTTTCTCTACAATTTAAATTTATAAATTTTTGAACCAATAGTGACCGAGGTGAAGTCATTTTTCCATATTGCCAGAATATCTTCTTTGCTCGACCAGATGCAAATTTTGTAGTTTTACATAGAAATTGATGAGGTTTTACATTAGAACCTGAATGAGGCCTCTAACAAATTAGAAAAATCAATATATTTTGAAATATGTTAATTCTCCGCCATTGTTATCTCGGTAATGAAGCGTTTTTGGGGGTTTGACCCATGGAACGTTTTTCTCTACTTGGTGTAAGGAATCAGCCTTAGAAGTATTGCATGTTCCTCCTGAAACGCCCTGTATAACTTCTGAGACTAAAGCAGTGGAAATTTCCTTGACATCTAGCATATATTTTGTCTTTGTTTGAACAACAATGTCTTGTCTAATACAAATTTTTTTTAAAAGCAATTCATATTCATTTCTTTGTCTTACTGTATGTGTTGTGGAGAAGGCTGGTTAATTTATGCTGGGTGCAAACTCATTCGAGAATTATTATGGAGATGAATGACACCTTTCCTAGGTATTTCTAAATGGTGGTCTCAAGTCTCAGGTACAATAATAATTATTATTCTAGTATGGCACACCTTGTGAGACATAACGAGACATTTAGTGACTGGGTTGTTGTACTCTAATCTTTAAAACCCAAAAAGCAACGATAGGGACTGGCATTATTTCAACCAATACTGCTTAAAATCAATCTGTCTATTTCAATAATCTGGATTTGCAATATGTACAGAATCAAATACAAATACAATATGTATTCAATCATCCAGGAATGGTACAATACACATCGTATTTTGTCAATAAATTCGGAATTGATGATTTGGGAATCGAGTGGAAAAACAGGCTTATTACCGGATTCAGATTGGAATATGTACACCAAATTGTGTTCAAACCATTTATTCACATAGATTCTCAGTCAAAAATAATAAAAACAAGGAACTTTGAATTGTAATATTCAATATTTTGTATGAAATCGAAATTTATTTAAATAAATGGTCATATAGGAGTGTCTTATCTATCTTGTATTATCCATCAATAGAATTAATTCTTCTACACTACTTCTGGTGCATAGAAATAAACAGATCACATCCTATTGGCAAAGAATATGTAGATACTTTATATTCACTGCTATTGGTCAGGATTTTGTGATACAGAGTACTACTAGTAGAATTTGAAAGGATGCAACTAATGATCTATACTCTAATAATTCAAACATTGGTCTAACTAATTAGGCTAATATACTGTAGTCAATAGGTAGTCGTTCCTTCTGATATGATCCGCATAAAATGCATAAAATGAGGGTTGTAGCTTTCTTGTGAGGTTGTATCGTGTATCTGCTGTTGAGTTCTGTTCGCCTGGTACAGAATTCACCTGTTGAATGCGGCTAAGGCATTCCAGATGTGAGTGATGCTGATGTGCTTTTGTGCTTTTTTTTTGCTTGTTATGTTGTTCTTTTTTGCTTTTTGCTATGTTCCATAGCGAAATTTACGTTTTGAAAATTTATGAAATTTTCGAAATTTACGAAAAAATTTATTGAAATTTACGTTTCAATAAAATGGATTCCCATTAGTTACATTAGTTACAAAGATTTTTTTACATTCTCCATGATCGACTGATCGTTCATCACATAATTAATTCATTCTATTAATATCATATTTCTTCTCCATTTTCGTTCATTACAATCAATCTTCATGGTTTTCATCCGCCAATCTTCAAATTCCATTACAAAAATTTGATTAATTGAAAAATCTTAAAGATTATGAATGAACTTGAACTACTAATACAGTATAGTTTGAACTACTTTCTTGGTGTTTGTTTGAATTACATAAATTGTCTCATGAAATTATGTGATCTCGTTCACTAGAGTTGTTTATAAATGAAGATATGTAGAGTTGTGGAGTTGTGTTAGTGTTACTTTAATCAATTTGTAGATAACACCTAACAATAATAAAAATGAACAATCTTGAAGCTAAAAGTTCAACTGTGAAGAAAAGATAATACGGCTGCCTGGCTGATTATGGAAGCCTCTGATTGGCCTATTGAAATCGCGTTGAAGACCTGCTATTGGTCGAGAGGGCGTGGTTTGGTTCAGCCTCCAACGCCATGCTATTCGTGGACAGGGCCCTCTCTCTCAACCAATAGTGAACGCCCAGGACCAACTTGTCAATATGGCTTCCATTATCAATATCGTGATATTTTCTTTTGTTGTTATCAACCAAGTTGAATTGGATTTTGACAAGATTATACAGTAATATAAAAGACTATTGTCACTAATGCTTATTGATTTTTGTTCTGGTGACTATAATTCCTTCTAATTATTTTATTACAGTACTGTATAAATGCAATAAGTAATATGTTTCTGAGGTATTATAGAATTAGTTTTGAATTCTTATGTATAATAGAAAATAATTTGTCAAGCATAATACTAGTTAGCTGTAAAACAGCCACTTGATTCATTCACACGTCTATTGTAACTTGTAAGAGAGCTCCAAAAGATACTTCACAAAAAATAAGAACTTTCGCATTATGATACCAAACAAAGTACAATAATGATACTTGCATTATAAACGTTCCCAGTCCCATAAAAATCCTAGTAATTAACACAGCAATCTGCAATATTGTGGACTAACTTAAATTTGAACACAATATTAGTTTTAAGAATTGAATCATTGTTTTATAAACTATGAAATCTAATCTATGAAAACTGATTCAAGTGTCCTCATAGATCCCACTACAAAACGCCTCACTCAAACTGTTCGACACGTAATGGTTCCCAAGATGAAGCAAATAAGATAAAATCAAGATAAAGATAGATAAAATCTAGCGAACTGGTAACTGAGAATGATATACTGTAATTAGAAGTGAAATAAACGTTATCAAAGCCTATAATACAGTAATTTGAAGTGAATTCTACAGCTAATAGGCCATATCTTTCTCTATAATCAATTCCATCGACATCGATTAATTTCCATCTACAGTGGAAGGATCGAACATGTTATGTATAGTCTGTCCGAGAGAAGAAGACATTCCGGTAAGATGGGAGAATGACTCCAGCTTGGTCAATATTGGCTCAAAAATTATAAATTGAATCGAAAATTGTAGATCAGAGTGACTCCTATAATTCGAGACCAAATTCGTAATTTTCGAACCAATATTGACCGAGCTGGAGTCATTTTTTAATCTTACCAGAATGTCTTCTTTGCTTGGAAAACTATAGAACCAGCTCCAAAGTTGTAAACTTGCGTAGGAGGATGGTATGTTAAAAAACGTGGACTGAGTTTTGATTACAGTCAATTAAGATGCTATACAGATTGTTTAAATCTCGGGTAAAATGCATGGAACTAAAAAGAAGAGACATTATGACATCAAGGACATCATGTCTGTCTTGTATTATGGAAAGTCTGTCTTATTTTGAAATTTTCTTCGTGAACCCTTTTCATGCATCATGCTAATAGTGGAGTTGAAAACTGTAATGAAGTTCCCCGAATATGGTGGAGCCAAAAAAAATAAAAACTACACTGTCATCCTATGTTTGTTTTGGAGGAGATAAGGAAGAGGAGGTGGTTAGAGAAAAGAAGAAAAGAGAAGAAGATTAGAGAATGAAGAGTAAAAGAGAGAAAATGATGGCGACAGAGTTGCTCACCAGCTAGAGCTTACCATTTTGATAAGAGAGGATCACCGAAGCTTACCAGCTTTTGAGAAAGAGGATTTGAAGAAGGAGTGAAATAAAATGAGGAAGGATATGAAGGAGTTAGGGGAAAATGAGGAATGGAGGAGAGGGATTTTCATTGCAATTTTTATTGTGATGGGATTTGTGGTGTTTTTGCATTACCTTGTTGTTGAAGGAGAGAGGAAGTGGAAATGGAGAGAAAAATTGGATACTAGAATAGGTGGGAGATTTTTAGAAAAGTGGAGAAAATTAGAAAGAAGAAGATGTGGGGAAAATTAGGAAAAGTAGAAAGTAATGAATCAAGAAAGGTACAGTTTATGAAGTAAGAGTAACTAAGAGTAAGAATAAGTTGAGTAACTAATCGAACAATCCCCAAGTAAGATAGGTAATCGTAAAAAATGTAACCAAGAGTGGAGTGAAAAATTGGTTAGAGATAAGAGAGGAATTGATTGAAAAATAAATTTCTTTCTTGATCGAGAAAAAAGTAAGTTTATATCAAAAAATTTAAGAAAGTTGAAGGTATGGGTAAAAAGAGAGGTTGAAATACTTCAAGATGGAACTTAAAGTCTTGAGATTAGAGCTATGTAGTATGTAAAAATGTTAATACTGAATTGAAAAGTCGATAAAAAATGTTGGGAAAGATTCATTGAGTAGAAAATAGAGAGTGGAATAAAATCGAAAATAGAAAAAGGTGATGGGGAATAAGAGTGTTGAGCACAGCTAAGATGAAAACTGGACTACATGAAAACTGATAAAAGACAAGAAGAAGTAGGCCAACATAACAATAACAAAAAGCAATAACGTCAAAGTCAAAGTGTCCCCGGGCAGGGCAGAGTGGAGCAGTTTCACGGGCCGCCTACTCGCACTCATAATAATAATTTATTGTTATTGAAGTACTGAACTAATGCATGAATTGCAGCAATGCATACAAAGGTCTTGGCACGGCTCTTGAGTGTCCATTTCATTCAACATCTTATCGGGCGAGAAATTCTGTGAAAAGGTTATTAAACTTGTGATTTAAAAAAAAAAAAAATGTTCAAGAAATCGATTTATGCTCATGATAAGCTAGTGATTATGATGTTTACGTTTACCTATAATGTTTACTATGGCATAGATCAAATAAATGTTATCAGCGACCACATAGGCTAGTTGAAATAGAGCTAGTGTCATAAATAGTAGTAAAATCTTTATTGAAATAATTTATTAAAATAATAATGATGATGGCTTATATCTCTAAATAGTTTCTCTCCCCATTTTCCAGAGATTGGAGGAACGTTCAAAAAATGTCATCCTACTCTACACTCTTGTAGTTCTCGCTCATTCAGGTGAGTAGATTACACACCTGTAATATGTCAACTTTAGTTCATGACTATCTAGCTCGGATTGAGAGAATTCAAACATGTTGGTCTCAGGCAATCATTTACCTGACAATCATAAAGGTATCCAACCTTTCAATCTTTGAAAGGTTTAGAGCGTTTCCTATCCGAAAAATTACACTATCCTGTCTGACGAAATACTTCAATATTTCACCCACGTGTGGATTTTTCTTAACATGGAGATAACTAGTGGACGAACTTACTCATAACTTATCATTTTTCTTACTACTTGATGGATTTATGATTATTATGTCTCCATAGATCTTTGATAATTTCCTAAAGATTTTCACTATTATTCTGAAATAATGTAGATGACTGATGATAACAGAATTTGAGCTCAATATTTCGCTTAGCTAATAATTTTTTGATTATCCTGTTTTCAGCAGTCACCCTTTTCTCACTCAGTATCTTTCATTTCATTGAAGTTCCCCATTTCATTGAGTTCTCCCTACAAAGCGCACTTTACAACTTTCACTTGTGAAGGCTTCTAGAAGTTTATTGAGTTTGAGTGGAGAGCATACCTAAGCCTATTGCATATCCTGTCCGTGACAGCCTACTAATGAAGTCAACGAACTCCCTGAATAAACAATAATCGACAAAAAAGGCGAAAGAGAGAAGAGAAACTGAGAAGGAGTAGAATGAGAAGAAAAAGAAGGGGAAGATGAAGGTGGTTTGAGAGAAGGAGAGAAGGGAGAGAATGAAAGGATGCAGTCAAAGTAGAAGTGGATAGAATAGAATGTTTGTTACATTACTATGCACATAAAATCGACTAATTATTCAAAATAACCAGTCTATTAATCTGCGTTTGATGCAACTAGGAGGTCGAAGCTGATAGAACAAGACTTGGACTTAGTTACTGGAGACTGAGACTAATAAGATTGATAGAACCTAGACTCAGGACTTGTTGGTTGGAGGACAACATTAGTTCAGGAATTCTCTTGAATAGTAGGCTTTAGCTGGGTGTCAGACTTGATAGATGTTTGTTAGATAGTGCATTTTAAAACTAAGAATCGTTCTAAATCTGAAAACCTTCTAAGTAAGATGGGAGGGATCTGGGATCTTTTGTTGGATTTGAAAAATTTACTAAATGAATTTGAATGTTTCAGGTGTTCTGTCTCCAGAAAATTCAAGGCTCAGATATTCTCTTTCATAGGAAAATTTCCACGATTTCTTCATAATCATCTTAATAATAAGATAATTATTATAGATTATTTATTTCACATATTTTTCTCTACAGCTCATTTTCAACTATTTTCATTTTGTAAAAATATACCTCCTCAACAGCAAATGTTTATTTTATAAAGTACCGGTGTAGCACAAATATTATTGCAATAATTCATTCAAAAATTAAATTATGCATAACTGATAGAAATAAAATTCAATGTGAATCACTTTAAGAGAATGGGCCATGCTTGTTCAGGAACCTGAGATCCTGTGATAGTCATCGCTGGATACTGATACTTTTTTTTTTTAAATAGTCACAGTATAGTGTCCCCTTCTTTATTACCTACTTAGAGCTGTATGAGAAACTAAATTTCCAGTTGCATTCAAGATTCATCATTTATAGGAAATTCATATTGATAGGACGGTAATAATTACTATGAAAAGTGTCTAATGCAGTAATAGGCTATATTATACGGACGAAATATTTACGATAAACAGAATTGTTTTCAAACTAAAATTGATTGACTCAATTGGCGCCTGGAAACTGGAATTGAAAACTCGATAATTTTCTAGGATTAGTAAACAACACTCTCTCAAGAAGACTGGCGACGCTATAGCGATACTAGTCTTGTTTTCTGTTTACAGGTCCTTCTTGTTCAGTGTACTTGTGGCAGTCTCTTACTCTCTTTATCGACATCTATTAGATGAAGAGTGTCTGGTGTGTGAAAGGTGAATGGCCTCACCACACCCAATTCAGAGAGGCTGGCTGCTTCTTTCCATATTCTAATTCCATATCCGAGTTCAGGGACTAAGACAATTTACTTGAAAATCCTGAAATAAGGTAACTGGAAAGTGTAGGCTATATGTCGCTTTATAGAATGATACATTACATTAAATAATGGAAACAGAAGTTTGTAAATACAGAGACAGTTAGAAGTTTGTAAATGATAGTAAAGAGTATCCTTCTCAAGATGTGAAGCTGCACACGGATACAATAAATTGCTTATGAGAAGAAAATTTACAGGTTTCCAAGCAAGTCAAAACAGAAGCTTGTTGTCTTGCTCAATATAAATTGAAAAGTAGTTACTGTAATACGAGAACAAGGTTGACTGACATTGTTGAATTTCAACAAAAAATTTTTAAATTCTACGTTGGGTTATTAATTTTTTGATGAGAATTATCAAAGAATAATAGATCTCTCTCTCTCTAGATCTAATTGAATACTAAGATCCTCATCTTTGCTCTCGATAACCGTTCGTCGACTGTCCTGATAGAGTAAATTTCAGTTATTGCCAACAGCCAGTTTTTTAACCAGCTCTATGAATAGAAATCTAGGGGTTTTCTGATGTATGATGTATTTTATTTATTTATTTGAACAATTTGATAAATGTTGCCAGGCCTATTGCAACAAAAATTTACTCATTAAAAATATTACACAGAATATTTTAAATTGAAAAAAGAAATCAATCAAACATGATGTATCAATCATGTATGATGTATTATGTATTCTTTCCGCTAACATGTTAATGACAATTTCGACTACAATAACCATTTTTACTGATAATAAAATGTAAGATTTAAGGCGAGGGATGCCAAACTGAGAGGTATTCTAACCCATGATTGATCATTCTCGAACTGTTGAACTGTTGGTGATTATCATGATCTTGTTCTACATGGTTCTACTGGCTCCTGTTTTGACTTTGTTGAAAGAGTGTAAATTTATTCCTTTTAAGCCATTTCTTGTCAATATGAAAGTACGGTTGTAGGTCACTTACCAGCAGTTTAGCAGGTCCGAAATGTTCGGCGGGGGCGGTGGAACTCCTGCGGAAAGGGCGGTTTACCCTTGGAGGAGGAATTCCGTTTCCATTGAGGAGCGAAGTCGACGTTCTCCTCATCATCCCTCCACAGCCGTTGGCCGGAGAGACACTGCTCGTTTTCATTGATGACATGACGGATGTTCTATTCTCTTTTTCAGATAATATCAATGCTTGGACTTGGAACATTCATTCTTGGAGTTTGAAACTTCGTAAATGGTGGGAAACATCACTTTTTGTTCATTATCACTACTAGAATGGAAGAGTAACATAAATAAGTGACCTATCATCTAAGTTATAAAAATTTTATTCCTCAATTGAAATTTTCCGATTTCAGTTATTTTTACTTTTTCTACTGCTTATTCCAAATCACTGCTATCCTGTAAGAGTAACATAAATAAGTAACCTATTATCTAAGTTATGAAAATAATAAATTATTATGAAATTTCTAGATTTCAGTTCTTCTCACTTTAAACTGCTTAGCCCATTTCAAATCCGAAAAAAATTTAATACACATCTTAAAGATCACTTTTTTATGCCATGTTGATGATGAATGCCTATTTGTTATTGATGTTGAATGCCAATTCATCAATTTTTGTTAATTTATCAACATTGAACTTGAAATGAAAGGAATTTTAGATACTATCAACATTGGAAAATATGAATGAAGATTAAGGAGGTGTGACTCTCTGGGTTTTATAATATATGAATAGAGAAATAATCTATTTGTTTTCCAAGTTGAGTTTGAACGAAACTTCACCTTTTTTTGATTGTTAATTATTGAATTATTCTTTTCCTAAAACTTTACTGTTACCAAAATTTTATTTCCTTTTATTGATTCATGTGTATTTTACTGTTATGTCAGTCATGCTATTATATTATGTTTTCACTTTTCCAACAATTACTGATATTTTTTTTTCTCTTTAGTTGCATTTGGTTCTTGAATTTTCCAATGTATACGTTTTTCAACCTTAATATTTACAATTCACATACAGTAATAGAAAGCGGTGACGACATCTCGATCCGTACCTCCCAACTACAGAGGAACAATTTCAAACTTCTATGAAAATTAATGACGTATCATGTACTTTCATGGGGCTATTCTTGTAATTATTTTAATTCTTGAAACAAAATGTTTGAGAATAAAAAATATACATTCACAATCAGTAAGCACTCCTACAGCTAGCAAACACACGTGAAATGTAAACAGAATAGCAATCAAGTACAGCTTAGACAATGTACACGTTGTTTACTTCGTAACGCGAGTTGAAACACTGACTGAAAGATTGTTTCTTGAGTGAGCTGTCGACCAGGCTGAAGCCGGAGGAGAACTGAGGAGAAGCCGAACACTGGAGAACTACACTCATTCAAGTCCCAAGTAACCAGAATCAGATCCTGAAGATGTGGAGAGAACCTGCATGATGGAGGATGGAGTGAGACAGAGTGAGTGAGAGTGATTGAGAGAGGAAGGGGAATGAGTGATGGAAAGAGAGAGAGGGAGAGAGGGAGAGAGAGAGGGTGGGAGTGTGAGTGATCGAAACAGGATTGAAAAAGAGAGAGCGGGAAGGAAGATGTACAGAATGAGAAAGAGTAAGTGGGAAAGAAGATGCAGAGGATAAGAAAGAGGATAAGAAGATAAACTGGACTGAGAGAGAGATAAAAATTGAAACAGGATTGAGAAAGAGGTGAGGAGAAAGAAGATCGACAGAAATAAGAAGGAGGGAGATAGACAAGACTGGGAGAGAGTGTATGTGAGAGGAAGAGGGAGTGAGTGAGAGAGAAAGATAGAAAGAGAGAGAGAATGAGAAACAGTGAAAGAGTGAGTGAGTTAAAAAAAAGAGGTGAGTTAGTGAGTGAATCAAGGAGATAAGATGGACCAGGAATGAGTGAGAATATTGAGGAAAATGAGAGAAAGAATGATTGATCTGAAGAGAAAAAGATTGAGAGATATTTCCAGAAAGGGCTTGGCTCTAGGACTGAGAGAAGTCCAATTTGAAGTCTGGTTGGAAAGGTTGAAAGCTTATGAGGAATGGATTGATAATATTTTATGTCAACACTCTTTAATTTGTATCTTGGTGTTTTACACGCTATTTTGTATTTCTACATTGTTATTTTATTTGGGAGGACTCTCAATTTTATCTGCTAATACTGAAGGTCTTGAATTACATTTTCATTTCATGAAAACTGTAATTAAGAAAATACTGTAATGAATTGAATGAATGAAACTGATCCATTTTCCTGTGATGATAGTCTAACGCTTATTCCTGGGCTATATTATTATTTTAATTCATGCCTTTCATTACTGTACTTTGAGGGCGATGCCCTAGATTCTTGAAATACAATAATCCAGTGATGCGAAAGATGACAATGAGAGATGATTTCTTATCTGCTTTTTTGGCCTTTGAGACTGTCGACTTCACTTTACCCTCTTGAACAAGGGATTTTAGTTTGTAAATTTACATAACAATTGGCCTTCTATTTATTTTATGCATAACCTTTATCAGGCGAAGATTCAATAAAGTAGTGAAATCAGGGTAAAATAAAAATATAATTAGGATTATAATGACGTCATGTTGCAGTAATTAGCAAATGAAAGAGTATTTCGACAAATTTTAAGAAACCCATATTCTGCATTCACTACATTTTAATTCCCTTCCAGTTGATTTATTGAATAAGGTATACTACCGTATTCATTTTGAAGTTACTCAATGTGAGTGTACTCGTACATAGCCGACATGCCGTATCCTAAATCGGTAATAGATAAGTTCCACAATGAATATAGCACTTGCAATCAAAATTAGCAATTCTCATGAAGTCCTCTCGAACAATCGAATAAGCTTCTAAACAAACTGATTAATTATTCTCATACAATCTCCTAGAACAATCGAACACATTTCAAGATTCATATAAATTGTTCATCCCAATAAGGGTATTCAGGAAATTGCATTGATCTAGAACAATATTAGAACAGGCGTGGATTACAAAATTGGAGAATTCAGAAATAATGAAGTCGGGTATAATGCATTTGATCTTCCTACGCTGAGCAAAGTAGGCTTAATCCAATAATACCACATGGTAAAGTGAAGGATTTGAAAATTTATGATCAATTGTGTTTTACACAATCGAATGAGTTTTAGATCGTAGTGATATATCTTCTTAGAGAGTCAGCTAGACTAGAAATGCGAAACATAGATACTAGATACTAATACAAAAAAGTATATTTTTTATTATGAACCTATGAATTCATCACAAAATTTTTTATTGATATGTGTGCATTTAAGGATATATCAATTCACCCTCATTTATATATGAAATAACAATATTATTATTATTAATATATCACTCTCAATATGAGTCCTCTTTGATAGAAGAAATCCACCTCCAATGCTTCGAAACTCGAAAAAAATTAGAATATCTTATCAAAACTTTATTGTGAGTCACACAATAATTCATTCGGATATGCAACTCTACAAAGTAATTTTGATAACCTATTATCAATATTGAGCCTTCTAATAACAAAAAACTGCAAGACCAATTCATTCATGATGTCCAATAATCATTGACCTTTTTAAGTGAAACGTTTTCGACCATTCAGTTTTTTCATAAATCCGTAGTACAGTAAAACACAATATAATGCAAAAGTAATATGACTCATTTTTATGGAGATAGCAATTTCAATTGCGCTCCATTTTCAATACCTAGTAAGTTGATTCATAGTTTCATCTATGTGTTTTGACCTTGAGCGTTATTTAATTGATTGAAACATCACTTAAATTATCAATTTATTTCACCTTCCTAATTTTAAAACCGTGAGTTGCATTATATGATATTGAAACGTACAAGTCCAAACAAGTAGTACTGTCCTCATGTATGTAGAAAATAGAGTTTTTATTGTAGAAGAAATACTAGTCATGTAAATAATTTAGTACACTGTATAATCAATTTATATTATTATGGAGGAAAAAAATGGTGTCATATCACCTCTATTGATTATTTTTATTTCACCTTTCCAATTTATTATAAATTAAATGAATTATTAACTTCAATTGAATGAAATGTGTGTAAATTCAATGTTTCGAAAATAACCAATTCGAACTTTTATTCTGAGTAGTTGTTCATGCAGTTGTACTATGACATAGCCTACTACTGTACGGATTTTCTTGTACTAAATAAAATATTCCCATCTTAGTATTATAAAATATTCCCAGTTGAATATTGATATTCCCAGTTTTTTCTTAGTCAGTATTCAGTTATTAACTTGACAATTCTTCTTAATCACCTACTTAAAAAGTGAGAGAATCATGATATGGATATGCACAAAGTTTTATATTACTAATTTTTCTTATCATGGAGGACTCTTCGCTTGTATGTGATTGGGAATAATGATGCTGATGATAAAAAGCTATTCAGGTGGGTTAATCATCACTGGATGTACTTCCATGATATTAATCAATATATAAATATTAATTTATTATAAATCATACTTTTTAATACGTCCATGATATGAAATTATTATTGCACCTTCAAGTCTCTACTCCATCATAAAAAACCTTGGAATCAAAGCTACTCTTCATCTTTGGAATAAAAATACAATCCTGTGGTACAATCAGAATTGATAGCATCGCCTTTGTTTTCAACAGCCCACTTTGCGTGCTCAGCTCAATAATCACTCCATAATCTATGACTGAGGATTTGAAGCTGCCAATTTCAAAATTGAAGCACCCACTCGACTTAGAAGGTGTGGGAGTGTGGAGTCCTAATTCTTAATTACAATAATACTATTGACAAGGTTTAATGTATGACTTGGGATTTTAGGCTCGACATAAATTTATTATTGTAGCAGGCCTACCAATCATAAAAAAAGAAAGTTTGAGGATTACAAAATAAAGAATTGGTCTGAGGACTTGTCAATTTTAACATAGACTTATTAATTTATTACAATTGATTATTAATATTGGTTGGTTATCATCAATTGATAATATAATAATCTAGAGTAGAGGATAAAAATAATCATGGTTTCCTACTACTCTCCTTCTTTTCTTCGCCTTTTAGAATTATTATTATACTTTTGTAATATAATTTACACTTATAATACAATCTATATGATAAATCCGAATGATTGTTATTGGAGATTTACTTACCTAATTCATTTTTGAATTGCAGGACCAACTTGAGTCCTGATGTTCCAATACTGGATCCTGTTATAAGATAAGTTATTTTTGGTATGACATTCTTACAAATGAATAAATAATATGTAGTAATATAATACAAGTACTATGACATATAAGTAGAAATAATAATTAAATAAATTCAGTAGGCCTATATAATAATTATACAATAAATTAGTAATTTCAATTCAGGATGATCAACAATAAAATTCGCCAGTGTTAAAAGCTGTTATCTTCTGTGATACAATATTGAATGGAGAGATGTTGATTGATCAGATACCGTATAATAAAATATCTTTGTTCTATAATAACTCTTATCAAAAGGTGGAATTTGATAATGTTTTGCAAATATTACAATCTTACAAACTCAAATGAACTTTTATACAGTTTCATCAGAATATTTTCTTCTATTAATGATATTAAGTAAACACGTTGCAATAGAATTGTAAATATATTTCAAATTTCATCACAATATTGAAGTGGATGGAAATATGTGTTATGTTGAGGTGAATCAACTTGGTGAAGGTTTTCAAGTGGACATCAGTGGGCGTTGAATTACATTATCTCGTGAAAAAGCAGGCCTTAGAGGAATGAAACTGGTTGGGAGCAGCTTATACCAACTGAAAATAGGTGGGGTCGGCTTGGGTATAACTTGCAGCATAAATAATTTTGCAAACAAAGAAGTTGCAGGAAAAGGAAGCAGTTGGAAAATTGAGAAAGGAATGAGAAGAAAAAATACGAAATAGGAATAGGATGTAGAAACTGAATAGACAAATAAGAGAGAAAATAGGAAAGAGGAGGAGAAAAATTGCGGTTCATAATATAATTTTTGAGGTAATACTTACCGTAGCCGTAGGTAAAAGAAATTAAAAGAAATGATAGATGGGAAAATAGATAATGTAGAGGATTTTGATAGATCGATTGATTTCATTATTCTTTGCCAGGTCTGAAGAAAATCACATGAATACAATGCACAAAAATAATAAAAAACAAAAATAAAACATTTTAATAAATTTACTTCATTTTTTTGAGCATTAGAATGAGCATATATCAAAATCGAAACTAGAGGCAAAATAAAATGAACTGTTGTAACATTACAATAGTCTAGATGTGAGGGAAATCACAATAATTGGAATGTCAGTCATCTAATCACAATAATTAAAATGCATAAAAACTAGAAGAAAACAATAGAATTTGATAGAAGGTGAAAGAAATTTGGCTCATACGAAGATAAATATAGACATTCTCATTAAATTTAGAAAAAAGTGATAGAAATCATAAAAATAAACAAAAAAATAATAATTATATTAAAATAAATTATATTTTAAAAATATGTAATAAATGTGCAAAAATGAAAGGGTTTGAAGCATAAGAAAAAGCCAAGGAGTAGTAGTACAAGGAAAAAGAATATCAAAAGGATAAGAAAAATAAAGAGTGATCAAAGAATAATAGGAACTGCATTTGCAAGTATTTTCCACTTGAGCTTCAGTTACACTGGGTTCAACACTAAAGTCGCTAAAGTCACTAAAGTCGCGGGCACGTTTCGGGCACAAGATGCAATAGAAACACGTAAGTTAGTTGTATGGAGCAACGCAATTCAAAAAATAGTAATTGCTCTATACTATACAATTCTGTGAATCAATTGCATCTCAGGAAAAGTCTTTGTGTCCGTGCAACTTTTGTAGTGATGGAAACAAGGCTTTAGCAGCTTTTTATCGAGATATTTGATGTGGTTCGCCCACATTCATTCACAAAAAGAACTTGTTGGAGCAGGTTAAAAAACAAGTCTGCTATTTTTGTTTAATTCTTACATAAGAGACTGCCACCAATTAATACTATGAATGAAGGAGCCAGTTAGCCAATTAATGATCATTCTCAGGCTGCTCCTGTTATAAAATATACCATGATAAGAAATACGAGTAATTTCGGTACCGGTACAGTATATTAGAAATATTATTAGAACTTTTTCTTCTGCCACTTGTGTGTGTATATTGATGGAAAGTATGCTTTCATTGGCTTTACAGCAGATTTCGAAGTTATTTGTAGTACAGTGACTATATATCTTATATACTGTATTCACTGTAATTTGTAGTAGCTTGGACCCGCACTTCAAAATAGGAAGCTATAGTAGTTGTAGACTACTGTCATATCCCCCTATAAACCCACCTATTATAGGTGGCTATGTTACTACTGTCATTGACTATGGATATAAGGCAATATCCATATCCAAAATTATATCCACAGTCAATGGTACTGTACATTGATCAGTGGAATCTTTAAAATCTAGTAGGTGTTAGGTTTATTGATTGGGTTGTAACGACAATAAAGGGAGCTAATCTATTTCAATATGAATAATATTTTTTAGCTGAAAAACTTATTATTCTTTTATATTTTTCTTAATTTTCCAAACGTCTTCTAAATAAATTTCTAATATAATATGCTTTTTCTACTAAGAAACGATAGATTTTGAGTTGTTTCCGTACATTGAATTATGTAGAGTTTTGAATTCTGAACATGAAAATTTTACTAACTCAAAATTCACCATTTTTTAGTTGTAACTCAGTCCTTTTGAACTGGGCCATCGATATTATTAAAGGATTAAAGTAAGTTACTGATTTTATTAGGCTATATTTTTCAGCTGATAAGATAGTCATCCTTATGATTATTACTCCTCTTTAGGTGATAAACTGCTGTTTACAATTTATTGATAGTTTATTTATCAAGTACCCTCTCTGCTTTTATAATATCAGACTGATTTCAGATCTTTTAAAACTATTTTAGACCTCCAAATCTTGAAAAAAATTTCCAGTATTATTTTGCAATTCAATTATTTTTAATGAGACCTGTGCCAAACCTAATCGGAGCAAAAGGTAAATAACAATTTTTTAGAAAATTTTATTAGATATCAAATTGTAACGACCAATAAAAATAAAGGCCTTTATTTTTTTAGGTTCATTCTCAATAAATACTCTGTCTATATTTTTTGTCAATGAGTCTTCTATATTTTTTGTCGACTAATATTGTTATAAGTTTTTTCACTATTATCAATAAAATTAAATTCAAAGTCTTATCCAAGCAATTCTTGGGATGTTAGGAGTTCATCAAATTATTAATATACTCTCAGTAAAGTTTTTCCACTATAATTTTATAAATTCAACTATATAACGGAATTTATAAAGTTATAAAGCTTTGCCAATTCTCATTTTTTGATGGTCTCATTACTTAGAGACCATAAGTAAATTTATCAGTAATTGTAGTAAATTTAATAGATTCCTGGTGAAGTTTTTTTGCTAGAATAATTAAACTTTTATTGGTTGCTTATACAATTATTCTCATTGTTCCTTGGCCGACTTACAATTTTTAAAAAGTTCATTCTCAATAATCAAGGGGTCCGTTTATATTTTTGTCAACTAATATTGTGTTGAGCTTTCTATATATTATTTGGAAATCTTATCAATGAAAGTCTTATTCAAGCAATTTTTAAGCTACTGTATTAAAAGTTTATCAAGTTAATAATAAATTCGTTGTTATTTGAAAACTAAAAAAATGCTTTTATACAGTATTACATTTATTTTATTTTATAGAGTTTGCTCTAGTAGCTTGGCTAATTTTTATTTTTTAATTACCCGTACGTGGGGGTTACTTTGTGACACGCGGGGTAACTTTGGGACAGTGACGTTTTATCTATTTTCTCAATTACTACCCCATTTTTATTCTTCCTACGAGTCTGAAAACGGTCAGAACAGTTGTTCTAGGTGTACTGCTATCTATTGATCACTTCTCAGAAGTTATGGGTGGAACAAAATGGCGGTTTCAGCTATTATTTGAAATACTCATATTTTCAATATCGTGGAAAATCTGGAAACTTTCTGTTGCCCATCGATCATTTTATGGTATATACTTTTAAAATTATTTTGATCTTTCCATATATTTGATGACTTCAATCTAGCGTTAGAAAATCTTGAAAAAAATTGTTTTATGCTCATTCTATAAAGATATAACCAAGATTTCAGCAGGTTGCGGGGTAACTTTGGGACAACTGCGGACCGTCAGAAAGTCACCCCTAAGGTCTAAATGATTTTCAAGGGTCACCCACATCTATAATTGGTTTTCCCTCATAAATATAAACACCATCCTGAGTACAAAATAGTTCATCAATCTTTCTAGAACAAATTTCCAGGCTTTTGTGCATGACAATTTGTATGAACGGTAAAAAACTCACTTTTTCTAATGAATTTATTGAGAAAATAGAAAATTTTGGGTACTGTCATGTTTTTTTCAACTGTGGACCTCCAATGTATGAAACTATGCATTGTTTTTTATATAAAATGTTGATCTCAGTACCCTTTTCAATTATTTTTATTCATGCATAATATGTATAAGATTAACTGAGATACATTTAAAATAAAAAACAGAAATAAAGTACCTACCTAAGATTAAGGAAACAAAAACTATGCATTTTCAATCATTTTTAGTTCCTATAGGGACGTATGAAAGTACCCTTAGGTGTAAAAAGCCAATTTTCCTTTTGTAACATGCTTAAAACCAATTTCGATGTCGATTCTCAAATTTCGTAATTGTTTCATAATGTTATCAATCCTTACATTTTCCAACTTTCACTAATTTTTTGGGTAGAAAACGATAAATTGAGGTTGAAATTCTCAATTTTATAGGCTACATTGTTGTTGTCATCAATCGAAATACGTTTTAAGAAGAAAAATCACTTTGTCCCAAACTTACCCCGCATTGCTTTTTGTGACTTTGATTAATGTTTTATGATTAGACAACATCTCCATACTTGGTCTATAGGGGCATCGTATCAGGTAGCCAAAAAGTGTAGCTATCTCTTGTGACCATTATATATGAGATTGGATGATTGTTTCTCACATTATCTTTGAAAACTAGTAAACCTGTCCCAAAGTAACCCCCAGTTACCGGTATTTAGACACAGGCACAATCTTCAATTTATCAGTAATTTGTAGGCCTTGTAAATGGATCCCTTGTGGAGTTTTTCAACTATGATAATTCATTGAGCTTCATTGAGCTATAATTAGTAGTTTATCAAATTATTTATAAATTCCCAGTAGTTCTCTCACTACAATATTGTAGATTCTACTCTAGTAGCTTGCCCAATTTTTTTTATTGAACACTACGGTATCGGTATCTATAATTTATCAGTAATTATTGTAATAAATTTGATAGATTTTTGTTGAAGTCTCCAACTAGAATGATTGACCTCCTATTAGTAGTTTAACCAATTATGGTTTGGTGTCAAGCCTGTTTTATTTCTACCTTACATGTTATGACTTTGTTATGAATTTTTTTAATGTGGTAACAATAAAATAATTTGAATTTGAATTTTCAGGTGGAAAATTTTTCGTGGATAATGGAAGAGAGTGATGAAGAAAAAGAAGACATAGCTCATAAACTAAACTCAGAAAAATCACTCTCCGAATCTAACTTAAGCTTATCCGATAAACCACTAACAAATTTACCCTATTCTTTGTACATATGTCCACACAGTGGCGAGAATATCAACTGCGAAATAAGAAAGCTTTGCAAATCTGATTTTGAAAGATTGATCGGAAATATCGGCCCTTTGGGGCAGTGGCATATTTCTGAAACAAGTTGCGGCCTTCTTATATATTTTAGCAGTGAGATTGATAGAGTAAGATTGATGAAATGTGAGCTTCACAAAGAAATTAATTGTCCCGTACAAGTTGCCAAATTCACAAACTATGATTTGAAAAGCGGATATGTAAGTATAAAAAAATCAATATTGTAACATGAAATAATTTACAGTTCTCTTTGTTGTCTTGGGCTACCTACTACTAATACTATCAATCTATGTCAATATGTAATTTAGAAATCAAAATCATTGTAGACACAACCGTATTATTCATATTTAGCACAGAACATGTTCAGCTCTCCCAAAGATTGAATTAGGTACCGTAACAAATAAAATGTTCATTATTAATTTGTTCCTTCATACTTGCTGAGAATGCCCCTAAACCGGTACGGTACTGTGTTTTTTTATTAAATTGATATTCACAAATAATTAATTCAATTCCAGTGTTGATGGATATAATTATATTTAATCATTTATCATGAATTTTATTTGATAACCATTTGTTGAATTTTCAATGTTTATTGAATATTGTAATGCTTCTTCCTATATTTCTTAACCAGCTTCTGCCATTACAGCGTAGAGGTAAATATTGTAATTTTGAAGTAAAACAAATTATTTTATAGTTACAATATTATTTGACTTATGATTAAGATACAGTACAATTGGATCAGTATCAATGATTGAATATATCTGTACTACCTATAACGAATGTCTAACATAATAGTTGTATACTATATTTTCAGTCTGCACTTTTATAACATAAATTGACGATAATAACAACAATATTGCTGATTCTTTCTTCAGACTGCAATAATAAAAAACTTGCCATTCTCGATCCCCCTGCAAGACATCAGCAAAGCATTGGAAATTCAAGGAATAAAAGCATCTAATGTTGAGAGGCAACGCCAAACAGTTAAAGTTGAGGTAGTGTCACATCAGTAATTATTGTGATTATGAATATTAATTTTTTAATCATTCAATTTCTCATCAATAACATAAACATACTAACTAAACTATAATCAAGGTTCAATTGTCTAGAATCTAGTATATGTATTTATCTTCATCATCTTTGTCAAATCAAATTTTCCAATATTATTATACAATTAAAAATGGAAAATTGACAAAAACAAATGCAGTACAATCATTAAAAAGTATCAAGTACTTAATTCAAAAGTAAGCTCCTTATTATGGAATAAATTTTTATTCAACCAGACAGGATTTCACACAAAACTATTCCTCTCCCAATTTATACTCATACAAACAGTAAATTTATGATATTTAGACTAACTTGTCATAATATGATATCAAATCTTGAAAACATTTTTCTTGGCAGATTAACGATTTCAAGCAATACGAAAATCTTGTGAGAAATGGTCTAGATTTTTTCGGGGCCTCTCGATTCCCAGTGCAGGGTGAAAAATGGCAATCTCTTATGGTTTCTAATCGCCATACTCATGAATCGGTTCTTCAGTGTTACAGATGTCAGGTCAGTGAAAATTTGCATTTTTCGAGCATTTAGCAATCATTAACGAACAATGCTATATTCATTAATTTTGGTGATGAAGAATTATGATTATAATCACTGTAAATGCTAAATCTGAAGACAAATGGCACACTTATCTTTTACTTTAACATTTTTCAGATTAATAGATAATTTGAGATGTGAGAATATTACCTGCTATGTGTTCATAGCACCCTCCTTTGAGAGATTTGCTGTCGTTAGTGAAGTCAGTCAGTCGTTTACCGTTCCTGGAGAAATAGTAATTGTTGCATTACACTAACTGATTAACTGCATGTTATTCAGAGGTGTTCTGCGCCGCCAATTGGTTGCGGAGACTGGCTTATGGTTGAGAGGATCAATGTGCTAACCACACGTTACCTCTATCCTTGTTGATGATTATTTGCTTGCTGTATTGTCTTTCCGGCCGGGGGAGGGGGAATTCTGGCGGGGTGGAGGGGGCGGCTTCGGCTCGGCCAGTGTTGGTTCGGGGACTGTGAGTTCTGATTGAGGGTTAATGGCTTTTGGGCCGGTATTGGCCAGGCTGGGGCCGTTTTCCCGTCGTGCCGGGGTGTCTTCTTGGCTTGGACAGGCTGTATAGTAGAGTGAATTTGAAGTTGGCAACCAGCTGGTAGGCCTAGGCCCTTCATGGGCTGTTGAGCCAGACATACATACATGTGTTCATAGCTATTTATGATATTACTCTCATTACTCATGAGGATAAATAAGTTAGTATTCACTAACTTCGTTAGAATATATTTAATAGAATCTAATAAGTAAATGGCTTTATTCGCAATTTGTGTGTAGACATTGATGTGGTCTTGTAGAACACCACGAACACACCAGTAGACTATTGTAAGAATAAATGAAATTATCAATTTATATATTGATTCAATTGATTGGATCAAATTTTTGTCATGAAGATCAAACTAATTCAAGTTAATTATTGATTTAGTAATTGTACAGTAACCATAGAATTCAAAGATTTCATACATATTTTTTAATTACATAATATTAAATCAGATAGCCTTCTTATCTTATTGAATGTAATGTATGCAATAATAATAGCTCAAAATTTACTAAAAATTCAATTATTATGATAACTTAAAATAAATCTAAATTATCATTATTATAACAATTGAAATTAAATATATCTTATGGTTGATATCTTTTGTACCGGTACCTATCCTTTTGATATCTGATGGCTTTTTGTATCTTATTGAATGAAGTATATCCAATTGATAAGGCAGTTGAACCGTTAATCCGTTACTAAAAGCTATAATCAGCTTTTTTTATTTGTTGTAGGGATTCTGGCACTTGGCAGCCAACTGTCAGCAGCCGCCATGTTGTGTGCGATGCGGCGACGCTCACAGCGTTGACTTTTGCACGCAACCACGCAATCGACCTAGGTGCTGCCACTGCGGCGGACCGCATCATGCCGCTTATAAAAACTGTCCCGTCAGACAAGAGCTTATCAATTCCACCCCTGTGTCATTAACTCTATCGACAAGTCTGAAAAAATAACAGCAGCATTGAATTGAAAATATCGAAAACATTTCATCAAAAATATCTTCGGTAGAATTTTAGAGTAAATTCGTTAGAATTTTTGGAGGAGTTTGTTCTATTCTTTGTCATGTCGAGAAAATCCATGATGGTATTTGTGAAGTAGGTGATGAATCGAAATTCCAGTATCAAGTTATATACTAATTCAAAAGTCATTGTAAGTACTTTATTGTACGGTACTGAGGAAATATTTGCAAGTTTATAGATAATCTTCTAGCTAAACCAGCATTCTTCTTGTTATTCTGTCTTTTTTTGAAACTCCGATAAAATAGTGAATACATAATATTCATCTCTAAATTCATATAATATCTGTATCCACGTGCTTTTCAAACCCCTTGAATGCAATAAAAATCTGAAGTTCAATTATTATTATTATTCTTTTATGGTACCTACACTGCTTGATTTTGTGTTAGATTTTAGTCAAATAATAATAATAATAATGATTAATAATGCATGAATAATGCCACTGTTCGATTCTGGATGATTATTTCTCGTGTATTCACGAGAAAACCTTGAAATGAAAGTAGGCTTCCTAATTCAGATTGTATGAAAAATATTTGTAAAGCTATAATATTATCCAATAATGGTGCAGTTGCAGTTAACCAACTGCCAGAATACAATAATCATAATAATTGTTGAAAAATCCAAAGAAAGGTCATAATGGTTTTCATCACTTGCAGCTAATGGATAATAATTTATTGGCTTATTTGAGCTCAATTTTTATACACATTCTGTTGTTTTTGTTCAATTTATAGGAAAGACGAAATGATTTAAGATGCTTAGACTAAGAGAATAGAATATAGAATAGGACTTATTCAAAGTACCGTAAGCACTTTTAACAAGATAAAGTAGTGTCTTATAATTCTTATTATGTATAATATTGAATGCTTTCTGCAAGGTTTACTAGAATAATCAGCACCTTACCGACTCCGGCTTGATTCTTTAAAAAAACAAATTGAAATTCAAGTTAATCGTACAATATTTGTGACTGTCGGCCGTCTTTTGAGAATTACAACCTTATTAGATTGGAAATTTATTTCTACATCCCATTTTTTAACTATTCTTTGTTATTTTATAATCAGCTCTTTCTGGTTTCAATATTATTATGCTATTATCAGTTCAAAAATTGGCGCTCCACGCAGTAATTTGTCCTCAAATTAACTTAGTTGATCACATTTGACGCCAGTAGCGCTGCTGTTGAATTCCCATTTTGTCGATATTCTTCAACACACACACACAACCTCACATTGTTGAAATATCGTGTTTGATTGATCTTTTCATTCATCGATTAATTTTAGTTTTCCTCCAAAAGTTACATAAATTTTGAATGCGATAAGAGCAAACTTTGAATTGTCAGTTTAGTTCACTCTCTTGTTGACCTTATGGCCATCAGTGAAGACATTGATAGCGGAATGGGGTCTTTAGTTGCGAGCAGCAAGGATGTTACCCCCGAAAAACCGAAATCCCTGCTGGATAGTGACCCGGACGATGAGGTAGGCTTAATGAAAATTTTTATTTTATAATTTTACAAAACCTATTTGAATTTATTCATTGAAGAATCCAAAGTGTATTTCTCAATTGGCCGATTTTGTTACTTATAGGTTAGGTTTTCAATTTACTAAAAAATGTGTTTTAATTAGGCCTAGCAATCAAATAATAGGGTTAATTTATGAGAATAGACTTGAAATGGAATGAATTTTCCTAATAGTAGATCAAGAGAATGTCATGCTTTCGTATTTTTCATTGATGACCACTTGAATTATCGAGGTTATTGATTGAAGGCTATGCACATGTTTTATTGTGGCAACTTCTGATTTCTTCTAATTGCGTCATCTTCAGGATTTATCCATAGAAAATAAGGTCTCACTACTTCGAGGAGTCTGGAATAAATAAATTGAATAACATGCTCGCTGAGAGTTATAAAATACCGGAGCGCCGTTCTATTTATGCCCTATAACTTAGATTCAGTACCTATGAAAGTGATTCCGGAAAGCCCGGTGCTTCTCGGTGTAAAAAGTCCTGATCATCTTACTATTCTCAAGTTTGAAGTTGATCCGAACCATTCAGGTTTTAGGAATAAGTTATACTATTTTTCTTAGTGTAATTGATTAGCCTATGTGGTTATGCAACCTCGGTTGATGAAGTGATCTTCGGAGTGTAAATATTTCATCTTAGTTCAAAAACATTTATATTTGTTCCAGAATTCACTAATGTTTCAATATCAAAGAAATTTTATTTTGTGGACCAAAGTCTATCAATGTTTATAGTCTGTCCAAGAAAAGAAGAGCCTCCGGCAACATGAGAAAATGATTCCTGCTCAGTCAATATTGGATCAAAAATTATTGATTTGGTCTCAATTGCAGGAGACATTCCAATCCACACTTTGAGACCAAATCAGAAGTTTTTGAACCAATATTGACCGACATGGAGTCATTTTCTCATCTTGCCAAAGGCTCTTCTCTGCTTGGACAGACTATAGCTTCATCAACTCCGTTGAAATAATCATGTTGATGGATACCGTAAAGTATAGATGCATCCTAACTAAGAATAGTTGCTAATTTATAAATTAGTGGAACAGACCTCGATTGTAAATTCCAAATTTTTTAAATACAACTTCTTACTATAGAAACGTAGTAGATTGTGTACTAAAATAGTCGAATGAACTTTTTTTACAGGATATTGAAGATGAAACCCTCGCAGAACGTTTGTATGGGCTCACGGAAATGTTTCCGGAAAAACTAGTCAGAAATGTGGAATCTTTAGTATCGAATACAGGAAAAATGATAAAAGGTAATGAATAATCGGTTTTTCTTCCCTAAATTAGTTCTTGTGAAACTTGAAACGCAATGCACAAGAAAATCAAGATATCAGTAGGCCTACCATAAAATGTGAAAATCCAGTTCAAGTAAAACCGATAGTTGAGATAAACTGAGAGTTGTGCTCACAGAGGTTTAAAATCAATTTGAGACTGAATTACGAATCGTTAGGTTTGACTGGAGCATTTCATGAAAACTACACTGGTGTTCTGAAACGGGTCAGTTTTAAATCTTTACTTGGTTGTGGAGACTGGCTTATGGTTGAGAGGATCGACGTGCTAGCCTCTATCCTGGTTGATGATTATTCGCCTGCTGTATTTTCTGTCCGGGCTGGGTGGGCATTCTGGCGGGGTGGGGATGGCTTCGGCTCGGTTGGTGTTGGTTCGGGGGATGTGGGTTCTTTCGAGAATTTATGGCTTTTGGGCCGGTATTGGCCGGGCTGGAGTCGTTTTCCCGTCTTGCCGGGGTGTCTTATTTGCTTGAACGGACTGTATAGTTTGGTGAATATGAAACTGGCAAACCGCTGGTAGGCCTAGTCCCTTCATAGGGCTGTTGCGCCATTGACAAAAAAAAACACCAGCTTTGAAAATAAAAGAACCAACTTGTTTTTTTCTCACTGTCATGACACAGAAAATTTAAATCGCTCCAAGCAGTTTTGTTTCGTCTCGTGTGCATTGTTTCCAACTTCATTGCACTTCATGTCACCCTGTCTCAGTGGTTTTAATGTATTCTTCTATGATGATGTATTGTAGCAAACATTGTATTCAGTTTTTATAATCAAGTGTAAATTAGACCTTACAAAATATAGATAAACGATTTCTAGTTGAATATAATTTAATCGAAGGTGGTACTGGGAAATATATAGATAAAGTATGTGTCAGAATTTGAATATTGAGAAATTATCATTTAACTCAAATTTACATTGTTTGAATTTATATTTTAGTTTCCAAATTTATTGAAAAATTAATTAAAAAAAACAATAAAAAGGTTTATTTTAAAGCTGCCGTCAAATAGTGGGGTAGTTTCGTCAGCAGATACAGCGTTACAGCAGATGATGTTTTCACAATAGATGCACTTTATATCAGCTATTAATAGGTTACATCGTGTACAAGAGACAGACGAAACCGCCTAACTTTTTGGCATCAGCTATAACAACGATTCAATTTCCTTCCAAGAAGGCAATGATTTACGTACCAAATGAAACAATCGAATCATCTTTTCTGGTTGAAGCAGTAGGCTAGGCTATGTTTGTTTTCGATTATTTTATTTGGTCTGTGAATCATCTTGAATTTTTCAGCCGGAATGACGTATTGGTATCTCTGTTATGTTTAAGGGCTCCGAAACCTAATTTTCTATAAATGAATCTTAGCATATTTTCGTGAATGAAAATTGAACATTGGACAATTTAACTACATCTAAAGTGACCATGATATGTTTTTTTGCTTTCGAATGATTGATTCTGTTGTACTACTTTCGAATGAATTCCTTTGAGAAAGTCAATAAAATGACAAATTTTGTTGTGTTCCAGTGTGCTACGACAGTTCGCGTACCCTGTCGTGGGTTGTGTTCAGTTCGGCGGTCATTCTGCTCACCCCGGTTGTCATCGAATGCGACCGCGCTCAAATGGAGGAGGCACAGCGCAGTCAACAGAAAGGGGTAAGCCAAATAAGGATTAGTTAATTAATGCTATTCGAAAATATTTAAACAGGGTTTACTCTTCACACGGTGGCTTTCTGATACGTAGTAGTGATACGGAGTCCAAAATTGATACGCAATCGTACAGGAAGGAAGCTCATTGACACTTACATTTGCAACATGTTGTTGAAAAGTGAGGTTAACTCATTTGACAATGCCGAAAATCGGGGAAAATTACTATTGGCTCTTTGAAACTGAGTGTTCTATAATTATTTTTATTAATTCAATTTGGCGGTAATCAATAGCAAATGTCTCGTATCAACGAGCTTCCTTGTTGATTGCCGCCATATTGAATATAAGCTGATGTTATTTCTCAATGATTGAACATTTTGAATGCATTTGAATTAAGTTTAGGTATTTTTTCAGTTGAATTAATAAAAAATAATGATAAAACCAATTTTCAGAGAGCCAATAGCTATTTTTCTAGATTTTAGACATTGTCAAATGAGAGCTATTCTCACATTGCAACACCACGTTACAAATTTAATGTAGAGTGTCAATAAGCTTCCTTCCTGTACTATTGCGTATCAAATTTGGACTTTTGTATCATTGCTGCATATCAGAAAGCAGCTGCTTAGAGGCGTTTGAAGTACAAATTATTAAAATCCCCTTAAATATGCATAAATGCTTTTAATAGTGGGGAGACCCGTCTGTGTTGGTACCACTTTGCCAATTAGTATTTTGGTCTAATACTGAGCATGCAACCCAGAAAAGACCACAGTTATCGTGACTTAACTTGACGATCACTTACTTTACTCTCACCGAGTGACTAATAACCTCATGTTATACAAGTAGATGTCGTTTTCACACTATCATCAACATGAAAACCACATTATAAATAGTGAGCAATAATTAAGAAACACATCAAGTATTTGAATCAATTATGAAAAAAACATATTCAAATATCTCCTTGCACATCCTTTTTTTAATGGCTTCAAATTATTTATTTATTCATTTTACAGAAACTAGTAAACCTATTGTTTAAAAACACAGACTATTGTCCAAACGTCTATTGCTCCAGTCCCGAAAGCCAAAAAGTATTTTTTATCTCTGATCATCACCCACCCTAAGGCCTAGAGCCCATGCGGGAATCACCCACAATAAAAATATAGGACGGTTTTGCTCTCAACCAATAATATTTGATTCTCGACCATAACCTAATCTTAATTCTTTGTAGTGAAATCTCTCTAAAATGATGTATTCAATCAATGTGCTTGGGTAACTTATTAGATTTGAATTAGATTAGTTAATGTAGCTGGTTAGATCGGTTCTACTTATTTTGTGTTTTTTACTTACTACTTATTCAGTGTTGTTTCATGAAATGCTGTGTAGTTGATTATTAGTGGGGTATATTATATGCTGCTGATGTCTCGCTTTATATAAAAAGCTCAATTATTATGCCTGGTTAAATGGGGTGCTTTCATTTTCATTATTAATCGCTCATCATTAGTCGCTTCATACATTTGTAGATTTTGTATTTGTGAATTGATAATGAAGAATATCACAAGACTTTTTAGTACTGTAAAAACTATAGCCTACACAGTTTTGTATAACTGGTTGTGCATATTAATAGGGTTTTAAGAAATTTTCACTCAAAGGTTGACAATCAATAGACTCATGAATCTAATTCATGAGAATTTACATGAGAAATGGAGTAAGTTAAGAGAGTTCAGGTTAGATTGAAATAAGTAAGTTCACTTGTGATCGAGAGAAAGTGAGTTGACATGAAATCTTGTGATGGAAAAGTTGAAACTGTCTTGGAAAATATATCGCAGGTCTAGGATTGTCCCTAGAAACCACCTCCTGAATAAAGTCCACTTTAAAACCACATCATTAGAGAATAAATTTTGAGGGAGTGAAAGAACCAATTGGATTGTAATGAGAGCAGAAATGTAGAGCTTTATCTACATAAATCTTCAATTGCAATGCAAATTACTTTCAGTATTCAAACTATCGCTGCTAAGTCAAACTATCAAACTATCGAGTCATAAGTTGAATGTATTTCAATCCCTTACTTCTAATAGAACAAGTATTTTCTTTTTTTCTACTAATGCTCTGCTTGTTCCAAGATGCCCTATCATATTGATTCAAAACATTAACTTCCAAACATGACTATTCAAACTTTAAAGCTTTCAGTTTGAACCAGGAATAAAATTGTATCGTAAAATTGTATAAACCAGTGATTCAAAAATAGTTAGTTTAAAGCATAAATATCACATTAAAGTGCAGTGATGTATTGCAAAATAACATCTTCACTTCCTGGAAATGAAATTTTAATGAAAATATCTTGCAGGTTTTGCTTGGACCCAACGCAGCTATGTCAGGGAACGCTGGAAGGGGTATGACAATGATGCCATCACGATAAACAACTCTCAACCATCAAGGACGATTTCGACATCAGCTTGTCAAACGTATTCTCGAAAACTTGTTCGATCGTTTATTGAAAATCATAAATACAGCATAAATTGGTTACGTTAATGATAGTGTCGAGCTAGACAGGCACTTGCTTTATATTATGGTTTGATTGTCAAATTTTTAGATTGGCCATTTGAAATTAATGTTATTTAAATAGCAAGGAAATTGATTAAATCAAATATTATAACGTTTGTAGGGTTTGATTTTTCTTAGCTTAAATACAAGGCAAGTATGAAGATTCTATTAAGTACTCAATTTGATAGTTTATCAGTTAGGAACTGCATCATCACAGTAGATTAATCTAAATTATTTAATAGTTTCAACTAGGCCCTATTTATTTGATATTCAGTAGTGCTAAGATGCAATCTTTGTCAGGAACAACACTAGGTCCATAAATATGTATTGTAATTTTATAATTTATTATTGTTAGCGATCCAATAAACATAATTTCTAAAAGTTTTTTGGATTAGGTGATTGAATACATGATTCCTAGCAGTACTTACAGTCAACTCCATTTATATTGTGATTAACTTATGATTTTCTTATGACCTTGATGAACAAGTCGTTGATTCGGTAGTAAATTTGTTAGAAGTTTGTTATAATTAGGATGTTTTGTTATATTTTTTGTAATAATTTACTGTTTATTGCTAGAGATTTACTCCCAAAGAATGTCTTGAGCATTTACCAGTAAAAATAGGAAATAATACAAATTTTCTGTTGAAGGTATGAAAACATATTAGTGAATTGAATTTTATTATTATTCAACCTCTGATTACCTTACTGAACTATGAATAGGATTAAAGAAAATGTAGTTGGTAGTTGTGTTGTGAAATGTATGTTTTTGCATATTATGAATGTATGTTGAATGTATTGTGGGATGAGATTAATAATATTGACAAATTAGAGTACCATGAGTACTTATTTTGAAAACCAAACACTCAATTTCAATATTATTTGTGGCAGAATTACCATAAAAGGTTTGGAATTCTTCTACGCAATGTATTAATAATTACTTATATTTAGCACAACTAAACAAAAAAACTTCCATAAGTGCAGTAGCGTAGTCAGGGGGGGTCCAGGGATCCAGACTGATTCCTTATACATCAGAATAATGAAAAATTTCAGAACATGGGTTCCAGTAGCGTAGCTAGATGGGAGAGGGGGTCCAGGGGGTCCTACTTCCACTCAGTTTTCCCACTTGGAGCAAACTTTTATCTTACTTCTTTGTCAACTGACCAAGTGGTGTCCAAAAAGTGCAGATTGTTTAGGGTTAAATTGCATAAAGCCTGCATCTGTATTTTTAATTTATCTTAAAAAATGGACCTCTATAATGATGCAGAGCTCTAAAAATGAAAATGCCCCCTGAACTGATTTATTTAAAATAAAATTAACTATATATTAATAATATTTATTAAGTTATTTTAAGAAAAGCTCATTGCTGGGGGTTGAAATGGTTGAAGTGAATATTGCATAAAGTTAATAATCTAAATAATACTCTGGATAATCAATTATTCACTAGTAATCTTCAAAGACAGAGCTTTAAAACGCTACTTTGGACACACATAACAGAACTCTTGATTCTCAGGAACAACAGATGCTCAAAATATTCTGATTGTTGAGGTTTGAGCTGTATAAAGGGTGAATCTTGATTATTAATTTCTCATTGACAATTTTGTTTTACAATGCTATTTTGGACACAGAAATTTGCCTAAAAGTTCCCTGAACTAACCAGATTAAATAATATTGAGGATTGAACTATATAAGGTGAATTTATTTATTTATCTATTTCATGTACAAAAATTCACAAGATGAGGAAATAAAAAGCAGGCTATCGCCCAAAACCTCTTCTATCGCCAATTTCGTCTTAATAAAAAAAGAGCTCTAAAACGGTATTTTGTACTACATAATTTTAAAATTTTCCCGTGGGTGACCCCCGGACCCCCCTTTCTTGGGGGGGGGGGTCTCCCCTTCCCTCGTTGGATTTGGATCAGCCAAGTGCTGATCTCAAAACAGTAACGAATTGATGTGATCTTGACTCTGTTTCCAAGTGATTCAGAATTTTCCAACTCGACTGAATTTATGTAGTTACCAACTCTCTACTTGGTTGATTCCCTAACTTATTTTATTTGAGATAGTTCACTGTCAAAAGACAGAAAAACAAAAATTTTCATAAGAAATTCTATCATTTTTCATATTTAAAAAATTATAACTTATTATTCATACGTTTTGGGAGATATGTTTTGTATAGCACATCTAGATAATTTTATAAGGAACAATTTGAGAGAAAAATTGAAAGGATATCTTCAAAAATGGCTGAGTTATGGCCGAAACAGTGAAACTCTGAAATTCTCGGACGCCATCTTGGATTACAGGTGACGCACCCCTTGAAGAGCTTATGACCATCGATATTATTCTTCTCCAGGCCAAAACGAAGAGATTGATACCACTCCCAAAGTTCTTTACTCAAAACGCACACGGGATTACACTTGCCCCCGTACTATTTCATCCAAGTACTGTATCGATGTTTGGAATAATCTGATACTATTGTCTTGTGGGTAAAATAGTGTGTGAAAATTGAAAGTATGACATCTCAACTCTTCAAAATTACTCTAAACTATGTTTAATTTCAAATTTTATCGGCTAGTTGCTCGAAAGCTAATTCAATTCCCGCCATGAAATAATGTCAGTCGAACTAAAAACTTATTCCATTCCCTTGCATTTGTTCCATTATACACGGTACCTTTGCTTCACAACTGTTGAATTCTCTTTTCTTTTATAAGTGTAGTTCACTGAGAATATTTAAAATCATATAATCATAACATGAGAATCAAGTAATGAAGTTATCATCGCCTATTACAGTAATGGGTAAAAAGATTTTATAGTTGATAGTGTTTTGTCTATAGTCCATTCACGATGGCTTGAGACGAGATAAACAAAAGCTCTGCATGTGTGCGTGTGCGACTGGAGTGGCTTCGTTTTAGCCACGACGTAAACAAGTCAAAGCAATGCCAAAATCCCGAATTTTTTGGTCGGGACTTAAACCAAATAGTCCAGTCAATAAAGCCTGTCCACACGGGTATAGAGTGCATGAAATGTGCCCCCAATTTTTGACCTCGGGGATTTGTTTAGACTAGTTAGGAGGTTAACATAGGTACTTAAAGTCCCCGGACCTGGGGGGTGAGCATAGGGGGGGTAGAAGGTACAATTTTTTAGTTTTTCGCATATTACCCGAAAACGGTTGATTCTAGAGAAAAGTGATCTGAATATAAATTGAAGAGGACTAAAATCTGAGTCGATTGAAAAAAATTTAAAACGAAAATCGGCCAAATAGAAAATTACATCTTAGATCACAGTAACTCCCATAATTTTTTAAAAAAATCCCCAAAAAATTGACTTAACTGCTTTTAAATGTGATGCAACACATAAAATAACAATAAATCCACTACACCCTCACCCTAAAAGTTGTCGAGCATGAGAAGTAGAGTCGTCCAAATAACATATCAATATTCATATTTGACCTTTTTTTGGAAGTTTAAGGATCACTTTTCCAAGAATTGAATTCCTCCAAATTCAGCAACAGGTGGTTTTTGTCAATATTTTGATACTAAAATATACATACAAAGTAATAACTATATTCAAAGTGGTGTCTGGTAGTCTATATTGATCATTCCTCATCAGAATACTTATTTTACTGCTCAAAATCTGAACTATTTGCAGTAGAAAGGACCCTTCAAGGACAATAATCTAAGTATATCTCTAACTTTCGTAAAAGTGAACGGATTTCAAGAAACTATAGCTCATTGTTTTCAGCTTCAGAAGGCGGTTCTATTTTATATACTATTTGTTCAATTCGGATGAAATTGAAGTATTTCATCAACCTAAGTTCTTCAAGCTTATTCCTATATAACGGAAAAACACCATTTTTTTGTGTTACAATGTGTCTATCTTAAAAATTATTGATGGTAGAAAGTCGCATTTGGGCTCAAATTATAGAACATAGTCTTTTCTATTATTTGCATTTAATAAAATTATGAATTACTGTATTCTAAGAGTAACTATGTTCGATTTTGTAAATTCAAAAACCATCAGAATTATTCATCTTTATACTTCTTACGCCATTTTTCTGATTAAATACGGGATTAAGTGGATTTATTGTTATTTTATGTGTTACATCACATTTAAAAGCAGTTAAGGCCATTTTTTGGGGATTTTTTTTCTAAATTGGAGTTTTGATCAAATGTAAAAAATTTTCAATTTGGCCGATTTTCGTTTTATTTTTTTCAATCTACGCAGATTTTAGTCCTCTTTAATTTCTATTCAGAGCACTTATCTCTAGTATCAACCGTTTTCGGGTAATATGCGAAAAACTAAAAAATTGTACCTTCTAACCCCCCTCCCGCCCTATGCTCACCCCCCAGGTCCGGGGACTTTTAGTATGTTAACCTCCCAACTAGTCTAAACAAATCCCCGAGGTCAAAAATTGGACATTTCATGCACTCTATAATGCTTTATTGACTGGACTAAAAGCATTGACACAAAAACATTTATTATAACTAGGTATATCTTCATTTTAGGTTCATGCAGTCGAGACACAACCGGAACAAGCAATTTCCCAATGTGTATCTATAAAAAAGATCACTTGAAGATACTCATTCTGAACAAAATTCGGTATTTCGGCATTGCTGTGACTTGTATGTGTCGTGGCTAAAACGAAGCCACTCCAGTCGCACTCACACACATGCTGAGCTTTTGTTTATCTCGTCTCAAGCCATTGTGAATGAACTATAATAATTCTTTGTTGTATGTACGGTATGTACCAATTGATTAGCTAGAGGTTCACTTAAACAACAATGAAACATTTAAAACGGCAAATTCATTTATTCATATCATCAACCTATCTATTACATCAGTAAGAAACCAATAATGATTGCTTTAGATCAACAATAGCAATAGTTTCTCACTCAGAAATGTTTTTATTTACTTTTCAAGCAAATTTTAAGATATGATAGGAGGTAACAATTTGAACAATTGAATAGATCATTAAAAAATTAAGCAACTTCCATCATTTCATCAGAATTCACTTCATTCTTTCCTGACATATTTTCATCAGATGTAGTTCCATTATTTTTTTCATGTTTCACCTCCATGGTTTCATCAGATTTAATATCTTCTTTAACTTCCATCATTTCCTCAGATTTACTACCATTATTCGTATCCACTTTCTTTTCGCGTTTATTTGGACGTTTTCCTTTTTGTTGTTTATTTGCATCTTTTGTAACAGCTAAAGTTCGCGGAATAAACTTATGACTATGAGCACCATGACCGAAGCTGAATGTTTGTGTGGGTTTCTTTTCAGTTGAGGTTGTAGTTTTCAAACTAACTTTTTCCGATTTTGTTTCTGCTGGCTCTTCCTCATTTGGAACGCTTTCTTTCATTTCCTGATCAGGTTTCTGTTGACTGGTGGTTGGATTGGTGTTCTTGGTGAACTTGTTAAATTTTCCTGGTTTGCTGGAAAGGAGTACAGGAGAATCATAAGTTACTAAATATTTTTATAATTATTAGAAGTATAAGCATAGTTTGTTTGGAAATAATATGAATAATTCTGATATGTATTTATTCCGAAAAATATAGCAAAAATTATGAAGTCACTTCTGATTGAGAACAAATTGAACGAAATAACGACTTCTATACAGGGCTGTAGACAGGAATTACGGGCCCCGGGCAAAATCGCCTGACCGGGCCCCTCATAGCAGATTTATATAAAATGTTCCCATGTTTTATAGGTCATATTTTCAAAAGGGTTGAAACAAGGAGGTAACATCCTCAGAAAATTTCCAACAATCACACTTGAATTGAATTGAAGCGTTTTTAGCAAATCTGGGCAATGTTTTGTAGCTGTTTTTTAAAACTAAAAATACAATTTTAAAGAATGAATAAAGATGACAAAGCTTTTTTGGACCAAGCATGGTTTTCACCATTTCAGCAGCACTGTATAACCTACATAGGCCTAAATTTTCCTCAAGTTTTAGAATATCCGGTTCAAGAATAAAACATGATTCAAAAATAATTTTTCATTATGTTGGAATAACAACTGTTTACAATATTATGTTCTAATTAAATACAAAGTTATCAAACATTTTAAAGTTAATGACTGATGAAAATAACATTAAAAATAAAAACCAAACATGAAAAATTATTGTTGTTTCTCATTTTTTTTTCTTGAGAAAAAAGGTAGGGGAGCGTGGCTCCACGCGTTCCCCCTGAAATCAAGCCCTGGTTAGTATGGTCTGTCCGAGGGAGGACCCTCTGGCGGGATGGGAAAATGACTCTGGCTCAGTCAATGTTGGTTCAAGAGTTATCAATTTGATCTCAAATTGTAGGAAACAATTTGATCTACTATGAAGACCACGTTTATAATTCTTGAACAGATATCGACCAAGCTGGAGTCATTTTCCCATCTTGCCGGAGGGTCTCCTCTGTTTGGACAGACTATATTAATGTATAACAACTACAAACCGGGAAAAAAGAGCTATTAACTTTCTGAGGCCTGAGCTCATGGGCCCTTGGCGACTGCCAGCTTACCACTCAGGACGGACTGACTGGGCCCGAATAAATAGGAATATTATTTTTTTTTTCATTTTCAATATGTGGAGATTTGAAATTTATTCCACTTTTTAGAAATTTATGGTATGTTTGAAACAATTAATGGTTGAGTAGTTCAAGAAATCAAGTCTAATTCAATTCTAGTTGAAAAAAAGATAATTTTCATGGGCTAATTATTATGAACTTGTATGATTGATTAAAAAAATTTCAACCTAATTTTTCCGGGCCCTGCCAATAATTTATGGTCCCGGGCCCCGGGCAAATGACCCGAGAAAACCTGTCTGTCTACGGCCCTGCTTCTATAGACTAATCAATGTTTTTGAAAACTAGTTACATGAATATTATAGTGGGCTACTTCATGCGTGCGCCTCCAAACAGAGATTTGTTTGAATTAAAATGATTTATTTTGATGTATCAATGTCTTATAATATAATGTTAGGAATCAGTAAGTGAAATAAAAAACCTAATCGTTATCAAGTTTTCTTATTAAATATAGATCTTAACATCTTTGAAACATGCATTAATGTTACTCCAACTAATCTCTCATGTGAGAAATTATCAATTCCTTATCGAAGTACAGTATTATCAAAGAGAATCCTAGGAATTAGGAGCTCTAATATTCTATGGTATCATACACAGATACTAGAATACTAGTATTCTAGTTGGCCTGACCGTTGTATTAGATTTATTGATATAGACCACTTATAGTTGACTCTGAGTTCTCATTACTGTTTAATAGAGAGCTGTTTAATAGGAATAATAGAGCTCTATTATTCTATGGTCTTATACACAGATACTAGTATTCTAGTAGGCCAAACCATTGTATTAGATTTATTGATATGGACAACTTATAGTTGACTCTGAGTTCTCATTACCGTTTAAGAGATTTTGAATCTCGTATTTATCTTTCATCTCAAATTTATCATTTTAGTAAATCAGGGAACAATAGGAAGTAACTCCTTTATTCTTTTATGATAATGAGAGTGGAGCCTCTCCTCTCCTAGACCATTTCCTAGAATATAACATTTCTTCGAAGGTATTTGATACACTTATGATAAAAAAAATTGAATTAACTTCCATATTACAAAAGATCAGAATCTTTATAAACCGTTAATAAACCGAATCCAGTCAGGAACGATTAGGAAGTTGCTCAATTAAATTATACACAAAATTATTACTATTATTATTTTCCCATGATATCACCCTTAAATGATAGCCCATGATGCTTTCCACATTATTTGGTTGAAGCAACTTTTTACATCCAAACATGGTCCGGTATAGTCTGTCCAAGCAAAGAAGACATTCTGGTAAGATGGGAAAAATTACTCCAGCTCGGTCAGCATTGGTTCAAAAATTATAAATTTGGTCTCAAACTGTAGGAAACAATCTGATCTACAATTAAAGACAATACTTTTAATTTTTGAACAAATATTGACCGAGCTGGAGTAATAATTTTCCTATCTTTCTAAAATGTATTTTTTGCTTGAACAGACTACCATAAGAGTTGATTATGAGGGGTTATACTGTGCTATCAAGTGTGGCTTAAAAAATATATAAATAAAATTTCATAACAAATAAGAGCTGAATGGCAATTTTATTTTTTGAAGAGTGCCTATTATCTACGAGTGGAAATATGAATAATGAATATTTATTTCCATTATATTTATATAATAATAATAAATAATATTTCCATAATAAAAAATAACATATTTTTGATTTAAAAAACTAGGAAATTAACTAGTAGGAAATATTTCAACGGATAATTACCCAGTGCCTCTATCGAAACGATAATTGTGTGGAAATTTATGAACTTCGATACAGTGCTCGTGTCTTTCTTTTGGTGTTAGACTCACAACATCACAGGCCTCCACGAAGCATTTGTACTGGAACATTGAGATGATCATTAGTTTATTATCAATCGAATAAATGTAACAAAAACTCATGTAGCCTTTCAAAACTGCTATTTCATGAGAACCAGCTAAAATTGATGAATTGAAAAAAAACATTAGAAATAAAGAAGATCATCCTGTCTTATTCAATTTAAAATTTAGCTGAAATTTTTCAATTTTAAAACTATTCAAGGCTGTTATAGTCTTTCCTTTATCTCAGGGCTACTTTTATCACTGTTTTCTTATTTTGAATAATTATCAAAGTACACTTTTTCAATTATTTTTTCAATGCATTACATGTTTCGATTATTTATAGACATGTTTCGAAACATGTAATGTATTGAAAAAATAATTGAAAAAGGGTACTTTGATAATTATTCAAAATAAGAAAACTGCTATAGTCTGTCCAAGCAAAGAAGACATTCTGGCAAGATAGGAAAATGACTCCATCTAGGTCAATATTTGTTGAAAAACTATAGATTTGGTGTCACATTGTAGATCGGAATGTTTCCTACAATTTGAGACCAAATTTCTAATTTTCGAACCAATATTGACCGAGCTGGAGTCATTTTCCCATCTAGCCAGAATGACTTCTTTGCTTGGATAGACTATACCAGTGAATACAGAATATCTCCATAGCCTCCTTTAATCTATTAAAGGGAGCTAAGATATCTCTCTATATTCACTGACTATATGTACTACACAAGATACATAAAATATTCTAAGAACCTTGGATACTCCATACTCACAACACAGTCCATACTTTTGATTGAAATGCGATTCAACAATATCATGATATAAATATTTAAAAAATAAAAATATAATTGATATTTTCAAGACTTAATACCGGTTTATTTCTGCAAAATCGGACAAAGTATGATAGTATTAAGTATAATAGGACAACATGCCCCTCATTTTTTTCTGATAGACAATATAAAAAACGGGAATTCACTTGAATGAAAGGACTGTGTTTGACAATTCAGTGGTGATTGTATAGAGGTGTATAATAGATGTTTGTTCAAAGTTCAAATCAAATCAAACTTTATTGTCGTTCTTCAGTACAAAATATTTGAAAATCTCAGATAAATAGAAAAATAAAAGGAACCAATCACCTGCAAGGAAAATACTGTGCGCACGAGAGAGTTTCCAACCCTATTCAATATTTAACAAGCCATCAAGGAATAAGTATTTGTACAATAAAAGTTCAACATTCACAAATGAACTTGGTTAAAGAAAGTGTAGCCTATGATTATATGATTATACAGTCTCTATAAACTTGATGATAGAATAATAATAGCAACCCACCATAGGCTTCCTATCAGCTTGCACAGAAAAGAATGCCGAATGAGTTTCATGAAGATGCAAGTCGAGAAGATGAGGTGAAGGAAGCGACTTCTTGCATTCCGAACAAATGAACCGGTGGCAAGAGTTGAAGTGCGCTTCAAAATCAGCTGGAGAGTGCGATACTTTTTTGCAAGTCGGGATCGTACACGGGAAATCTTTTCTCCTGTAAAAAATGAGTAGGATAGCTAATATTAAAGGAATTTCAATGCGATTGAAGATCATTTAAATGAGTTCCGTAACAGATTTTAATGAAAGTGTGTGGTAACAGTTCAATTTACTTTCATGAATATATGAATGAGAAAATATTAAGTTGATGGAATCAATGGAATTGAACGGTTTTGCCAAAATTGATGAACGCTTTTGTAAGGATCAATAATTATTATACAAGACCTTTAAATCATAGTGCTTCTGTTGATACGTATACTGTATCTTCTTCTTGATCTTGAACCCTCGAATATATTGAATGAAATGACAAGATGTTATCAAACCAATGATTTATTGAAAAATCGAGATACTGGTTTTGGTTGCTACACCATTACCAATCTCTGGTAAACTCAGAGATTCTATGGATGTTGTCACATCAGGCCAAACATGACTGAGTTTACCAGAGGTTGATAATGATGAAGCAACCGAAACCGGTATCTCGATTTTTCAATAAATCAGTGGTTTGACTAATTTATTGAATAATATGGATAATTACCACAATATCACCTTCACAAGTCACAACCATTAAGAAATCCTTAATATATCTTCTTGGAAATAAATTAAACCGTGTAAATACTACTTTGATTTCTCATAGTTTGATATCTAACATTAATTCATTATTCATATATTTCCATTCATCCATCACGGATCACGGTAATAGATGCATGAGATTCTATGGGTGGTATCACACCATGCCAGACATTACAGGACAAAAAATGCACTGCGATGTACAAAATTTCTGGATAACTTGGTTTTGGTGTGACATGGTCTCATCTTCCCCAATGCTTAAGCCTCCCTACAGTGACTATACACTGTAAGCCTCCCCAATCAGTCGGAGCGGTCATTATGTCCGTTCCTATACGGCCTGGTGTGACATCAACCTATTACGGTTTCCTAGAACTAGAAGTACATATTACAATCACATTATTAGACATTGCTAGGAACTGTGTAATTATTTGATTTGAGGTAGCTCAAACTAATAATGATGATTGATTACTGTCATAATTATATTGTTTTAAAGATCATGTGATTTGAAAGTGATACTGTTGATTATTGTAACGTTTGAACGCTTCATTTTGATAGAATTATCAATTGATGGAAATATATAGCATAATAGAGAACAGAAAATCCAAATTTGAACTCACTCTTGCACAAATTCATACTCTTCGAAACCATATTCGACTATTCCTTCCCTGAAACGCATTGAACAAATCGTGTCTCCAGCTTGGAAAAATTGATCATCGGGCTTTCTTCTCCCACATCCAAACTTCTGAACAAGACTGGAAGAATCAAAAGCCATCGCCATTTCTCTGCTTTTTGAAGTTATCTGGAAAAAATGAATTATTGACAAGGTGAACCAGTTTGAAAAATGAGCAGGAGATTGTAGTGCAATTTAGGAAGTGACAACCAGCTGCCAGTCCACGCCACTCTACCATCCTTCCAGCATAGCGTAGTCGTTCGGTTGAAAGGTCAAGACCAGGGTTATTGAAAACCTTCAAGACTGACAACTACCATGAACGTCAACCAAGCACCACTCTCTAAAACTCGCTGCAATCTCATGCTTTCGTTTAAAAATATAATAACTTATGCCACGTTCAGACCGGAATGTTAATAAACTTTTGTGGATGACGTATTATTATATAGACTTGAATATTATATAAAAGTTATTAACAATTTTTTTATTAACTCCGGTGTTAACGTGGCTTTAGGGCCGGTTTCTCCAAGTTGGATTAATGTTTGATCGTTGTGTCCTTGCTCACCGCAACCAACAAATTAAAATTCGAATAGATCATAATTATTTTAGTACTACTTTTGTGTCTTTTTGTACCACAATAGGAAATTTCTGTACCATCACCCTAACTGAGATAATAACAAATCTAGAATTGGGGATAAGAGTCCTCAAAGCTCAATCCATTTTCTTTCTTAAATCGTAATTGAGTGTGGTTGGCTGCACTGTTTTTTGATTTTATCATTTTTTGAAAATTTACAGCTGTTTTAAAAAAATTCATTGGAAAAAATAGTCAAGTCATTTTACTATTTCAATCGACACGTCTCTAACCTCCAAGAAGTTTTTTAATACTGTATTTGGTTTGTTATTCTAAATTGTTACCATTATTTTATGAGTATGGATTTAAATCAGCAAGGGAAAGATGACAAAAAAGGAACAAAAACTTGAGGAAAGTGAAGTGAACTGAATTATAATTCGATTTTGTGAAGGAATATAAGGGGATTCTAGAAAATAAAAGGAGTGATCATGTAACTTTGAGAGATAAGGAAGCAGCATGGACAGCAATAGAGGAAGAATTCAACGTTCAGAGTGCGCATTACTCTAGAGATTGGAAAACATAAGGAATGAAGTATAATAATATAAAGAAAACTTAAAAAAAGGTTGGGTGAGAGCAAAAACTATGTTTTTAGGCACAGGAGGAGGACTTTACAGACCACCAAGAATTACACCTATTGATTCAAAAATGAGGGACATTTTAGGAGAGCTCCCATTGTTTGGAATCAATACCAGGTTCGATAATGATTCAGATTTTCTAGGTTGAAGATGTAGACGAACCACTGATTGAGAGTGATATAAGTAAGTCCAATTGATACAGGCTTATAGTAGGTGTGCAGGAAATGGTGAGAATACACTTTATGGGAATAGAGTGATTAAGTTTTGAATCTACAATGCCTGAAATCTCTGGAGAAGATTATCAAAAAACTCAGCTATTGATATGAATTGTCGATCCTTTTCACCCCCTAAACAAGTCTCTGGCACTACTAGCCATCTGGGCGATCTACAACCAAAGAAAATAGTAATATATGTTGGACATACCAGAGAAGAAACCTTGTAGTTTTGGAAGGAGCTTTTTCAATTTCTAATTTAAGGACACCAAAATCATCCCCATTATTCATGATAAACAAAATAAATTACTGTACTTATAGGGAATTTATTGTTAATATTCATCACTTGGAATGCCTTAAATTTAATAAAGGATGTTATCTCAATGGGAACTTTATCCAACTTGACCTTAATTTGATTATAGAGTAAAAATGATGTTGTAAATAATGGCTAATAGATGAGGTCACTCTTCCAAGAAACTACGTTACTTGGTAACCTGAAATAAATAAACTTATACCATAACTCGTACAATATGATAACACTTATAGAAGAAACATAATCACTTGATGAGTATGGATCACTGTCAAAATGCAATACAAAAACTAATTAAAAATGGTAGGCTATTTGCATCAAAATATTTCTTTAATTAGGTTTAAAATCTTTGCCTTTTCCGAAATGGCCTTTAGGCTTCAATGAACTGTATGCGCTTCTGTTAATATATAAGCTCATACACCACATAACTTAGGTGTCAGTTAGGTAACTAGGTAAGTTGAGTCAAGTTGGGTAATTAGTGTAAGTTACATCCATCAAGAATATGAAGGATGAAGATGAGAGATGAATTATATAAATATATTCAGCTCTAGCTGGGTTCCAAACCGTCGAGAGCGGGAAGCGATTTAGATTTTCATCTAAAAGGTCTCAAGTAGTCACCGCTACAGTGGTAGCAGTCGATTAGAAAACAGAAACATTATGAATTGAAGCGCCTCACTCTTATAAGCTTTCAAAGCAATCAACTGTGCTAATATTCTATTTTTTTAAAAGAATATACAAACCGGTAGGTTACTTTAAAATATAGACCACATTATTTTGAGGTTATGAATGAAACGAACTTTTTGTTATACTTACTAACCTCAAGTGAAAGCGATACCTTTTTGAAATAGTTCAATTCACACTCTATCTTATAAATCCATTAACCAAATAGTTTCATCGATAGATGAAATAATATCCAGTGAACTACCTACTAAAATTAACCTCAAAACGTATTTGTTTACAAAACTGACACGACTAATGCCATCTTGAATTTAGGCAGTACGAATATCATAGCATCTCTAGGTGGCACTGGTTTTCCATAGTTGCACTCAGCGCTCTCTGTACGCGAACAGTCAAAAAACAAGAGATAGTCAAAGAATATTCCCACATTATCGATTTCATTCTTCGATTACTTGCTGTATTGAGTTCTTCATGTACCTCAATAATATTTGTAGTCATTACCGGTATGTCCCCTCATAATCCCTCTCATTACCCACGCACAGGCCTGGAAGCCCATTTTTGGGCATCACCCTCAGAAAAAGAAAAATCTCACTCTTTTATTTTATACTTTCTTGATAATTTTGTATTCTTCAACATTATTGTACTTGATTTAAAAATGGTGAAACCGTTGAAGTTTGATTAATAAATAAACCTCTCCTGAACTTGTGAATCATTTCCAAATAAAAACAGGAATTTGGATTCTTAAGAAAATTTATCCTGACGTTTCATGTCATCTGTACACTCAGTAGGCCTACAGTGTAGTCACACTATAGGCCTACTAACAACTACGAATAATATTACTCAATACAAACTTATTTTAATGTTTCTTCACATTTTACCAGGTTTAATTACATAAGTTAAACATATTTTTTGTAATATTTTCCATTATCATTTTTTACTATCCGGATTTTTTCGCCTTCTGCAGGATAATTGATACCGTACTAGGCCTACTCGACTTCACTGTATTTGCAATCACCTGGAATAGGATAGGACGATTTGTTTTGCACCAAGTATGAGGCACTTGGATAGTCTCACAGAAAATTAAATGCAAATGTCTCATGAGACAAGAATTTTCATTTCTGTACATGCATACCCAAGGAACGAAAGTCTGATAATTCCTTTCACTCTGGTTCCAATTTCGCTTCAAGTTCAAATGGCAATTCTGCCAGAATGTCTCTCAAGTTATGTGAGTAAAAATGATACCACATTTTCAAGGCGTTCAATTAAAAAATTCAAAAGATGAATGATTGAATTAAGAAGAAGAGATACCATCAATATAAATTTGAGTTTTATTGTAAATTAATAATATTGGTAACAATACAATTATAAACAACTCATCCAATCTCTTTGATTGACATTAATCGCTTAGGTTTAAGAAAATATAGTAAGTGAATGATTAATAGAATAGGTACAGAATTGTCTTATTTGAAAATATATTTCACAATAAATGACTATTGTTGAGTTATTGAGAAAAAATTATTAATCCCCTATATTTATAGACAAACAAGTGAAAGATAAAACAAAAGGTTAGTCGAAATTAATTTTGTATATCAGTTCTGTACGGTATATAAAAATTAATGAATGTATATTATTTTAATAAAAGTATTGATTGAGGGTCAGTCTCACATATTAATCAATGTCTCATGAATTGTCTCAATAAAATCGTATTCAATAATAAATTCTTGATACCGTATATTAACATCAGTTTTGATAATCAGTCTTATAATATTCAATAAGTCTTATAAGTAATCCAATGGAATAATTTTAGCAGCCTATAATTTTGAACTTCCAACAAGGTATTGAAAAAATTGAAAGTGCATTATAAACTAGATATTGAAAAATCATATTGAAATAATACATAACTTATCTTGAGGCTAAAAGGCATGGTCTGGAAAATCTATCAAGAACAAAAATATTAGTTTAATAGGAAATTCACTAAAAACAATAATTTATTCTTGTATTAATTCTTTCAAAATGAAAAATGTGTTCAATTTCAACAGTTACATTCTAAAAGTACAAAAATATCTACTTTAATTGGAAATATATTCAAATGCCTATAAATATCTTGTATTAAATGTGTTTGTTTAGAAAATACAGAAATATATTTTCAATTTGAGCAGTTTGATTTTCATTCCTAAAAAATACGGGTATTATTTTTTTGCTTGATATGATGGTTTACTGATTCAAAAAGAATAATAATTCTTTATTGAGTCGAGTGACATGAGATGATTACACTCATTCTATGAACAATACACAACAATTACGATATAAAAAATCACTACTGTAAATACTTTGGCACTCTAAAATATTTACAAATTATTCTTCATAATTAACTTATAAATAATATTTTTAAATTGGAAATATTTTTAAAAAATAGTTATGTTTCATTTCAAAGTATTATGTGACTAAAAATCATGAAAAATTAAATGGAAATGACTATAGAATCTTGTCTGACAATTAGACATTATATTCTCTGATATATTTTTCCATTATCACAACTATTTCAATAAATTTATCATTTCCTATCGTAAAAAATGCATATCATTTTCATTTCTCCAATTAAAAATCTATATTTACACAAATCTAAATTTCCTATCGTAAAAAATGCATAATTATCATTTTCATTTCTCCAATTAAAAATCTATATTTACACAAATCTACATTCATTTCAAAACTATAAATAGGAGGTAGCTGTAACTTCCGTATCAGTGTAACACGTATAAGATAATGAATACAACGTATTTCAATACGGAAGTTACATCTATTTGAATAGTTTGCACCAACTGGGATCACCAATCTTGAATCAAAGCAATCAAAGACAATCTATCTTGGGCCCATATGCAAAATCTCGGTGAATATAACTAGGCGTGGATTAAAATTGCTCTAAACTGACTATTTAGAAAATAAACTAATTGACTAATTCACAAATTTTAATCAAGTGAAATGCTATAATCAAGTACTATGTTATAGTCTGTCCAAGCAGAGAAGACATTCTGGCAAGAGGGGAAAATGACTCCAACTCGGTAAATATTGGTTCAAGAATCATAGATTTGGTCTTAAATTAGAGATAAAAATTTTCCCTACAATTGAAGACCAATTTAATAATCTTTGAACCAATATTTACCGAGTTGGAGTCATTTTTTCATCTTGCCAGAATGTCTTCTTTGCTTGTTCAAACGGATTTTGTGCATACGGGCTTCAGACTATAATAAGTAGATTGTCTTCAATAATAAGATTATCTCAAGAATATCTTAATAAGTAGTAGATTGTCTTTGATTCCATCTAATTCAATGTGATGGTCCTGATCTCACTGGGTGCAACCATAGAGTAACTTTTCAATGGGTTCAGTAAAAAAATAAATAAATTCAATTTAACAGTTTCTCTGTGGTGCAACCCAGCATATGAATCTAAACTTATCCTAATAAAGTTGCATATATGTCTAATTCTATTTTTAAAAATCAAAATCCTATCTATTGTACAGCAAGCACCTCAGCTTAGCCGCCTCGTTTCTCAATGACGCGTTTTCGTATTTGAGCTGGATGTTTTCTTGTTCGAGGAACGCGGCACGTATGGCGATTTCGTCCTCTTTGGCACGTCGTGCATCCCTCGACCTCTTTGCCGCCTCGTTGTTCTTCCTCCTTCGTTCCCAGTAAGCGGCGTCCTTTCCGTTTGCGTCCGTACACGACGAGGAAGGCTGCTGGGGTTTTTGTTGTTCGTCTCCGGGGATTTTCTTCGGACTCACGGGTCGTTTCATTTTGGCGTAGTTGGTGCTGTTGGATACACTTTGTAGCTGAGGAAGAAGTCGTCTCCTGAACTCGGCGTAGGCTTCGTTGGAGGCATGTCCCAGCAAGGCTTCGGCTGTCGATAGTGCGGGTAGGGTTAGAGGGTCTTTGGGGTAGGCTTTGAAGGGTCGTGTTGGTTTTCCCGAACGATTCACCACGGGCGCTATCAAACCAGGTGTAATCATTGAGGGGAAGGTTGTTGAAGTTGATAGTGAACTAGGTGGTGACAACGATCCTCGGTCTGAACTGTCTTCGGATGATTCCATGTGGTGACTGAAGTATGTGGAGGTGGGATAGCAAGCTATGGGACTGATTGGTTGGAATGATGTCGGCGACGGTGTCTGGTGGATGTCGGGTTGGTGTGTGATGTAGTGATGCTCGTCGTTGGATTTCACCTTCCTCAGGTCGAGGACGGCGTGATCGGCGGGGTGGGAGTGGGAGAAGTCCATGGCCATGGGTGTGTGGCTGCCCATAACTGTTAGCATGTTGTTGACCTGAAATAAAAAGAAAAAATTATTTATTCAATCAGAAACTCATCCCTATTTGTGGAGTAGAATATATGGATACTATATTGAGTTACCCATAATGAATAGAAATAATAATTAGGCTATTGATTATTTTAAAAAACTTTATTAGTAAAAAAACATTTACTGTGAGTAAGTGAAAAAAGTGAGAACTCTTTTCTATTCTCACTTGGTGGGAACGATCGGAACTACTGTCGAAGTGTTTGTCTGATAGTCTAAAACTATGTACTGAAATTGATGTTAAATTAATAGTGGAGAATGGAAACACAGTGTACACAATAAGAAATGTTTAGTCCTAAACCTAACAAGGAACATCATTTTAAAACTCAATGTTTCTCTGTGAATTTAAACAGAACTTGATCGAAAGCACTTCTTGTTTATCTGTTCAAAACAGGAATAGATTATTCAAATAATATATCAATATAGGCCTAAGTTTTTTCATACTATTCTCCTGAAATTCCTCAACCATTTATAATTATTATTATTCATTTATTTTGTGTTAATAACCTCAAGTCTCACTTATTGATATTATACACCTGAATATTTAGTTTAATGTAACACAAACCCCATTGAATACAATTTATAATTGCTTGATAAGAAATTTAGTATTAGCCTATATTACAAGTGGTATCAGATCTTCCAGTGGAATCGTCACAAATCACACTGACATATAGCTGTTATTTAGATTTAGAACAGTAGCAATGTTTCATAACTGCGAAAAGTTCTAATAATGATACTTGTATTAATTTAGATAATTTGTTGTCTTAATTTATGTTAAGTCTTATTAATTATTAGAATATAGTGGGAATATAGATCAAATCATTCAAAGAACTTGATCATTTATATTACAGGTATCAGCAATGAACTGTAAAAACTGTTGAATTTATACGACCTAATTCCCGGCCGCTGGTAAGTATTGTATCCTATATTTTATTGTATCAAGTATTGTATTAAGAATTTTGAATATAAAATAGTAAGAATGTATCATATTTTGCAACGTCAACCCTCTGATACATTTTGTTTGGAAGTAGAAGGCTGAAAAGTAAGCAACTTAACAGATCAATGGCCAGAGGCCACTTTGATAACCCGTTAGAAATTATATTGTTCTACCTGCCAAATTTGCCATTGAGAAGGACATTGCTATTCCAAGAATTCAACCAGCTTGTCAACTGAACTGTTATCATCTGTGCTTCTACAGATGAAAGAGACAAAAGGGAAGGTCGTGGGAATAACTTTGAATATACAAAGGAAGGACGATTTTGAGAATAACTTATTTTCAAATACGTGGCTTTGAAAAAGACGTGACAGAAACCCCTGACAATAGAAAGAAGAAATATCATGAAATTCAACTATCTTTATAAACTTTCAACTGTGTTTCTCTATATAAAAGATACAAAGGGTGGAATTCATACATATAATAATTTATCAGGGAGGCCACTTAACTATGAAAAAATATAAGTGACAAAATACAAAAATTGAAATCATGGAATTTCATACACCTTATTTAGTGGTAAACATCGATATTGTTCCTATATTAATTTTATAAATAGTAAACTCATCTAATCGACAAGCACCTCTACCTCTAACCAATAAAATTATTGACATAATTGTGTTAACTAATAGTTTAAATTTTGAGTTTTAACCCAGCCGACTTCAGTAGCTGTAGTTTTAGTCTACAGTGGTTTGGTTTAATAGCTGTATTAATAATCTACAGTATAAAATTGAAGTAGAAGCCTCTATAAAATAGAGAACTGATAAGAATTCTAGTCTCAATAAAAAATTTTTTAATTATCAAAGTAATCTTTGAATCCAGTAAATGACCACTTCACTTGTATCAAAGTTGATTTACGAATCTTGAAAATGACCACATTAAACTTTGTAACAAAACTTAATATTTTCCCCCATAGAATGCATACAAAATGTAACCATTAATTCATAAAATAATAAATACCTGCATATTGGAAATGAAGATTGAAACGAAAACTAACTAAATCAATCACTGATATTTTGAACTTTGTCTACAACTACCTATAATTTCCTACAACTGTTAACAAACATACGATCCACAGATAGGGAGGATTCACAGAGGACTATCTCACACAACCAACCCTGCAGAACTGACTGACTGATCAAATGCCAATGAACTCAAGATATCTAGGGGTGGATTTTCTATAAAAAAGAAACGGCACTTGTTGTATTGGATGAAATAGAACCTGGCGGGGGAAGTTGAAAAAGGTCTATGCGACAAAGATTTGGAGGGAGAAGGAGAAGTAGTAGAAGAAAGAAGAAGGGAAAGAAGAAGTTTGGTTTGTAGTGGAATAGTGCAATAAAAAACGTTTCCGCACGATCATTTAACGGGACTGCACTATTCTTTTCGCTTACATAACTGTAGGTCCGTTCTTCCTATTGTGATTTTAGGGGACTTTTTTAAAGCGAGGGTGGTAAAAAATAAGGTGTAACCTTCTTTTCCCACCCCTTGTCTGTTCCACTTGATGATGTAGAAAAACTCACGGATAGATCATTGGCCAGGGTTTGTACTACAGGTAGAATGACTGTGCTGTATAGGAATAGGGATGATCAAGAAAGAGAAGAATTTTTCATAGTATCCTTCATTCCACCTCTTTCATTTCCTTCTTCACTTCTCAGCCTTTCCCCCCCACTTTTTCATTTTTTTCTTTACATTCTTATTCCCGGTTCCTTCCAAATATTTTATTTCTTCATGATTATTTTTTTTAACTTCATTTTATCAGAAATCAAAATGTTAATATTGTTTTTCAAAATACAGTATCATCTGTAAAATGTACAGTATCATCTTCGATTAATCTTCTGAGTTTCCCTATATTCTTCTTCTTTATCATCACATTTTCCTCTTCTGTCATCTTTCAACATTGTTCTCATCCTCAATCGCCTACAATTCTCCTTGTTTTCTCTCATTCCATTACTTTATTCACCCAAACTTTCTTTTCTTCTATCTAATCCTTATTGGTTCTCCTGGTCTCATACCACAGCATTTTCTTTCTTCCCCTCATCTTATTCTTACTTCTCATCTTCCTTCTCGTCTTTTTACACATCATCCTCTTTATCTCCAAGAGCTTCCCTAACTAAACTAATAACTTCCTTATTCTATAACTAACTTTTCTTCATTATCTCTTCTTTTTAATTTCCTTTATGTATTCTTCGTATGCTCCATATCAAAAAAGTAGATGATTAAAATAGAATTCATTCAACCATAGATTCATAGCGTATGGCTCTTATGGTCTTCGAAAGACCTGAAGGTGTTTCATCTTGTTCTATGTAACTTTATTTCCCCCAGAATCACGTAACTTATATTATTGTTCTTCAAGAGAAGTAAGAACTGATAAGCAGTATTGCTAAAGAAGTGATAAGAGAAAACGAAGTAGTATTGAGAGGAGTGAGAGAAAGCTAAGACTATCAAAAGATTTGCTAGCGGAAAAGAAGTGGAGAGTTTCGAGACATAAGCGCAAAAAATAATAATAGAAAAGATAGCAAATAAAAGCTTGTTCTGAGATGCGGAAGGCTTGCTCTTGGCGGAAATTTAGACCCTTTTAAACAAACTGATTTCTAAAGAAACAGCTATACGACGATTGATTCGTGAAAAGGAAATGTACCTTTCTGGGACGTTTTATAGGGGGAATTCCGCTATCTGTTGCTCTACAGAATTCGAATTCAATTTGTTCAGGTAACCTCTTAGTTGACAATAGTTGACAATCTCAGGACACGATTCTTCTAATCTAAACTGAACAGGAATGAATATTATAAATGTCGAGTGTTTATCTTAGTCCTTCATCTTGTCTCTAGTACTGTTTCCACATCTGTTCTATATTTGCGTTTTCTTCGTTCTCTTCCTGAATTTGTAGCTGAAAAAAATAGAATCTGTCTTTCTCAAGAATTGTCTGTAAAGAAAAAAACTTGTCAAAATGCCGAAAAATTTTCGTAAATAGGGCTAAACGTGAACGTAATCCATCAGTAATTTGCTTTAATGAACATCTCCAGCTAACACATATTCCAGGTGAACGAAATTAGTTCAAATCAAAGATTTCAATATTATCTAGAAGTAGATCGTCTTCTATTCAAATTAAACTATCAATCTAAATCAATCAATTAATTATTTTATCAATTAAACTATGTGGACATTGGCATAGTCCGGCAGAGCTTGCTACGTTACTCTTAAAATCTATAAAACTTCAAGTAGCCTAGTTAGTTATGATAAAAATATTCTCAGAGGGTTGTTGGAACAATATAAACCATAGGGAAAGTAATATCTATACTTATTATAACTTTAAAAAATTTATGGTAAGTTATAGTAAAGTAAACTAAACTTATACCCTTCCTCTATGGTATGAACATAATCAAAGTACAGGACTACTATCAGAGATAATCCAGCTCTTAATTAGGCGGGTATTACGTCATGATAATAGTTCTATGATCATATCCGATCATATGGAAAGAGATGTAAATATAAAATCATAATATTTTCATCTCTTTTCATATGATCAACTATGATGATAGAAATATTATTGTGTAATACCGGCCTTATTTTGTCTAGTACTGTACTGTAGGCTATTTGAAACTAAAATTGTCGGGATTGAGCCTACCTCGCACTCTTTATGGTAAATTTGTTATTCTCCTTAATGATTCAGGCTTACCAGCTGGTTACCAGCTAATTTTCTCAAGCCTGGTGGAAGTTAAAAAAGGCCGTTGACCTTTTCTACGTGATAGCCAATAGTTTCTTCCGTCAATAGTCAATACCACCCCAACAACGCTATTGCCTAATTATTTGTCCTGTTATCTCTGTTCACTATGGAGTTGCGACTCATTAAAGGCAGCAAAAATGACAACAAATGAATGCGAACGTGCAGATCACCACGCAAGCTCCATCGCTCCCAGTGCCTCAAGGCATACAAATAGCTACAATAATAGAAGACAAAATAATAAGGCAGACCCGCCGAATATCACAGAACGATTAACCATTAGCGCAAAACTGTAATAGATTGGCTTTAGTAAATAACTGTAGTTTATTGCAATAGTTTATGGATCAACTTTCAATGGTCAACAATCTTTGGGAAGGTTCGATGACTTCGGGACCTTCATGACAAGGACACCAACCGATGAGTCTCATCTCTCATGACTCCGGTATAGTTTGTCCAAGCAAAGAAGACCCTCTGGCAAGATGGGAAAATGACTCGAGTGTGGTCAATATTTGTTTAAGAATTATAAATGTGGTCTCAACAGTAGATCAAATTGTTTCCTAAAATTTGAGTCCAAATTCATAATTTTTTAACCAAAATTGACCGAGCTTGAGTCATTTTCCCATCTTGCCAGAGGGTCTTCTTTGCTTGGACAGACTAGAACTGTACTTTTACTCCAATAGAACGCTCACTAGTACTATCGTATTACTACAACTTTTTCATCTATCTCTACCCCTTATCTTAAATTGAAATTTCAAGTTTTTTTTTTCAATTTCCATGATTCAAAATAGGGGATTTTCCTCCGTACACATAGACGTATAATCTTTTAGGAGGATTCCTTAAAATAATATCAAACATGAATTTAAGATAACGTTCAATTTGTGAATTTTGGGAATGAATTGATTTTTGATTCGATTTGATTCTATCTACTCCTCTTATCTGTTGATAGATTCCCTCTAATTTATCTAAATTTTTAGTTTTGTCTAGTTTGCCACAAGTCACTGTCTCCAGCTATAGATCATAGTTGTTAATATTCAAAATACAAGACAAACCCCCCAATTGAGACTCAAGATATTGTAAAAAAGTTGTGTCAGTGTCAAAAGCTGGCCTTCCACAATTGCTATGAACATTTTCGCCTGGCTAATCATTGACAATTAATTATAAGGCAAGCCGCCACTTTTGTAATATACCACACCACACTACAATAGAATTCCACTACTACAATAGCTAAAATTGAATACTTCTGAATTTTCATATGGAAATTTTACTGATATGAGCCTTTCTACGAATACCAAAATCGAAAAACTGCCAAAATTTACCCAACCGGAAGAGAGTTCTGACTTGTCTCCAAAGAATATCACACAATAGTAGTAAAATATGGTGGTGTTCTATGGCTCTATTCATTAGGGATGGAGTAATCTTTACAAACAATATGAAGAGTGTAGTTTGAATAGTTTTCGGTAACTTTGATCAAGAAATGACAGTTCTATCATACCAGATGCCTACTATTCAACCAGTTACCTGTTTCATGTTTCAACTATTCAAGAATTGAATTCTTCTGAATTGAATTTCAGTTTTGAGAATTCGGGTACCGTTCAGTTTGTCTTGAATTCCATGAATCTTATCTTCCTGAAATTGTTCTTTTTGTATGGTCACATATTTTTCAAAGAACAATAAGCACAAGGAAGCAAAACTATAGTCTGTCCAAGCAAAGAAGACACTCTGGCAAGATGAGAAAATGGCTCCAGCTCGGCCAATATTGGTTCAAAAGATATTGATTTGGTGTCAAATTGTAGATCAGAATGTTTCCTACGATTGAGACCAAATCAATAATTTTTAAAACAATATTGACAGAGCTGGAGTCATTTTCAGATCTTATCAGAGGGTTTTCTTTGCTTGGACAGACTATAGTAGCCTAATCTCAATAGGAAACATACTGAGGATGCGTTAAAAATTTGCTACTGTACTTATTTTTTCAAAATCAATACCGGTAGTCATGTATTAAGAAATGCGTTGTTTTTCGTGTATTTATCCTTTAAAGAAAACACAAGTAACAATCTTAGAGATAGATCAATAACATTATAATAATATTGAATGGAATAAAATATCTCCAGAACAATTATACAATATAAAATAAGGAAGGTCCCTGCAAGGTTCAAGAACCTGTGCGCAGAGGCCGAGTAAGTATTGAATGTATGTATGTATTGTTCAATCAATCATTATTATAATTAAATGAAAAAATAACAAAATTAGAGCGTCAAAAAAACAATTTTTGGGAATCATCAATAATGTATTGACAGGAATCTAGAACTGATCCTTATTCTCCCTTAACGAAGCTTGATCGGAATTAAGAATTTGTAGAAATTGGAAGGAATTCATATGATTTGCAAAATTCATGCGTGATAATACATTATTATGAGAATATTTTGTCAGGTGTAATATCACTGAATTGTAACTTTTGAAATGGGAGTTCATCTCTTTAATTGCATTAAACTTGATCCTTGATCTATTTTTTATTTTCAAAATCTAATCAATTGATCAAACAAAGTTGAATAGAAGGATTTGATGATGTTAGATTAAAAGTTTATTTATTTTCTATTCCATCAAATTATATAATCTATTTACCAATCGGCAGTTAAGTAGGCAAGTAGGGTCTACTATCTCAGTTTTCGACGAAATTATCAGGTAGATGCCGACGTAATACAGTTAGATGATTTATGGCTTCAGATTCATTTATATCTTGGAATATGTTCTTGTATTACCGAATACTTTCACTTCGGTGTTAACAATTCATTAGTTTCGTATCACCTAATAGAATGTAACAGTTTCACCCAAATATTGCTAAAAGTAAATATTGCGGTTACCGCAGTAATAACGGTATGATTTGTTCGGTGGATCACCGTATAAATAACTTGATAATCGATGAAAATGGATATTGAAAATGTGTTATAGATTGATAGAATGAATCTCGATTTTATGTTGAGATAATGTTAACCAGGAATTTATTATAATCACCTATTTTAATTGATAATAATGTAAAAAATAAAAAAACACTATAATACATGATCGACAAGATAGAAAATATCTAAATACCTAATTAAATTTTACTGGCTATTGGCAACATTTTCAAGAACCAACAAAGATGATAAATCATGCTATAAAGTTCATGAAAAAGAATACACACATGAGATACTTTTGGAACATGAATAAAACTTTTTGTGCTGAAAGAGCTTCATTGGGTCCTAAAAAAAAGATTTGCAAACAATCCCGCTAGTCACCCAATAAAGAAGGATCGGAACTAAGTTCCTTCCTCAAACAAAACAAAAACCTTTTCAATTTATTTACAATGTTCCCGTTATATGCAAAAAAATACAAACACTGAACCCTAGTCTTTGCAGACTTCGGAAAAAATTGTCCAAACAATTGTCGCCTAGCCGACTATTTGTGAATTGTTTTTTAGTTTTAGTCCCGTTAGATTTTTGAAAAAAAAAACAAGAATTGTCCTAGATTTTGTTAATGGACTGAACGGTCATGGAATGAACGGGCCTTGTGTAGATGCCGACAAAGATTTTTGCGAAAGAGACCCAAAGCAAAGCTGATTTTTGTCACATTTTGACAATCAGTCATGCTAGGATATTTCACGATCTTTTTTCTTCAATGCAGTACATTATAACGGTATTTATTCAAAACTTATATGCCTATTGTAGGTTGTGAGGAACAATCAATTTAGAATAATGAGTTCAAGATTTTATATATTTAATGCGTTTGATTTTGAAACTTATTGAATTAGGCTTTACAGTTACAGGTCATAAATTACTGAATAATTTATTGAACCTTCCGTATAATAATAATTCAGTGAAGACGCAATCAAAAGCTAATACTGATGAATATATTTTGAATACTTCAAATACACTAATAAATATGAACTAAAATGCATTAGAAAATGCTGAACATACGGTTCTCGATTTGACATTAATTTGATTTATACATCCACGATTGAAATAATTATTAATGAAACTGCAAGTAGAGATTTATTAGATTAGATTTATATTAGCAAGTTCTTATTTTGTATCCAAAAAACAATTTCATGGTTGAACTTATAATTAAAAGAATACGTTATAAATAGAGATTTTGGACATGAAAATTGTATTTGGAACTAAATTTTTTCAGTATTAAATCTTTATAAGATTTTGGAACTCAAAACGTATGTCAAATTCAAACAATAGTCATGAGTCATGACGACTACTTGTGTTCAAATTGTGGTCCTTGAAAAAAGACTGATATTGTGATATATTCAACAAAAATTTAACAAAGTATAGCATGAATAATTCAATGAAGAGATTTTTGGTGAATTACGTCTTAGTTTATTTATAAGACTTTCAACTTCAGGTATAAACACTATAAAATAATATGTGCTGAAGATTTGCATTCTAGAGACAATAATTTTTACTGCACTATTATAATTGTATATTGATAATCTATTACTCCGTTAATAACGACTGCCACAAAAATATAATTCTGTACGATTTAAAGAAGTAGTACAGAGTCTACTTTTATAGTACTAGTACAGAGTTTACTCTTCTGCTACCTTTTAGGTTTCATTTTTGTTACTGTTCCTTCAATAATTCTTTGAAAAATTACTATGAGGAAATTTATCTGTTTGTTATACATATATTGTGTCGAATAAATGTATTATCTTCTCTTATCTCATCTTATATGATATTAATTTCACTTCCTTATTCGAATTGCATCATGAGAATTTTCAAATGAAGTTTTCTTCCGACTTTTATTAAAGCGAGTCTCTTCATATCAATTTAAACTACTTCTTATTAGAGAATTATAAATAGATCTATCATGCAAATAAATTTATGAAACACCGTACTCACCAATCCAATAATTGAAGTGTTCAGTATCCTTTCCTCAGCAACTCCAAGCTGATGAAATCAGCAACACAAATCACAAGAAGTCTTCAAATGTCGTAACACCTCCAGCAACAGCTGATTGAAATCGCGAGCTATAAACAGTGAAGTGACAGGAAATTGCCTCAGTCGATGATAGCAGGTCGTTAGTGGATCGACTACTGAAGGAACCGTTGGCTTTAGGTGGCTGGTGAACCTCCAGGGGATGAAAATCATCTAAAGATAGTTAGCGGTTCTTTCCAGTTTAGGCCATTCTTCCACTAAAACCTTCCTTGGTTGTGGAAGGGTGATGGGGTGGGGGTAGGGTGGAAGGGACTCATCCCTTCCTAGCGAACTTTCAAGGTCGCATTTTCATCCCCTTCTCACCGTTCTGTCTCTCTCGCACTCGTAGAGTAGATAGTAGGCTTTTTGACCAATAGGAGATCGTGTTGAAAGGGTTGGTTTCAGCTTTCAGGTCATTGAGAGTGGACTGGACACTTCCCCCACTTCTACACTATAGAACACGGCAATTGTTGGCGTAATTTGTGAATTTTTGCAAACTTCATTCAATGTTTCTCAACTATATCTGAATAATAAACCTTCTTCTGAAAAATTGAGTGGATCTTGGAGTGGAATTATGGTTTCCACCGATGAGCTACATCAAATTTTCTCTAACCTAATGACCCTACTTCATGACTTCAAAATTATATTAGATCCCTTTAACTCGATAAGAAATTAAGGATACATTTCAAAGATACTGTTGATAATATTATTGATATAGCTGGTGCGAAAAAGTTGGGCGGTTTCGTATGCTCCTTGTGCACTCCTAAAGCATGTCATAAGCTGTTTGTAGGTTACATCACGTACAGGAGACAGACGAAACCGCCTAATGTTTTGAATAACATAAGAAATTGTAGATTTAGTATCAAAATACATGGTATTTGATACAATGATGAAATGAATACAATTTACTACGCTATATCAGGGCCGGATTTAGGATCTGTGAGCCCCTAGGCTCAGCTTGTGGTGCGGGCCCCCATGAGGGGATCTGGGAGGTGTATGTCCTCTCAGCTAAGCGGGAGGGGTGGGGGGGTTCCGGGGGTTTAACGTGCAGGAGCTAGAGTCACGACTTTTCTTATGAGCAGAGACAATGTATTATTAAATAATGTATTAAATAATACATTGTCTCTGTTATGAGTGATTGAAAATTTGTCTTTTATTTTTGTATAATTGTTTAGACTAGAATCACAATTTGTATCCTTATATTTTTGTAACTTTTGTTGAACACTGGCCACATTTACTGGACAAAGTGGCCAGTTAATTTCCTAGTTTTTGAAATCGAAAATATGTAATTTTTTACGATGGGAATAAAATTTCATTATTCATTAAAAAAACTATTATAAATTCAAGAAAGATTCATGAGTTATTGACAACTCATTCATTATGAGATTGGGATAAAATTTGAAATTATACAACTCATTCTTCCAATGCTACAGTCTTTACTAACAAATCTTCACTTGCTTACTTTGCAATATAATTGATCCCGATAGAACTGTTTCGATTTTAAGCTAAAATTTTTATTTATTCAAAGTTGAATTCAACTTTCATAAAATAAATAAGTGCCAAATTGCAAATTTTGTTACGGTAGTGTTGTAGTGCGAACTGCCAAAGCATATAACTTATTACAATACTTTATTATTCACTATCAGAACAGTTTAGCAATATATCTACAATTTCAAACTCCCTGCCACGGTCATAAACAAGAATAGCTATCAATGATGGTAAACTGAGGAAGTATTTCTCCCGCTAGGGAGAAAATTTTTCCAGAAAAATACTCCAAAGTTTTAAGCCTTATTATTAGTTTTATTATTTGTAAACTTACTGTATTAATTTCTCATTTATTAAGTACGGTTTGCTGTATAATAAATGATTGTAAATAATTGTAAGCTTAAATCCGCATGTACGCTTAAACAAATAAAATTCATCTGAATTCAATTCTTTAACCAGGCAGGTGAACAGCAAATCGCAGTTCTATCATCAAAGACAGTGATTTTGTAAAAGAGGTGCTTAAATAGGTTCAACTTGTATTATTATTAAACAAATACATTACATTCGACAAATACAGATTATATAACAAGGTTTGGCCATTTAATTTATTGATATTAGTTTGCTCGAATGTAAGCTGTAAAGTTCTAAAAATATATGTGGTGCGGGCCCCTAGGCGCCAGCCTAGTTGGCCTACCCTTAAATCCGGTACTGTACGCTATTATTGAAGTACTGTATAGATTTTTTATGACTGAAAATAGTCAATTATATCTCGACTGTTCCCTTGGATATTTGTTAGGAACCTGAAAAATTGTTGATTTTATTACAATAAAACAATATCAAAGTCGTCATTATCATTATTATGTTTTAGTTGTTCATTTATTTCATCAAGGATATACGAGTAATTTCTCCATTAATAGGGTTCTGACTCCGAACTAAGGGCCGTTTATCTTGAACCTGACTTGGACTGTTATTATTGAGCAAGACTGTATCAATTGCTATTTTATATATTTATTCCCCCTTTTTCTGCAGTTGATTCCAGCAAAACTGACTATTTAGTGAATAACTGTTATTAATGCATTGCTCTGACAGATTCGGTGATCGAACGGTATCAAAGCATATCAAGTCGAGAACCGTTTCACTCTTGCAAACCGCTTTAAGGCTGTCCTGACAGATCTTAACAGTCAATCAGCAACCGCCAGATTCATTGGCACCTGCTATACTCTTGTCCACTCTCCCTTCTTTCTGACCACTGTTATAGTCTGCCCAAGCAAAGAAGACATTCTGGCAAGATAAGGAAATGACTCCAGATCGGTAAATATATTGGTTCAAAAATTATGAATTTGGTCTCAAATTGTGGAACAAAATGTTTTATTAAATTTGACACCAAATTCATGATTTTTCCACCAATATTAAGCGAGCTGGAGTCATTTTCTTATCATGTCAGAATGTCTTCTTGGACAGACTATAGTATTTTCAAACCAGAAGATTGATATTTCAGCAAGCAATTCAGTGCCAACGACAACTAATAGAAGAATTTTCGTTCAACAATGGAAGTGTCTGTCACCGGGTGACATGTGAGGCCAATAGCAAATCATTAGTGAGGGAATTAGATCATCAATTTTGGGCCACAGCGGATGCAATGTTGTGAATGAGAGGCCCACCCTGCTTCAACTCAGATAGAGTTCAGATAGGTTCTGAAGCGAAATTCTGGGGACATTGAAGAAGATAGGAGAAGGGATGGATGAGGAAGATGGAGAGGATGAGAAAAGATATGTAGGAAGGATGAAAATAGGAGGAAAACAGAGAGTGGGAGAAATGAAGGGAGAAGAGTTTGGAGAAGATGTTGAAGGGAGGAGGAAGGAGAGAAGGAAAAGGTGAAGAAACATAAAAAGAAGAAGAAGATGATGAAGAAGAAGAAGAAGAAGAAGAAGAAGAAGAAGAAGAAGAAGAAGAAGAAGAAGAAGAAGAAGAAGAAGAAGAAGAAGAAGAAGAAGAAGAAGAAGAAGAAGAAGAAGAAGAAGAAGAAGAAGAAGAAGAAGAAGAAGAAGAAGAAGTAGTGAGAGGAAGAAGCCGACAAAAATAGAAAGAGGAGTAGAAGGTTTAAAAGTAGGAGAAAAATTATGGAATGAGTATGAAGGAAAGAATAAAAATGTATGAAGAAAAGAAGATGTACAGGAGATGTGATAGATAAGGAGGAGAAGGGAAGGAGAGTGAGAAGGAAAAGGGCTATAACAAGGAGAGGAAAAGATGTAGTAAAGATGAGAAAATTGGAGTGAGGAAGCAAAAACAGGATAAGCGGGAAACGAATGAGGAAACAAGGAAAGAAACAGGAGAAAAATCAGGAAACACAGAGAAAAAGAGTTGTACAGTATTACGATTCGGGGAAGATAAAAATTGAAAATAAATAGTAAGAGAGACAGAGAGTGATGGTAGCAGGTAGGGAGGCAGGAAGAAGAAGAAGAAATAGGAGGTAATGTATGTACTACTTTGCAAGTGAGTTGCACTTTATAAATTCGATTTGAATTTGAAAATTTCTAAAATTGAGGATGGGGAGGAGAAAGAACAGATAGTATGGAGAACGAAGTATTGAAAGGCAGAATGAAGAGGAAGAAGAGGGAGGAAGAGAAGGTTGAAGAGAAACGAAGATAGTGGAAGAAGCAGTAAAGAAAGAGAATAATGGACATAAAGACCTAACTGTGCAACTGTCTCCAACAATGTCTCAACTCTCAACCCTTGTCAACCAGCTGGTGGGAGTTTTCGAATAATGCCTTCTTTTCTTAAAGAATTCCATTTTCTGAATTTTGACAGCCTGGCGAAAAATAATGCTGCCATGCCCTGACCTGGTGACGACTTTCTTTCATTCTTATTGTACTGCCAACTTGCTACTGGCATGCACAGTTATGTGGCAGAATGGAGTATGGCTAAATTCTGAGTATTATCTATTGTTTAATGAAAACAGTGAAAATAGATGAATAGGTGTAGCCTGCCATTGTTGTGAAAGTTGGTATTTGGTGAAACAAAACATAACCTATTGAAAGACATAAGTTGAGACGTGACCATAATCTAGTCCTTTTATACTAACTTGGACTGTTGCATGAATTTTTAAAGCTGAAAACTATATAAAGTCTATTATTGGACACATAGTTTTAAGAAAATAGCTGAATTATTTCTTCCATGTTCTAGCTCTATCATTATATTATTTTTTATGTTCACAAAATATACGATTTTTTCTACTGTGAACACTACTGTACCAAATATCATGGTCACATACCTTTTTTATCATTATCGTCTTAATTAATTAAACTATAATAAAATGTTCAGGAAATAGAAATAGGTACAGAGAATATTACAAGATCACCTAGATAATTTACGAGTATAAAAATTATACAGGAAAGTGACTGTATGTGTATAGGCTACTCAGAGAGTATACAGAAAATACAGTCTTTGTAGAAATAGACAATCACAAATTTTTATCAATTCCTAGACTTATGACTCAACGACACGAGATCGATTTCAACTTTTGAGTCGAGTCAAAATTGATCAAGTAGAGACTGCAAATAAAAACTAGCTATTTAGTCAAAATAGGAACCACAAATCGTACTTTACTCATGTATATTTATTTAATATATAGTTATATACCACGTATTGATAAATATCAACTATACATTTTAAAAATAAATATTTCTTCTATGTATGGCTATTGATAGCCTTGATGTTTTACAAATTAAAATAAATAAAGTTGATGTTGATATAGAGAAATCTCTTCATAACAAGAATAAAGAATGGATTTTGTCAAAGTTCACTCTAATTGTTTTTTATTATTACTTCAAAGTCTAAAGCCAATACGATATTATCTATTATAAACACTACGGACCCAATAACATAAACACCACAGGTTCATGGTTTCATGTTATTTCAAATTTAATACTTCAGTAAAGACGATATTGTGCTGGTAAATATTCACTGTTAAACCGTGATTCTGTACCTCAAGTGTGAATTAATTGAGTAAATTTTGTCAAAATCGAAGTTTATCAGATTTTCCATTACCGATTCCTCGAATTTTGCACAAATTCATTTAATTTTATCAGTTGTAATTGATTCTATGATTTGAAGAAGATAAGTCTTGACAAATTCAAGCTTATCGAAGTGGTAGTTCAAGTTTACCAATAATTGGCAGGTGATAAACTCAAATATACAATTCAAATAGTGGTTATCTTGTAAAAAAATTATGATAGGCTTAACTCACCCGGTTCCTGTCAATAGTAGTCCAATATTTCCAATTGAAGATCGAAGCTTTTATTTCCACTGAACTGTCACTCGGTAGATCAAATGGAAATTTTATCACACACTCACCAGTATTAGCCATGGAAAATTCGAATATGTAATCTCTGATGTAGAATGTTTCTCTACTTACGTTGAACGTAACGTGTGAAAATATAACGACAATACTAAAACTACAGTTCGAAATACACTACAATGATACTAGATCTCTTTTGTACAAGTTGAAGGGATGGATATCCAATAATCTAATCATTAAGCACCGACTTATCAGTTTTTGTTACAAGGATTGATAGACATTCAATTATTAACTCTATGCAGATCAAGTCATGTTTATTCTATTGAGGTATATTTCGATTTAATTATTTTTATGGACCAAAAGAGCCATTGAACAGCGAATTTTTGACTAATGTTATAAAAATACCTTTTTTTGCAAAACTTTAAAACTGAAAACTGGTCACCATATCAAATTCAAATTCAAATTTTATTTATCGTTGATAATATTTACAAAGTTTAAAACTTAAAGTATTCAATACACAGCATAGTATTCAGATATACAGTAGATAGTGTATAAATAATATATATATAAGGATGGTCCCTGCAAAGTTGAAAACCTGAGCGCAGTGTTGGAATTATTACAAGTTATAGTAAAACAAAAAATATATAAAACAGAAATATAACTTAAATATTCTCATATTATAACAATACCGTAAAGAATATTGAATCGTGTATAGTAGAAAGAAGATAATTATATAATAATATAGGCCTACAATATGAAGAAAATGCTATTAGATAAGTCTGATTAAATAAGAGACATTACAAGATTTGAATTGGAGCGAATCCAGTTCTCTATACTTTTTTCAACATGCCCAAATGGTCTGGATATGACGAAATTCTGTGGAATGCTATTGAAAATTCTATTACTATTATATACGTACTGTTTTCTGCAAATGGATAGATCAGTTCGGGGACATTCTACTCTTGCGCTTCGGATATTGTATGAGTTTGGGTGAGTGATAAATGAGTTGGAATTCTTATTTATGAATAGAATTAAGTTCTTTACATGAAGCTGTTTACCTTGTTCATTTCTTGGAAAAGCTCTGTACTGGGATACAACCAGGGCTTGCCCAAAGCAGCTCAAAGAATATGTTTTTGGACAACAAACATTTTTTTGAAATGACAGTTAAAAGCCCGACCCCAAATCAATATTCCATATTGGAGCACAGACTGTGCATAGGCAAAACATATCAGTCTTACAATATTTCTATTATTCAATTTATTGATATTGTAAAATTTATGGATGACATGCTTCAGCTTTTGGCACTTATCATTGATATGGTGCTTCCATCTTGAATGAGGATCCAATGTTATCCCTAGATACATTTTGTACCCTCTCCAAGGTTGGACAGTTACATAGTTGAGGGAACATTATGGGACAGCTTTCTTTATGTATTCTTATGTACACGTAAGAATTCTGTGATCTGGTGCTAGGAGAGAATTGCTTGAAGACACTCTTTTTTTCATTTAATGTGAGTAAATGGTCGGACAGCCAAGCTCGAACATTTCTCAGCCCATTCTCAGCATTCCCAATCACATCGTTCCACGTTGAACCTGTGAATGTTAAGGTTGTGTCGTCTGCAAAAGAGAGCACACATCCCTTGTATATATCAAGGCACAGTAAATCATTTATGTATATTGAAAATAGAATTGGAGCAAGAACAGTTTCCTGAGGAACCCCATATTCCTTTAGATTTCTGCGGTCTGTAATATTATGATAGTTAGAGTGGATAATCTGAGATCTTCCGTGTAAATAACTCTCAAACCAATCCAGGCAGATTCCACGAATTCCTATATTTTCTAGTTTGGCTAATAAGGTTTCATGAGGGACAGTATCAAAGGCTTTGGCCAGGTCAAGGAATACTGTGAGGGTATTCTTATTCTCAGAGAAATTATTTAAGATAATTTTAACAAGATGGGCAATTGTCATCATCAGTACTCTTGCAAGATTGGAAGCCATATTGGTTCTTATGAATTATATTATGCTTATTCAAGTATTTTATCAGTCTTACTTCAATTATTTTTTCCATTATTTTTGACAAACTACTGATTAAGCTTATGGGACGATAATTAGATGGATTCATTACGTCACCTCTTCTATGTATTGGAACTATTTTAGCTACTTTATACTCATTAGGGAAATGACCCTGCTCAAAGCACTTATTTATAATAAATTCAAGAGGTTTGGCTATGTAGGCAGACATTTTTTTCAAACAAGTATTATTTATACCATCAATCCCCGGAGAAGAATTATTTTTAAGATCACTTATTGTTTTAATTATTATCTCATCTCCATTAGAAGGATGGAGAGAGAACGAATTCATGGGAGGAATAGTGTTATTTGGGACTTGAAGAAGTCTAGGCACATTTAGATTTTCACGGTTATCTGCTATTAGCTTTTCAGCATAAGTTTTGCCAACTTCTGCAAAGTGCTTTTTCAATATACGGGGATCGATGTTTTCGGGTTGAGTTTTCTTTTTATTGTCCAATAAGTCATTAATATATTGCCAAACTTTTCTACTGTCATTCTTATGTTGAGATAATTTGTTTTCGTAATAGCTCAATTTTGCTTTTTTAATCAGTTTATTTAAGATGTTTCTATAACATTTATATTCATTTTTTAGGGCATAATTAGAAGGGTTCTTTGGTCATTTTTTGTGCATTTTATCTCTTGTTCTTATCGCTTTTATTAAAAAAAGTATTTTTGAATTAATCGAATGATTGATTCCATTGTGACGAAAATGCAGAAGAATCATCATCTATACTTCATCTATCTCCAAGAGCAACTATAATTTTATTTCAACTAACAACTGTATTTCAAGACAAATTTCGAACAGTGATACGGGATCAGTGTTGTCTAATTGATACCGATCAGGAAGAAAGCCTTTGAATAATCTATGTGAGAACATCTTGCACTTATCTCACCCATAATAACCTGGAATGAATCACTAATGATCCCTATAAATACAGGCAATTAAGCGGATAAATTCAATTTATCAATATAAAATGCAGTGTGGCCTTGAAATTGACGCAATACTATATTTTTACAGTTGAACACCCTGATTAAAGTTAACTACAGTCAGTTCTTCTGTCTAGTTTGTTAATGTCGAGGTTATTTTCCTTGAAAATACACAACTCATTAGCAGTTCAGTGAATCCTATTTACATTGTATGAGAAGTTGACCTCCCCAAATAATTGCCTTGAGCTATTAGTGTGAATAATAAATTTATTTTTACGCTCTAAGTTACATGTGAGAATTTGATTTCCAGTTGCGTGAATTCAAAAATAAATAGATGTGAAAGTTTTTACAAAGGTTATTGATTTATTTGGTGGATTCATTCATATTTTTCGAACTTTCATAAGAATGAAGAGCTTTATTAATTGTTACTTGTCTATACTGTTGCTGTTTCCATTCCAAAAATTTAAACCATAACATGTTGCTGTGTTCTATCTTTTCATGTTTGATGAGTTTGCTCCAGTAATTTATGAAAATGGAAATTGAAACTTCTATTCTAATATCAATTAGTCTACTCAATTCCTTTTAACTTTGGCCAACTGTATGTCGATTACTTTTGATACCTAGCAATTGGTGGCTCGTACCAACGAAACAGGTGAAGTGCTCGAATCTTTTACTGTACAGCACTCTACCTTTTTTGTGGGCACGAGCCGCCAGTGTACCTAGCTGATGTTTTCTGCCACATATATTGGTCTACAATAAAGAATAATTTTACTTTGGTTCTATTATTATAAGAGCATTTTCATTAGTGTTAGTACTGTGCACTATCACTCCTTTCAAATTATATAGCCTTATTAATAAACATTAATAATAGCTCATTTCTCAAATTATTAGGAATGATAGCCATTTTCTTCGGTATCCTCCATTTCGTGTAGCGTACATAGGCGAAGTAGCAGCCATTTCGTGCATTTGATTGGCTGTTACTTCAGCCAATGAAAAGCGTGAAGCAAAGGGAATTCGGCCAATGCGGAAACAGTAATGCCTCCTGAACATTCCCACAATTCTATGATCAATTACATTGCTTTCTTTGCTTGAACTTCGATTTATATGATCCATGAAGTCAGAGTGATGGTTAATTTGATGAAAATAGACAGAAACAGTAATAATAATTGTTATAGAAATCTTGTTCTCTTCTCTGCTACAATAAAACCTTTTTGAACAGTAATTTCTAGTCAACTTCCTTTGTTTTTTGGAAGAATCTTACTGGAATTACGAAGTATTGGCTAAATCAGTTATCAAAAACTCTTTAAATAATTCAATCCGAGAAAAATAATTTGTGCAATTGGTATAGCCTATGAATTTAAATTCCTTCATTTTCATTTCAATATTCAGAAATATTTTACTTTGAATACCGTACTTTTTTCTGAAATAATTATTTTTGTATTAAACATTCATGAATAAATAAATCAATGATGGTGAGAGAGAATTGTCGGCCTGATGTAGACTTTGTTAAAACTTCTTCTACAGTTCAGAAATCTTCAAATTTTGAAGTAGGCTACCTACCTATATTTTCTGGACAGCCTAGGCTATATTTGACAAAGAATGTATTTACGACCAGCTCCCATACAGCAGCTACTCCACTTCGCTATAATGCTCTCGCAATCTTTCGTGGAATGAGACGTCACCAAATTGGGGACCATCACGGTCCTCATCTCAATTTCACCCTTGACCGCAGCTACTGAAAAGATTTCTTGAGACTTGAGCCTCTCACCCCCGCTCGGCTGGGCTCACGTCATGCGTATCACCTGAAAAATGGAAAATATTAAAGTGAATAACAGAAAGAAATAATAGGAAGGAAATGAGAAAGCTTTGAGATCAAGAGCACCACAATTTAAATAGTTAGTCTTCCTTTGATAACACAATTTAGGGAATTGGTGACTTTTTGGGCCACAGTGCTATTCAATATCATAATAGTCAATACAACTTGAGGATGAATTTGCTAGCTACGGTGCAAAATGATTTTGTTGTCATATTTCCAAAAGATATTGAATGAAAGAAGGCTATTGACACTTTAGTAACCAATTTGAAAGCGGCGGGCGGCTTTGAAGTTTTGAACGTATTTTGCTCCATTTTGTGAAATATTCTAATAATTAGCTGACGACAAAAAGCTAGGCGGTTAGCACCTTGTGCCCTACAACAGCTGATGTTGTCAATAATTTGAATTGTCATTTAGATTAAGCTATTCCTAGATAATGTTTTCGAATAAAATAATAATTATTATGTTTATAAATAAAAATAAAATATTATTATGTTTTTAAATCAAAAGGAACAATAGATCCTCTACATTAGCTGTTTTACATCATAGATTACATCATGTACAAAATAGACAGACGAAACCGCCTATTTCTTTGGAGTCAGCTATGAGCTTTTATGCATCTTCGTTTGAGCTGAGTTCAAAGAAATGATCCTGCTTTGAGTTGTCTATTCACAGTTCAAAAACATTGTTTAAACTGTGAATCTTATCATTTCTAAGATTAAAATATGTTCACTCCCAAGTGATACTTATCATGGGGAGAGAGATGGTGCATTGAAGATTAGACACCAAAAACGCTTCAAAGTTGTTTAAACATATTATTTCAATGTTCAATTTGATTCATGCTCATAATCTTTGGTCAAAATCCTCAGGCACAACCCAAGAGCTTGTGATAATATTCTTTCAGAAAAAACCAATATTGTTTCTTTCATTTTCATAGTAGGTACTAAAAATTCTTGAATTTAACATCAACTGATAACTGAACTGACCAAATATTATTACTTTCAAAAATAATTCCTCTTTTTGCAGATGAAAAAGAATCTCCTCACTTCATGATTGGATAATAATAGCGTAAGGATTCCACCCTTAAAATGTGAGTTAATTTTCTATTTCTATTCAATAAATATGTAGTAATACATCATCTAGCTGGAGAACTGTCATATTCCTGTCTTTGGCAATAGCTCGACACTTCGGTCAAGAAGATGTATTGGTTTGGTCCCTTTGTAAATAATGTATTCAGTTAATACTTGAAGTAGAGAAATGAAAAGAGAGAGGGAGTGACAAGAATGGATCAGAGGATAGGAGTGAGTGATGGATGAGAAAGGAATCAAGTGGGAAAGAAATATTGTTGTCAAATATCCTAGAAAAATATGGGAAATTACGAAGATATGGTTGAATATTCACTGGGTAAATTCAAATCTCGGTGCGAATAGAGACGCAGGTTGACCAGGTACATTTAACAGTTGAATAGATTTGACCACAGATACTAAAATCCGTGGATTTGACTTTCGTATTGGAATGTGTATCCTTCCTCAAATATGCTACGCCAATATGATATTAATTCATTCAGATACAAAATATGATAGGGTTCAAACTTTCAACAGCAAGAAAGCGCTTTCTGTAGCTGCTTATTAAACATTTCTATCAAAATTTGGGAAAAGACGTTTTGATGTCTGTGTTTTCACCCTTTATTGTATAATTTCTCGAATAAATGAATGAGCACACATGATAAAGTTGTTTGTCAATATGTTTTGATAAAGTACTTTAAGGTAATAAAATATAATGATTACTTCGTCATTTTGAAATTATTCTAGTAAGGAAAAAGCATATCGGAAACAACTACGACAAGGATGTAACCTCCTTGAACTACGATAAACATCATGTTATCATGTCATAAATATCATGTCATGAGCCTAGCCTCAGCCTGACAATATTTACTATCAAATCATTTGGTGATTACTATCACCAAATACTATCTAGGATTCAACTTTCAGTCCTCCACCACATGAATAATAGCCTTCTAACAACAACAGAACCTGACCCAACTGAAATGCTGAAGACACAATCCAGAGCCCTTCGCTCAGTTCCTTCTTCTGACAAAACCCTTTTTCGCAGTAAATGTGGGTCACTGTTACAACAGAAAGACTGCAACTCTCTTTTGCAACAGTCACACAACAATACGATGACAAAAAGAAAGGTTTTTGGCACCGTAGGGGGTGGCCAACAATATAGTCTGTCCACGCAAAAAAGACATTCTGGCAAGATGGGGAAATGATTCCAGCTCGTTCAATATTGATCCAAAAATCATAAATTTGGTCTCAAATAGTAGAGAAAAATGTTTCCTACAATTTTAGACCAAATTAAAAATTTTTGAACTGATATTGACTAAGCTGGAGTCATTTTCCCATCTTGCCAGAATGTATTCTTTGCTTGGACAGACTATATACTCTCGCGCCCTTTTTGCAATAGAAGTTCCCAGTGGTTTCCCAGCAAAACACTATTACTATATATTTTTTTAAGTAATGTTTGTATTACTATATACTATTCACCGTTCACCAGAATCGTAGCATAATACCTAACGGGTCTCTTCGTCTAACAATGACCTGTTTATGATCTTTGCAAACTTCGCTCAAATTCTCCACACCCACGGTCGTATCTGTCTTTTTCTCTGTCTTTTTGGTGACTTCTTTCTCACTGTTCTAGTCGCTCCCACGGGATTTATAGATGTTTCCTACGTCATCAGTTTTCCCCAGAAAAATAATGGAAAGGTCTCTGTGAAAATGCATGTGAGTTATATGTGGTTTGTATCGTCTTTTCTGTCTTAGATTTCTCTTACTGCGGATGCTCATATTAATTATTAATAATTAGGTTTGAGTATAATACTGTGAAAAATCACTAGATGGAACGGGAATCATACAGTAGCTGATGAAACAGCACACTGTACAGTAACTGTAGATGTAAAGTTGTTATTGTAGATGTACAAGTTATTCAATCTCACATTCAATAGAAATCAGGGATCAACTTTATTCCTTTTTCGCCCAAGTATTCCCCACAATATAAATTCTTTACTCCGTTATTAGGAAAATGCAATTCTTAAAAGAGGATGATGATGATGATGAACAGGCAATCTTCCATAACTTGAGCTCCTGGATTTGGACACAGGTTTCAAGAATCATGTCTTCAACATCTAGAACCTGTATTGAGAAGCTGGATAAAATAGTGTAAGAAGCACTAATATTATTTCGTATAGAGTATTATTTATTGTTTATTGTTGGAGTTCGCAACTAAAATTGAGTCTGCTTTTTCTGTTCCTTGAACGTTCCAATGTTTTGTATGCGAATAGTCAAATAGTGTGAGAAACTGTACCGGATCAACTGACTAGACACCAGAATATATATTATTATGCGTAAGTCCTGCTCTGCTACAGTCTCTCAGAATAATGTACTTTCAATCAACATCAACTGTTGAAACGCACTATTGGAACGCACAAGAAACGGACGAACCGCCTTAATTTTTGTTACAAACTCTTTCCATGAATGAAAGAAACTTTATATGGTTCAGATTGTGACAGAGTGTTGTCACAATCCCACTTTTCAAGAAGCTGCAAGCGTTTATTTCCATTCTACTTTGCCACCCTGAATAATTTTTGGGTCAGTTTGCATTTGAATAGTCTTGTTCATTGTCATGGCGTTAATGATGTTCACGTCAGGCCTGACAAGAGTTACGCTTGTTACTTGGACAAAAGTACAAAAGAACTAGAAAGAAAGTGAATTAGCCAGAAGGGTTGAATGCTGCTAAACAAATCATTGTAAGCCCTGTCTAAATCGGCTTTCTTCTTACTCGGACAATTTCCTTTATCTCTTAGTTTGATGTCACTTCAAGGTTGTTGATGTCAGCAAAACTGTTTCTAACTAAACAAGTCACGTCCTCGATGAAAATGGTTTTGCTTCTGAAAACCTTCACACCACACAAGAATAGCTACAACCCTTATCAGGAGACAGTTCTGTCTCTGATCTTCGTGTTAGTTGCCAATCAGAAAATTATTTCAAGAATATTGGAATAGGTTCCAACATTAATCAACTTTTTCAAAGTCTATATCAACTTCGATTGTATTCTCGTAAATGCCAATTCATTGTCTTCCTGGGATTTTTCAATTTCGAAAGGCAATAGGGCCTACTATCATATAATATTCAACAATAAAGTGGATGAATACAATTATCCAATAATTCCTTCATCCAGTTATTATTCAATTGAGTGATAGAAGATCACTAACATATAACATATTCAATTACGATAGAGAACAAATTATCTATTATATTGGAGAAACATGACTTGTACGGTAGCAAAAGTAGAATCACAAACGCTATCCATTGAAGGAAAAATATAATATTATTGATAAGTTGGTATTCAATGCTAGACTCTTATTGGCCAATTAGCTGTGTTGAAAATGGGATTCATAGGTCTTGTCCAATCACAGAGCGTTATCGTAATATCAAGTTGGTTCCGCCATTTCGCTCTTCAAGGCAGCCAAGATCTTCGTTCTCACAAGCTTAGGAAACATACATATTTTTACGAGTTACCTTATTTAATTATTTTTAAAAACTACTGTGAAAACAATAGTATTGAATTCAGTTGTGAATTGAAAAGAAAAACAGGTGGAAATGAACATTTTCAATCAAATCTTAAAAATCTTGAGAGAGATTTCAAAATAAGTGTAATTTGGCTATGACATTTTTCAGGTGGTCTTAAATCTATTTACAGAATTATGCTACATGAAAAGCTTATTTAATATTATCAATGCTTATTATTTTTTAAATCAGAAGATGTATTTCAAATATTTCTGATACATATAAAAATTTTATAAAAAATAAATAAATAATTGAATAAATATCCAGACATTCTTTAAGAAATTCATTTCTCCTTGAAACGAGACACCAACTCAACAAGAAGATGGTAAAGAACAATATTAATGAAATGTTGGAAAAGTTGTAAAGTTGAAAAAGTAATAAGAATGACAAATTAGAGAAATAAATGAACAGTTTATAAACATTGATATTTGATAGAACAAACTACCCATCAAAAACGATGGTAGAATGTGTATTGAACCATCAAAACAATAATAAACAGAATTTTCATAATCGTTTTGAATCTCATAAGATCATATATAGAATTAAACTTTGTCCTCCTCATAATAATACATAAACCTTTTTCTGTAGGTCGAGTTCTTTGTTACATTTCTCGAGAAAGACCATTTATCTCTCCATTGGACCTTCTTTATTTACTTCTGCAAACCAGGTCAATATTGAAACAGTTCTCAGTCTAGATTTTAGCCAGCTAAACAATTTTCAACCCCTTTACTTTGCTTTCTAAAGTCGTCTTTGTTGGTTTTGTTTCCATTGACAAAAATGGGCCACCCCCTAACGTTGTACGAATTTCTCCATAGTGTCTTTTTGCAAAAGATGCTTTGTCTTGTTGCGAAAATTTTCGAGTCCCGTTAAGTCACGCTTTCTTCCCTGGTGAGAGTGGCTTTCATGTGTAGAAAGTTCCATTTGCTCCTAGAAGTTCTATTGGTTTCACCCTTTTACAATAATTTGTAATCCTGAAACAATGGAGGAATGACATTATGATTTGAAGTATTTGGAGAGTTTTTCCTAGAGGCTATACACAAAAATACATTCCTTCATTCAGATATTCTATGAAGCTGGAAGAATAATTATTATCTTATTTAAGGGTGGGCGGTAGTGGACGGCAAACTGCGGAACGGCAAAATTATGTCCCATAAAAACAATACAATTTTTATCAATCTCTTGGAGCAGATGGAGCCTCTATTTATGGGCAGAATTTCAAGCTCTTTATGTCATTTGAAAGCGAATTAAATTCTCCAGGGGCGTGACTTTTTACTTTTTCGATTTTTAGTTTTTTTTAAATAATTAATTTCAATATTTTTATAGTTATTAATTATACGATAATTATCAAAATAAACTAAAAATCGAAAAAGTAAAAAGTCATGACCCTGGAGATATTATTAATTTAATAATCTTTCCAATGACATGAAGAACGTAAAATTCTGTCCATAAATAGAGGCTCCAAGAGATTGATAAAAATTGCATTGTTCTTATGTGGCTTGATTTTGCCGTTCGGCAGTTAGCCGTCCTCTACCATCCACTCTTTATAGAAAACTGTGTTAAAACAAGTTTCTGAAATCATGTTATTAAGTATTGCACCAGATGTTGAAAAGATGGAACCAGGGTATAAAAATGAAGCCATTTCATCTTTAACGAGTTTGAATTTGATTGTTTAGGTTACCCATACTTCTTGAAACTGCAGTACTAAATAGTAATGAATGATGTACTTCTTCTTGCTTTGCAGTTCATCTACGATTTTTTGATTTGCGGACGCATTGATGTTTATCCTCGGCGCTCCTTGCTAAGACTCCCTTGCAAAGCTAAGACTCCTTGTCTTACATCAATGTTCGAAACGCGTCCGCGACTCAAAAGATTGCAAGTGAACTGCAAAGAAAGCAGAAGTACATTAATTTAGTTTGAATTTATTTTATATCCACTATTCAATCTCTCAATCTATTTCTGACTTGTGGTGGTGGAATGAATAGAACTACTATTTCCAGATTCAAGGGGAAACTACAGTATATAATTTATAGTAAAAATCAAGAATAAGAAAAGTAATGGATAAATAATGTATGGATAAATTACCAGTGACCACAATATGAACTATACAAAATATTTCTCAATATTGGCTACTCTTATTATTCAAGCCTTGCACAGACCAATGCGTCGCGAATTCGTTGCAGTGGTTCCAAGAAATTAGACTCAGATTTCGAGACGAAGGTTTCGGTGCAAAATATTCGTAACGCTGGGGCACGCACACCGAAGCGGAATAATCGTAACTTATAGAGCACGGGAACATTTGTATTGAGTATTTAACCCAACTAACCCAATGTAGGGTAAAAGAGATACTGAAGTTAACTATGATAATAATGCGTCAATACAATAATAATATCCTGAGTTATCGTATAAACTCCTGTAGTAAGGTGCCTAATAACAGCTAATAGCCCGATTAGCCTATTAAAGTAAACTGAAAATAACCTGTAGCATTGACAGCTTTTCCAATATCACACTAAAAATTGTAATTTTTTCATATATTCTTGTAATTTTTGTGATTAAAATCATACAATATTGGGTAGGCTACGTGTAAATAATCTCTAACAATTGTTCAAAGCACGAGAGTTGACTTTCTTGCTGGTTGCTGTTTGTTTACTTGCAGACGAAAATTAGTGCTAGCTCCTGAACAAGCCACAATATTCGCAATGTGAAAAGCGCTGCAAATTCTGCAAACCGAATACTTCGCAACGCATTGGTCTGCGCTAAAACATACACCGCAATGGTTTTAAATTTTCGTCCGGCAAGTTATCAGAATTGAATTTGCACCGCAGAAACCTTCGCGACGAATTCGTGTCGGTGTGCGCCCGCTATTAATCTTCTGGGAATCTTTTCGTCGAGAAACTGATGTTAAGATAACTGTTCGGTGCATCTTTTACTGGCTTTGGTTTCAACTTTGATTGTAAACCTATAACGTATATAACTCGACAGAATTAGTTATACTTTAAATACTGTATTTGTATTCGATTTTGCAACTGTTCCTTATATCCTATAAAGGCTAGCCTACTTATTCTATCCAGCCTCTCAAGTATGCCAAACTGTTTGTCCGGGTTGTTTGTCCACGACGGTGGTCAGCAGTGGATGGTCGAATGGTCACCCATCCACCGAAAACCCCTTTCTTCAACAGAGTTGCCCAAGTGTTTGCAATCGTCGGGGATTTTTCTAAATGTGTTGTTGGTGTCATTAGGTGAGATGGCCTGTCAGAAACCCTTTCTTCATTTTTGTGTGTGCATGGTCCTCGAGTGACCACGTGTGTTGAAGCGAGTTCCGAGAATTGAGATATCTTGAGGGCCAGCTGCCCTGATCTTGATGCTTTTTATTCGATGTTATTGCAGGCTGTGCGGAGTACAGTGTGCTATGAAGCTTTTGAAAAGGTTAGATATAAAACTGATTCAGTTAAAGATGAATCAATGATTTGATAGTATCAATTTGATTCTTCATAGAAATGCAGTACAATTGAATGCAGTATCACTATCAGATGTATTGAATGCAATATAGAGTGTAGTTGAATGTAAGAATTACTGTTAATAGACCTTGGCCGCCCTGTTTAATTTTTATTTGTATTGTATTTGTGGTCCAAGGAGGTAACCTCCTTGTTGTGGTCAGATAAGCCAAATCCCGGTTGGATTTCTTCACTACATTTAATTCAAGCAGATGATTTGTACATTTGTATGCAGTGGATTCATTTCCAATTTGTGGCATATTTTATTTGCTTTTTTAATGAAATTTGAGGAGTTAATATGTTGCAAAACCTTTTTATAATGAATGAAACTTGAGATGTTGTCGCAATTCCACTTTGATTCCAATGTTAATTACACTTCAATTCAACTTTTTTTTTACACTGGAGAATATCAACTACTGTCCATTACACTATTATTTTTCTACGAAATTGTTTCAATAAGGTTTTGTTTCAAATTGATTGATGTTATTCACGTGTTTGGTATTCAATGAACTTCATCTTGAAAGTTGAATAAGAAAAACTAAGAAATGAATGAGCTGATAATGAAATTTGATTTTATTCTGAATTGAAAACACAGAATTTTGTCTGTACCACTGTTTATTTTGTAAAACACTAACTATTTACATAATAAGAATCTAGATTTCAAGGCAACTTGCCTCATCTTCAGCTATGAAAATATTTAGTAGGAAGTTACAAAATGAGGTTAGGTAATGGGAATGGTTTTGAACAGGAAGTGACCCAAAAAATCAAGTAGGAAAAATTACAGTAGATCTAAAAATAACAAAATTAAAACTAGGTTATTTTAAATATTGGTAAATGGATTATAAATTATAAAATGTTTTAAGTAAATCTGAAATTTATCTAATACATATACAAATCCATATAAATACAATGCTACAGTTGGTAGTGTTGATAGAAGCTTCCTAAAAGAAAAAAGGAAAGTGCCCTAATATTAATCGTCTTGTAGTGATTTAGGGAGAAAGCTGGCCAATAAATAAAATAATTTTCACAAACTGTTGATATTTGTTAAAAATTTCTTGTCTGATATTTTTCGGCATTCTTCAGACAATATTTTTTATTACTTGGAACGGGACTTATAATACGATCCTGACACAAAAATACTCTTAAAAACTGGCAGAAAAGAAACTAACCAACTGAAAAAATTCAAACAACAATATCCTCAACATTCATTATTCCAACTATTCTAGCATGTCTAATTCGTCGGCGTTTTTAACATCGAGAAGTAACTTTTTTGAAAAGTTCTAACTGTAAAAATTATTCTAGGCATATGTGCTAATTGCCGTTTAGCTATTTAGGTGGTGGGTTTCGTTTGTATTTCGAGACGGAACACTATGCTGAATGCGAAGGGATTTTGGGGTCCCGTTAGATCTTTTTGCAAAAGAAATAAGATTCCCAAAGGAAGAAAGAGTGTTGCAAAGAATTGTATAGCGAGTGAGAAGAGGAAGGAATAAAGAAAAGTCTACCTCCATAGTATTTGTATCGTTTGCGTTTTTCGAATAGGGCTTCGTGGAACTTGTTGATTCTATTGTTACGAGTCTGCTCTTTCTCAGGTCGCAGTCATATGCTACAGTTTCACAAAATGAAGATGTTTGCTGTTTTTGAGAAAAGTAACGGGACTAGCAGAAGTAACAGGTAAACAACAGAGCTCTTTCTCTTTCTCTTATCAGCTGCTGTCTGTTGTGTTGATGGTGCTATTTTTATAAAGATGTTTCGAAATTGGCGATTTTTATCGTTTTGATTGTATTGTTATAATATAGACTTTTTTGAACAGAAGGGTATTGAATTACTTTGGATGATGTTGTCGGTAGATGTAATTAGGTGGGGTGTAATCAAATGAAAGAAGGAAGAATCGCGATTAAATTTATTCTTGAAACTTTCAAATGGTTGATCTTGTTCGTTTGGAAATTTTTAAGATTACAACTCTTGGTATAATATAACCAATAATCTGTATAGATTTTAATTCTCAACTATCTGATAAATTTATCTGATTGATTTCTAAGTTGATTGCGTGTTTCATAATACATGTTGCATTATCACCCTTGATACGTATACTGTACATAGTAAACATTGAAGCATTAATTCTCTTTTTATTACATTATTTGATATGAATAACTCATTCACTACTTCGAAACATTATTCTGAGAAATGTGATTTCTTGACCCCGAAACTTTTTAATACTTCTGAAATAAGGAGATGATATCTACTTTAATGTGTGATCTTATTATATTGCAAATTTGAAGAAGTTCCAATTCCACACTATTTGACAACGTTGCTATTTCTTCGAAGTTGGAGGAAAGTTCAAACATGTTTGGTACAGAGTATAGCTCAGATCATTGGACTATTGAGGCAAGGATGCCTACGGTACTGAGAGGTTGAATAAAATATGATACCATTATTCACAAAAAATATAAAGACAAGGAAACAAATATGCCTAACATAGGAGGAGGAAGACAAAAAAAGAAGTGATTGAGAAGAAGTGGAAAAGATTATTAATCAATTTATAATTGTAGAAGAGGAAATGGTGTTTGATAGGAATATACTCGTAATTTAGACTTTGAATGAGAATATTGATAACGAGAAAGAATCTTCTGTGAAGGAGCGTGAATAAGAACAATATTGATGATGAACCCAAGAGAAGAGAGATAAATAGAGAGAGTATGTGAGGGTTGAAGATAGAAAGAAGGAGCAAGAGAGAAATGACAGAGAAACTACTAGGAAATGACGTAGGCCAATAACGGTGTAATCGAATTGTGTCTTACGGTAAGCAGTGGGTGTTGAGAAGGGTGAGGCCTGAAAAGGGTTACAGGGAAGGGTGTCAGAAGGGTTAATTTTTCGAAAAAGGGTTCCCCGGAAGCGGAAAGAACCGCGGAAGCTGCCCCAAAATGGTCGCTTCAAAAGGCGTCAGTCAACCCTTTCTTGTCCCGTGCCACGTCACTTGCATCTGTTGATTAAGTTTTAGCGTGTGCCGAACGCTCAGTTGACCCCTTTGGAAATGATTTCATCCTTTGGAGAGGGGTCAACCTTACGAAGCAATGAGACGAGATGGCGACATTTTGTCAGATAATCAAAAAATTGTTATTGTCAGACGTTTCACAGAAATGTTCTCTGATATGTTTGAAATGCACAATTTTGATAGTTTCTCTGTGATGTAACCCATGTCCAGAGGTATAAACTATTATTAAACATATAAAACTATTATTAAACTATCATTAAATATATAAAACTATTATTCCAATATGAGAAGGTATACTACTTTTCCAAACTATCATGTAGCATCCCACTATAGAGTCTATGTGTCGGGATGCTGAATATTATTGATGTTTGTTTGGAATAATGCGAATGCATAATTTTCTCAATTCATTATGAAGTGAATCTCACTGTACTGTAGCCTATATTAATTTAAATCAGGGATGGCGTTCATGTTCACGTTCATGGAGAGTCGTTCATGTTCAAAAAGCATCATGGTAAACAAAACTAATGGCCATCTGCAATTTGGCCGATTTTCAAAAGCTATACTAATTCAATAATTGATTTAATTATTAAATCTTTAAATCGATCATTCTGTTTCTACCAACGGTTCGAAATCATTCTCATGAAATTGAAGAAAATAACTAGATCAATTTACCACATTGTGTACTATTTGAATTGAATGAATAAATGTAGGCTATTTCTTCTTAGTACTGTAGTTTTGTAGGAAATTACTCTTCTCGAGAATTTAATCTCGATAAACTTATCAAACCGTAATATCTTGAGCTTTCATGTAACAATTCATTTTCTCAAGCTTCTCCACTACAACAGCCAGGTGGTAATAATTTCGATTGCTTATCAGCGATCGTTACAGGATATTGCATTTTCTCACAATACTTTGAAACGAAACTATGAAGGAGAACAACAAATAAATCACTAAATGAATGTAATAAACTCACTACATGATTTTGAAAGTATGATAAATGGGGCTCGTCATATCCATGAAGATGAAACGCTCAAGGCAATTTAACAGTCTTGTTCAAAATACAGTAGCAATTTATCCTGTTTTGAGAAAGAGCGAATAAATATATCTATATTTGAGTATATTCTATAGCTGTAAATGGAGGGAATTGTGTATGTTGGGAAAATGCGTCAACAAGATGTAATCAACTTGTAACGAAATGGTGAGAACCAATAGTCATCAATCAATTATATTGAGATGTTTTTACTGTGAAGACAAGGATGTACAGCTGATAAGAGAACGGTTCTGGACGGTTCAAGGTTACTGCTATTTTAGAAAATAGATTTATGGGTAGAATATTTTCACTGAAAACTGTCGTTCTAAAGATATGAAGTACAATAATGATGACTAGAATCAAAGAAAATTAGAGTAATTAATA